>NC_069493.1:6625227-6682693 GCF_026875155.1 Cherax quadricarinatus
ATTTGGGAACAGGAGACATTATTGGGGTTTAGATAAATGGGATGGTACATATAAGCAGTGAGACAGGGAACACAATCAACTTGACGATAATGAATGTAACTTACATATAGTACAGAGGACAGTTCACTACAGGAACTAAGCCACAGGTCCCAAGACCTACACAGCACGAGTACTGCTCCAAGCCAGTACTCTGCCCAATGTCTCTAACAGTCTCCTCCAGAGACTTCAGCAGCCTTCTCCCGAGCCCTGCACCCCAGCAGCAGCTCCTCTCGAAATGTCTCTGCTCAGAGCTCTGCACCCAGGCCAGAGCTCTGCCCGAATCTTCTGCTCAGGAGCTCTGCGCCCCAGCAGCAGCTCCGCTCCAATCTCATGATCATGCTCTTCCTTGGGCTTTTATGGTGGTCCAAGCACCCTCCACGTGTACGACCTGACGCCTAGGTCTGAGGCGTCAAGAACAAAAGACCTCAGACGTGGGCGTGGCTACAGACGTTTGCCAAGGCAAGGTGTGACCATATAATTGGTTAAATTAGGTCTCCCCAGAGACCTCACAAGCCCAGCTGGACTACATCACAGCATGACTAACGGAGAAGCATGACTTACGACAAGCATGACTTACGACAAGCATGACTTACGACAAGCATGACTTACGGAGAACCAGGAACATTTAACGAAACTGTTAACGTTACCTTCAAGGATAACATACCAGATAGAAGTTCCTTAAAGTCGTCTCTATAAGAACGCTACGGATCATCTCTCAGTAGTAGTAACCAGTTACCAGTCTCAGTAGTAGTAACCAGTTACCAGTCTCAGTAGTAGTAACCAGTTACCAGTACCGTCTGACTCAACGATCAACCGTCTCTTGAGTCACGGTCTTTCATATTGTGCTGACCTCAGCAGTATTCAAAGACCTACTGGGTACTGGGCAGCCGGCGAGCCAGTATTACGTGTGGTAGCAAGGAGATAGGTACGGCTGGCAAGAGCTCTGTCCACATAACAGCAATATACGTAAAACAGCCTACGTGAGTATTTCTACCCTAATCCACGTATCGAACTCCCACATGATACATCAACCACCACTCATCCGGTGTACACATCTCGGAATGACCCGCGCCTATGGATACTGGTTTAGTTCCATTAACCTTCAAGACTTCTATCGTACCTCTTCTTAAATCTATTCATGGATCCTTCCACTACTACATCCCTCTGCAGATTGTTCCACTTCCTGACTGAAGAAATACTTCCTAACATCCCTGTGACTCAACTGAGTTTTCAACTTCCAGTTGTGACCCCTTGTTGCTGTGTCCCATCTCTGGAACATTCTCTCCCTATCCATCTTGTCAATTCATTTCACTATTTTATATGTTGCTATCATGTCCTCCCTATCCCTCCTCTCCTCTAATGTCGTCAGGTTGATTTCCCTTAACCTATCCTCGTAGGACATACCTTTTAGCTCCGGGACTAGACTTATTGGAAACCTCTGAACTTCCTCCAGTTTCTTGACATGCTTAACCAGGTGTGGGTTCCATAATGGTGCTGCATACTCCAAGATGGGTCTGACGTACACTATGTAAAGTGTCCTGAGGGACTCCTTACTGACGTCCCTGAGAGCTTATCATAGACTTACCAGACATGTGTTAGCTGCAGTAATTATTTTGATGATGTGTACGTCAGGCGATGTGTGTGTGTGTACTCACCTAATTGTGGTTGCAGGGGTCGAGACTCAGCTTCTAGCCTCGCCTCTTCACTGATCGCTACTAGGTTCTCTCTCTCTGCTTCCTGAGCTTTGTCATATCTCGTCTTAAAGCCATGTATGGTTCCTACCTCCACTACATCACTTGCTAGGCTATTCCACTTCCTGACGACTCTATGACTGAAGAAATACTTCCTAACATCCCTCTGAGTGTATGTGTCTCAGTGCATACACTGAGAGGTGCATGTGTCTCAGTGTACATACATAGAAGGTGTCTCAGTATATATACACTGAGAGGTGAGTGTGAGAAGAGTATGTCTCTCAACGTGCACTGAGAGATATACCAGTGTATATACACTCCGTGAATAGACACTGGTAGTTTACATTAATCACAAATTCTCGTACTAAAGTATTTTTGTCTGGTGGTGATCAGGTGACTTGCAGCCTTAATGGCCTTCTTGTAGTAGATAGGGTTTAAACCAAATTAAGTCACGAGACATTTATGATGCATAATGTAAAGACGAGGAAATAGTTAATTCCAGTAGGCCTTGCTTACGAGAGTTAGGTAATTGAGAAAAAAAAATATATTTTCACAGATCAGGCGAGCCGCTCTCCGCAGTCAAGTAAGTTTATTCAGGTATACACAAGTAAGTAAGTTTATTCAGGTATACACAAGTAAGTAAGTAAGTTTATTCAGGTATACACAAGTAAGTAAGTAAGTTTATTCAGGTATACACAAGTAAGTAAGTTTATTCAGGTATACACAAGTAAGTAAGTAAGTTTATTCAGGTATACACAAGTAAGTAAGTTTATTCAGGTATACACAAGTAAGTAAGTTTATTCAGGTATACACAAGTAAGTAAGTAAGTTTATTCAGGTATACACAAGTAAGTAAGTTTATTCAGGTATACACAAGTAAGTTTATTCAGGTATACACAAGTAAGTAAGTTTATTCAGGTATACACAAGTAAGTAAGTAAGTTTATTCAGGTATACACAAGTAAGTAAGTAAGTTTATTCAGGTATACACAAGTAAGTAAGTTTATTCAGGTATACACAAGTAAGTAAGTTTATTCAGGTATACACAAGTAAGTAAGTTTATTCAGGTATACACAAGTAAGTAAGTTTATTCAGGTATACACAAGTAAGTTTATTCAGGTATACACAAGTAAGTAAGTTTATTCAGGTATACACAAGTAAGTATGTAAGTTTATTCAGGTATACACAAGTAAGTAAGTAAATTTATTCAGGTATACACAAGTAAGTAAGTTTATTCAGGTATACACAAGTAAGTAAGTTTATTCAGGTATACACAAGTAAGTAAGTTTATTCAGGTATACACAAGTAAGTAAGTTTATTCAGGTATACACAAGTAAGTAAGTTTATTCAGGTATACACAAGTAAGTAAGTAAGTTTATTCAGGTATACACAAGTAAGTAAGTTTATTCAGGTATACACAAGTAAGTAAGTTTATTCAGGTATACACAAGTAAGTAAGTTTATTCAGGTATACACAAGTAAGTAAGTAAGTTTATTCAGGTATACACAAATAAGTAAGTTTATTCAGGTATACACAAGTAAGTAAGTAAGTTTATTCAGGTATACACAAGTAAGTAAGTAAGTTTATTCAGGTATACACAAGTAAGTAAGTAAGTTTATTCAGGTATACACAAGTAAGTAAGTAAGTTTATTCAGGTATACACAAGTAAGTAAGTTTATTCAGGTATACACAAGTAAGTAAGTTTATTCAGGTATACACAAGTAAGTAAGTAAGTTTATTCAGGTATACACAAGTAAGTAAGTAAGTTTATTCAGGTATACACAAGTAAGTAAGTAAGTTTATTCAGGTATACACAAGTAAGTTTATTCAGGTATACACAAGTAAGTAAGTTTATTCAGGTATACACAAGTAAGTTTATTCAGGTATACACAAGTAAGTAAGTTTATTCAGGTATACACAAGTAAGTAAGTAAGTTTATTCAGGTATACACAAGTAAGTAAGTAAGTTTATTCAGGTATACAAAAGTAAGTAAGTAAGTTTATTCAGGTATACACAAGTAAGTAAGTAAGTTTATTCAGGTATACACAAGTAAGTAAGTTTATTCAGGTATACACAAGTAAGTAAGTTTATTCAGGTATACACAAGTAAGTAAGTAAGTTTATTCAGGTATACACAAGTAAGTAAGTAAGTTTATTCAGGTATACACAAGTAAGTAAGTTTATTCAGGTATACACAAGTAAGTAAGTTTATTCATGTATACACAAGTAAGTTTATTCAGGTATACACAAGTAAGTAAGTTTATTCAGGTATACACAAGTAAGTAAGTTTATTCAGGTATACACAAGTAAGTAAGTTTATTCAGGTATACACAAGTAAGTAAGTTTATTCAGGTATACACAAGTAAGTAAGTTTATTCAGGTATACACAAGTAAGTAAGTAAGTTTATTCAGGTATACACAAATAGTTACATAGAATTATCATACATAGCAGCATATGTGTAGAGAACCTGGGATAACCTGGGATAACCTGGGATAACCAAAAAAAGTCAGACAGAGTGACTTATTTCCATTGTGGTCCTTTTAATACCTTATTATACTATGAATAAGATACACTAGAAATAAGGAAAAATTAGCTGTTTACATTTACGTGTGTGTTAACTAAAATACAAAAATATAAAAACATTCTGCTGTGTTTCTGTTGCTACATTCATTAGGTACCTTCTGGTTGTCTTCTTGAACTGGTTCATGATGTGACTGACTTTGACATGTACAGGTAGACTGTTCCAGTCCATTATTGTTGTACAATAAAAGGTGTTTGAAGCCTGGCCACTGACTGTGGCTACTACAATGTTGTGCTCTGCCCCTGCTACTATAAGTCTCTGGTTCCCAGACTTGACAATATTAACAACAAGATATTCTGGACACTGTGAGAAATTTAATAAACCTCATTTAACTTCAGTTGTTTTATTCTGTCTTAAACAATCAGTATATCCAGTTGTTGTAATTTATCCTGGCCTACATGTTGTCTTGGACCCAGGCCTACATGTTGTCTTGGACCCAGGCCTACATGTTGTCTTGGACCCAGGCCTACATGTTGTCTTGGACCCAGGCCTACATGTTGTCTTGGACCCAGGCCTACATGTTGTCTTGGACCCAGGCCTACATGTTGTCTTGGACCCAGGCCTACATGTTGTCTTGGACCCAGGCCTACATGTTGTCTTGGACCCAGGCCTACATGTTGTCTTGGACCCAGGCCTACATGTTGTCTTGGACTCAGGCCTACATGTTGTCTTGGACTCAGGTCCAGGATGAATCTTATCATGTTATTCTGGCTGATATGTAGTTTATCTTTCAGTATTTTTGTCAAGGCAGAGTACCAGGACGAGCATTGTAGTCCGTGTGACATTGTATAAGTTCTAGACATAGGGTCCTGCGAGCCCCAGTAGGTAGACACTGTATCTCAGTAGGTAGACACTGTGTCTCAGTAGGTAGACACTGTATCTCAGTAGGTAGACACTGTGTCTCAGTAGGTAGACACTGTGTCTCAGTAGGTAGACACTGTGTCTCAGTAGGTAGACACTGTATCTCAGTAGGTAGACACTGTGCTTGTCTATACAGGAACTTCAGTCTGGCATTCGCTTTCTTTACTACACTGTTCCCTATCAATTCTCCTGACATGCATGGGTCAAAGGGGATTCCCAGATATTTTACTGATGAAACCAAAGTGATGGCTCCCCATTACACCGGACATTTAAAATTATTTACCCTTCTCAGTTTATGTTTCGTGCCAAAGAGAATGACTTCAGTTTTCCCGAGGTGTAACCAGAGTTTGTTGTCTACTAACCATTTACCGCAGTACTCCAGTTCCAGTGTTATTACATTAGCTATATCTTGTGTGTCTTTACCTGTCACTAACAGAGCACTGTCATCTACATACAGTAGCAGTTTGCACTTAACACTGATGGGCATGTCGTTTACATAACATAAGAATAATAAGGGACCCAGAATACTGCCTTGGAGAACTCCACATGCTGTCGGCAGGGGTTCTGATTCTGTTTTGCTGATTTTGACAATTTGTCTCCTGTTGCCAAGATAGGACTTAAACAGAACCTATACCGATAGCTTGAAGTTTATTACATAATATATTGTGGTTGACAGTATCGAAGGCCTTTTGCAAGTCTAAGGTTAAAAGTTAAGACACATGTGCAACATCTGGGTATCTTTATTGTAGACGTTTCGCCATCCAGTGACTTTATCAATACAAATTCTAGGACATAATAGGAAGACAGTAGAACTATATACAAAAGATGAGGTAATCAGTCCCTCAGTCTTGGAGGTGGTGTTGAGAGTCGAGGTTGTAGAGATTCTGGAGCAAAGGTAAGGAGACTGGTGGTTGTATAGGCGTCAGTGGATAGGGACGTGTAGCAGACGAGGACGTAGTTACTGGTAGGCGGGATTCCCCAGTGGAAGTAGGTCCTTCCCAAAGGGATGGGCTACTACAACTTACTCATTTATTTGGGTAGGACCTACTTCCACTGGGGAATCCCACCTACCAGTGACTATGCCTTCGTCTGCTGCCCGTCCCTATCCACTGACACCTATATAACCACCAGTCTTCTTGTCTTTGCTCCAGATTCTCCTCCACCACGATGCTGTGAACACTAACTCCAAGACCGAGGGACTGATTACCTCATCATCTGTATATAGTCCTACTGTCTTCTAATTATGTCCTAGAATATAATTATGTCCTACAGTAAAGATAACTTTCATTTTGTCGGTATTTTTGACCTTTCTTGCACAAGTCTAAGGCTACCATTCCTATGAGCTTCCCTACCGACATTTCAGTTCGCATGTAATCCAACAGATTAATTAGGGAGGTGTTGGTTGAGTA
This sequence comes from Cherax quadricarinatus, assembly GCF_026875155.1. Taxonomy (NCBI): domain Eukaryota; kingdom Metazoa; phylum Arthropoda; class Malacostraca; order Decapoda; family Parastacidae; genus Cherax; species Cherax quadricarinatus. The sequence continues at coordinate 6,631,807 of NC_069493.1, forward strand.
AGATCTCCTAAAGCCTGATTGGTAACTATGGAGTATGTTAGTATCATTAAGATACTTAACTACTTAACAGTATACCACCCTCTCTAGAATTTTGGATATTACGCTGAGTATACTAACAGGCCTATAGTTGTTGACATCAGACTTACTGTTTTTCATGAAGATAGTAGTAACTCTGGCCTCAAAATGGTATACAATACCGACAGGTTGGTAGGTAAGACACATAGGCAACAGTTAGGCAACTTTATTCCGAAACGTTTCGCCTACACAGTAGGCTTCTCCATTGTCAGGAACTGACTATGGAACTGAACTTCTCCAGGCTGAGGGACTGACAACCTCAAATTCTACGACTTTAAGGGTGATGGACTGATTACATCGTCTTCACATCTCTACTGTTCCTGCCTACTTTCTCTATTCGACTGAAGAAACCTACTGTGTAGGCGAAACGTTTCGGAATAAAGTTGCCTAACTGTTGCCTATGTGTCTTACCTACCAACTCAGGCCTCCTGGAACCCCTCCGGTACGGTGTTAGTGGTGATTGATAGATTTATTATGAGCAATGGGGCTTGACAATTCAGAGACACCATCGTTCAGGAACTTAGACGGGATGTTATCTGGGTCGGTGCTCTTAGTTGGGTTTAATCTGCTTAGTTCTTTTTGCACGAAGTCATGAGATCTACTTGCTAGTTGACAAGTGATTGGAGATACTCCTTTATTGGTATAGTGTGCTCACCTAGTTGTACTCACCTAGTTGAGGTTGCGGGGGTCGAGTCCGAGCTCCTGGCCCCGCCTCTTCACTGTGGGTGTACTAGTGCTGAGGCAGCAAGCTGGACACGTGACTTACAGCAACCACAACCACAATCTCCAGAACCACAACCACAATCTCCAGCAACCACAACCACAATCTCCAGAACCACAACCACAATCTCCAGCAACCACAACCACAATCTCCAGCAACCACAACCACAATCTCCAGCAACCACAACAGCAATCTCCAGCAAACACAACAACAATCTCCAGCAACCACAACAACAATCTCCAGCAAACACAACAACAATCTCCAGCAAACACAACAACAATCTCCATCAACCTCAACAACAATCTCCAGCAACCACAACAACAAGCCCCACCAACAACCACAACAACAATCTCCAGCAAACCACAACAACAATCTCCAGCAACCACAACAACAATCTCCAGCAACCACAACAACAATCTCCAGCAACCACAACAAACAAGCCCCACCAACAACCACAACAACAATCTCCAGCAACCACAACAACAAGCCCCACCAACAACCACAACAACAATCTCCAGCAACCACAACAACAAGCCCCACCAACAACCACAACAACAATCTCCAGCAACCACAACAACAAGCCCCACCAACAACCACAACAACAATCTCCATCAACCTCAACAACAATCTCCAGCAACCACAACAACAAGCCCCACCAACAACCACAACAACAATCTCAGCAACCACAACAACAAGCCCCACCAACAACCACAACAACAATCTCCAGCAACCACAACAACAATCTCCAGCAACCACAACAACAATTCCAGCAACCACAACAACAATCTCCAGCAACCACAACTACAATCTCCATCAACCACACCCACAATCTCCAGCAACCACAACAACAAGCCCCACCAACAACCACAACAACAATCTCCAGCAACCACAACAACAATCTCCAGCAACCACAACAACAATCTCCAGCAACCACAACAACAATCTCCAGCAACCACAACAACAAGCCCCACCAACAACCACAACAACAATCTCCAGCAACCACAACAACAAGCCCCCACCAACAACCACAACAACAATCTCCAGCAACCACACAACAAGCCCCACCAACAACCACAACAACAATCTCCAGCAACCACAACAACAAGCCCCACCAACAACCACAACAACAATCTCCATCAACCTCAACAACAATCTCCAGCAACCACAACAACAAGCCCCACCAACAACCACAACAACAATCTCCAGCAACCACAACAACAAGCCCCACCAACAACCACAACAACAATCTCCAGCAACCACAACAACAATCTCCAGCAACCACAACAACAATCTCCAGCAACCACAACAACAATCTCCAGCAACCACAACTACAATCTCCATCAACCACACCCACAATCTCCAGCAACACACAACAACAAGCCCACCAACAACCACAACAACAATCTCCAGCAAACACAACAACAATCTCCATCAACCACAACAACAATCTCCATCAACCACAACAACAATCTCCAGCAACCACAACAACAATCTCCAGCAACCACAACAACAATCTCCAGCAACCACAACAACAATCTCCAGCAACCACAACAACAATCTCCAGCAACCACAACAACAATCTCCAGCAACCACAACAACAATCACCAACAACCACAACCACAATCTCCAGCAACCACACTCACAATCTCCAGCAACCGCAACAACAATCTCCATCAACCACAACAACAATCTCCATCAACCACACCCACAATCTCCAGCAACCACAACAACAATCTCCACCAACCACAACAACAATCTCCACCAACCACAACAACAATCTCCAGCAACCACAACAACAATCTCCAGCAACCACAACAACAATCTCCAGCAACCACAACAACAATCTCCAGCAACCACACCCACAATCTCCAGCAACCACAACAACAATCTCCATCAACCACAACAACAATCTCCATCAACCACAACAACAATCTCCATCAACCACAACAACAATCTCCAGCAACCACAACAACAATCTCCAGCACCACAACTACAATCTCCAGCAACCACACCCACAATCTCCAGCAACCACAACTACAATCTACATCAACCACACCCACAATCTCCAGCAACCACAACAACAAGCCCCACCAACAACCACAAGATATTACCACTGCCACAAAGACTGATAATAAGAATATCACCACCAATCTGACAAAAGCGGAAACACCTCCGTTTGGCCCAACAATCTCATCCTGTGGCCCAACATACTATAATATACAGCTATATTTCATTCCTGGCATCCTAGGGGAAGATAATCCAGGTTTGACGCAAATGGATTTCCCAACCCTGATAACGTACACATCCACATTGTGGTGTCCCGTAGCTGGGTTGGGCTGACGTCCGGGGATCGATCCCCGGGACGGGTGGAAAAATTAGGACGTGTTTCCTTAAGAAACCTGACGTCCAAGTTCACCTAGCAGTAAGTAGGTACCTGGGTGTTAGTCACCTTATACTTGCTGTCAGTGCGTGTGTGTATTATAAATATATATATATATATATATATATATATATATATATATATATATTATATATATATATATATATATATATATATATATATATATAATATATATATATATATATATATATATATATATATATATATATATATATATATATATATATTATATTATATATATATATATATATATATATATATATATATATATATATATTATATATATATATATATATATATATATATATAAATTATATATATTTATATATATATCCAGTGCACCACAACAACATCCAGTGCACCACAACAACATCCAGTGCACCACAACAACATCCAGTGCACCACAACACCATCTAGTGCACCACACCACCATCTAGTGCACCACACCACCATCTAGTGCACCACACCACCATCTAGTGCACCAAACCACCATCTAGTGCACCACACCACCATCTAGTGCACCACAAACCCCCATCTAGTGCACACCACACCACCATCTAGTGCACCACACCCCCATCTAGTGCAACACACCCCCATCTAGTGCACCACACCACCATCTAGTGCACCACAACAACATCCAGTGCACCACAACAACATCCAGTGCACCACAACACCATCTAGTGCACCACACCACCATCTAGTGCACACACCCCCCATCTAGTGCACCACACCACCATCTAGTGCACCAAACCACCATCTAGTGCACCACACCACCATTTAGTGCACCACACCACCATCTAGTGCACCACACCACCATCTAGTGCACCACACCACCATCTAGTGCAACACACCACCATCTAGTGCACCACAACACCATCTAGTGCACCACACCACCATCTAGTGCACCACACCACCATCTAGTGCACCACAACAACATCCAGTGCACCACAACAACATCCAGTGCACCACAACAACATCCAGTGCACCACAACACCATCCAGTGCACCACAACACCATCTAGTGCACCACAACACCATCTAGTGCACCACACCACCATCTAGTGCACCACACCACCATCTAGTGCACCACAACACCATCAAGTGCACCACAATACCATCTAGTGCACCACAACACCATCCAGTGCACCACACCACCATCCAGTGCACCACACCACCATCTAGTGCACCACAACCCCAAATCCAGTGCACCACCACCATCTAGTGCACCACACCACCATCAAAGTGAAACCACACCACCATCTAGTGCACCACAACCACCATCCAGTGCACCACACCACCATCCAGTGCACCACACCACCATCTAGTGCACCACACCACCATCTAGTGCACCACACCACCATCCAGTGCACCACACCACCATCCAGTGCACCACACCACCATCTAGTGCACCACAACACCATCTAGTGCACCACACCACCATCCAGTGCCCCACACCACCATCCAGGGGCACCACACCACATCTAGTGCACCACACCACCATCTAGTGCACCACAACACCATCTAGTGCACCACACCACCATCTAGTGCACCACACCACCATCTAGTGCACCACAACACCATCTAGTGCACCACACCACCATCTAGTGCACCACACCACCATCTAGTGCACCACACCACCATTCAGTGCACCACACAACCATCCAGTGCACCACACCACCATCTAGTGCACCACACCACCATCTAGTGCACCACACCACCATCCAGTGCACCACACCACCATCCAGTGCACCACAACACCATCTAGTGCACCACACCACCATCTAGTGCACCACACCACCATCTAGTGCACCACAACACCATCTAGTGCACCACACCACCATCTAGTGCACCACACCACCATCTAGTGCACCACCCACCATCCATTTGCACCACACCACCATCCAGTGCACCACACCAAACCATCTAGTGCACCACACCCCCATTTTGTGCACCACACCCCATCCAGTGCACCACACCACCATCCAGTGCACCACACCACCATCTAGTGCACCACAACACCATCTAGTGCACCACACCACCATCCAGTGCACCACACCACCATCCAGTGCACCACACCACCATCCAGTGCACCACACCACCATCTAGTGCACCACAACACCATCTAGTGCACCACACCACCATCTAGTGCACCACAACACCATCTAGTGCACCACACCACCATCTAGTGCACCACAACCACCATCTAGTGCACCACAACACCATCTAGTGCACCACACCACCATCTAGTGCACCACAACACCATCCAGTGCACCACAACACCATCTAGTGCACCACAACACCATCTAGTGCACCACACCACCATCTAGTGCACCACACCACCATCTAGTGCACCACCCACCATCTAGTGCCACCACACCACCATCTGTGCACCACACCACCATTAGTGCACCACACCACCATCTAGTGCACCACAAACCCATCCATGCACCACAACACCATCTAGGCACCACACCACCATCTAGTGCCCAACAACACCATCCAGTGCACCACAACACCATCTAGTGCACCACAACACCATTAGTGCACCACACCACCATTTTAGTGCACCACACCATCATCTAGTGCACCACCCCACCAAATCTAGTGCACCACAACACCATCTAGTGCACCACACCACCATCTAGTGCACCACACCACCATCTAGTGCACCACACCACCATCTAGTGCACCACACCACCATCTAGTGCACCACACCACCATCTAGTGCACCACAACACCATCTAGTGCACCACAACACCATTAGTGCACCACACCCCCATCTAGTGCACCACCCCACCATCTAGTGCACCACACCACCCATCTAGTGCACCACAACACCATCTAGTGCACCACACCCCATCTAGTGCACCACAACACCATCTAGTGCACCAAAAACACCATCTAGTGCACCACACCACATCTAGTGCACCACACCACCATCTAGTGCACCACAACACCATCCAGTGCACCACAACACCATCTAGTGCACCACAACCACCATCTAGTGCACCACAACACCACTACTGCACCACAACCCCAAATCTAGTGCACCACAACACCATCTAGTGCACACAACACCATCTAGTGCACCACAACACCATCAGTGCACCACACACCATCTAGTGCACCACACCACCATCTAGTGCACCACACCACCATCTAGTGCACCACAACACCATCCAGTGCACCACAACACCATCTAGTGCACCACAACACCATCTAGTGCCCCACAACACCATCTAGTTGCACCAAAAACACCATCTAGTGCACCACAACCACCACCCTAGTGCACCCCAACACCATCCAGTGCACCACAAAAACCATCCAGTGCACCACAACCCCATCTAGTGCACAACACCCCCATCTAGTGCACCAAAAACACATCTAGTCCCCACCACAACACCATCCAGTGCACCACAACACCATCTAGGGGCACCACACCCCATCTAGTGCACCACACCACCATCTAGTGCACCACACCACCATCTAGTGCACCACACCACCATCTAGTGCACCACAACACCATCTAGTGCACCACACCACCATCTAGTGCACCACAACACCATCTAGTGCACCACACCACCATCTAGTGCACCACAACACCATCCAGTTGCACCACAACCCATCCAGTGCACCACAACACCATCTAGTGCACCACAACCACCACCCAGTGCACCACACCACCATCTAGTGCACCACACCCCATCAGTGTACCACACCACCATCTAGTGCCCCACACCACCATCTAGTGCCCCACACCACCATCTAGGCACCCCCCCACCATCTAGTGCACCACCCCACCATCTAGTCCCACCACACCACCATCTGTGCACCACAACACCATCCAGTGCACCAAACAAAACATCTAGTGCACCACAACACCATTAGTGAAACCACACCCCATCTAGTGCACCACACCACCACTAGTGCACCACAACACCATCTAGTGCACCACACCACCATCTAGTGCACCACAACACCATTTTGTACACCACACCACCATCTAGTGCACCACCACCATTAGTGCCCCACACCCCCCATTAGTGCACCACACCACCATCTAGTGCACCACACCACCATCTAGTGCACCACACCACCATTAGTGCACCACACCCCCATCTAGTGCACCACACACCATCTAGTGCACACAAAAACCATCTAGTGCCCCACAACACCATCTAGTGCACCACAACACCATCTAGTGCACCACAACACCATCTAGTGCACCACACCACCATCTAGTGCACCCCAACACCATCTAGTGCACCCCAACACCATCCAGTGCACCACAACACCATCCAGTGCACCACAACACCATCTAGTGCACCACACCACCATCTAGTGCAACCACCACCATTAGTGCACCCCAACACCTTCCAGTGCACCAAACACCACCCAGTCCCACAAACCCCATCTAGTGCACCACACCACATCTAGTGCACCCCCAACACCATCCAGTGCACCACAACACCATCCAGTGCACCACACCACCATCCAGTGCACCACACCACCATCTAGTGCACCACAACACCATCTAGTGCACAACACCACCATCTAGTGCACCACAACACCATTCAGTGCACCACAATACCATCTAGTGAAACAACAACATCCAGTGCACCACAACACCATCCAGTGCACCACAACACCATCTAGTGCACCACAACACCATCTAGTGCACCACAACATCCAGTGCACCACAACACCATCTAGTGCACCACACCACCATCTAGTGCACCACAACTCCATTCAGTGCACCACAATACTATGTAGTGCACAACAACATCCAGTGCACCACAACACCATCTAGTGCACAACACCACCATCTAGTGCACCACAACACCATCCAGTGCACCACACCACCATCTAGTGCACCAACACCATCTATGCACAACCACCACCATCTAGTGCACCACAACACCATCTAGTGAAACCACAACACCATCCAGTGAAACCACACCACCATCTAGTGAAACCACAACACCAATCTAGTGCACAACACCACCTTTCAGTGAAACCACAACACCATTCAGTCCCACACAATACCATTGTAGTGAAACAACACATCCAGTGCACCACAACCCATCCAGTGCACCACAACACCATCTAGTGCACCACACCACCATCTAGTGCACCACAACTCCATTCAGTGCACCACAATACCATGTAGTGCACAACAACATCCAGTGCACCACAACACCATCCAGTGCACCACAACACCATCCAGTGCACCACAACACCATCTAGTGCACCACAACACCATCCAGTGCACCACAACACCATCTAGTGCACCACAACACCATCCAGTGCACCACAAACACCATCAGTGCCCACACCACCATCTAGTGCACACAACACCATTCAGTGCACCACAATCCCATCCAGTGCAACCACAACACATCCAGTGCACCACAACACCATCTAGTGCACCACAACAACATCCAGTGCACCACAACACCATCCAGTGCACCACAACACCATCCAGTGCACCACAATACCATGCAGTGCACAACAACATCCAGTGCACCACAACACCATCCAGTGCACCACAACACCATCTAGTGCACCACAACACCATCCAGTGCACCACAACACCATCCAGTGCACCACAACACCATCCAGTGCACACCTATGTAGCTGATATGAGACAGAATCGTAATCTCCTTCAGCAGACTAAACACTGAAGAAACGTTCCTTCCTGATGTTTCGCACAACTATACATATACAAGATTTTTACTGAATATATGACTAGATATATTACATGTTTTTCTGTAGGTTCTTAAGTGGTTGTTGAGGTTTCGGTGTTGAACGCAGGCGTTCCGTAAATCGTCCGATCTGCCTGCGTACTGGTGATGTGAAATACGTGTTGGAGGTCTCTGCATGTTCTGCCTGCGTACTGGTGATGTGAAATACGTGTTTGGAGGTCTCTGCATGTTCTGCCTGCGTACTGGAGTTGTGAAATACGTGTTTGGAGGTCTCTGCATTTTTCTGCCTGCGTACTGGTGATGTGAAATACGTGTTTGGAGGTCTCTGCATGTTCTGCCTGCGTACTGGAGTTGTGAAATACGTGTTTGGAGGTCTCTGCATGTTCTGCCTGCGTACTGGTGATGTGAAATACGTGTTGGAGGTCTCTGCATGTTCTGCCTGCGTACTGGTGTTGTGAAATACGTGTTTGAAGGTCTCTGCATGTTCTGCCTGCGTACTGGAGTTGTGAAATACGTGTTTGAAGGTCTCTGCATGTTCTGCCTGCGTACTGGTGATGTGAAATACGTGTTTGGAGGTCTCTGCATGTTCTACCTGCGTACTGGTGTTGTGAAATACGTGTTTGGAGGTCTCTGTATGTTCTGCCTGCGTACTGGTGTTGTGAAATACGTGTTGGAGGTCTCTGCATGTTCTGCCTGCGTACTGGTGTTGTGAAATACGTGTTGGAGGTCTCTGCATGTTCTGCCTGCGTACTGGGGTTGTGAAATACGTGTTGGAGGTCTCTGCATGTTCTGCCTGCGTACTGGTGTTGTGAAATACGTGTTGGAGGTCTCTACATGTTCTGCCTGCGTACTGGTGTTGTGAAATACGTGTTGGAGGTCTCTACATGTTCTGCCTGCGTACTGGTGTTGTGAAATACGTGTTGGAGGTCTCTGCATGTTCTACCTGCGTACTGGTGTTGTGAAATACGTGTTTGAAGGTCTCTGCATGTTCTGCCTGCGTACTGGTGATGTGAAATACGTGTTTGGAGGTCTCTGCATGTTCTGCCTGCGTACTGGTGATGTGAAATACGTGTTGGAGGTCTCTGCATGTTCTGCCTGCGTACTGGGGTTGTGAAATACATGTTTGGAGGTCTCTGCATGTTCTGCCTGCGTACTGGTGTTGTGAAATACGTGTTGGAGGTCTCTGCTGTTTTTACCTGCGTACTGGTGTTGTGAAATACGTGTTGGAGGTCTCTCCCTGTTCTGCCTGCGTACTGGGGTTGTGAAATACATGTTTGGAGGTCTCTGCATGTTCTGCCTGCGTACTGGTGTTGTGAAATACGTGTTGGAGGTCTCTGCATGTTCTGCCTGCGTACTGGTGTTGTGAAATACGTGTTGGAGGTCTCTGCATGTTCTGCCTGCGTACTGGTGTTGTGAAATAAGTGTTTGGAGGTCTCTTGATGTTGCGCCCACGTATAATTTGTTGCAGTCATTGCAAGATATTATGTATAACCCTGCAGAGGATTGAAACTCGTCCTGTCTGTTACTGGTAATGTCCTTAATGGAGGTAGATACTTGGAATGAGGCACTGGAAAAGATGTTGGAAACGAGTTTGGCAATGGAATTGACGGGCCAGCAACCCCAACTGGGCCAGCAACCCCAACTGAGCCAGGAACCCCAGATGGGCCAGTATCCCCAGCTGAGCCAGGAACCCCAACTGGGCCAGCAACCCCAACTGAGCTAGGAACCCCAGCTGGGCTAGGAACCGCAGTTGGGCCAGGAACCCCAGCTGGGCCAGAAACCCCAGCTGGGCCAGAAACCCCAGCTGAGCCAGAAACCCCAACGGAGCCAGGAACCCCAACGCAGCCAGGAACCCCAACGGGGCCAAGAGCCCCAGCTGGGCCAGGAACCCCAGCTGGGCCAGGAACCCCAGTTGGCCCAGGAACCCCAGTTGGGCCAAGAACCCAAGCTGGGCCAGGAACCCCAGCTGGGCCAGGAACCCCAACGGATCCAGGAACCCCAACGGGGCCAGGAACCTCAGCTGGGCCAGGAACCCCAGCTGGGCCAGAAACCGCAGCTGGGCCAGAAACCACAGCTGAGCCAGGAACCCCAACGGAGCCAGGAACCCCAACGCAGCCAGGAACCCCAACGTGGCCAGGAACCCCAGCTGGGCCAGGAACCCCAGCTGGGCCAGGAACCCCAGCTGGGCCAGGAACCCCAGCTGAGCCACGAACCCCAGCTGGGCCAGAAATCCCAGCTGGGCCAGAAACCGCAGCTGGGCCAGGAACCCCAGTTGGGCCAGGAACCCCAGCTGGGCCAGGAACCCCAACTGGGCCAGGAACCCCAACGGAGCCAAGAACCCTAACGGAGCCAGGAACCCGAGCTAGGCCAGAAACTCCAGCTAGGCCAGAAACCCCAGCTGGGCCAGAAACCCCAGCTGAGCCAGAAACCCCAAAGGAGCCAGGAACCCCAACGCAGCCAAGAACCCCAACGTGGCCAGGAACCTCAGCTGGGCCAGGAACCCCAGTTGGGCCAGAAACCCCAGCTGGGCCAGGAACCCCAGCTGGGCCAGGAACCCCAGTTGGCCCAGGAACCCCAGTTGGGCCAGGAACCCCAGCTGGGCCAGGAATCCCAGCTGGGCCAGGAACCCCAACGGAGCCAGGAATCCCAACGCAGCCAAGAACCCCAACGTGGCCAGGAACCTCAGCTGGGCCAGGAACCCCAGCTGGGCCAGAAACCCCAGCTGGGCCAGAAATCCCAGCTGGGCCAGGAACCGCAGTTGGGCCAGGAACCCCAGCTGGGCCAGAAACCCCAGCTGGGCCAGAAACCAAGGCTGAGCCCGAAACCCCAACGGAGCCAGGAACCCCAACGCAGCCAGGAACCCCAACGTGGCCAGGAACCCCAGCTGGGCCAGGAACCCCAGCTGGGCCAGAAACCCCAACGGAGCCTGGAACCCCAACGCAGCCAGGAACCCCAACGTGGCCAGGAACCCCAGCAGGGCCAGGAACCCCATCTAGGCCAGAAACCCCAGCTGGGCCAGAAATCCCAGCTGGGTCAGGAACCCCCGCTGAGCCAGGAACCCCAGCTGGGCCAGGAATCCCAGCTGGGCCAGAAATCCCAGCTGGGCCAGAAACCCCAGCTGAGCCAGAAACCCCAACGGAGCCAGAAACCCAAACGCAGCCAGGAACCCAAACGGGGCCAGGAACCCCAGCTGGGCCAGGAACCGCAGTTGGGCCAGAAACCCCAGCTTGGCCAGAAACCCCAGCTGAGCCAGAAACCCAACGGAGCCAGGAACCCCAACGCAGCCAGGAACCCCAACGTGGCCAGGATTCTCAGCTGGGCCAGGAACCCCAGCTGGGCCAGAAACCCCAACTGGGCCAGAAACCCCAGCTGCGTCAGGAACCCCAGCTGGGCCAGGAACCCCAGCTGGGGCAGGAACCTCAGCTGGGCCAGGAACCCCAGCTGGGCCAGAAACCCCAGCTGGGCCAGGAATCCCAGGTGGGCCAGAAATCCCAGCTTGGCCAGGAATCCCAGTTGGGCCAGGAACCCAACTGGGTCAGGAACCCAGCTGGCCAGATACCCCAATGGGCCGGGAAACCCAGCTCCCGTCAGGAACCCAGCTGGGCCGGGAAAACCCCAACGGTGCCAGAAACCTCAGCTAGGCTAGGAATCCCCGTTGGACCAGAAACTTCTTGAGGGCCATTAACGGGATATGTGTCTCTCCTCGGCAGTGTCATGTCTGGCTAAGTTAAAAATCTTATATGCCAGGCGTCTGCAGTCTCTACTGAAGCGACCAGGAGAGTGATGTTACGAATATACTCGTTGAATTTGTTCCGCTTCGTTACGAATATACTCGTTGAATTTGTTCCGTTTCGTTACGAATATACTCGTTGAATTTGTTCCGCTTCGTTACGAATATACTCGTTGAATTTGTTCCTCTTCGTTACGAATATACTCGTTGAATTTGTTCCTCTTCGTTACGAATATACTCGTTGAATTTGTTCCACTTCGTTCAAACATCAAGGTCATATCGTATTTTATAACATATCAACTAATTTGACATTTTATTGTGGCAACGTTTCGCTCACCAGGAGCTTCAAGCCGTTACAGCTTGACAAAGCTCCTGAAGAGCGAAACGTTGCCACAAAAAAATACCACATTAGCTTCACTTGTGTCCTTTTATCTAACAGAAAGTAATATTGTGGCTTAGAAAGCCACAGAATCCTGGTAATTAGCATTCAACAACGGTGGCTGGGCCATGAGACTCAGGAAACAACAGAAACAAGTGACCTGTTTACCAGAAAGATTTACGTCACCTTTTCAGATTGTGATCATTGGGACAAGACATTTCCCGTCCTTATCAACACGCTAGTTCTTGTACTCGCCAATCACGGAAGGTACTTGCTTGAGAAGCAGGTACTTGTTTGAGAAGCAGATACTTGTTTGAGAAGCAGATACTTGTTTGAGAAGCAGATACTTGTTTGAGAAGCAGCTGCTTGCTTGAGAAGCAGGTACTTGTTTGAGATGCAGGTACTTGTTTGAGAAGCAGGTACTTGCTTGAGAAGCAGGTGCTTGCTTGAGAAGCAGGTACTTGTTTGAGAAGCAGGTACTTGCTTGAGAAGCAGGTGCTTGCTTGAGAAGCAGGTACTTGTTTGAGAAGCAGGTGCTTTCTTGAGAAGCAGGTACTTGTTTGAGAAGCAGGTACTTGCTTGAGAAGCAGGTACTTGTTTGAGAAGCAGGTTTCTTGCTTGAGAAGCAGGTTTCTTGCTTGAGAAGCAGTACTTGCTTGAGAAGCAGGTACTTGTTTGAGAAGCAGGTACTTGTTTGAGAAGCAGAGATGCTTGCTTGAGAAGCAGGTACTTGCTTGAGAAGCAGATACTTGTTTGAGAAGCAGGTGCTTGTTTGAGAAGCAGGTACTTGTTTGAGAAGCAGGTACTTGCTTGAGAAGCAGGTGCTTGCTTGAGAAGCAGGTTACTTGTTTGAGAAGCAGGTGCTGCTTGAGAAGCAGGTACTTGTTGAGAAGCAGGTACTTGCTTGAGAAGCAGGTACTTGTTTGAGAAGCAGATACTTGTTTGAGAAGCAGGTGCTTGTTTGAGAAGCAGGTACTTGTTTGAGAAGCAGGTACTTGTTTGAGAAGCAGGTACTTGTTTGAGAAGCAGCTGCTTGCTTGAGAAGCAGGTACTTGTTTGAGAAGCAGGTACTTGTTTGAGAAGCAGGTGCTTGCTTGAGAAGCAGGTACTTGTTTGAGAAGCAGGTACTTGCTTGAGAAGCAGGTACTTGCTTGAGAAGCAGGTACTTGCTTGAGAAGCAGGTACTTGTTTGAGAAGCAGGTACTTGTTTGAGAAGCAGCTGCTTGCTTGAGAAGCAGGTATCTTGTTTGAGAAGCAGGTACTTGTTTGAGAAGCAGGTGCTTGCTTGAGAGCAGGTACTTGTTTGAGATGCAGGTACTTGTTTGGAAGCAGCTGCTTGCTTGAGAAGCAGGTACTTGTTTGAGAAGCAGGTACTTGCTTGAGAAGCAGGTACTTGTTTGAGAAGCAGGTACTTGTTTGAGAAGCAGCTGCTTGCTTGAGAAGCAGGTACTTGTTTGAGAAGCAGGTACTTGTTTGAGAAGCAGCTGCTTGCTTGAGAAGCAGGTACTTGTTTGAGATGCAGGTACTTGTTTGAGAAGCAGCTGCTTGCTTGAGAAGCAGGTACTTGTTTGAGAAGCAGGTACTTGCTTGAGAGCAGGTACTTGTTGAGAAGCAGGTACTTGTTTGAGAAGCAGGTGCTTGCTTGAGAAGCAGGTACTTGTTTGAGAAGCAGGTACTTGTTTGAGAAGCAGGTGCTTGCTTGAGAAGCAGGTACTTGCTTGAGAAGCAGGTACTTGCTTGAGAAGCAGGTACTTGTTTGAGAAGCAGGTACTTGCTTGAGAAGCAGGTACTTGTATGAGAAGCAGGTACTTGTTTAAGAAGCAGGTGCTTGCTTGAGAAGCACGGTACTTGTTTGAGAAGCAGGTACTTGTTTGAGAAGCAGGTGCTTGCTTGAGAAGCAGGTACTTGCTTGAGAAGCAGGTACTTGCTTGAGAAGCAGGAACTTGCTTGAGAAGCAGGTACTTGCTTGAGAAGCAGGAACTCTGCTTGAGAAGCAGGTACTTACTTGAGAAGCAGGTACTTGCTTGTGAAGAGGTACTTGCTTGAGAAGCAGGTACTTGCTTGAGAAGCAGGCACTTGCTTGAGAAGCAGGAACTTGCTTGAGAAGCAGGTACTTGCTTGAGAAGCAGGAACTTGTTTGAGAAGCAGGAACTTGCTTGAGAAGCAGGTACTTACTTGAGAAGCAGGTACTTGCTTGAGAAGCAGGAACTTGTTTGAGAAGCAGGAACTTGCTTGAGAAGCAGGTACTTACTTGAGAAGCAGGTACTTGCTTGAGAAGCAGGAACTTGTTTGAGAAGCAGGAACTTGCTTGAGAAGCAGGAACTTGTTTGAGAAGCAGGAACTTGCTTGAGAAGCAGGAACTTGTCTGAGAAGCAGGTACTTGTTTGAGAAGCAGGTACTTGCTTGAGAAGCAGGTACTTGCTTGAGAAGCAGGTACTTGCTTGAGAAGCAGGTACTTGCTTGAGAAGCAGGTACTTGCTTGAGAAGCAGGTACTTGTTTGAGAAGCAGGAACTTGCTTGAGAAGCAGGAACTTGCTTGAGAAGCAGGCACTTGTTTGAGAAGCAGGAACTTGCTTGAGAAGCAGGTGCTTGGGATACAATGTAATGAGGTACTCCATTATTATTAAAACCGGGAAAAGCTAAATCTGAGGGAGTCATACAACCCGTGGGGGAGAACCGAGACCATTATGGATTTCAAAACCAAGGACATAAGATCTTGATACAAAGAATTCTTCAACACTTGTCCAACCTTGGACGAAGACCTACTTACACCAGTGGCAGGTCCCACTGTGGTCCCGCCTCCTCCTGTTTCGTCTCACCTGACTACAGTATACAGTGGACCCCCGGTTAACGATCACCTCCAAATGCGACCAATTATGTAAGTGTATTTATGTAAGTGCGTTTGTACGTGTATGTTTGGGGGGTCGGGAAATGGACTATTACTTCAAAAATTTTTCCTTATGGGAACAAATTCGGTCAGTACTGGCACCTGAACATACTACTGGAATGAAAAAAGTTCGTTAACCGGGGGTCCACTGTATAAGCCGCCTCTCTGGCCCTATGTTGTACTGAACACATCGATTCCAGGCTGAGGGACTGATTACATCTATCTCCTCCTCTCCTTACCCATTTCTACTTTATATTGGACTGATGAAGCCACTGTGTGGCGAAAGGGAAAGGACCACTTCCTTGTATTAAAAGCCCACCACTTACCTCAAGTGTTACTCTTACGACGTACAGGTACGCAGGTACGCCGGCACAAAAAATAGTGTCCCCTAGCCTTCACTAATTCCCGGAAGGCATCCACGAAGAAAGGAAAGTAGGTAATTCTCTATGTTGCTTTTCAAACTCCCAGTCCTCCAATCTGTGTTGTGTGGTCGTGTTGGTACCTCATTTAGCTTACACACCCGAGTGTACGTGGTTCGATTCCCAGTACGGGTGTAAACATTGGGCGCGTTACCTTGCACCTGCTATCCCTGTTCACCTAGCAGTAAGTAGGTACCTGGGCGTTAGTCACCTTACACCTGCTCCCCCTGATCACCTAGCAGTAAGTAGGCACCTGGGTGTTAGTCACCTTACACCTGCTTTCCCTGTTCAAGTAGCAGTAAGTAGGTACCTGGGTGTTAGCCACCTTACACCTGCTCTCCCTGTTCACGTAGCAGTAAGTAGGTACCTGGGTGTTAGTCACCTTACACCTGCTCTCCCTGTTCACGTAGCAGTAAGTAGGTACCTGGGTGTTAGTCACCTTACACCTGCTCCCCCTGTTCACCTAGCAGTAAGTAGGTACCTGGGTTGAAAACGGTATAAAATACCGACAAGTCGAAGTAGGCTTCTTCAGTCAAATATAGTATTGGAATAAAGGTGATGTAATCAGTCCATCAACCTTGGAGAAAAAGTATTTGAGGTGGTCAGTCCCTCAGCCTGGAGAAGAGTTCAGCTCCATGGTCTGGAACAAGGTGGTCAGTCCCTCAGCCTGGAGAAGAGTTCAGCTCCATGGTGTGGAACAAGGTTGTCAGTCTCTCAGCCTGGAGAAGAGCTCAGCTCCATGGTCTGGAACAAGTTGGTCAGTCCCTCAGGCTGGAGAAGAGTTCAGCTCCATGGTCTGGAACAAGGTTGTCAGTCTCTCAGCCTGGAGAAGAGTTCAACTCCATGGTCTTGAACAAGGTGGTCAGTCCCTCAGCCTGGAGAAGAGCTCGCTCCATGGTCTGGAACAAAATTGGTCAGTCCCTCAGGTGGAGAAGAGTTCAGCACCATGGTCTGGAAACAAGGGTGGTCGTTCCTCAGCCTGGAGAAGAGTTCTGCACCATGGTCTGGAACAAGGTTGTCAGTCCCTCAGCCTGGAGAAGAGCTCAGCTCCATGGTCTGGGAAAAAGGTGGTCAGGGCCCCCAGCCCGGAGAATGAGTTCAGCTCCATAGTCTGGAACAAGGTTGTCAGTCCCTCAGCCTGGAGAAGAGTTCAGCTCCTGGTCTGGAACAAGGTGGTCAGTCCCTCAGTGGAAAAAGAGTTCAGCTCCATGGTCTGGAACAAGGTTGTCAGTCCCTCAGCCTGGAGAAGAGTTCAGCTCCATGGTCTGGAACAAGGTTGTCAGTCCCTCAGCCTCGAGAAGAGTTCAGCTCCATGGTCTGGAACAAGGTGGTCAGTCCCTCAGCCTGGAGAAGAGTTCAACTCCATGGTCTGGAACAAGTACATGCACAAAGTATACAAGTACATGTACAAGGCATACAAGTACATGTACAAGGTATACAAGTACATGCACAAAGTATACAAGTACATGTACAAGGCATACAAGTACATGTACAAGGCATACACGTACATGTACACGGTATACAAGTACGTGTACAAGGTATACAAGTACATGTACAAGGTATACAAGTACATGTACAAGGTATACAAGTACATGTACAAGGTATACAAGTACATGTAAAAGGTTTACAAGTATCTGTACAAGGTATACAAGTATATGTACAAGGTATACAAGTACATGCAAAAGGTATACAAGTACATGCACAAGGTATACAAGTACATGTACAAGGTTTTACAAGTCATGTACAAGGTATCAAGTACTTGTACAAGGTTACAAGTACATGTACAAGGTATACAATTACATGTACAAGGTATACAAGTACATGCACAAGGTATACAAGTTATGTACAAGGTTACAAGTACATGCACAAGGTATACAAGTACATGACAAGGTTACAAGTACATGTACAAGGTATTACAATTTACATGTACAAGGTATACAAGTACATGCACAAGGTATTACAAGTACTTGTACAAGGTATACAAGTACATGTACAAGGTATACAAGTACATGTACAAGGTCAGTTTTGTCCCAGGATGTGACCCACACCAGTCCACTAACACCCGGGATGTGATCCACACCAGTCCAATAACACCCAGGTGTGACCCACACCAGTCCAAAAAACACCCAGGAGGTGGACCCACACCAGTCCACTAACACCCAGGATGTGCCCCACACCAGTCTACTAACACCAGGATGTGACCCACATCAGTCCACTAACACCCAGGACGTGACCCACACCAGTCCACTAACACCCAGGATGTGACCCACACCAGTCCACAAACACCCAGGATGGACCCACCAGTCCACTAACACCCAGGACCTGACCACACCAGCCACTAACACCAGAATGTGACCCACCCAGTCCATTTACCCCCAGGATGTGACCCACACCAGTCCACAAAACACCAGGATGTGACCCACCAGTCACTAAACCCAGGACGTGACCCCACTAGCCCAAAACACCAGGATGTGACCCACCCCAGTCTACTAACCCCCAGGAGTTGGACCCACACAGTCCACTAACACCAGGACGTTGACCCACACCAGTCCACAAACCCACCCAGGATGCGACCTACACCAGCTACTAACGCCCAGGATGCGACGCACACAGTCTACTAACACCCAGGATGCGACGCACACCAGTCCACTAACACCCAGGATGTGACCCACACCAGTCTACTAACACCAGGATGTGCCCCACACCGCCCACTAACACCAGGATGCGACCTACACCAGTCTATAACGCCAGGATGTGACCCACACCAGTCCACTAACACCAGGATGTGACCCACCCCAGTCCACTAACACCCAGGATGTGACCCACACCAGTCCACTAACACCCGGATGCGACCCACATCAGTCCACTAACACCCAGGATGCGACCACACCAGTCCACTAACCCCCAGGATGCGACCCACACCAGTCCACTATACACCCAGGATGCGACCCCAACACCAGTCCACTAACACCCAGGATGCGACCCACACCAGTCCACTAACACCAGGATGCGACCCACACCAGTCCACTAATACCAGGATTGCGACCCACACCAGTCCCTAACACCCAGGATGTGACCCACCCCAGTCCACTAACCCCCAGGATGCGACCACACCAGTCCACTAACACCCAGGATGCGACTCACACCAGTTCACAAAACACCCAGGATGCGCCCCACACAGTCCCTAACACCCAGGATGCGACCCACCCAGTCCACTAACACTAGGTATGACCCCACACAGTTAACTAACACCCAGGATGCGACCCAAACCAGCCCACTAACCCCCGGGATGCGACCCACACCAGCCCCACTAACACCAGGATGCGACTACACGCCCCTAACACCAGGATGTGCCCCCACACCTTTCCCATAACACCCGGGGATTGACCCCCAGTTTCTAACCCCCGGATGTGACCCACCCCAGTCTATAACACCCGGCCCTGACCCCCCCAGTCCCTTCCCCCGGATGTCATCCACACCGTCTATAACCCCCAGGATGCCCCCCCCCAACCAGTCCCTAACCCCAGGATGCGCCTACACCAGTTTTCAAACCCCCAGGATGCGAGAACCGTCCACTAACCCCAGGATCCAACCACACCAGTCACTAACTCCCGGATGCCCCCACACCAGTCCACTAACTCCGGGATGCCAAACCCACACCAGTTCCTAAACCCCCAGGATGGCCCCACCCAGTCATTAACCCCCAGGATGCGCCCCACACCAGTCCCAACCCCCCAGGTGCGACTCACCAGTCTAAAAACCCCCGGATGCGACGACCCAATCCCAAACCCCAGGATGTGCCCCACACAGCCCACAAACCCCGGGCCACCCACACCGTCACTAACACCGGGATGCGCCCCACCCCGGGCCACTAACACTAGGAATGCCCCCAACCAGTTAACAAAACCCCGGATGCGACCCACCCAGCCCACTAACCCAGGATGCGCCCACACCGCCCCACTAACCCCCGGTGCGTCACCCCAGTCCCTAACACCAGGATGTGACCCACCCCATTCCACAAACACCCGGAGTCATCCACACCAGTCTACTAACACCCAGGATGCGACCCACACCAGTCCACTAACACCTAGGATATGACTCACACCAGTTAACTAACACCCAGGATGCGACCCACACCAGTCCACTAACACCCAGGATGCGACCCACACCAGTCTACTAACACCCAGGATGCGACCCACACCAGTCCACTAACACCCAGGATGCGACCTACACCAGTCTACTAACACCCAGGATGCGACGCACACCAGTCCACTAACACCCAGGATGCCAACCACACCAGTCCACTAACTCCCAGGATGCCACCCACACCAGTCCACTAACACCCAGGATGCGACCCACACCAGTCCACTAACTCCCAGGATGCGACCCACACCAGTCCACTAACTCCCAGGATGCGACCCACACCAGTCCACTAACACCCAGGATGCGACCCACACCAGTCCACTAACACCCAGGATGCCACCCACACCAGTCCACTAACACCCAGGATGCCACCCACACCAGTCCACTAACACCCAGGATGCGACCCACATCAGTCCACTAAGACCCAGGATGCCACCCACACCAGTCCACTAACACCCAGGATGCGACCCACATCAGTCCACTAAGACCCAGGATGCCACCCACACCAGTCCACTAACACCCAGGATGCCACCCACACCAGTCCACTAACACCCAGGATGCGACCCACATCAGTCCACTAAGACCCAGGATGCCACCCACACCAGTCCACTAACACCCAGGATGCGACCCACACCAGTCCACTAAGACCCAGGATGCCACCCACACCAGTCCACTAACACCCAGGTACCCATTTTACTGAAGGCTGAATATGAACAACCAGTATAAAGAAACAAGCCCAATGTTTCTACCCTCGCCGGGAATCGAACTCTCACCGTGTGAAGCGAGAACCTTACCCACCATGATCTTCGCCAAGACCGGGGTCCTGCCACGGGTCTTAATCCTGTCTCCAATAACATTCTGAGGAAGACGGAAGTATAGAAGTGGGTGAAAAAAAATGAATTCAGTGTGCTTAAGATAGAAAATAAGAGAGTAGTCAAAATTGTGGTAAAAACGAGGAGACAGAAGAAGATAAAATAAAAGTGAAAGAGATAAGAGGAGAGGAAATGGTCGTAAACCAGAGACAAAATTTACATGTGTGAAGGAAATTTGTACCTACTGCAATGTTGTCCATACTGGTTTATTTACGTGTGGGTTTATCTTGTGTTATTTTCCCCTTGGAAGAGCACTTGTGTCAGCACTACATGTGTCAGCACCACCTGTGTCAGCACCACATGTGTCAACACCACACGTGTCAGCACCATACATGTCAGCACCACCTGTATCAGCACCATGTATGTCAGCACCACACGTGTCAGCACCATGTATGTCAGCACCACACGTGTCAGCACCATGTATGTCAGCACCACCTGTATCAGCACCACATGTGTCAGCACCACCTGTATCAGCACCACATGTGTCAGCACCACCTGCATCAGCACCACATGTGTCAGCACCACCTGTATCAGCACCACATGTGTCGGCACAACACGTGTCATCACCACACGTGTCAGCACCACACGTGTCAGAACTACGTTTCGGAACCATTTGTGTCAGCACGTGTGTCGACACCACACGTGTCAGGACTACCTGTGTCAGCATCACCTGTGTCAGCACAACTTGTGTCAGCTTCACGTGTCAGCTCCACATGTGTCAGCACCACCTGCATCAGCACCACATATGCCAGCACCGCCTGTATTAGCACCACATGTGTCAGCACCACCTGTATCAACACCACATATGTCAGCACCACCTGTATCAGCACCACATGCGTCAGCACCACCTGTATCAGCACCACATGTGTCAGCACCACCTGTATCAGCACCACATGTGTCAGCACCACCTGTATCAGCACCACATGCGTCAGCACCACCTGTATCAGCACCACATGTGCCCAGCACCACCTGCATCAGCACCACATGTGTCAGCACCACCTGTATCAGCACCACATGTGTCAGCACCCTGTATCAGCACCAACATGTGTCAGCACCACCTGTATCAGCACCACATGTGTCAGCACCACCTGTATCAGCACCACATGTGTCAGCACCACACGTGTCAGCACCACATGTGTCAGCACCACCTGTATCAGCACCACATGTGTCAGCACCACCTGTATCAGCACCACATGTGTCAGCACCACCTGTATCAGCACCGCATGTGTCAACACCACCTGCATCAGCACCACATGTGTCAGCACCACCTGCATCAGCACCACATGTGTCAGCACCACCTGTATCAGCACCACATGTGTCAGCACCACCTGTATCAGCACATGTGTCAGCACCACCTGTATCAGCACCACATCTCAGCACCACCTGCATCAGCTCCACATGTGTCAGCACCACCTGTATCAGCTCCACATGTGTCAGCACCACCTGTATCAGCACCATATGTGTCAGCACCACCTGTATCAGCTCATGTGTCAGCACCACCTGTGTCAGCACCACATGTGTCAGCACCACCTGTATCAGCAGCACATGTGTCAGCACCACCTGTATCAGCACCACATGTGTCAGCACCACCTGTATCAGCACCGCATGTGTCAGCACCACCTTCATCAGCACCACATGTGTCAGCACCACCTGTATCAGCACCACATGTGTCAGCACCACCTGCATCAGCACCACATATGTCAGCACCACCTGTATCAGCACCACATGTGTCAGCACCACCTGTATCAGCACATGTGTCAGCACCACCTGTATCAGCACCACATCTCAGCACCACCTGTATCAGCTCCACATGTGTCAGCACCACCTGTATCAGCACCACATGTGTCAGCACCACCTGTATCAGCACCACATGTGTCAGCACCACCTGTATCAGCACCACACGTGTCAAAACTACCTTTGTCAGCAACACCTATGAACCAGCTACCAAACTCACAGGGAGTGCAGAACAGAGGTTGTCTGTGTGTCATGACTGATCAAGTTAGTGATCCTTGCCATGTCAGTAATGGAACTCCATCCAGAAACCTGCCACGCCATTTCTTTATCTAAATTCTTAAATCTATCACACATAGGCAGTTGTGTTGAGATGGTTGCAACTGTTGATCTCTGGTGGAGGGATGTGGCAAAACCGTCAACACTTGCCCAAAAGTACAAGTAACATGCAGTCAATGATCTACTTGAGGTACTTATGGAGCGAGTGGGTCGCTGGAGGCCGTGGACACCTGGGATACCTGTATAAGTCACGTGTAACCATCTGGTGTAACCGTGGTGGCCCGGTGGTCTGGTGGGTAAAGCTCCCGCTTCAAACACGGAGGGCCCGGGTTCGATTCCCGGCGGGTGGAAACATTTCGACACGTTTCCTTACACCTGTTGTCCTGTTCACCTAGCAGCAAATAGGTACCTGGGTGTTAGTCGACTGGTGTGGGTGGCATCCTGGGGGACAAGATTAAGGACCACAATGGAAATAAGTTAGACAGTCCTCGATGACGCACTGACTTTCTTGGGTTATCCTGGGTGGCTAACCCTCCGGGGTTAAAAATCCTAACGAAATCTTATCTTATCTTATCTGGTACAGAAGCAAGAAAGCCATTTTAAGAACATAATGGGTGGGTGTGAGTTGGACCTAACTAGCTGAAGAATATAAGAAAGGAGGAACACTGCAGCAGGCCTGTTGGCCCATACTAGGCAGGTCATTTACAATCCAACCCATTAACAAAATATTTGCCCAACCTAACATTCAATGCTACCCAAGAAATAAGTATTGATGAATCTATTTACTCATTATGTAAGACTCACTCCAATCCAACCCCTCTCACTCATGTATTTATCCAACATAAATTTTAAACTACCCAACGTTTTAGCTTCAATCACCCAACTAAGAAATGGGTTCACATGACATGGGTTCACACAAGACATGGGTTCACACAAGACATGGGTTCACACAAGACATGGGTTCACACACAAGACATGGGTTCACACAAGACATGGGTTCACACAAGACATGGGTTCACACAAGACATGGGTTCACACACAAGACATGGGTTCACACAAGACATGGGTTCACACACATGACATGGGTTCACACACAAGACATGGGTTCACACAAGACATGGGTTCATACACAAGACATGGGTTCACACAAGACATGGGTTCACACAAGACATGGGTTCACGCGAGACATGGGTTCACACGAGACATGGGTTCACACATGACATGGGTTAACACGAGACATGGGTTCACACGAGACATGGGTTCACACGAGATATGGGTTCACACAAGACATGGGTTCACACGAGACATGGGCTCACACGAGACATGGGTTCACACCAGACATGGGTTCACACGAGACGGGTTCACACCAGACATGGGTTCACACGAGACATGGGTTCACACGAGACATGGGTTCACACAAGACATGGGTTCACACGAGACATGGGTTCACACGAGACATGGGTTCACACGAGACATGGGTTCACACGAGACATGGGTTCACACACGAGACATGGGTTCACACGAGACATGGGTTCCCACGAGACATGGGTTCACACGAGATATGGGTTCACACACGAGACATGGGTTCACACAAGACATGGGTTCACACGAGACATGGGTTCTCACGAGACATGGGTTCACACGAGATATGGGTTCACACACGAGACATGGGTTCACACAAGACATGGGTTCACACGAGACATGGGTTCCCACGAGACATGGGTTCACACGAGACATGGGTTCACACGAGATATGGGTTCACACAAGACATGGGTTCACACGAGACATGGGTTCACACAAGACATGGGTTCACACAAGACATGGGTTCACACACAAGACATGGGTTCACACACTAGACATGGGTTCACACACGAGACATGGGTTCACACACGAGACATGGGTTCACACGAGACATGGGTTCACACACGAGACATGGGTTCACACGAGACATGGGTTCACACGAGACATGGGTTCACACGAGACATGGGTTCACACGAGACATGGGTTCACACGAGACATGGGTTCACACGAGATATGGGTTCACACCAGACATGGGTTCACACGAGACATGGGTTCACACAAGACATGGGTTCACACGAGACATGGGTTCACACGAGACATGGGTTCACACGAGACATGGGTTCACACGAGACATGGGTTCACATGAGACATGGGTTCACACGAGACATGGGTTCACAAAAGACATGGGTTCACACAAGACATGGGTTCACACGAGACAAGGGTTCACACGAGACATGGGTTCACACGAGACATGGGTTCACACGAGACATGGGTTCACACGAAGATATATTTCAACCAGAAAGATATATTTCAACCAGTAAGATATATTTCAACCAGTAAGATATATTTCAACCTGTAAGATATATTTCAACCTGTAAGATATATTTCAACCACTAAGATATATTTCAACCAGTAAGATATATTTCAACCACTAAGATATATTTCAACCAGTAAGATATATTTCAACCAGTAAGATATATTTCAACCAGTAAGATATATTTCAACCAGAAAGATATATTTCAGCCAGTAAGATATATTTCAACCAGTAAGATATATTTCAACCAGTAAGATATATTTCAACCAGTAAGATATATTTCAACCAGTAAGATATATTTCAACCAGTAAGATATATTTCAGCCAGTAAGATACATTTCAACCAGTAAGATATATTTCAACCAGTAAGATACATTTCAAAGAGTAAGATATATTTCAACCAGTAAGATATATTTCAGCCAGTAAGATATATTTCAACCAGTAAGATATATTTCAACCAGTAAGATATATTTCAGCCAGTAAGATATATTTAAACCAGAAAGATTTTTTTTAACCACTAAGATTTATTTCAACCAGAAAGAAAAAAAAAAAATATTTTCAAACGAAAGATATTTTTAAACCACTAAGATAATTTAAAACAGTAAGTATTTTTAAACCATAAGATATATTTAACCGTAAGATATTTTAAAACCCAAAGATATATTTAAACCCATAAGATATTTTTCACCATAATTTTATATTTCACAAAGTAATTTATTTCCCACTAAGTATATTTAAACCCATAAGTTATTTTTAAACCAGAAGATTATTTAACCAGTAAGATATTTCCCCCAGAAAAGATTTTTTTAAAACCGTAAGATATATTTCAACCATAAGTATATTTAAACCAGTAAGATAATTTAACCCAAATTGAAAATTTTAACCAGTAAGAATATTTCAACAGAAAGATATTTTTCAACCACTAAGATTATTTAAACCCAAAAAAGTTATATTTAAATGAAGATATTTTTAAAACCGTAAGATTATTTTAAACCCACTAAGATATATTTCAACCAGAAAGTTATTTAAAACTGTAAGATTTTATTTAAACCAGTAAGATATTTTCAACCGTAAGTTATTTCAACCCCACAAAGATATTTTTAACGAAAAGATAATTTAAACCCAAATTTTAGTTTATTTCCCAGTAAAAATTTTTCAACCAATTAGATTATTTCAACAAAAGATTTTTCAATTTTTAAAGATATATTTCAAACACAAAGATTTTTTCAAACTAAGATATATTTAAACCACAGATACATTTCGCGTAAGTTATTTTAAAAAGTAAGTATATTTAAACCAGTAAGATATATTTCAGCAGAAGTTATATTTAACAGTAAGTTATATTTAACCAGTAAAAATTTATTTCAACCAGTAGATATTTTTAAACCAGTAAGAAAAATTTTCACCAAATAAGATATGTTTCAACCAGTAGATTTTTTTCAACGTAAGTTAATTTCAGAGTAAACGTATTTCAACCATAAGAATATTTCAACCAGAAAAGATATTTTTCAACAGTAAGAAAAATTTTCAGCAATTTAGTATATTTAACAAGTAAGATATATTTCAAACATTAAGTTTTTTTCAATCCTAAGATATATTTAACCCAGAAAGTATTTTCACCTTTGATATATTTAAACCAGTAAGTATATTTCAAACTAAGATATATTTCAATCACTGGATATTTTAAACCCGAAAGATATATTTAAACCAGAAAGTAATTTAAAACGAAAGATATTTTTCAAAACTAAGATTATTTCAATCACTAAGATATATTTCAACCGTAAGTATTTTCAACCAGTAAATTATTTAAACCCAGTAAGATATATTTCAACACTAAGTTTTAATTTCACATTTAAGTTATATTTCAACCAGTAAATATATTTAAACCCAGTAGTATATTTCACCCAGAAAAGATATTTTTAAAAAGTAAGATTATTTAACCAGTAAATATATTTAAACAAGTAAGTTATTTATCACTAAGATATTTTCATCACTAGTTATTTCGCAGTAAGTTTTTTAAACCAGGAAATTTTTTAAAAGAAAGATTTTTCAGCAGAAAGATATTTTTCCAGAAAGATTATTTCAGCCAGTAAGATTTTTTTCAACAGTAAGATATATTTCAACCGTAGATATATTTAACGTAATTATTTCAACCCTGAGATGTTTTTCAACCAGAAAGATTATTTCAACCAGTAAGATTATTTCACCAGTAAATATATTTCAACCAGTAAGTTATTTCACCCAAAAGTTATTTCAGCCAGTAAATTATTTAACCAGTAAGATATTTTATCCACAAAAGATTTTTCAGCCAGAAAATTTTATTTAAACCCAGAAAGTATATTTAACCGAAAGAGTATTTACCGTAGTTTATTTTAAACAGTAAGATAAAAATTTCAACCAGTGATTATTTAAACCTTTAAATTTTTTTTAAACCACTAATTTATTTTCAACAGAAAGATTTTTTTCCCCCGTAGATTTTTTTAACCGTAAGATATTTTTCAGCAGTAAGTTTTTTTAAACCTAAGAATTTTAAACCCAGAAAGATATTTTTTAACAGTAAGATTATTATTTCAACCAGTAAGATATATTTCAGCCAGTAGGATTTTTCAACATAAGATATATTTCAACCAGTAGTATATTTCAACATAGATTATTTAACAGAAGTATTTTACCAGTAAGAATATTTACGTAAGATATTTAAACAGAAGATATATTTCCTAGTTATTTCACAGTAAGAATATTTCAACCAGTAAGATATATTTAAACCATAAGATATATTTAACAGTGATATATTTAACCAGTAAGTATATTTCACCATAGATATTTCAACGTAGATATATTTCAACTAAGTATTTCAAAGAAGATAATTTCAAATAGATTATTCACATAGATATATTTCAACAGTAAGATATATTTCCAGAGATATATTTACCAGTAAATTTTTTCACAGTAGATATTTAACCCTAAATATTTTCAACAGTAAGTATATTTCCCATAAATATTTTCAACATAAGATATATTTCACATAAATATTTTAAACAGTAGATATTTAACATAAGTTTTTCAAAGTAGTTTTTAAACCCTAAGATATATTTAACACTAAGTTATTTCACATAAGATATATTTCAGCATAAGATATATTTCAACAAGATATTTTCACCATAGATTTTTCACCGTAGATATTTTCAACGTGTAAATATATTTAAAACCAGTAAGTATATTCAACAAGATATATTTAACCAGAAGATATATTTCACCATAGAATATTTAACAGTAAGATATTTCAACAGAAAGATATTTCAACATAGTATATTTCACCAGAAGATTATTTAAATGTAAGTTTTTCAACCAGTAATTATTTCAACCCTAGTTATTTCAACAGAAGTATTTCACTGTAAGATATATTTCAACGTAAGATTATTTCAACCTGTAGATATATTTCAACCCAAAGATATATTTAACAGTAAGATTTTTAACCATTAGTTATTTCAACGTAAGTATATTTCAACCAGTAAGATATATTTCAACCAGTAAGATTTTATTTAAAACCAGTAAGATATATTTCATCCACTAAGATATATTTCAGCCAGTAAGATATATTTCAACCAGTAAGATATATTTCATCCACTAAGATATATTTCAGCCAGTAAGATATATTTCAACCAGTAAGATTATATTTCAACAGAAAGATGTATTTCAACAGTAAGATATATTTCAACCAGTAAGATATATTTCAACCGTAAGATATATTTAAACCAGAAAGATATATTTCAACCATAAGATATATTTCACGTAAGATTTATTTAAGCAGTAAGATATTTTTTAAACCCAGTAAGATATATTTCAGCCAGTAAGATATTTTTTAACCACTAAGTAATATTTCAACCAGTAAGATTATTTAACCAGTAAGAATATTTTCAACCACTAGATATATTTTCAACCAGTAAGATTATTTCAACCAGTAAGATATATTTCAACCACTAAGATATATTTAACCAGTTAAGATATATTTCAACCAGTAAGATTTATTTCAACCATAAGATATTTTTCAACCAGAAAGGGTATATTTCAGCCAGTAAGATATATTTTAACCACTAAGATATATTTAAACCCAGTAAGATATATTTCAACCAGTAAGATATATTTCAACCACTAAGATATATTTCAACCAGTAAGATATATTTCAACCAGTAAGATATATTTCAACCACTAAGATATATTTCAACCGTAAGTTTATATTTAAACCCAGTAAGATATATTTCAACCACAAAGATATATTTCAACAGTAAGATATATTTCAACCAGTAAGATATATTTCAACCACTAAGATATATTTCAATAAATATATCTCAATACGGTTTTACAAAGGAGCCTTGCGGGTTTACCAGCTTTTACAACAAGGTGTATAATGAGTAAATATACTGGTAGACATAAATACAGTTACATAGATTATGTATATAATTATCATACATACCAGCATATATATATAGAAGCTAGGATGACCCCACTGGGGTCCTTGTTTCCATTGGGGTCCTTGTTTCCATTGGGGCACTTGTTTCCATTGGGGTCCTTGTTTCCATTGGGGTCCTTGTTTCCATTGGGGCCCTTGTTTCCATTGGGGTCCTTGTTTCCATTGGGGTCCTTGTTTCCACTGGGGTTCTTGTTTCCACTGGGATCCTTGTTTCCACTGGGGTCCTTGTTTCTACTGGGGTCCTTGTTTCCATTGGGGTCCTTGCTTCCATTGGGGTCCTTGTTTCCACTGGGATCCTTGTTTCCACTGAGGTTCTTGTTTCCACTGGGGTCCTTGTTTCCACTGGGATCCTTGTTTCCACTGGGGTTCTTGTTTCCACTGGGGTCCTTGTTTCCACTGGGATCCTTGTTTCCACTGAGGTTCTTGTTTCCACTGGGGTCCTTGTTTCCACTGGGATCCTTGTTTCCACTGGGATCCTTGTTTCCACTGGGGTCCTTGTTTCCACTGGGGTCCTTGTTTCCACTGGGGTACTTGTTTCACTGGGATCCCTTTTTTCCACTGGGGTTCTTGTTTCCACTGGGATCCTTGTTTCCACTGGGGTTCTTGTTTCCACTGGGATCCTTGTTTCCACAGGGATCCTTGTTTCCACTGGGGTCCTTGTTTCCACTGGGGTACTTGTTTCCACTGGGGTCCTTGTTTCCACTGGGGTCCTTGTTTCCACTGGGATCCTTGTTTCCACTGGGATCCTTGTTTCCACTGGGGTCCTTGTTTCCACTGGGGTATTTGTTTCCACTGGGGTCCTTGTTTCCCTGGGGGGTACTTGTTTCAAATGGGATCCTTGTTTCCATGGGGTCCTTGTTTCCACTGGGATCCTTGTTTCCACTGGGGTCCTTGTTTCCACTGGGGTCCTTGTTTCCACTGGGGTACTTGTTTCCACTGGGATCCTTGTTTCCACTGGGATCCTTGTTTCCACTGGGGTCCTTGTTTCCACTGGGTCCTTTTTTCCCAAACTGGGGTACTTGTTTCCACTGGGATCCTTGTTTCCACGGGGGGTCCTTTTTTCCCACTGGGGTACTTGTTTCCACTGGGATCCTTGTTTCCACTGGGGTCCTTGTTTCCACTGGGGTCCTTGTTTCCAGTGGGGTTTTATGTTTCACGGGGGGTCCATGTTTCCACTGGGGTCCTTGTTTCCACGGGGGGTCCTTGTTTCCATGGGTACTTGTTTCCACTGGGGTCCATGTTTCCACTGGGATCCTTGTTTCCACTGGGGTCCTTGTTTCCACTGGGGTCCATGTTTCCACTGGGGTCCATGTTTCCACTGGGGTCCATGTTTCCACTGGGGTCCATGTTTCCACTGGGGTCCATGTTTCCACTGGGGTCCATGTTTCCACTGGGGCCATGTTTCCACTGGGGTCCATGTTTCCACTGGGGTCCATGTTTCCACTGGGGTCCATGTTTCCACTGGGATCCTTTTTTCCCAAATGGGATCCATGTTGCCCTGGGGTCCATGTTGCCACTGGGGTTTCCATGTTGCCACTGGGGTCCTGTTGCCACTGGGGTCCATGTTGCCACTGGGGTCCATGTTTCCACTGGGGTCCATGTTTCCACTGGGGTCCATGTTTCCACTGGGGTCCATGTTTCCACTGGGGTCCATGTTTCCACTGGGATCCATGTTTCCACTGGGATCCATGTTGCCACTGGGGTCCATGTTGCCACTGGGGTCCATGTTGCCACTGGGGTCCATGTTGCCACTGGGGGTCCATGTTGCCACTGGGGTCCATGTTTCCACTGGGGTCCATGTTGCCACTGGGGTCCATGTTGCCACTGGGGTCCATGTTGCCACTGGGGTCCATGTTTCCACTGGGATCCATGTTGCCACTGGGGTCCATGTTGCCCTGGGGTCCTTTGTTGCCATGGGGTCCTGTTTCCACTGGGGTCCTGTTCCCAAATGGGGTCCATGTTGCCACTGGGGTCCATGTTGCCACTGGGGTCCATGTTGCCACTGGGGTCCATGTTTCCACTGGGATCCATGTTGCCACTGGGGTCCATGTTGCCACTGGGGTCCATGTTGCCACTGGGGTCCATGTTGCCACTGGGGTCCATGTTTCCACTGGGGTCCATGTTTCCACTGGGGTCCATGTTGCCACTGGGGTCCATGTTGCCACTGGGGTCCATGCTTCCACGGGAATTAAACACTGATAAAAAAATTATTCTGTTACAGACTTTAATGGGTTTCTAATTTCTCTAACCCCCCAGATGGGACCCACACCATCCACAAGACCCAAACCCCCACACCATCCACAACACCCAGGTCCCCATTTTACTGAAGGGAATATGAACAACCAGTATAAAAAACAACCCAATGTTTTACCCTCCCCGGGGAATCGAATTTCCACCGTTAAGCGAAAAACCTTACCCACCATATCTTCGCCAAACCCGGGGGTCCGCCAGGGGTTTTTTTTTCCTGTCCCAAAAACATTCTGAGAAGGGGAAGTATAGAAGGGGGTGTAAAAAAAATTTTAATTCATGTGCTTAAATAGAAAATAAGAATATCAAAATTTGGTGGAAAAACGGGGAGACAGAAAAATAAATAAAATGAAAAGATAAAAGAGGAAATGGTAAACCAGAAAAATTTAAGTGTGAAGGGAAAATTTGTACCATCAATGTTGTCATACGGTTTATTTACGTGTGGTTTTCTTGTGTTATTTTCCCCCTTGGGAAGAGCACTTGTCAGACACATTTAAAAAAACCCCCTGTGTCACACCCATGTTCAACACCACACGTGCAGCACCATACATGCAGCACCCCCTGTTCACACCTTTTTGTCAGCACCCACGTGTCAGCACCATGTATGTCAGCACCACACGTGTCAGCACCTTATTCAGCCCCCCCTGTACAGCCCCCTTTGTCCACCCCCTGTACCAGCACCACATGGCACACCACCTGCATCACACACATGTGTCGCACCACCTTATACCCCACGGTCGCACAACACGTTCATCACCACACTGTCAGCACCACACGTTCAGAATTTCGTTTCGGAACCCATTTGTGTCACACTGTGTCGACCCCACCGGTCAGACTCCGGTGTCAGAAATCCCCTGTGTCAGCACAATTTTGTGTCAGCTTCACGTCAGCCCACATGTGTCAGCACCCCTCATCACACCACATACCCGCCCGCCTGTATTAGCCCACTGTGTCAAACCGTACAAAACCACATATGTACCCCACCTTATCACCCAATGTCAGCACCCCCTGTATCACCCCACTGTGTCACACCACCTTATCCACCACATGTGTCAGCACCACCTGAAACACCCCCATCTCCCCACCCCCTTTTTCAGCACCCTTTCAGCACCCCTGCTCGCACCACAGTGTAGCACCCACCTTTCACACCACATTTTCGCCCCACCGTATCAGCACCAAGGGTTCAGCAACCTGACAGCACACATTTCAGCACCCCCCTGTTCAGCCCACAGTGTCCACCACACGTTCACACCACGGGGCGCACCCCGATCGCACCAAATGTGCAGCACCCCCTTATCAGCACCACATGTGCACACACCTTATCGCACCGAGTGTCAACACCCCTGCACAGCCCCAATTTCACACCACCTCATCAGCACCACATTTCACACCCTGTATCAGCACACTTTTCCCGCACCACCTTATCACACAGTGTCAGCACCACCTGTATCACACCAACTACCCACCTGCATCACTCCCATGTGTCCACCACCTGTACGCTCCCATGGTCAGAAACCACCGTATCGCACCATAGGTCACACCACCTGATCAGCTCATGTGTCCACCCCTGTGTCAGCACCACATGTGTCAGCACCACCTGTATCACAGCCATGTGTCAACCCCCTGTATCACCCCAATGTTCACACCACCTTTCACACCGCATGTGTCGCCCCACCTTCATCAGCACCAATGTTCACACCACCGTATCAGCACCACTGTGTCGCCCCACCTGCATCACACCAATATGTCAGCCCACCGATCCCCCAACATTGTCAGCAACCACCTTACGCACGTGAAAGCACCACCTGATAGCACCAATCTCCACCACCTGTCAGTCCACATTTCAGCACCCCCTTATCACACCACATGTTCAGCACCACCTGTTCAGCCCCACTGTGTCAGCACCACCTATCACCCCCACACGGTAAAAACTACCTTTGTCAAAACACCTATGAACCAGCTACCAAACCCCGGGGATTGCAAACGGGGTTGTCTGTTGTCATGACGATCAATTAGTGATCCTTGCCATGCAAAAGGGAATCCTTCCAAAAACCCTCCACCCATTTTTTTTTAAATTTTTAAATCTTCACACATGGCAGTTGTGTTGAGATGGTTTGCAACTGTTATCTCTGGGGAGGATTGGCAAAACCGTCAACCTTGCCCAAAAGTACAAGTAAATGCAGTCATGATCTACTTGGGGTACTTAGGGAGCGGGGGGTCGCTGGGGGGCCGTGGCCCCTGGGATACCTGTATAAGTCCGTGTAACCCGGGTGTAACCGGGGTCCCCCGGGGGTTGGGGGGTAAGCTCCCGCCAAACAGGGAGGCCCGGGGTTTCGTTTCCCCCGGCGGGTGGAAACATTTCGACACGTTTCCTTACCCCGTTGTCCTTTCACCAGCAAAAAATGGGTACCGGGGTGTTAGTCAAACGGTGGGGGGCATCCGGGGGACAAGTTTAAAGGACCACAATGGAAAAAAGTTAGACAGTCCTCGATACGCACTGACTTTTTTGGTTTCCCGGGTGGGTAACCCCCGGGGGTTTAAAAAACCTAAGAAATCTTATTATCTTATTGTACAGAAGCAAAAGCCATTTTAAGAACAAATGGGGGGTGTGATTGGGCCCAACTTGAAAATATAAAAAGGAGGAACATGCAGCAGCCTGTTGCCCTACAGGCAGGGCATTTTCAAACAAACCCATTTAACAAAATATTTGCCCAAACCCAAAATTCATGCTACCCAAAAATAATTATGAAATCTATTTACCTTAGGGAAGACCCCTCCCAAACCCCCCCTCTCACTCATGTAAATTTTTCCAACTAAATTTTTAAATACCCAACGTTTTTTGCTTCAAACACCCAACTAAGAAAGGGGTTTAATACAGGTTAACAAGACATGGGTTCACACAAGACATGGGGTTCACACAAGAAAATGGGGTTCCACACAAAACATGGGGGTTTACACAAACAGGGTTACACAAGACTAATTCACAAAAAATGGTTCAACACAAAACAGGTTCACACAAACTGGGTTTACACACATGACAAGGGTTCATACACAAACAGGGGTTTAACAAGCATGGGTTTTAAACAAAGACATGGGTTCCACAAGACAGGGTTTACACAACATGGGGTTTCACGCGAAAAGGGTTCACACGAGACATGGGGCACCCATGACAGGGGTTAAAAAACGAGACCCGGGTTCACCAACATGGGTTCACAAGATATGGGGCACACAAGCATGGTTTCAAAGACATGGCTCACAGAACAGGTTTCCCCCAACAGGGGTTTACACAGACGGGGTTTACACCAGACATGGGTTCAACGAGACATGGGGGCACACGAACATGGGTTTACACAAACATGGGGTTTACAGAGACATGGTTTTCACCAAACATGGGTTCACACGAGACTGGGTTCACACAGACAGGGGTTCACACCGAACAAGGTTCCCCCACGAACATGGGTTCCCACGAGACATGGGGTTCACACGAGATATGGGTTTCACCCGGGAAAATGGTTCACAAAACAGGGGTTTACACAGACATGGTTCTACGGACATGGGTTTTTACCGATAGGGTTCACACAGAGACATGGGGTTTACACAAACATGGGTTTTACACGAGACTGGGTTCCCCCCGAACTGGGTTCACACGAGCATGGGGACACGAGATAGGGTTACCAAACATGGGGTTAACAGACATGGGGTTTACACAAACATGGGGTTTACACAAGCATGGGGGTTCACACAAAGCATGGGGTTCACACATAACAGGGTTTAACACAGACAGGGTTTTACACACAGACATGGGGTTTACACGAGACATGGGGGTTTACAAAAGGGCGGGGCACACGAGAAATGGGGTTTACACAGACAGGGTTTTACCGAGACTGGGTTCACACGAGACTGGGTTCCACGAAACAGGGGGTTTACACGAGATTGGGTTCACACCAAAAGGGGGTTTACACGGGCAGGGGTTCACACAAAAAATGGGGTTTCCCCGGACATGGGTTCACAGAGACAGGGTTTACACAGACTGGGCACAGAGAATGGGTTTACAGACATGGGTTCACACGAGACATGGGTTTCACAAAAACATGGGGTCACACAAATTTGGTTCACACGGGGCAAGGGTTTTCCCCGAACATGGGTTCACCGAGCATGGGTTCACACGGGGCATTTTTTACACGAAAATATTTTTAACCCGAAAGATTTTTTTCAACCAGTAAGTATTTTTCAACCGTAAGAAATTTTTACCTGTAAGATATATTTCAACCTGTAAGATATATTTCAACCCCAAATATTTTCAACCATAAGATTATTTAACCCTAAGAATATTTCAACCCTAAATTATTTCAAACCCTAAGACATATTTCAACCCTAAGAAATTTCAACCGAAAGATATATTTTAGCCAGTAAATTTAATTTCAACAGTAAATATATTTCAACCATAAAATATATTTTTAAACCCTAAAAAATTTTCAACCAGTAAGATATATTTTCAACCAGTAAATTTAATTTCAGCCAAAGTACATTTCAAAAAGTAAGAATATTTTTCAACCCTAAGATACTTTAAAAGAGTAAGTTATTTCAACCAGTAAGATTATTCACCAGTAAGATATTTTCAACCAAATATATTTCAAAAGTAAATTTTTCAGCCGTAAGTTTTATTTTAAAAACCCGAAGATATTTTCAACCAAAGAAATTTCAACCAGAAAAATATTCAACCACTAAAAATATTTTTTAATCATAAGATATATTTCAACCACAAAATAATTTCAAACAGTAAATTTTATTTCAACCCCAAATATATTTCAACCATAAAATTATTTTAACCCCAAGATATATTTTAACCACTAAGATATATTTAACCAGTAAGATATATTCAGCCAGAAGATATATTTTAACCCTAAGATATATTTCAACCATAAAAATATTTCAACCCTGTAGTATATTTCAACCGTAAATTATTTCAACCATAAAGAAATTTTTCAACCATAAAATATATTTTAACCACTAAAATATTTCAACCAGTAAATATTTAACCCCTTTTGATTAATTTTAACCAGTAAGAATATTTCAACCATAAGT
The DNA here is from genome assembly GCF_026875155.1 of Cherax quadricarinatus. Lineage (NCBI taxonomy): Eukaryota > Metazoa > Arthropoda > Malacostraca > Decapoda > Parastacidae > Cherax > Cherax quadricarinatus. The sequence goes on from NC_069493.1 coordinate 6,669,285, forward strand.
ATTTTCAAAACCACTAAGATTATTTCAAACCCAAAAAAATATTCAACATAAGATATATTTCAAACCTTTAAATTTTTCAACCACTAAATATATTTCAACCAGAAAAATAATTTTTTAACCTGTAAGATATATTTAAAACCCGTAAGTAATTTTAAACCAAATTTTTCAAACAAAGATATATTTAACCAGAAAGATATATTTAACCAATTAGATATAATTTTAACCAGTAAAATATATTTCAACCCAAATTTTAAATTTTAACCATAAAATATTTTCAATATTAAATATATTTCAAAAAACTAAGATTATTTCAATCACTAAGAATATTTTTCACCAGCAAGATACATTTCAGCCCCTAAGATATATTTCAAACAAAAAGTATATTTTAAACCCGTAAGATAATTTCAGCCAGTAATTAATTTCAACCAGTAAAAATATTTTTCAACCATAAAATTTTTCAACCAGTAAGTATATTTAACCTAAGATCATTTCCCAGAAGATATGTTTAACCAGTAAGTTTATTTCAACCAGTAAAATATTTCCGCCTAAGACGTATTTCAACCATAAGATATATTTTTTAACCATTTAAAAATATTTTCAAACCCGTAAAATTATTTCCAAGAAGATTTTTCAACAAGTAAATATATTTTTTAAAAACTAAAATTAAATTTTAATCACTAAGATAATTTACAGTAAGAAATTTCAACCCTAAGATATAATTTTCAACCATAAATATATTCAAACACTAAGATATATTTCAATCACTGAGATATATTCAAACATAAAATATATTTTTAAAAACCCTAAATTATTTCAAACCCTAAATATATTTTTAAACACTAAGATATATTTCAATCACTAAGATATATTTCAAACCCGTAAGAAAAATTTCAACCAAAAAATAATTTTTAACCCGTAAGAATATTTTAACCACAAGTAATTTAACAGAAAATAATTTTCCATAAGAATATTTCAAAATAAGATAAATTTCGCCATAAAATATATTTAACCAGTAAGATATATTTTAACCTAGTATATTTCCAAGTAAATAAATTTTTCCACTAAATATATTTCATCCCTAAGATATTAATTTCCCCAATAAAATATTTCAACCATAAAAAATTTTAACCATAAGAAAATTTTTCAGCCATAAGAAAAATTTTTCAACCATAAGAATATTTTAGCCCGTAAGATATATTTCAACCCCGTAAGATTATTCAAACCCTAAATATATTTCAACCGTAAAAATATATTTCAACCCCTGATGTATTTCAAACCAAAAATATATTTTCAAACCCTAAGAATATTTTAACAGTAAGAATATTTCAACCGAAAAAATATTTCATCCACTAAAAAATATTTTGCCAGTAAAATATTTCAACCCGTGATATATTTATCCACTGATATATTTCAGCCCGTAGATAATTTCAAACAGTAAATTATTTCAACCATAAGATGATTTCAACCCGTAAGAAATTTCAACCCGTAAATTATTTCAACCAGTAAAAATATATTTCAAACTAAATATATTTCAACCACTAGATATATTTCAAACCAGTAAAATATTTCAGCCATAGATTATTTTTAACCAGTAAGATAATTTCAGCCAGTAAGAATATTTTAACCACTAAGATATTTTCAACCAGTAAGATATATTTCAACCATAAAAATATTTCAAACCCGAAAATATTTTTAGCCTAAATAATTTCAACCAGTAAAATAATTTCAACCCGTAAGATATATTTCAACCCGTAAAAAATATTTTAACCCTGAGATGGATTTCAACCAGAAAGATATATTTTCCAACCGTAAGAAAATTTCAACCGTAAGTATATTTTAAAACCCTAAATATATTTCATCCACTAAGATATTTTCAGCCATAAGATATATTTCAAAACCCGTAAGATTATTTCATCCACTAAGAATATTTTGCCAGAAAATATTTCAACCTTAAAGATAATTTCAACCAGAAAATGTATTTCAACCTGTAAGATATATTTCAAACCTAAAAATTTTCAACCATAAGATATATTTCAACACTAAGATATATTTTAAAACCCCTAATATATTTTAACCCAAAGATATTTTCAGCCTAAGATAATTTTAAACCCGAAATATATTTCAGCCATAAGAATATTTTAACCCCTAAGATATATTTTTAACCAGTAAATATATTTCAACCAGTAAGTTATTTTAAAACCCCTAAGAATATTTCAACCATAAGAATATTTAACCATAAGTATTTTCAACCAGAAGATATATTCAAACAGTAAGTTTTATTTCAACAAGTAAAATATATTCACCCCTAAAATATATTTTATCCCTAAGTATATTTAGCCAGTGATTATTCAACCCCTAAAATAATTTCAACCTAGATATATTTCCCAGTAAGATATATTTCAACCCTAAAATATTTCAGCCATAAATTATTTTTAAACCCGTAAAAAATTTTCAACCATAAGATAATTTCAAACCGTAAGATATATTTCAACCAGTAAATATATTTTTAAACCCGTAAGTTATTTAACCCCTAAATATTTTTTAAAAACCCAAAAAAAAATATTTTTTAACAATAAAATATTTCAACCGTAAAATATTTCAACCCCCTAAGATTATTTCAAAACCAAAAGATAATTTCAACCCGAAGTTTTTTCAACCTTAAAAAATTTCAACCTGTAAAAATATATTTTAACCCCAAAGTATTTTTCAACCCGTAAGTATATTTTCAACCAATTAAAATTTTTAACCATAAAATATTTTCAACCCAATTAATTATTTCAAACCCTAAGATATATTTTTAAATTTTTAAGTTTTATTTCAAACACTAAATATATTTTAATCCTAAATAATTTCAAACCCGCAAGATACATTTAGCCAGTAAAATATTTTTCCAAAAGAAATATTTCAACCAGTAAATATATTCAGCCAAAGTAATTTAACCAGTAAGTAATTCAACCGTAAATATTTTCAACCAGTAAGTTATTTTAACCATAAGATACTTTTCCAGCCAATAAAAATGTTTTCCAACAAAGATATATTTAACCATAAAATATTTCGGGCCGTAAGACTATTTCAACCAGTAAGATTATTTAACCAGAAGAAATTTTTTTCAACCCGAAGATATATTTTAGCAAATAAGATAATTTTAACAAGTAAGATTATTTCAAAAACAAAATATATTTTAATCACTAAGAAATTCAACCGTAAGAATATTTCAAACCCGTAAGATATATTTCAACCCTAAGATATATTTCAAAACCCCCAAATAATTTCAACCCCTGAATTAAAATTTTAACCAGTAAATATTTCAACCCTAAAATATTTTCAACCCCGTAAGATTATTCAAACACTAAATTATTTTAAACACTAAGATTATTTCAACCAGTAAATATAATTCAACCCGTAAGATATATTCAACCAGTAAATATATTTAACCACAAATATATTTCAACCCTAAAATATATTTAACCATAAGTTATTTCAAAACCCGGGAAATATATTTCAGCCAGTAAATATATTTCAACCAGTAAGATTATTTTAAGTAAATATATTTCAAAAAGAAGATAATTTCATCCACTAAGATATATTTCATCCACTAAGAATATTTCGCCATAAATAAATTTTCAACCAGTAAGAAATTTTTCAACCGTAAATATATTTCAGCCGTAAGATATATTTCAACCAGTAGTTTTACACCGTAAGATATATTTCAACCATAAGATATATTTCAACCATAAGATATATTTCAACAGAAATATTTTCAACCACTGAGATGTATTTCAAAAAGAAAGATATTTTAACCATAAGAATTTTAACCGTAAAAATATTTCAACCATAAAAATTTTTTTTCATCACTAAGATATATTTCAGCCCCTAAGATATATTTCAACCCCAAAAAAATTTCTCCACTAAAAAATTTTCCCGCCATAAATATATTTTAAAAACCCGAAATATTTTCAAAAAACCCGTAAATGTATTCAAAACCCGAAAAAATATTTTTAACCATAAATATTTTTTCAACCCAAAATAATTTAATTTCCCCCTAAGATTATTTCAACCATAAGAAAAATTTCAACCAGTAAGATTTTCAGCAGTAAAAATATTTTTAAAAAAAATAAGTAAAATTTTTACCATAAGATTATTTTAACCACAAGAATATTTCAAAACCCTAAATAATTTCAACCCGTAAGATATTTTCAACCGTAAGATAATTTCAGCCCCGTAAGATTATTTAAAAAGTAAATATATTTCAACCTAAATATATTTCAACCGTAAAATAATTTCAAAACCCCTGGTGTATTTTCAACCAAAGATATATTTTAACCTAAGAATATTCAAAACCGTAAAAAATATTCAAACCCCAGTAAGATTTAAAATTTTATTCCCCTAAAAATTTCAGCCTAAGATAATTTTTAACCCGTAAGAATATTTCATCCAAAGATATATTCAGCCTAAATAATTTTAACTAGTAAATATATTTCAACCAGTAAGATGTATTTCAAACTGTAAGATAATTTCAACCATAAGATATATTTCAACCCGTAAGATATATTTCAAAACCACTAAGATTATTTCAAACTAAAAATTATTTCAACCAGTAAAAATTTTTTCAACGTAAAATATATTTTTAACCAGTAAGATATATTTCAGCCAGTTTTAAAAAAAAAAAAAAAAACCACTAAGATATATTCAACCAGTAAGATAAAATTTTAAAAAACCTAAGATAATTTCAACCACTAAGATTATTTTAACCCTAAGTATATTTCAACCATAAGATATATTTTAACCAGTAAGATATTTTCCAAACAGTAAGATATATTCAACAAGTAAATTAAAAAAATTTCATCCACTAAAAATATATTTCATCCCTAATTATATTTCAGCCAGTAAGATATTTTCAAAAAGTAATAAAAATTTCAAAAAAGAAGATATATTTTTACCCCGAAAAAATAAAAATTTTTAACCCTAGATATATTTTCGCCAGTAAGAAATATTTTAAAAACCCGTAAATATATTTCAACCCTAAATTTTTCAAACCATAAGAAATATTTCAAACCATAAGAATATTTCAAAAAAGTAAGAAATTTCACCATAAGATATATTTCCCAACCATAATATTTATTTTAAACCATAAAATAAATTCAACCCGTAAAAATATTTCCTCAAAATAATTTCACCCGTAAATATATTTCAAACCATAAGATTAATTTTCATCCCCTAAAATATATTTCACAATAAAAATTTCCAAACCCTAAATATATTTCAACCCTAAGATATTTCAACCCGTAAAATATTTCAACCAGTAAGATATAAAAATTTCAACCATAAAAATATATTCAAAAAAAAAAGATATATTTTCAAATAAAAAAAAAAACCAGTAAATATATTTTAAAAACCCTAAGATATATTTTTAACCCCCGAAAAAAAATATTTTCACCATAAGATATATTTTAACCATAAGAAATTTTAAAACCGTAATAAAATTTCAAAGTAAGATTATTTAACCCCTAAGAATATTTTTAACCTAAGATTTTTCAAACCTAAGATATTTTCAACCCCTAAATATATTTTTCAACCAAAAATATTTCAACCCGTAAAAATATATTTCAAACCCCTAAAAAAATATTTCAACCATAAATATATTTCCCAAAGAAAATTTAAAAACCCCAAAAAATATTTAACCATAATATATTTAAAAAGTAAGTATTTTTAAAAACCCCAAAATATATTCAACCCTAAAAATTTTTTAACCCTAAGATAATTTTAACCCCTAAAAATATTTTCAAAACCCGTAAGAAAAAAATTTTTTAAAACCCTTTGATTATTTCAACCATAAAAAACAAAACCAAAAAATTTCAACCATAATTTTTTCAACCACTAAATATATTTTTAAAAATAATCCAAACGGTTTTACAAAACCTTGGGGTTTACCATTTTTACAAAAAGGGGTATAATTAAAAACTAGACATTTTAAAAAAGTTAATAGTTTTATAAAAATTATCATACAAAACCAGCTTATTAAAAGAGGATAATGGTCCTTGTTCATTCCTTTTTCCCTGGGGCATTTTTCCTTGGGGTTTTTTTCCATTTGGGGGCCTTGTTTCCTTGGGGCCTTGTTTCCTATTGGGGCCTGTTTTTCCTTTGGGTCCTTTTTTCCCCTGGGGTTCTTGTTCCATGGGCCCCTTGTTTCCAAAGGGGGGCCTTGTTTTTATGGGGGTCCTTGTTTTTTTGTCCTGTTTCCTTTGGGGTTTTTTTGTTTCCATGGGGTCCCTTTTTTCCACTGGGTTTCCCGTTTCACAAAATTTTTTTTTCCCTGGGGCCCTTTTTCCACTGGGGTTCTTTTTTCCAAGGGGGCCTTGTTTCCATGGGGTCCTTTTTTTTCCCCCTGGTTCTTTTTTCCACTGGGCCTTGTTTCCACGGGGGCCCCCTTTGTTTCCACTGGGGTCCTTGTTTTCCACTGGGTTTCCCCGTTTTTCCCCTGGGTCCTTGTTTTCCACTGGGGGGCTTGTTCCACTGGGATCTTTTTTCCCCCCTGGGGTTCTTGTTTCCACTGGGATCCCTTTTTTCCACTGGTCTTGTTTCCCCCTGGGGTCCTTTTTTTCCACATCCTTGCCCCGGGTCTTGTTTTTCCCCTGGGGTACTTGTTTTTTATGGGTCCTTGTTTCCACTGGGTTTTTTGTTCCCCCTTTGGGTCCTTTTTTCCATGGTCCCTTTTTTCCACGGGTCCTGTTTCCAGGGTATTTTTTCCACTGGGGGCCTTGTTTTTTCCCCTGGGGTCTTTTTTCCACTGGGTCCTTGTTTCCACTGGGGTCCTTGTTTTTCCCCTTTTTTCCCTTCCTTTTTTCCACGGGGGTCCTTGTTTCCCTTTCCCCACGGGGGTTTTTCCCTGGTCCTTTTTATGGGTCCTTGTTTCCACTGGGGGGTTTTTCCAGGGTCCGTTTTGGGGGGGGGGGGGGGGGGGGGGGGCCCGGAGGGTTTGTTTCCCCGGGTTGTTTTCCACGGGGGGGGGTTTCCAGGGGGGGGGGGTTTTTTTTGGGGGGCCCCGACCCTTTTTTATTTGGGTCCTTGTTTCCTTTTCCGTTTTCCCGGGGGGTTTGTTTTTGGGGGTTTTTTGGGTCCGTTTTCCACGGGGGGGGGACTGGGGGGGGGGTTTTCCCGGGTTTTGTTCCGGGGGCCGCCATTGATCCTTTTTTCCACTGGGGTCCTTGTTTTTTGGGGAGCCCAAAGGGGGGGGCCGTTTCCACTGGGTCCTTGTTCCACTGGGGGCCTTTTTTCCACTGGGGTATTGTTTCCAGGATCCTTGTTTCCACTGGGGGGCCTTTTTTTTCCACTGGGGTCCTGTTTACGGGTCCCTTGTTTCCACTGGGGGCCTTTTTTCCACTGGGGTTGTTTAAAGGGGTACTTTTTCCACTGGGGGCCTTTTCCCCTGGGTCCCTTTTTAAAGGGCCTTGTTTCCACTGGGGTCCTTGTTTTTTCCCCTGGGACTTTTTTCCCTGGGTCCTTGTTTCCCTGGGGGGTTTTTTTTTCCTTTTTTTCCCCGGGGGGCTTTTTCCCTGGGGTCCTGTTCCCCGGGGGGCCTTGTTTCCACTGGGGGCCTTTTTTTTTGTTTCCACTGGGGCCTGTTTCCCTGGGGTCCTTTTTTCCAACGGGGCCTGTTTCCCCTGGGTCTTGTTTCCACTGGGTCCTGTTTCCACTGGATCCTTGTTTCCACTGGGGCCTTTTTTCCATGGGGTCCTGTTTCATGGGTCCTTTTTCCCCTGGGTCCTGTTTACTGGGGGCCTGTTTCCACGGGGCCTTTTTCCCCCGGGGTCCTGTTTCCACTGGGGGCCTGTTTTCCCTTGGGGGCCTTTTCCACTGGGTCCTTTTTCCACTGGGTCCTGTTCCATTGGGGACCATTTTCCCTGGGGGTCCAGGTTGCACTGGGTCCTTTTTTGGGATGGGGGGTCCTGTTTCCACGGGGGCCTGTTTCCCTGGGGCCCCTTTTTTCCACTGGGTCCATTTTCCATGGGTCCTGTTTCCCCTGGGGGCCTGTTTTCCCCTGGGCCTGTTTCCACTGGGGTCCGTTTCCCCCTGGTTTTTTTCCAGGGGGATGTTTCCACTGCGGGCCATGTTCCAGGGGGGCCTGTTCCACGGGGGGCCTGTTCCACTGGGGTCCATGTTCCAGGGGGGCCCATTTTTGCCACTGGGGTCCAGTTTCCCGGGGTCCTGTGCCACTGGGGTCCGTTGCCACTGGGTCCAGTTGCCACTGGGTCCATGTTTCCAGGGGGCCCCATTTTGCCATGGGGTCCATGTTGCCACGGGGCCATGTTGCCACGGGGGTCCATTTTGCCACTGGGGGTCCATGTTTCCACGGATCCATGTTGCCACTGGGGCCCCATGTTGCCACGGGGGCCCATGTTCCCATGGGGTCCATGTTGCCACTGGGGGTCCATGTTTCCACTGGGGGCCTGTTTCCACTGGGGTCCATGTTGCCACTGGGGTCCATGTTTCCCAGGGGGGGCCTGCTTCCCATGGAATTAAAACGAAAAAGAATATTCTGTATACAGACTTTAATAAGGTTCTAATTTCCTTGATTATGGATTATATAAAACCCCAATTTTGACATAATACTTACAAAATAATAAATAAAAAATAAAAATAAAATAAAAATAATAAAAATAATAATAATAATAATAAAAAAATAATAATAATAATAATAATAAAATAATAAAATAAATAATAAAAAATAAATTTTTTTCTACCATACATGTAAAAGGGTTTATACAAGTACATGTAAAAGGTAACAAGTACATGAAAAGGGTTTTAACAAGTACATGTAAAAGGGTTACAAGTACAGTCCCAGGTACACAAGTACTGTACAAGGTTACAGTACATGTACTAGGTATACAAGTACGTACAAGGTTAACAAGTACATGTACAGGTATCCATACATGTACAAGGTTAAAAGTACATTACAAGGTATACAAGTACATGTAAAGGTATACAATACATGTAAAAAGGTAACAAGTACATGTACAAGTATACAAGACATGTAAAAGGGTTACAAGTACATGTAAAGGGTTTACAATACATTTTAAAAGGGTATACAAGTACATGACAAGGTATAAAAGACATGACAAGGATACAAGTAATGTACAAGGTCACAATACAGTACAAGGTATAAAAAACATTACGGGGGAACAAGTCATGTACAAGGAATAAAAGTCCCTGTACAAGGATACCATACATGTACAAGGTATACAAGACTGTACAAGGTTACAAGTACATGTAAAAGTAACAAGTACATGTCCAAGGTATACAAGTCTTGTACAGGGTATACAATACATGTACAAGGTATACAAGACATGTCAGGATACAAGTACAATACAAGTTAAAAGTAATTAAAAGGGGTATCAAGTACGTACAAGGTATACAAGTACATGTAAAGGTATCAAGTACTGTCAAGTTTACCAAGACATGTACAAAGGTAATACAAGTACATGTACAAGGTTACAAGTAATGTTAAAGGGGTATACAAGTCATGAAAAAGGTAAAAAGTAATGTACAAGGTATAAAAGACATGAACAAGGATACAATACATTTAAAAGGGTTAAAAATACATGTACAAGGTATAAAAGTAATGAAACAAGGGTTTTAAACAAGTACATGTACAGGTAAAACTTCATTTACGGTATACAAGTACAGTAAAAGGGTATAAAATACATGTACAAGGAAATAAAGTATATGTACAAGGATACAAGTACATTAAAAGGTAACAAGACATGAAAAGGGTTACAAGTACATGTACAAAGATAAAGTACATGTACAAGTTACATACAGGGTATAAAAGATACAAGTAAAAAGTGTAAAAGGTATGAAGAACATTAAAAGGATAAAAGTACATGTACGGTATACAAGTACTGTACAAGGTATACAAGTACATTTTAAAAAGGTATACAAGTATTTTAAAAGGGGATACAATAATGTCAAGGTTCCCAGTACATTACAAGGTATACAAGTCATTTACAGGTTTTTCAAGTAATTACAAGGTATACAAGTAAAATGTAAAAGGTATACAAGACATGTAAAAGTTACAAGTACTTGTCGGGGGATACAAGTACTTGTAAAAGGTATAAAAGTAAAGTACAAGGTATACAAGTACATGTACAAGGATACAAGTACAGTACAAGATATACAAGTCATTACAGGTAACAAGTAATGTAAAAGGTATACAATAATGTACAAGGATAAAAGACATGTAAAAGGATACAAGTACATGTACGGTTACAAGTACATGACAAGGTAACAATATTTAAAAGGGGGAACAAGACTGTAAAAGGTATACAATACATGAAAAAAGGGTTTAAACAAGACATGTACAAAGATACAAGACTGAAAGGGAACAAACAAGGTATACAAGTATAAAATATACAAGTGTACAAGGATGAAAGTACATGTACAAGGGTATAAAAGTACTGAAAAGGTATACAAGTACATGAAAAGGTTACAAGTACATTTACAAGGAATACAAACATGTAAAGGTATACAAGTACAGTAAAGGTATACAAGTACATGTCAAGGTAAAACAAGTACAGTAAAAGGTAAACAAGTACATGTACAAGGTTTACAAGTACATGTACAAGGTATACAATACATGTACAAGGTAAACAAAGTACATGAAAAGGTATACAAGATATGTAAAAAGGTTAAAGTAATGTACAAGGTAACAAGTACATTTAAAGGTATCAAGTACATGTAAAAGAGATACAGTACATGTAAAAGGTAACAATTTTAAAAGGTATAAAGTATACAAGTATAAGTGTACAAGGTTGGTACATTACAAGGTTAAAGTACATGTAAAAATAAAAGTACTGTCAAGGGTATACAAGTACATGTACAAGAAAAAAGTAAATGTACAAGGTTACAAAAATTAAAAAGGGTATAAAAGTACAGGGACAATTTTACAAGTACTGACAAGGTATACAAGTACATTAAAAGGGTTCAAGTACAGTAAAGGTAACAAGTACATGTACAAGATAAAAAGTACATGACAAGTATACAAGTACATGACAAGGTTAAAGTAATGTAAAAGGTATAAAAGAATGTAAAAGGATAAACGTACATGTAAAAAGGATACAAGTCATGTCCAAGGAACAAGTACATGCAAGGATAAATACAGTAAAGGATACAAGTAATTACAAGGATACAAACATGTACAGGTTTACAAGTACATGTCGGTAACAATTAATGAAAAAAATAAAAAGACATTAAAAGGGATACAAGTAAAATATACAAGTATACAAGTATACAAGTGTCAAGGTAGGGGAAGTACAGTACAAGGTATACAAGTCATTAAAAGGTATACAATAATGTAAAAGGATACAAGTACATGTCCCGGGTTAACAAGCATGTACAAGTATACAATAATGCGGTAAAAAGTACTTTACAAGGTTACAAGTACAGTACAAGGTTACAAGACGGGCAAGGTTTTAAACAAGACATGTACAGGTATACAAGTAATTAAAAGGTATACAAACAGTACAAGGTATACAAGTCATGTACAAAGGTATACAATCTGTACAAGGTATACGATCATAGCTGACTCAGTGACAACTCTATATAGAAAGTCATTTGTTATGCTGAGCTTTTCCCCGCAATTTTGGTCAGTTTTGTCCTAGGTTTTGCCCCCAACCAGCCCACTAAACCCGGATGTGACCCACATAGTCCACAACACCCAGGATGTGACCACCCATCCACAAAAACCCAGGAGTGACCCACACCAGCCCACTAACACCCGGATGGACCCACACCAGTCCACAACCCCCAGGATGTGACCCACACCATCCACTAACACCCAGGAGCGACCCCCAGTCCACAAACACCCAGGATGTACCCACCCATCCACTAACACCCAGGGCCCCCACCCCAGCCCATAAACCCAGGATGTGACCCCCACCGCCCACTAACCCCCAGGATGTGACCCACACCATCCACTAACACCCAGGATGCCCCCACCCAGTCCCACAACCCCCAGGATTTGCCCCAAACCCCCAAATCCAAAAACCCCCCGAGGCCCACCCAGTCCACAAACACCCGGGATTGACCCACACCATCCACTAACACCCAGGATGTGACCCCACCCCACCCCACTAACACCCGGATGTGACCCACACCAGTCCACAACACCCAGGTTGCCCCCACCCAGCCCACAACACCCAGGATGTGACCCCACACCATCCACTAACACCCAGGATGTCCCCACACCATCCACTAACACCCAGGATGGACCCCACCAGTCCACAACCCCGGATCCCCCCAACCTTTCCCACAACACCCAGGAGTACACCCCCCCAAACCCCCCAGGAGTGACACACACCACCACAAACACCCAGGAGTGACCCACCCAGCCCACTAACCCCCAGGATGTCCCCACACCGTCCACTAACCCCCAGGAGTGCCCCACACCAGTCCCTAACACCCGGATGTACCCACACCAGTCCACTAACCCCGATGTGACCCACACCATCCCAACTAACACCAGGATGACCCACACCATTCACTACCACCGGGATTGCCCCACACCATCCACAAACACCCAGGATGTGACCCACCCAGCCCACTAACCCCCCAGGATGCCACCCCACCGGGTCCACAACACCCAGGATGCCACCCCCCCATCCAAAAAAACACCCAGGAGCCACCACCCCCATCCCTAACCCCAGGATGCCACCCACCCAGCACTAACCCCCAGGTGCCTTTTTTTTCTGCTGGGTGAACAGGGACGCAGGATCTTATGGAAGCAAAGCTAATGTTTTAGCCGTCCCGGGAGATTCAAAACTCCGGACCTCATGTGGAAAAATCATAACGATCGATAGGGGACACCTAAAGAATTAAAGAAAAAGGGATCTGGGTTTGTAAAGCAGGAAAAAACCTAGACAATTACCATCAAGGCCCCCAGGACCGAAACGTTTCCTAAAAATTTGTCCCGGGTTTTTACTTACTTCCTTTTTCAACGAAGATGTTTCTTGTTTATGGTCTTGATACGAAAAAAAAAATGCTTTAACTTCAATGAAGCTTACCCTTGAAGCCCTTGCATTACAAACATGGTGTATCGGGGCCGCACCCCTGGTTGTGCCATAAAAAAAGGTAGAAAGGGGAACGAATAAAAGACAGCATATGTACAGTAAATAAGAAAAACTCTGGGGGCCTGGGGTTAACGCTCTCCCACAGGGTGAGGGGCCTGGGTTCGATTCCCAGCCAATAGAAACTTGGACGTGTTTTTTTCCCCACCTTTGTCATGTTCCCCATCAGTAAAAGGGGTCCCTGATGTTAGTCGCTGGGGGGTCGCACCCTGGGCACTGCCCTAAGGGGGGCCTGGTCACAGCCCGGGGCCCGCGGGGGCGTTGCCCCCCGGAACTCTCCCCAGTAAT
>NC_069493.1:6683193-6700087 GCF_026875155.1 Cherax quadricarinatus
TTTTTTTAAAAGGGTGGTTTTAAAAAGGACCTGCCTAGTATGGGCCAACAGGCTTGCTGCAGTGTTCCTCCTTTCTTATATTCTTAAAATGGCTTTCTTGCTGCTGTACCAGATGGTTACACGTGACTTATACAGGTATCCCAGGTGTCCACGGCCTCCAGGGACCCACTCGCTCCATAAGTTCCTCAAGTAGATCATTGACTGCATATTACTTGTACATTGAAGTGATCAAGGTCCAAGGACCGAAGCGTTTTCTAATAAATATGTTATAGTGTTTGCTTACGTGTACTTAGCTCAGTGGTGACGTGTACTTAGCTCTCTGAAGACCTGTTTGTGTGCACTCTGTGAATCTGAACCAGGATGCCCTCTCATGAGCAACTTTACCAGCAGCTGAGAGAAGAGCTCAGAGTTGCTAAGCTGGAGATACGGCGATTAACGGAGGAGAACAAGAGGATTCGTAGTAATCCTCCTGTTGTGAGTCCCCAGGTTAAGAGGGGAGCTTGGTCAGTGGCCGGGCAACATGGAACCAAGCTGAAGATCAAGAAAACGGTTGGAGAGGCAGAAACGAGAAACCAGAAGACTACCGTGGAAACTTCCAACTCATTCTCGGTGCTACCTGACGAATGTGAGTGTTCTACTGGGAATGCCACAACGAGCACCAAAGAAGCATTGGCAGACGTGAGTGAGACATCCCTAGAAACCCCAATGAAGACCATCGAGAACGTCTTGACGAATTCTACAAGTGGTGTAATGCTACCTGGCGAATGTGAGTCGACTACTCGGAGCATCACGACGGACGATGTAAAGGAAGATAAAAACATTGTTGTTGTTGGGGATAGCCAGATTAGGTAACTGGATAGGGCATTCTGCTTGAAGGATAGGAGTAGGAGGCAGAGAGTGTCTTTTCCTGGGGCTGGGATGAAGGATATTGTTAGCCGTCTGGATGACATCATGAGAGGTAATAGGAGCAATCCTATTATCTGTCTCAGTGCTGGAGGCAACGATGTTGGCAGACGTAGGAGTGAGGACCTGATTAGCAGGTATAGGTCAGCAATAGAGATAATTAGGAGGAAGGGTGGGAAACCTGTCATATGTGGCATTTTGCCAAGGAGAGGAGTTGGAAATGAATGGTTGTCCAGAGCAATTGGTGTCAATTGCGGGTGGAAAAATACTCAAAGGAAAATGCGGTAACTTTTCTTGAAAGGGGCCCTTTCAGGCAGAAATGACATGTAGCCGGGGAGGGGGTTTTCCTTTGTCTAGGGTGGGGGGGGAGCACTGGCCAACGCAGTGGGGAGTGTTAGGTCTTTAACTGGGAATTTTAGGGGTAGGGGTTTTTGGGGGGGGAAAAAGTGAATCGCGGGGTAGAAACATGAGTACTGGGGGAGAACTAGTATAGGCAAAAGAGGGGTATTGGAAAGCCAGTGGCAAAAATTGAAAAGGGGACAGAATAGGTTTAGGGGAATAACAAAAAGGGGCGGGAAAGGGGGTAAAGAAGGGGAGGGTCAATTTAAATTTTTAAAAACACAAATAGTCGCAGGGCGGGAAATAAGAGGGACAATTTGAGACTATTGTAGTGCGGTAACAAGATGTTTTGCCATTACGGGAGACATGTTTAAATTTAAAAAAGTGGGGGTTTATGCCGCAGAATTCACTTTCATTTTTTTAAATTGTTCCAAAGATAGAAGATCAGGAAGGGGGGGGGGGGTGGCATTGATGTCCAATCGCTGAACTTTTCAAAAAAAAGGGTATTAAGTCGAAGAAACACCAAAAGAGTTGTTTGGATAAAATTTTAGAGGGACATAAAAATTTAAATTTTAGGAGTGATATACCGCCCCCCAAATTTAGAGGGGACTGGGGAGACTACTAGGGGAGGAAATTGTTGGGCCAAAAGACCGAAAAATGTAGAAATTCAGGAAAATTTTAACTTTATCATATTGTTTGGAATTTCTTGACGGGGAATTTTAGAATCAACATTTCTTAGAAGAGTTCGGGATTTTTTTTTAAAGCAGTTTGTGACAGAACCACAAGGGTAAAACCTGCTACTTATTTTCTGGAAAAAAAAATGAACCCCTTGTTAATAATTTAGAAGTTTCAAGGGAACTGGTGCTAGCGACCACAAATCTTTACATTTAGAATTCAATGGAAGTATGAAAGTAGGAATAACTCGTAACAGTCCCCGATTTTCGCTTTGCAGATTTCGATGGGCTTAGAGAACACTTATAATTTTTGACTGGGGTAACGTAGGACTTCAAAATGACAGTTTTTGAACACAATACATGCTGCTCAAAAAACGTTTATCCCTTATAAGGAAATTAATCAAAAGAAATGCCCAAAATGGTAAAAATAGGTGAAATATTTCTAGGCATAAGAAAGTAATTTTTTTGGCTTTTCAAAAGAGGCAGGGTATCTTTTTTAACAGTAAAATTGACATTAAGAGGGACATTAAAAAGGGAAAAAAAAGCAAAAGGGGCTATGAAATTTAAAATTGCAGGGGTTCTAAAACTAACCCAAAAAGTTTTTTTTCCAAAAATATAAAACAAAAATCAGAGATAAGATAGGGCCCCTTAAAAATAACAGGGCATCTTTCTGACAAAGAGAATGAAATGTGCCGTTTTTAAAAATTATTTTCTCTCGGTTTTTACACGGGAAAGACACTAATAATATTCCGGTAATTAATTTTTATAGTGGGCCAGAAGAAGATAAATTATGTAACATCACAGCACTAGTGAAATGGTTGTGAAGCAGATAGACCGACTGAAGCAAAATAAGTCACCGGGTCCTGATGAGGTTTTTTCAAGGGTTCTAAAGGAATGCAAAATGGAAGTCTGTGAACCATTAACTAATTTTTTTAAATTTTTATCTCTTCAAACGGGTTTATAGTGGCCTGATATGTGGAAGATGGCTAATGTAATTCCTATTTTTAAAACAGGGGACAAGTCGTTACCGTCAAATTCCCGCCCAATAAGCCTGACCTCAATTGTAGGAAAATTTTACTGAGTAAATTTTATAGCTGAGATTATAAGAAACCTCTCGATGAGCATGGCTTGATTAATGAACTCAGCATGGATTCACAAGAGGCCGGTCTTGTCTAACAAATTTTAAATTAACTTTCTTCAGTAAAGCTTTTGAGGCTGTTGACCACGATAAAGAATTTGATATTATTTACTTAGATTTTAGTAAGGCATTTATGGGTTTTCTGCACCAAAGACTGTTGAAGAAAGTAGCAGCTCATGGCATTGGGGGAAGAGTGCTCTCGTGGATTGAGTCATGGCTCACCGACAGGAAGCAGAGAGTGTCCATAAATGGGGTTAAATCCGATTTGGGGATCAGTAACAAGTGGCGTTCCACAGGGATCAGTCTTGGGCCCGTTGTTGTTTATAATATATATCAATGATCTTGAGAAGGAATTGCTAGTGATATGAGCAAATTCGCCGATGACACGAAGATAGGTAGGATAATTGATTCAAACGTAGATGTTAGGGAACTTCAGGAGGATTTAGACAAACTCTACCTTGGTCAGAAAAGTGGCAGATGCATTTTCAGTTGAGATAAATGCAAGGTTCTTGAAGTTCGGGAGTGTCCAAAAACCCCTTTGCACTTATAATTAAATAAGTAGAACTTAGCCATACAGATTGCGAAAAGGACTTGGGGGGTTATGGCAAGCAGCAACCTTAAACCAAGACAGCAATGCCTAAGGTACGTAATAAGGCAAATAGATTTTTGGGGATTTATATCAAGAAAATGTAGCAACAGAAGTCCAGAGGTCATACTGCAGCTTTATACATCATTAGTAAAAGGCCTCACCTAGATTATGCAGCTCATTCTGGTCTCCGTATTACAAAATGGACATAAATTTGTTAGAAAAAATTCAGCGGTAGGATGACTAAATTAATACATAGCATTAAAATCTTCCTTATGAAGAAAGATTGAAGACTCTTAAGTTACATTCACTTGTTAGACGAAGAATGAGGGGAGACCTGATCGAAGTGTATAAGTGGAGAAAATAGGTATTAATAAAGGGGATATTAACAAGGTCTTGAGGATATCTCTCCAAGAGAGAACCCGCAGTAATGGATTTAAATTAGATAAGTTTAGATTTAGAAAGGACATAGGAAAGTATTGGTTTGGAAATAGGGTAGTTGATGAGTGGAACAGTCTACCTAGTTGGGTTATTGAGGCTAGGACTTTGGGTAGTTTCAAATTTAGGTTGGATAAGTACATGAGTGGGAGGGGTTGGATTTGAGAGGGACTTGCACATCGGAGCTTGTTTCTTGGGTGGCATTGAAAATTGGGTTGGTCAAATGTTTGTTGTGGGATGAATTGTAAAGGACCTGCCTAGTATGGGCCAACAGGCCTGCTGCAGTGTTCCTCCTTTCTTATGTTCTTATGTTCTTTTCCGTCCACCAGAGATCAACAGTTGCAACCATCTCAACACAACTGCCTATGAGTGATAGATTTAAGAATTTAGATAAAGAAATGGGGTGACAGGTTTCTGGATGGAGTTCCATTACTGACATGGCAAGGATCACTAACTTGATCAGTCATGACACACAGACAACCTCTGTTTTGCACTCCCTGTGAGTTTGGTAGCTGGTTCATAGGTGATGCTGACAAAGGTAGTTTTGACACGTGTGGTGCTGATACAGATGGTGCTGACACATGTGGTGCTGATACAGGTGGTGCTGACACATGTGGAGCTGATACAGGTGTTGCTGAGATGTGGTGCTGATACAGGTGGTGCTGACACATGTGCTGATACAGGTGGTGCTGACACATGTGGTGCTGATACAGGTGGTGCTGACACATGTGGTGCTGATACAGGTGGTGCTCACACATGTGGAGCTGATACAGGTGGTGCTGAGATGTGGTGCTGATATAGGTGGTGCTGACACATGTGCTGATACAGGTGGTGCTGACACGTGTGGTGCTGATACAGATGGTGCTGACACATGTGGTGCTGATACAGGTGGTGCTGACACATGTGGAGCTGATACAGGTGGTGCTGAGATGTGGTGCTGATACAGGTGGTGCTGACACATGTGCTGATACAGGTGGTGCTGACACATGTGGTGCTGATACAGGTGGTGCTGACACATGTGGTGCTGATACAGGTGGTGCTGACACATGTGGTGCTGATACAGGTGGTGCTGACACATGTGGTGCTGATACAGGTGGTGCTCACACATGTGGTGCTGATACAGGTGGTGCTGACACATGTGGTGCTGATACAGGTGGTGCTGACACATGTGCTGATAAAGGTGGTGCTGACACATGTGGTGTTGATACAGGTGGTGATGACACATGTGGTGCTGATACAGGTGGTGTTGACACATGTGGTGCTGATACAGGTGGTGCTGACACATGTGGTGCTGATACAGGTGGTGCTGACACATGTGGTGCTGATGCAGGTGGTGCTGACACATGTGGTGCTGATACAGGTGGTGCTGACACATGTGGTGCTGATGCAGGTGGTGCTGACACATGTGGTGCTGATACAGGTGGTGCTGACACATGTGTGCTGATACAGGTGGTGCTGACACAGTGGTGCTGATACAGGTGGTGCTGACACATGTGGTGCTGATGCAGGTGGTGCTGACACATGTGGTGCTGATACAGGTGGTGCTGACACATGTGGTGCTGATGCAGGTGGTGCTGACACATGTGGTGCTGATACAGGTGGTGCTGACACATGTGGTGCTGATGCAGGTGGTGCTGACATATGTGGTGCTGATGCAGGTGGTGCTGATACAGGTGGTGCTGACACATGTGATGCTGACACATGTGGTGCTGATACAGGTGGTGCTGACACATGTGGTGCTGACACAGGTGGTGCTGACACATGTGGTGCTGATACAGGTGGTGCTGACACACGTGGTGCTGACACAGGTGGTGCTGACACATGTGGTGCTGACACAGGTGGTGCTGACACATGAGCTGATACAGGTGGTGCTGACACATGAGCTGATACAGGTGGTGCTGACATATGTGGTGCTGATACAGGTGGTGCTGACACATGTGCTGATACAAGTGGTGCTGACATATATGGTGCTGACACGTGTGGTGCTGACACATGTGGTGCTGATACAGGTGGTGCTGACATGTATGGTGCTGACACGTGTGGTGCTGATACAGGTGGTGCTGATACAGGTGGTGCTGACACATGTGGTGCTTATACAGGTGGTGCTGACACGTGTTGTGCTGACACATGTGGTGCTGATACAGGTGGTGCTGACACATGTAGTGCTGACGCAAGTGCTCTTCCAAGGGGAAAATATCACAGGATAAACCCACACGTAAATAAACCAGTATGAACAACATTGCAGTAGGTACAAATTCCCCTCACAGATGTAAATTTTGTCTCTGGTTTACGACCACTTCCTCTCCTCTTATCTCTTTCACTTTTATTTGATCTTCTTCTGTCTCCACGTTTTTACCACAATTTTGACTACTCTCTTATTTTCTATCTTTAGCACATTGAATTCATTTTTATTCACCCACTTCTATACTTCCGTCTTCCTCAGAATGTTATTGGAGACAGGATTAAGACCCGTGGCAGGACCCCGGTCTTGGCGAAGATCATGTTGGGTAAGGTTCTCGCTTCATACGGTGAGAGTTCGATTCCCGGCGAGGGTGGAAACATTCGGCTTGTTTCTTTATACTGGTTGTTCATAGTCACCCATCAGTAAAATGGGTACCTGGGTGTTAGTGGACTGGTGTGGGTGGCATCCTGGGTGTTAGTGGACTGGTGTGGGTCACATTCTGGGTGTTAGTGGACTGGTGTGGGTCACATTCTGGGTGTTAGTGGACTGGTGTGGGTCGCATCCTGGGTGTTAGTGGACTGGTGTGGGTCACATCCTGGGTGTAAGTGGACTGGTGTGGGTCACATCCATACCAGGTGTTGCACACCCTGGTATGGATCGTTCAGTAAAACAAGCCAGATTGAAATACTTTTGGCCTCGTATGGCAACTGATATTTCTGAGTATGTTAGGAAATGTAGTGTCTGCATGCAACATAAAGGCAATGCTAATGGTCCTAATCCAATCCAAGTGTATCCAACTACTAGCGAACCGTGGGAAAGAGTTGCGCTAGATTTGTTAACTAATTTCCAATGTTCCCTCCAGGGCAACAAACATCTGTGTGTTATGGTAGACCATTTCACCAGATATTGCGAGTTAGTTCCTATTGCTGATAAGACTGCCGAGACAGTAGCTAAAGCGTTTAAAGAACGCATTATCTGCAGGCATACCACCCCTAAGTCCCTAGTAACAGATAATGGAGGTGAATTCTGTAATGAGATTCTTGAAAATTTGTGCACCTTGTACAAGATCTCTAAATCCACCATTGTTCCTCATCATCCTGCCAGCAATGGGTTAGCGGAACGAACCAATAAGAAAGTACTTGATGTCTTGAGAGCCACTATCAATCCCAACAGTGGAACTTGGGATGAAGTTATACCTGATGTGCAGTGTGCTAATAAATTCTGCTTACAATGTTTCTATAGGTGACACTCCACATTATGCATTGTATGGTGTAGATAAACGTTTGCCTTATGAGTTGTTATATTCTAATCCAAAACCAAATTACAACCCTGATGATTTCATAGCAACTCGTACCAGCTTAGCTCAAAGTGTTTTAGAAGAATCCGTGAAACACTTCATAAATCAACAGCAGAATTTACAAGAGTCGCAAACACTCGATCAAAGCCATCCAAAATCAAAGTAGGTTCGAGAGTTATGCTGATTAACTTTAACAAAACGTCTGCAATGCCAAAGCTTGATCAAAAGTTTGTTGGTCCTTATCGAGTATTGAACATATCACTGGTAATAAGTATAAGGTTAGAGAGATTAGTACTGGTCAGTATAAAGAATCGCATTTAGATCATATGAAGTTAGTATGTGATGATAATGATGTTCCAACCCAGACTAATGTGACAGACTCTGACAATCCTCCTGATCCTGTACTCTCTTCCTCTGATACTCAGTCAGACGATCAACCTGAATGTCGTTATTCCCTACGTACACGACAGGTATTGAGAAATCCTCAAGTATCATTTGTAACTTCCAATTCAGATTTGCCTCAAATACAGCATGAGTTAGCCAATGCTACAGGGGTTTGATCCTCCCAGAGATGACAAACCCCTTCTGCATATGTCAATCTCAACCCTAGCAGAGTTGGGGTTAAATGTAAATAACCTGTAAAAGATGAATAATTACAGTATCAACTTTTTCAGTATTCAAGAATTTTCTTTTGTGTTCACGTTCCCCTCCGAATTCTGGAGTTTTAAAAGTCTAGGATTTGAGTGCAACCGAAATCTGCCTTTCTATTAAACAAATCTTTCTTTTTATATATTCCTTCCTCACAATCCGAGATCACATGAATACAGATCGACGATCAAATTTTTTTTATCACTTCTATTGTGTAATCTCAATGTTGAGTTTCATTCGATGAGTTGTACTATATTATACCTTGTATTGCATTACAGTTTCAGTTACATAAGCTTCCATTCCAATGTTCTACTTATGTATGTTATAATGTTCAATTGTTGTGTACATTGACATTGTATAGAATCAGCAGAAGCTGTATACCTGCCATCTCTAGTTTGTATTAGTTGTATGTCGAGGTAGTAGGTTGGTAGACAGCAACCACCCAGGGAAGTACTACCGTCCTGCCAGATGACTGTGAAACAGAAACCTGTAACTGTTTTGCATGATGGTAGGATTGCTGGTTTCTTTTTCTGTCTCATAAACACGCTAGATAACAGGGATATCTTGCTACTCCTACTTACACTTTGGTCACACTTGAGAGACACGCACATGCATATATATATACATACATCTAGGTTTTTCTCCTTTTTCTAAATAGCTCTTGTTCTTCTGTATTTCTTCTATTGTCTATGAGGAAGTGGAAAAGATTCTTTCCTCCGTAAGCCATGCGTGTTGTATGAGGCGACTAAAATGCCGGGAGCAATGGGCTAGTAACCCCTTCTCCTGTAGACACTTACTAAAAAGAGAAGAAGAAAAACTTTATAAAACTGGGATGCTTAAATGTGCGTGGATGTAGTGCGGATGACAAGAAACAGATGATTGCTGATGTTATGAATGAAAAGAAGTTGGATGTCCTGGCCCTAAGCGAAACAAAGCTGAAGGGGGTAGGAGAGTTTCAGTGGGGGGAAATAAATGGGATTAAATCTGGAGTATCTGAGAGAGTTAGAGCAAAGGAAGGGGTAGCAGTAATGTTAAATGATCAGTTATGGAAGGAGAAAAGAGAATATGAATGTGTAAATTCGAGAATTATTGTGGATTAAAGTAAAGGTTGGATGCGAGAAGTGGGTCATAATAAGCGTGTATGCACCTGGAGAAGAGAGGAATGCAGAGGAGAGAGAGAGATTTTGGGAGATGTTAAGTGAATGTATAGGAGCCTTTGAACCAAGTGAGAGAGTAATTGTGGTAGGGGACCTGAATGCTAAAGTAGGAGAAACTTTTAGAGAGGGTGTGGTAGGTAAGTTTGGGGTGCCAGGTGTAAATGATAATGGGAGCCCTTTGATTGAACTTTGTATAGAAAGGGGTTTAGTTATAGGTAATACATTATTTTAAGAAAAGAGGATAAATAAGTATACAAGATATGATGTAGGGCGAAATGACAGTAGTTTGTTGGATTATGTTATTGGTAGATAAAAGACTGTTGAGTAGACTTCAGGATGTACATGTTTATAGAGGGGCCACAGATAATCAGTTCACTTTCTAGTTGTAGCTACACTGAGAGTAAAAGGTAGATGGGATACAAGGAGAATAGAAGCATCAGGGAAGAGAGAGGTGAAGGTTTATAAACTAAAAGAGGAGGCAGTTAGGGTAAGATATAAACAGCTATTGGAGGATAGATGGGCTAATGAGCATAGGCATGGGGTCGAAGAGGTATGGGGTAGGTTTAAAATGTAGTGTTAGAGTGTTCAGCAGAAGTTTGTGGTTACAGGAAAGTGGGTGCAGGAGGGAAGAGGAGCGATTGGTGGAATGATGATGTAAAGAGAGTAGTAAGGGAGAAAAAGTTAGCATATGAGAAGTTTTTACAAAGTAGAAGTGATGCATGGAGGGAAGAGTATATGGAGAAAAAGAGAGAGGTTAAGAGAGTGGTGAAGCAATGTAAAAAGAGAGCAAATGAGAGATGGGTGAGATGTTATCAACAAATTTTGTTGAAAATAAGAAAAAGTTTTGGAGTGAGATTAACAAGTTAAGAAAGCCTAGAGAACAAATGGATTTGTCAGTTAAAAATAGGAGAGGAGAGTTATTAAATGGAGAGTTAGAGGTATTGGGAAGATGGAGGGAATATTTTGAGGAATTGTTAAATGTTGATGAAGATAGGGAAGCTGTGATTTCGTGTATAGGACAAGGAGGAATAACATCTTGTAGGAGTGAGGAAGAGCCAGTTGTGAGTGTGGGGGAAGTTCGTGAGGCAGTAGGTAAAATGAAAGGGGGTAAGGCAGACCGGATTGATGGGATTAAAGATAGAAATGTTAAAAGCAGGTGGGGATATAGTTTTGGAGTGGTTGGTGCAATTATTTAATAAATGTATGGAAGAGGTAAGGTACCTAGGGATTGGCAGAGATCATGCATAGTTCCTTTGTATAAAGGCAAAGGGGATAAAAGAGAGTGCAAAAATTATAGGGGGAAAAGTCTGCTGAGTATACCTGGTAAAGTGTATGGTAGAATTATTATTGAAAGAATTAAGAGTAAGACGGAGAATAGATAGGAAATGAACAAGGAGGCTTTAGGAAAGGTAGGGGGTGTGTGGACCAGGTGTTTACAGTGAAACATATAAGTGAAACGTATTTAGATAAGGCTAAAGAGGTCTTTGTGGCATTTATGGATTTGGAAAAGGCGTATGACAGGGTGGATAGGGACGCAATGTGGCAGATGTTGCAAGTGTATGGTGTAGGTAGGTAGGTTACTGAAAGCAGTGAAGAGTTTTTACGAGGATAGTGAGGCTCAAGTTAGAGTATGTAGGAAAGAGGGAAATTATTTCCCAGTAAAAGTAGGCCTTAGACAAGGATGTGTGATGTCACCGTGGTTGTTTAATATATTTATAGATGGGGTTGTAAGAGAAGTAAATGCGAGGGTCTTGACAAGAGGCGTGGAGTTAAAAGATAAAGAATCACACACAAAGTGGGAGTTGTTCACAGCTGCTCTTTGCTGATGACACTGTGCTCTTGGGAGATTCTGAAGAGAAGTTGCAGAGATTGGTGGATGAATTTGGTAGGGTGTGCAAAAGAAGAAAATTAAAGGTGAATACAGGAGAGAGTAAGGTTATGAGGATAACAAAAAGATTAGGGATGAAAGATTAAAATATCAGTTTGGGAGGGAGAGAGTAGGGGAGGGGGTTAAAATGAAATTCAAAATTTTTTGGGAGTGGACGTGCCCAGGGGAGGGGGCTATGAAAGAGGGGTTAAAATCTAAAAATTGATAAAAGGAAAAAGAGTGAGGGGGGCACTTGGGAAGTCTGTGGAGACAAAGAACTTTGCCCCTTGGAGGCAAAGAGGGGAATTATAAAAAAAGGTATGGGTTTTAAAAAACGCTCTTAAATGGGGGGAAAAAGCGTGGGTGTAAAATTTTGCAGCGAGGAAAAAGGCTGGAGGCAGTGGAATGTCATGTCTGAGGGAAAATGTGTGGTGTGAATATAATGCAGAGAATTCGTATTTTTGGAAGTTAGGAAGGTGCGGGATTACCAAATTTTGGTTGCCCCAGGGGCTGGGGAGGGGTTGTTGAGGGGTTTTCGGACATGTTGGAGAAATGGGGGCGAAACAAATAACTTCAAGAGGTATCAGTGGGAAAGGGGAAGGAAGGGGGGGGTAGGGGTGGGCCCTGGGAAAAGGGTTTTGAGGGGGGGGGTAAAGGAGGTTTTGGGGGCGGGGGGTTTGGGATTTTCCAGCAGGAAAATGCATGAGCGTTTTTTGATAGGGGGGAATGGAGAAAAATGGTTTTTAATACATGACGGCGGGTGGGGGTGGAGCAAAGTAACATTTAAAAGGGGGTTCGGGGAAAACCCGCAGCCGGACTTGATCCTGGAATGGGAAGTACTGCCTGACTCTGAAGGAGGGGTTTTAAATTTTTTTGCAGTTTAAAAACTGTAGTGTAAAGCCCCCTTCTGGCAAGCCCAGTGAGGAGTGAATGAGGGGAAATTTTTTTTCTTTTCGGGGCCACCCTCCTTGGTGGGAAAAGGGCCCGGGGTAAAAAAAAAAAAAAAGTAAACTGGGAAAGACATACGTTAGCGGCCCCCGAGCTCTCAGTAGTAGTAACCAATTTTTCCAGTAAAACCCGTGTACCAGTAAAGACTCACTAAACCCAACCCCCCTCTGCGTAATCACGGCTGTATTCAATTTTTGCTGTCCCAAACAGTATTCAAACAACCCCCCCTCACAATGGGAAAATGGGGGGTTTGTTAGTCTTACATGAGAGCAAAAAGGGGGCAGGTTCGCGGGTGTTTGGCACTTCACATACTTTTATTCCAATATACATGCTTTTCCCGCCTAAAGTGGTATTTTTTCCCCAACCACGTGTTCGAAAAACCCCCCATGATAGACTGTACTTGTATAACCCGGACATGTAAATTGTATAAACCCTTTTACATTTTACTTGTATACCTTGTACATGACTTGTATATCTTGTACCTGTACTTTTTTTCCTTGTACATGTACTTGTAACCTTGTACGTGTACTGGATACCTTGTACATGGACTTGGGATATCTTGTACATGTCTTGTATACCTTGGGGACGTGTACTGGTATACCTTTTACATTTTAACTTGTAACCTTTTACATGTACCCTTTTTTACCTTGTACATGTACTTGTGACCTTGGACATGTAAATTTTAAACTTTTACGTGTACTTTTTAAAAACCTTGTACTTTTACTTTTTTTACCTTGACCCGTACTTGTTTTAAACCCTTGGGACACTTTCTTGTATACCTTGTACCCTGTACTTTTTATACCTTGTTCATGTACTTGTTACCTTGTTTACATGTCTTGGGGAAAACCTTTTACTTTTAATTGTTTACCTTGGGACATGTACTTGTATCCTTTTACATGTACTTGGGAAAAACCTTTACAAGTACTTGTATACCCTTGTACATGAAATTTTATACCTTTAAAAATGTCTTTTTTACCCCTTTTACATTTACTTTTTTATACCTTTGTCATGTACTTGTATACCTTTTTACATGTACTTTTTAAAACCCCTTTTAACCCTTTCTTGAATTTCCTTTTACATGTACTTTTAAAACCTTGTACATGTACTTGTATACCTTTTTACAAGTACTTGTATACCTTTACATGTAAATTTTAACCCCTTTTACATGTACTTGGGATACCTTTTCAAGTAAATTTTAACCTTGTTTCATGTATTGTATACCTTTACGTGTACTGGTAACCTTGGACATTACTTGTATAACTTGTACAGGGACTTTATACCTTGTAACGGGGACTGGTTTTACCCCTTTTAAAAAGGGACTTGTATACCTTGTACATTACTTGTAACCTTGTACATGTATTGTTTTACCTTGGACATGTACTTGTTTTACTTTTACGGGGACTTGTATACCTTTTACATTTACGGAAAATTCCCCTTTTACATGTATTGTATAAACCCTTTTAAATTCTTGTATACCTTGTTCATTACTTGTTACCTTGTACATGTACTTGAAAACCTTTTACATGTACTTTTAAACCTTTTACATTACTTTTTATACCTTTTTCATGTACTTGTTACCTTGTACAGGGACTTTTATACCTTTTGTACAAGTACTTGTATCCTTTTTACATGTTTCTTGTATACCTTTAAGTACTTTTATACCTTTTACATGTACTTTTTATACCTTGAAAATTAATTGGGTTTCCTTTTACAGGGGGTTGGGATACCTTTTACATGAACTTGTTTTACCTTTACATGTAATTTATACCTTTTACATGTACTTGTTACCTTGTACATGTACTTGGATACCTTGTACATGTACTTGTATACCTTGGTTTCATGTACTTGTATACCCCTTTTACATTACTTGTAAAACCTTGTACATTACTTGTATCCTTGGGACATGGTTTCTTTATACCTTGTACATGCCCTTTTTTATACCTTTTACAGGACTTGGATACCCCTTTTACATGCACTTGTATCCTTTACTTTACTTTGTAAAACCTTGTACATTTTTTTAAAATGGGGGGAGAAAAAAGATTTTTAATATTATTATTATTAAATTTTTATTATTTAATTTTTAAATTATTAATTATTTTTATTATTTTTAAAAATTATTATTTATTTTTTTTAAATTAAATTTTTATTATTATTATACGTAAATTAAAAGGCCCAACATTTTAGAAACATTATTTTATTAACGTTTCCCCCACAATGGCTTCTTCAAACCAAGGGGAGATTGGACGGCAAATTTTTATGGCTGAACCCCCTCGACCCTAAGGGTGAGGGACGATTACCTCAAACCCCCTCCCCATCTTCCACCTTTCCTTTCATTGGATGAAGAACCAATTTCGTGGCGAAATTTTAAACCCAAAAAAAATGATTCCAAAATGTTTGGGACAAGTTTCCCCCCTTTGGCAACCTTTTCGGTTTTTGTAAAGGGTTTAGTAAACACATACATACTCTGTCAGAAACTTAATTCCCCCCGTAAAATAAGTCCCCCCGTAACATAATTTCCCCCGTAAAAGGGGCTTCGAGAGGGGCAGTTCCCCGGGGCATGGCGGGAGGGGCCCTCCCCATCCTTTAAAGAATTAAATCTCCCGGGCCCAAACACCCAATCAACCCCTGTTTTGGGCCATCCTTTTTCCCTGATAAAATTTAAAGGTGCTCCTTCTTGACCCTTGGTCCTTTTCCCAAAAACTTTTTAAAGGGGTTAATTTTCCCCCTTTAATTGAGGAAAGAAGGGGAAAAGATTAAAAAACGGGTTTTGACAAAAGTCCCCAAAAGACTATTTTAAAAAAAAATTTTTTAAAACCAAAAAATAATACCAAAAAATTTCCAAAATTTTTCATGTATCAGGTAAGGAACTGTTTGATACAAATCCAAAAATGTAACCCCCCGTTAATCCTTTCGTTTGGGCCCAGTTTCCTAGGCCTTTTTGTGTTAGTTTCCCTATGGCCCTTTTGCTGCCACCCCAGGGGGGATTGAGTAAACAATAAAACAGTCACTAAACCCCCACAGGGTGGATATGGGAACACAATAAACTGACACACCATCCACAGGAAAGGGGTTTGAGGTACAAATAAACTACCATACCATCCCCCCGGATGGATATGAGGGAAAACAATAAACAGCCACACCACCACAAAGGGTGGATATGAGGAAAACAAAAAACTAGCCACTAAACCCTCCCACAGGGTGGGTATGAGGTACACAATAAACAGCCCCTACCACCACAGGAAAGGAATGAGGGACACCCAAAAAACTACCACTTCCCCTCCACAAAGGGGTAAAGAGGGGACACAATAAACTAGCCACTACCCCTCCACAGGGGATTAGGTAACACCCAATAAAATAGCCACTACCTCCACAGGGTGGATATAGGTACACAATAAACAGCCACTAAACCCTCCACAGGGTGGATTGAAAGGTTTCACAATAAACTTTGGGCCACTACCATCCACAGGAAAGGATTGAGGAAAACAATAAACAGCCACTACCATCCCCCCGGATGGGTAGAGGTACACAATAAACTAGCCACACCCCTCCACCGGGGAAAAGGATATGAGGGACAAAAATAAAACTACCACCACGCAACCCACCCCCGATGGGAAAAAAGGTACACAATTTAAACCCAGCCACCCACCATCCCAGGGTTGGATATAGGACAAAAAAAACAGCCCCCACCATCCAACAGGAAAGGGAAAATTTTAGGGCACAATAAAAATAAACCACACCATCCACAGGAAGGATATGAGGACCCCAAAAAAAAACTAGCCACCCACCATCCACAGAGGTAGAGGGGCACAATAAACTACCACTACCATCCACAGGATGGTTTTGAGGTAACAATAAAAATACCCAAATACCATCCCAGGATGGATAGAGGGAAAACAATAAACTAGCCACACCCTCCACAGGATGGAAATAGGTACACAATTAAAAAATAGCCAAATACCATCCACAGGGTTTTTTTATGAGGTACACAATAAAAAAGTCACTACCATCCACAGGGGGGGTAAGAGGTTCCCCAAAAAACTAGCCACTAAACCCTCCCAAAAAAAATGGATATGAGGTACACAATAAAAATTCCAATAAACCCCTCCACAGGATGGATATGAGGTACACAAAAAACAGTCACTACCAAAACCACAAAATGGGGAAAAGGGACCAATAAACTGGGGCCCCTACCATTTCCCCAGGATGGGTATGGGGGGTACAAAAAATAAACTAGCCCTTCCTCCACAGGGGGAATTTTGAGGGACACAAAAAAAACAGCCACTACCATCTTTCAAAGGGGGGTATGAGGTTTCACAAAAAACTAGCCCCCCCTTTCCCACCACAAGGGTGGATAGGGTACACAATTAACTAAACCCCTTACCATCCACAGGATGGAAAAAGAGGTAAAACAATAAACAAAGCCACTACCCCCTCTACCCGGGGTGGATATGAGGGACACAAAAAAACAAAACCATACCAAACCACAGGATGGAATTTAGGGAAAACAATAAACTAGCCACTACCACCACAGGAGGATAAAGGGAAAACCAAAAACTAGCCCTTTGGTGGCAAACTCCCTTTAAATTTTTCTCTCTGGGTTTAAACCAAACTCACTGTCCCTTTTTGTTCTCTTTTTCCCCCAACCCGAACCTGCCACACTTCCCCTGGTCAGTTTTTTATTGGGGCAAATCACGGAATAACAAGGGCCCCAGTGGAA
>NC_069493.1:6700587-6750932 GCF_026875155.1 Cherax quadricarinatus
TAGGATCTGGGCCCACGAAAGGATTAACAGGAGTACATTTGGATTTATATCTGCAGTTCACTTATTTGTTACAACCAAATTTAGGAAATTTGCTTAGTATATCTGGTATCTTATTTACTGTTTGTCTCTATATTCCTCAGTAAGTGGACAATTAAGTAGACAATGTTCAAGACAGTGACCATATGACTGACCACATGTGTGTCTCCCAGACTACCAGAAGTACTTGTTACCAAGCCTAAGTCTGGCCACTACAACATCAGTCAGTACTTGTAACCAAGCCTAAGTCTGGCCACTACAACATCAGTCAGTACTTGTAACCAAGCCTAAGCCAGGCCACTACAACATCAGTCAGTACTTGTAACCAAGCCTAAGCCTGGCCACTACAACATCAGTCAGTACTTGTAACCAAGCCTAAGCCTGGCCACTACAACATCAGTCAGTACTTGTAACCAAGCCTAAGTCTGGCCACTACAACATCAGTCAGTACTTGTAACCAAGCCTAAGTCTGGCCACTACAACATCAGTCAGTACTTGTAACCAAGCCTAAGTCTGGCCACTACAACATCAGTCAGTACTTGTAACCAAGCCTAAGCTTGGCCACTACAACATCAGTCAGTACTTGTAACCAAGACTAAGCCTGGCCACTACAACATCAGTCAGTACTTGTAACCAAGACTAAGCCTGGCCACTACAACATCAGTCAGTGTTCACATTGCAAGTTGCTCCATAAACATACTTATCTACGTTCATGTTATCATAGTGGGTTATAGATCTACTCAGACTTCTAACTGCATTCCTATAACAATCATTTTCATTATTTACTTCTCTCCTAATATTATTCCTAATGCTAGACACAGTTATACCAAAGTTATATTCTACATTCTCCTTCTGGGTACTCTTCTTGGCTAACATATCAACTTTATCATGAAGGAGTAATCCAATGTATGATGGCATCCATAGCAACTGTTCATTAATTCCTTTGTCCCGGGTTTTTGAGTATCTATACCTGGCTTCCCCAATGATCATGTTGTTGGAGTCATTATATGAGCCAAGAGCCTTCAATGATGACATAGAATCAGTAATGATGATAGAGTCAAACTCAGTGTCGTAAGTTAGCTTTAGCGCCATTAGGATGGCAAACCAGCTAGAGGAACTGAAATCTAATGTATGTTGATGTGTGATTATTATTATTATTATTATTATTATTATTATTATTATTATTATTATTATTATTATTATTATTGTTATTATTATTATTATTATTATTATTATTATTATTATTATTATTATTATTATTATTATTATTATTATTATTATTATTATTATTATTATTATTGTTATTATTATTATTATTATTATTATTATTTATAGGTAAGCGCTAAATCTGTAAGTGACAGAGAACAGGGACAAGGTACACAAAGGAAGTTATAGATTGCAATGTTGGTGACGCTAATGGTAACTGAAGATAAACCCGATGTACTTAAATGTTATGCAAATGAGGAGAGAGAGAGAGAGAGAGAGAGAGAGAGAGAGAGAGAGAGAGAGAGAGAGAGAGATAGAGAGAGAGAGAGAGAGAGAGAGAGAGAGAGAGAGAGGAGAGAGAGAGAAACCTAAGATATTTTGTTACACAGAGGCTTGGATATGAACATCACAGAATGTATCAGGCCTTTGGGCCACACTGTCCCAACAGTGGACCCCTGTGTCCCAGCACTAGGCCACTGTGTCCTAGCACTGATCCACTGTGTCCTAGCACTGGAACGCTGTATCCCAACACTGAACCACTATGTCCTAGCACTGGGCCACTGTGTCCTAGCACTGAACCACTGTGTCCTAGCACTGGGCCAGTGTGTCCCAGCACTGAACCACTCTGTCCTAGCACTGGGCCACTGTGTCCTAGCACTGGACCACTGTGTCCTAGCACTGGACCACTGTGTCCTAGCACTGAACCACTGTGTCCTAGCACTGGGCCACTGTGTCCTAGCACTGAACCACTGTGTCCTAGCACTGGACCACTGTGTCCTAGCACTGAACCACTGTGCCTACACCCCCTCCCCCTTTTTTTCCTCAGGGCCCACTTTCGACTGGTAGGTTACCTTTATTCCCCCTCCTCCCTTCCCTTTCCCTTTTTTCCATACACTTTGGGCTTTTTATTAAAAACCCTTTGCCCCCTTCCACCTGCTTTTTACCGGGGACACTTGATGGGGATGAACCTTTGCCCAGAAATCCTCTTGTTTCAACCTCCCGGTTCTTCGATTTGTGCCTGGTGCCACAAAACACCCCTTTTTTCCAATGTTTTAACATAAACATTCTTTTTGTGTTACCCTTGGCCCCCCCCTCTCCCCTTTTTAACCCCCCCCACCCATTTTTTGGATGGAACCTATCCCGCCCCCAACCATTAATCTTTTCCCATTTCACTTAAAAGTCGATTCCCTTTTTTGATTTTTTATTTTTTAATTGGCCCCCTTTTTTATTTTCTTTCAAAACAATTTCCCCTGGCCCCGGCTTCCTTTTTTCCCCCCCGTTTTTAAAATTTGGGGTTTGGATTTTGGGGGTTTTATTTTACTGGAAAAGGTGGGGAAAATTGGGGTTTTTAACTCTATTTTTGGGGTGGGGTGGTATTTATTTTTTGTTCCCTTAGGGGCTTTTTAATATGGTGGGGTCCAGGGGGGGAAAGTTTTTTTTGTGGGTTAACCCCTTTTTATATTCAAATTGTGGGTGGAAAATAGGGGCCATTTTTCCCGGGGGTTTTAAGGGCTTTGGGGTTGTGGATGGTACCCTAGGGGGGGGAAAGGGGGGGGGGTTTCAGGGGTTTTCCATATGATTCTTGACGGGAGGGTCATATGCCCCTCCTTTCATGCCAAAACAACCTGGGAAAACCAAATAGTGGGTGGGACCAAGGAGGGGCCCAAAGGGTAACCCACCAAAATAAAAAACGGGGGGAAAAGGGGCCCAAAACCCTTGCCCCCCAGAGGGAAAAGGGGCCCAACCCCACAGTGGAAGGAAAAAGAAAAACCCCCCCCATGACCCCACGGAACGAAAGGGGAATTTAATTTTTCCCCCTTTTTTAACACCCGGGACACTTCGAAGGGGGGGAAAGAAGCCCCTTATTTGGAATTTTAAATTTATATATTTAACCCAAACCCCGGGCCCCCTTTTCCACCCCCTCAAAACATAATAACAACCACCCCACATAAATTTATTTAACAAATTGTCAAAACATTTCAGGGAAAAATTTTTTCTCCCCCCCTTCCCCTTTTAAAAGAACCCTTTTCAAACGTTTCCAAAATAAAAAATCCCTTTTCATTTTCCCAAATTTTATAAACACTTTTTAAAACCCAACCCCCTTTCTACAGGGGGTCCCCAAACCCTTTGTCCCCTTCCAAAATACATTTAACAATTAAAATTAATCCCAAAACAAAACAAAATTCCCCATTTAAAAACAAACAATACATTTAAACAAAAAAAATTTTTTAACCCCTTTTTAAAAAATTTCCCCCCCCCCCCCCCTTTTTCTTTTTTCCCCCCCCCCCCCCCTTTTTTTTATTTTTTCCTAAATTTTTCCCCTTTTGGGGGCTCTTGCAGGTAAAAATTTTCCCCGTTTTTGTTCTTCATGAATATTTTTTAAAATGATTTATGGCTTCATGTTAATACTGTTTAACAGATTTTTGACTCTCTGCTTGTTAACATTTTACATGTTTTTATCCTCTCTGTTAATACTTTTACATGTTTTGTTTCCCCTTCTCTGTTAAAATCCCATTTACATGATTAATTTGACCCTCCTGTTAATCATTTCCCATGATTAGGGCCCCTTTGGTTTTTATTAATTTAACTGATTTATTTTCTCTCTGATATTAAAATGTTAACATGATTTGTATCTCTTTTGCAGTGTAAACTTGATTGGGTTTATTTATCTCTTTTTCAGTGTTAATATTTTCCCCGTTTTTTTCTCTCAGTATTAAAAGGGTTAACATGTTTTTACCCCCTTGCTTTAATAGTTAAACATGATTTATTTCTTAAATTTAATACAGAAAATTTTTTGGTCTACTTGTTAATACAAGAAAAATGATTTTGTGTTTTCAGGTTAAAACAGTTAAATTTTTAGTTTTCTTTGTAGGTTAAACTTTTTAACTTTTTTTGATCCTCTGCAGTGTTTTTTAAAGAAAACATTTTTTGGATTTCCAATTCTTAAACTGTTTCCAGGGGGGTTTTAAGAACTTGAAAGGGGGCCCAAATACCATTTTTTTGCCCAAATTGAAATTTTCGTCCCAGTTAATTTGATTCTATAGGTAATAGAAAAACCGAGTTTTTACTTTTCCCAGATATATATGTATCCTCAATTTTTAAAATTGAAAGATGTTCTCAATTTTTAGTAGGGGTTTATTGTCCAGGGGGGGGGTTTTTATTTAAAAAAAAGGGGGGGATATTTTTTTTCCTCAGGCGGGGGAAAGATTTATGTCCCTGATGTTATTTTTTTCGATAGGAGGGGATGTTATTATGACCAGGGGGGAGGTGTTATAGACTCCAGAGGGCATTTTATGACCAGCAAAAGGGATGATTATATCATAGGTGGGGGAAAAAAATGATCCTTGGGGGGATGTTTATATCACTCCATTTGGGGATGATTTATCCTCCAGGGTGAGGGCTGATTATTCGATCCAGGCTGAGGGGCTGATTATATCGACCCCAGGCTGAGGGATGATTTATCGACTCCGGCTGGGGGTGATTATATCGACCCAGGGGGGATGATTATTCGCCCGGGCTGGGGACTGTTTTATCGACTCCAGGCTGGGGACGATTATATCGACTCCAGGCTGAGGGACTTTTATATCGCCCCAGCTGGAGGACTGATTATTCGATCCGGGGGGGAAAATTTTAATGATCCGGGTGGGGAGATTTTCGACCCCAGGCTGGGGATGATTTTATCGACTCCAGGCTGGGGACTGATTATTCGATCCAGGTGGGGACTGATTTATCGACTCCGGCGGGAGGACTGATTTATCGATCCGGGGTAGGGAGATTTTATCGACCCCCGGCTGGGGCTGATTATATGCTCCAGGGGGGGGACTGTTTATATCGCTCCAGGCTGGGGGAGATTTATCGACTCCAGGTGGGGACTGATTTTCGACCCCGGGCTGGGGGTTTTTATATCGACCCCGGTGGGGGCGTTTATTCAAATCCAGGCTGAGGGGGTTATATCGACTCCGGTGGGGGACTGTTTAATCGTCCAGGCTAGGGACTGATTTATGATTCCCGGGCTGAGGGATGATTATATCGACTCCAGGTGGGGGGACTGATTATTGACCCCAGGCTGGGGGGTGATTATATCGACCCAGCTGGGGGGCGTTATATCGACCCCAGGTGAGGGCTGATTTATCGACTCCGGGGGGGGGCTGTTTATATCGACTCCAGGTGAGGGATGTTTATATCGCTCCGGTGAGGGAATGATTTATCGACTCCAGGCTGGGGATGATTATATCGATCCAGGTGGGGGGTTGATTTTTCGACTCCGGTGGGGGGCTGTTTATATCGATCCAGGTGGGGGGCTGTTATTCGATCCAGGGGGGGGGGCTGATTATATCGACTCCGGGCTGGGGGATGATTATATCGATCCAGGTGAGGGATGATTTTCGTCCGGTGAGGGGGATTATATCACTCCGGGGAAAGGGGGACTGTTATATCAACTCCGGTGGGGGGGCTGATTATATCGACTCCGGGTGAGGGGGATTATATCGACTCGGGGGGGGCTGATTATATCGACTCCAGGTGGGGGTGATTATACGACCCCGGTGGGGACTGTTTTTTCGACCAGGTGGGGACGATTATATGACCCCGGCGAGGGACTGATTACTCAAACTCGGGGTGGGGGTGTTAAATTCGACCCCAGGCTGGGGACTGATTATATCGACTCAGGGTGGGACTGATTTATCGACTCCAGGTGAGGGACTGATTAATCGTCCAGGCGAGGGGGATGATTAATCGACTCCGGGTGAGGGCTGATTAAAATTTCGACCGGTGAGGGACTGATTAATCGACTCCAGGCTGGGGATGATTAACGATCAGGCTGGGGCTGTTAATCGACCCCAGGGGGGGTTTGATTAATCGACCCGGCCCTGGGGTTTTTTTTAATCGACCCCGGCTGAGGGTGTTTTAATCGACCCCGGGGCTGGGCTGATTTTTTTCGCCCCCAGGTTGGGGACTGATTAATCGACCCAGGCTGAGGGACTGTTAATCGACCCAGGCTGAGGGATGTTTAAATTCGACCCCAGGTGAGGGACTGTTTAAATTCGGACTCAGCTGGGGATGATTATATCGATCCGGGCTGGGGTGATTATACGACCCCAGCGGGGGGGCTGATTATATGACCCCAGGTGGGGATGATTTTGACCCCGGTGGGGGGGATGATTAATCGACTCCAGGTGAGGGACTGATTATATCGACCCCGGGTGGGGGGGTGATATATCGACTCCAGGCTGGGGATGATTATATCGATCAAGGTGGGACTGTTATATCGACTCCGGCTGAGGGATGATTAATGACTCCAGGTGAGGGTGTTAATCGTCGGGTGGGGGGCTGATTATTCGACCCGGTGAGGGACTGTTTATATGGGCCCCAGGCTGAGGGACTGATTAATCGACTCCAGGTGAGGGACGATTAATCGACCCCCAGGCTGGGGATGATTAATCGACTCCAGCTGAGGACTGATTACATCGACTCCAGGTGGGGGGACTGATTAATCGATCCAGGTGAGGGACTGATTACCTAAAAAAACTCTCCGATTTCCCATTGTTCGTCGATGGCTATGAAGTCCTGTGTGGCGAAACGTTTCCCCCGGAAAGTTCCCCAAGTGTTATGTCGAATTTCCCTTACGAAATTTGTCAGTCCGAAGAATCGGTTTGATCCGAGGAAAGGAAGGTTCAGTCGCATTTATATTTTTTGTATCTTAAGTGAACATCTGATGCCTTTCTCCTGTGTCGCCCTGTATCCCGGTCCCCCATTTGTCAATATTCGTATTTCATCTGTGGTTACCTTGGCTTCACCGGCGGGGTCGGGTTCGATTCCAGCCAGGTGGGAAACATTGGAGTATTTTATCCCCCTGTTGTCTATTTTCCCCCATCAGTAAAATGGGTACTGGGTGTTAGTCGACTGGTGTGGGTCGCATTGGGACACTGCTAGGAGGCCTGGTCACAGGGGGGGCCGGGGGCGTGCCCCCCGGAACTCTCTCCCCCAGGTAATCGTTTCTCGTATTTTTGTATCTTAAGTCGTATTGTATCTCTTTCGTACCGCTTAAAAATATTTTTGGAAAACATAAAGAAATTGTGACCCTTTTTTGAAAAACTTTGCCCACACGTGAGCTTCGAAAATCGTAACAGTTTTACTTTTATTGACAACTTTTTCGCCCACACAGTGGCTTCTAAAGTCGTAAAGTGTACTCATGTACTCTTTATTGACAACGTTTCGCCCACACAGTGAGCTTCATAAAGTCAGTTGCAGATGTACTCATTTTACACTTTATTGAAAAACGTTTCGCCCACACAGTGAGCTTCATAAAGTCAGTAACAGATGTACTCATGTACTCTTTATTGACAACGTTTCGCCCACACAGTGAGCTTCACAAAGTGAGTAACAGATGTACTCATGTACTCTTTATTGGCAACGTTTCGCCCACACAGTGAGCTTCATGAAGTCAGTAGCAGATGTACTCATGTACTCTTTATTGACAACGTTTCGCCCACACAGTGAGCTTCATAAAGTCAGTAACAGATGTACTCATGTACTCTTTATTGACAACGTTTCGCCCACACAGTGAGCTTCATAAAGTCAGTAACAGATGAACTCATGTACTCTTTATTGGCAACGTTTCGCCCACACTGAGCTTCATAAAGTCAGTAACAGATGTACTCATGTACTCTTTATTGGCAACGTTTCGCCCACACTGAGCTTCATAAAGTCAGTAACAGATGTACTCATGTACTCTTTATTGACAACGTTTCGCCCACACAGTGAGCTTCATAAAGTCAGTAGCAGATGTACTCATGTACTCTTTATTGACAACGTTTCGCCCATACAGTGAGCTTCATAAAGTCAGTAACAGATGTACTCATGTACTCTTTGCTCAAGTAGATCTGTTTGTGACTTGATAAAGTCCACTCTGTGGGCGAAACGTTGTCAATAAAGGATCACATTATGCTGCATTTGTTTATTTTTCCATCGTGTCAGTATTTTATACCAAGTATCTCCATTAATATTTTGAAGGTTGTGATCATATCCCCCCTTCCCGGGTCTGTTAAGTAAGACACATATGCAACAGTTAGGCAACTTTATTCCGAAACGTTTCGCCTACACAGTAGGCTTCTTCAGTCGAATACAGAAAGTAGGCAGGAACAGTAGAGATGTGAAGACGATGTAATCAGTCCATCACCCTTGAAGTCGTAGAATTTGAGGTTGTCAGTCCCTCGGCCTGGAGAAGTTCAGTTCCATAGTCAGGAACTATCTGAAGATCAAGCGACAGTGCGGAGACTTAAATACTGTCGGAAGGAGAGGTGTAGAGTAGTAGTAGTATAGTAGTAGTAGTAGTAGTAGTAGTAGTAGTAGTAGTAGTAGTAGTAGTAGTAGTGAGAGTGTAGCCACTGAGAGGTCAGGTCCCTCTCAGATCCAACAGTTCTCACTTGAAAGGGTTGTCCAAGGTGTTTTTCTGTACCAAGATGCAAAGTGAGAGGTGTTGGATCTGAGAGGGACATGACCTCTCAGTGGCTACATTCTCACTACTACTACTACTACTACTACTACTACTACTACTACTACTACTACTACTACTACTACTACTACTACTACTACTACTACTACTACTACTACTCTGCATGTTCATCTTCCCGGGTCTACAGGTTTAGTTGTTTTCTAGGTCAAATCTAGTTGCAAATCTTTGGATATTTTTCAGTTTTTTTTCTAAGTGACTTGAGAGCTTTACGCAGCTGCCGCCCACAATGTGACTGCCACATAGAAAAGTTCTGAGCTCTAGCTCCTGGTCCTGCCTCTCAGTATTCCGTTGATTGTTGTGTGTGGTCGTGATAGTTCAAGGATAATTTGGATACCACAGGTCAGTTTGATCTGGAGGAGGAGGAGGAGGAGGAGGAGGAGGAGGAGAATGAGTAGGAGAATGAAGGAGATAAGGAGGACGAGGAGGAGGAGAATGGGAAGGATGTGGAGGAGAATACTTGCGGTCTAAAAATACTTGAGGTCTTATCTCTGTGGAAATAAATGGTATAAAATACCGACACAATGGAAATGTAAACACATATGCACTATAATGTGATCCTTTATTGACAACGTTTCGCCCACACAGTGGGCTTTTTCAAGTCACAAACAGATCTACCTGGGGTGGAAGGTACGGGAGTATTTATAGGATGAGAATGCTGGGTCAAGTGGAGACAGCTGCATGTGACAGTCTTCCGAGTAGACTGATCGAGTCTAAAATCTTGGGTAGCTTTTAAAAGAGACTGGATAAGTAAACCATACCACGGGTGGGGATAGAACCCGCGGTCAGAAAGTCTCAAAACTCCAAGACCGTCGCGTTAGCCACAATAAGATTCATCCAACTAGGTATATTTCTACACCATAGGAAGGTTAGCATAGGCCACCACTGTGACCACAAATGCAAGTTTTTACAGACGAATCTCCCGCTAGCATGGCTGTGACGAACTCTAGCTCAAGTCCCCTCAATGCCGTCAACATGACTCACGAAATCGTAATGAAACGATTGCAGACAAACCATACCACGGCTAGCTGGTTGTGGCATGCAAAGAGTACGTAACCTTTATTCGGCGCATGTACACACCCTCATTTACAGGCTGTCTCCCCCAACCAGCGAACCAGGTAACTGAGGGTTGATGATGGGGCCCCGTCGTTCAACTAGTGACCAGGTTCCAGCCAATAAGAAGATGGTTTTGGCAATCACAGAGGTTATGTGGGTACCACTCTCCTGTCTGCCCTTGTCATTCCCATTCTAGAGCTGGTTGAAGCACGGTCTGCTCTCTTGTGGCTTCTATTTCTGCCTTGCTTACCGTGGAGTGCACTATACTTATCACTGTACATAGTGTACATATTGCTGTTCTAAATTGGTGAAGGATAATATAAGTCTAAACTTTTTCTGCTGTGTTTATTTTGCTCCCATTACACCCGGGGTAACAGGCCATTTGGAATCCTGGTTGCAATACTGGTCCAGTGGCTAACATGATGACCGCGGGTTCAAATCCCGCCCGTTGTATGATTTGTTTGCAATCGTGTCATTACGATTTCGTGAGTCATGTTGTCAGACTGGATAAGTAAGTGAGCAGACCTTCTGCAGTGTTCTTCCATTCCCATGTTCTTATGTGGGATAGTGATGAAGAAATTTCTTGGCGAGTGGTTCAGCTATGTTATAGAAGCCATTGTTCTGGTTGAAATTGTTGGTTATAGAGATAAGCGATGATTCCAGGATTCTTCGGTATTGAGTGTTGTCTTCTGTGGCGACAAGTCTTGAGTTTCTGTAGTTAATTAAATGGTTCTGTGAATTGCGATGTTGTACACAGGCATTCCTTGTATCGTCAGTCCTGCTTGCATATTGGTGTTCTGAAATACGTGTTTGGAGGTCCCTTGATGTTTCGCCCACGAATAATTTGCTGCAGTCATTACAAGGGATTACGTATACCCCTGCAGAGGATGGAAGCTTGTCCTGTCTATTACTG
Organism: Cherax quadricarinatus; assembly: GCF_026875155.1. NCBI lineage: Eukaryota > Metazoa > Arthropoda > Malacostraca > Decapoda > Parastacidae > Cherax > Cherax quadricarinatus. Next base: position 6,711,309 of record NC_069493.1, read on the forward strand.
GTAATGTCCTTGATGGTCGTGGTTGTGGAGGTAGATACTTGGAATGAGGTACTGGAAAAGATGTTGGAAACGTGTTTGGCAATGGAGTTGGTGGGGAGGACTATGTATCTCTTCTCGGCAGTGTCTTTTCTGGGTGTGTTGAAGGTTAAATGCCCGTGCTGGGTACCGAGGGAACTAGGCCCACAACAATTTAAAATTTAGACATTAAGCCTACTTGCTACTGAATGAGGAGGAGGAGGCATAGGAGGAGAAGGAAAATGAGTAGGAGGCACAGGAGAAGAAGAAGATAGTAACAGTTATTGACAGTACCGAGCCAATAAACAAAGATGCTTGTTTACAATACATTCCAACAAATTAAATTCGTCACTGTTTAGTTAAGCAGATTGAAAGATTACTGCCCACACAGGACAAATAACACCTTTAAATTATTGGAAACACTTCCAAGTATTGGAAATGCAGCTCCTGGAGTGAATGGAGACGAATGGTATTTGGGACCTGACAAGCTGTTGGAGTGTGAGCAGGGTAATATTTAGTGAAGGGATTCAGGGAAACAGGTTATTTTTATATAGTCGGACTTGAGTCCTGGAAATGGGAAGTACAATGCCTGCACTTTAAAGGAGGGGTTTGGGATATTGGCAGTTTGGAGGGATATGTTGTGTATCTTTATATGTGTATGCTTCTAAACTGTTGTATTCTGAGCACCTCTGCAAAAACAGTGATAATGTGCGAGTGTGGTGAAAGTGTTGAATGATGAAAGTATTTTCTTTTTGGCGATTTTCTTTCTTTTTGGGTCGCCCTGCCTCGGTGGGAGACGGTCGACTTGTTAAATATATAATATATATTATATATATATATATATATATATATATATATATATATATATTATATATATTAAGAGAGAGAGAGAGCGCTTGTTATGCTGAGCATTTCTGGCAAATTAGGTTAGTTTTGCCCCAGGATGCGACCCACACCAGTCCACTAACACCCAGGTACCCATTTTATACTGATGGGTGATCATGGACAGCAGGTGTTTTAAGGAAACACGTCCGTAATGTTTCCAGGCGTACCGGAGATTCGAACTCCGGACCTCAGTGTGTGAGCTGAGTACGCTACCAACCCAGCTACGGGACATCTTTTTATGGGGTGGCCAGGTGCTGGGGCTGTCTGATGTTTCACAGTGAAAAAGGATGGTCTGAGAGAGATTTCCTCACTTCTAAGAGTAGGCCGGCCAGTCCATTAGTCCCTGAATGGGTGGGTCATGAACCCGTGACAAGTGAGTCCTCTGACTAACAGGTCAAGCGGTTAACGCACTGGCCAGTGAGTTTTAGGACACACCATGTGTTCAAGACCCAACCATTCTGTTATTTATTTACAGTCGTGTTAATACGATTCGTGAGTCATCAGTCCCTCTAAGTGCCTTGGTCTGGCTAGCACCATCCTTGATAGAGAACAAGTCACAATATCCTGACTAGAACAGTACACAAATAATCCACACATAGGACAGAGTAAAACTGACGACGCTCCGGTCCTACTTGGACCAAACACAAGTCACACTGCGTGACTTGTGTTTGGTCCTGTGTGCTGGTTATTTGTATGGCACACTAGATCTCTCTGTCTCTCTCTGTCTCTCTGTCTCTGTCTGTCTCTCTCTCTCTCTCTCTCTCCCTCTCTCTCTCTCTCTCTCTGGGTGTTCTGTGTCTGTAGCATAAAGAGAGTTCTCATGCGTAATCTAAAGCTTAAGCTTTGCAGTGGCTAATCTATTGTGGATTAGTGTTCAAAACGTTGTTGGTCCAATTGAAGAAACGCGCAGTTGCTCTGTCCCGTATTTTTATTTAGATAGAAAAGGTCGTGTTATCTGCCAGCATATCCTACCAGCTTGGTGGTTACATCGTGACTGGCCATGACCGCGGGCGTGGCCACTGATAAACAGTTCATTGTTCTCATAATTCATAAAGTAGATACGTTACTGTTGGCTGGCCCCTCAAGGGAGGGTCCTTGATGACTGTGAGAGGCTCTTGATACCTGGAATCTACCTGGAGGTCTTCGGATAAACGCTTCAAAGATCAGACCATATCACGGGTGGAGTTAGAACCCCCGATCAGAGAGTCTCAAAACTCCAGACCAAAGCGTTAGCCACTGGGACCAATAGCTAACATGACGGTCTGGAGTTTCATGACTCTCTGACCGCGAGTTCTAACCCCACCCGTGGTATGGTTTGTTTTCAATCGCGTCATTGCGGTTTCGTGAGTCATGTTTCAAAGACTCTTCTGCAACTTTTCTCAACAATCGTCACATCGCTAATCCGTAATAGTCACTTATATATGTCATTTTACAGACCGAATACTGGGCGAAACGTCACGAAGACTATGAATTATATTTGATCTATAATTTGCTTAGTTATATCGCAGAGTATTTAAATGTATTTAAATGTACAGCCTAGTTGATCAGGCCCTGATCCATCGGGAGGCCTGGTCATGGACCGGGCCGCGGGGGCGTTGATCCCCGGAATAACCTCCAGGTAATCCAGGTAATCTCCAGGAGTAAGGGTAATCCCCAGCATGTGACGCTGGCGTACCCTTGCTGGGTATAACAACACAGCTACGTGTGTGTGTACTCACCTAGTTGTAGTTGCAGGGGTCGAATCACAGTGTGTAGTTATTAGTTGTCAAAGGCACTTGTCAGTAAACACTTGGCCTGTTTTGTTTGCACTCACCTATTTGTGGTTGAAGGAGTCGAGTTATAGCTCCTGTGTGTGTGTGTGTGTGTGTCCTCACCTAATTGTGGCTGCAAGGGTCAATTCAAAGCTCCTGGCCCCGCCTCTTCACTGGTCGCTACTAGGACCGGGCCGCGGGGACGTTGATCCCTGGAATGCCCTCCAGGTAGACTCCAGGTAGGTCCATACACTCCCTGCTCCATGAGCTTTGCCATACCTCTTCTTAAAGCTATGTATGGATCTTGCCTCCACTACGTCTCCAGACTATTCCACTTCCAAACAACTCTGACTGAAGAAATACTTCCCAACATCCCTGTGACTCACTGAGTCTTCAGTTTCCAACTGTGACCCCTCGTTACTTCATGTATGTACGCTTTATATAAAGTATAGGGGCGCCCATATAACAACCAAGGTTAACCTCCACAGTCAACAGGTATATGGCAGACACTTTCACCTATTACGTAAACGGCATTTTTCGTTTCTCATTCGCAGTACGTCCTTCCTTATGGGGAGGGGAAGGAGGAGGGGAAAGAGGAGGGGAAGTGGGGTGGAAGGAGGGAGAGAGGGGAAGACTGTCAGACAAGCATTGTTAACGAAAGTATATTCGCAGTGTGTTACAGCAGTACTAGATACGATAGTTAGAAGGAGCAAAAACTAGCGTTGTTTCCCCTGCCACATCCACAAAGAACAAAAGCTAGCACTGTTTACCCTGCCACATCCACAAAGAACAAAAGCTAGCACTGTTTACCCTGCCACATCCACAAAGAACAAAAGCTAGCACTGTTTACCCTGCCACATCCACAAAGAACAAAAGCTAGCACTGTTTCCCCTGCCACATCCACAAAGAACAAAAACTAGCGTTGTTTCCCCTGCCACATCCACAAAGAACAAAAGCTAGCACTGTTTACCCTGCCACATCCACAAAGAACAAAAGCTAGCACTGTTTACCCTGCCACATCCACAAAGAACAAAAGCTAGCACTGTTTACCCTGCCACATCCACAAAGAACAAAAGCTAGCACTGTTTACCCTGCCACATCCACAAAGAACAAAAGCTAGCACTGTTTACCCTGCCACATCCACAAAGAACAAAAGCTAGCACTGTTTACCCTGCCACATCCACAAAGAACAAAAGCTAGCACTTTTTACCCTGCCACATCCACAAAGAACAAAAGCTAGCACTGTTTACCCTGCTACATCCACTAAGAACAAAAGCTAGCATTGTTTCCCCTGCCACATCCACAAAGAACAAAAGCTAGCACTGTTTACCCTGCCACATCCACAAAGAACAAAAGCTAGCACTCTTTACCCTGCCACATCCACAAAGAACAAAAGCTAGCACTCTTTACCCTGCCACATCCACAAAGAACAAAAGCTAGCACCGTTTACCCTGCCACATCCACAAAGAACAAAAGCTAGCACTCTTTACCCTGGCACATCCACAAAGAACAAAAGCTAGCGTTGTTTCCCCTGCCACATCCACAAAGAACAAAAGCTAGCATTGTTTCCCCTGCCACATCCACAAAGAACAAAAGCTAGCATTGTTTCCCCTGCCACATCCACAAAGAACAAAAGCTAGCATTGTTTCCCCTGCCACATCCACAAAGAACAAAAGCTTGCATTGTTTCCCCTGCCACATCCACAAAGAACAAAAGCTAGCACTGTTTACCCTGCCACATCCACAAAGAACAAAAGCTAGCACTGTTTCCCCTGCCACATCCACAAAGAACAAAAGCTAGCACTGTTTACCCTGCCACATCCACTAAGAACAAAAGCTAGCACTGTTTACCCTGCCACATCCACAAAGAACAAAAGCTAGCATTGTTTACCCTGCCACATCCACAAAGAACAAAAGCTAGCATTGTTTCCCCTGCCACATCCACAAAGAACAAAAGCTAGCACTGTTTACCCTGCCACATCCACAAAGAACAAAAGCTAGCACTGTTTACCCTGCCACATACACAAAGAACAAAAGCTAGCACTGTTTACCCTGCCACATCCACTAAGAACAAAAGCTAGCACTGTTTACCTTGCCACATCCACAAAGAACAAAAGCTAGCACTGTTTCCCCTGCCACATCCACAAAGAACAAAAGCTAGCACTGTTTCCCCTGCCACATCCACAAAGAACAAAAGCTAGCACTGTTTACCCTGCCACATCCACTAAGAACAAAAGCTAGCACTGTTTACCCTGCCACATCCACTAAGAACAAAAGCTAGCACTGTTTACCCTGCCACATACACAAAGAACAAAAGCTAGCACTGTTTCCCCTGCCACATCCACAAAGAACAAAAGCTAGCACTGTTTCCCCTGCCACATCCACAAAGAACAAAAGCTAGCACTGTTTACCCTGCCACATCCACTAAGAACAAAAGCTAGCACTGTTTACCCTGCCACATCCACTAAGAACAAAAGCTAGCACTGTTTACCCTGCCACATCCACAAAGAACAAAAGCTAGCATTGTTTCCCCTGCCACATCCACAAAGAACAAAAGCTAGCATTGTTTACCCTGCCACATCCACAAAGAACAAAAGCTAGCATTGTTTACCCTGCCACATCCACTAAGAACAAAAGCTAGCACTGTTTACCCTGCCACATCCACTAAGAACAAAAGCTAGCACTGTTTACCCTGCCACATCCACTAAGAACAAAAGCTAGCACTGTTTACCCTGCTACATCCACAAAGAACAAAAGCTAGCATTATTTCCCCTGCCACATCCACAAAGAACAAAAGCTAGCATTATTTACCCTGCCACATCCCATCAGACAGGATATATTTTCAGACATAAAGCAGTGGACTGTGGCAGGCAGAGCAGAGAGGCTTCACTAAGGGTGGCAACGTTTCGCCGTAACCTGGAGGCCCGGTCCATGACCAGGCCTCCCGATGGATCAGGGCCTGATCAACTAGGTTGTTACTGCTGGCCGCACGCAGTCCAACGTACGAGCCACAGCCCGGCTGATCCGGCACTGACTTTAGGTATCTGTCCAGCTCTCTCTTGAAGGCAGCCAGGGGTTTATTGGCAATTCCCCTAATGCTTGATGGGAGGCTGTTGAACAGTCTTGGGCCCCGGACACTTATGGTGTTTTCCCTTAGTGTACCAATGGCGCCCCTACTTTTTATTGGGGGCATTTTGCATCGCCTTCCCAGTCTTTTACTTTCGTAGGGAGTGATTTCTGTGTGCAGATTTGGGACCATTCCTTCCAAGATTTTCCAAGTGTAGATTATGATATATCTCTCCCTCCTGCGTTCCAACGAGTACAAGTCACGTGCTTCCAAGCGTTCCCAGTAGTTAAGGTGCTTGACAGAACTTATACATGCAGTAAAGGATCTCTGTACACTCTCTAGATCTGCGATTTCACCTGCTTTGAATGGAGATGTTAATGTACAGCAGTATTCCAGCCTAGAGAGAACAAGTGATTTGAAAAGGATTATCATTGGCTTGGCATCTCTCGTTTTGAAAGTTCTCATTATCCATCCTATCATTTTCTTTGCACGTGCGATCGTGGCACTGTTGTGATCCTTGAAAGTGAGATCCTCAGACATTACTACTCCCAGGTCCCTTACATTATTTTTCCGCTCTATTGTATGGCCGGAGTCAGTAGTATACTCTGTTCTAGTTATTATCTCCTCCAGTTTTCCATAATGGAGTAGTTGGAATTTGTCCTCATTGAACATCATATTGTTTACCGTTGCCCACTGGAAAACTTTGTTTATATCTTCTTGGAGGTTAACCGCGTCCTCAGCAGATGACAGCCTCATGCAGATCCTAGTATCATCCGCAAAGGATGATACGGTGCTGTGGTGTATATCTCTGTTTATGTCTGATATGAGGATAAGGAATAAGATGGGGGCGAGTACTGTGCCTTGTGGAACAGAGCTCTTCACTATGGCAGCCTCCGATTTAGTGTTCACGGATATTCCTTTCTTGTTTGTTCAAAGGAATAGATGAATAGATGCACTTTAGTGTTCCACACGCTTATTTCCCGCACTCTGTTCCCTCTGCTACTATCAAGACACGCAGTTTTTGACGGAGCACAACCGCGCGCGACTCTCCCTAAGCCTCCCCGCACAGTAGATCCACAAAGCTCCTGGAGAGCGAAACGTTGCCACAATAAAAAGTCACATTAGTTGCACTTGTGTCCTTTTACTTTACATATTGTCGGTAATTCTACCAACTTTATTACAGTACATAGGAGAAATTCTTCTTTCGAGATTCTCCCACTCGAAGATAATTTGGATTTCCAGCAGTAGGGGAGAAGAATACAATAATAATTAATAATAATCTATTATTATTAAAGAACAGATACAGGTGTCCTCCAGACAGGTGTTCACCAGACAGGTGTCCTCCAGACAGGTGTTCACCAGACAGGTGTCCTCCAGACAGGTGACCTCCAGACAGGTGTTCTCCAGACGGGTCCTCCAGACAGGGGGTTTCCCCCGGGACAGGGTATCCAGAAAGGTGTCCCCAAACATTTTGTCCTCCAGACGGTGCCCCCAGACAGGGTTAAAACCAACAGGTTTTCCTCCAGACAGGTTTTCCCCAACAGGTGTTCCCAGAAGGTTTTCCCCAGACAGGTGCCTCCCCAGCCAGGTTTTAACCAAAACAGGTTTTCACCAGACGGGGTGTCCTCCAGACAGGGCCCTCCGGGACGGGGTGCCCCCCCCCCCCCCCCCATCCGACAGGGGGCCCTAGCAGGTTTTCATCCAGACAGGTTTTCACCCCAAAACGGGGTGTCCCCCGGGACAGGTGCCCTCCAGACAGGTGCCCAACCAGCCCGGTGTCCCCCAGACGGGGTGCCCATCCAAACATGTGTCCCAAAACAGGTGCCCTCCAGACGGGGGTTTTCCTCCGGGACAGGTGTAAAAAGAAAAGGTTCCCCCCAGACGGGTTTCCCCCCAGACAGGGGGTCCCCAGACAGGTGCATCCAGACGGTGTCCTCCAGACAGGTGTCATCCAGCAGGTTTTCACCCGACAGGTGTCCCCAAAAAGGGTGCCCTCCCAACAGGTTTTAAAAATTCCCCAGACGGGACCTCCGGGAACAGGTGTCCCCAGACGGGTGTCCCCCAAACCCAGGGCCCTCCAACAGGTGTTTCCCCAACAGGTTTAAAGTTTTCCCCAAAAACAGGTTTTATTCCGGGACAGGTGTCCTTTGGAAGACCCAAAGGTGCCCTTCCAAAACAGGTGCCCCATCCAGAAAGGTTTGTCCTCCAGGAGGGTTCACCAGACAGGGGGCCCTTTAAAAAGGCCCCAGGGTTTTCTCCGGGAACGGGGTTCCCTTCCAAAAGGGTTTGCCCACCAGAAAGGTTCCCCAGACAGGGTTTTCCAAAAGGGTGTTAAGACGGGCCCTCCGGGGACAGGTGATCCAGACGGGTGCCCCTCCCGCGGGTCCCCAGACGGGTTTGTCCTCCAAAAACAGGTTTTCCCCAGACAGGTTTTTCCCCAACGCCCAAGGTGTCCCCAGACGGGTTGCCCCACCAGACAGGTGCCCTTCCAGAAGGTTTTCCACCAGACAGGTGTCCCCAGAGGGTTGTTTTCCAGACGGTTTTCCCCAGACAGGGCCCAACCAGCGGGGTTGTCCTCCAGACGGGGGGTCATCCGGGACGGGTGTCTCCGGGACAGGTTTCCCCCAGACAGGTGCCCTCCGAAAAGGTGTACCCCAACAGGGCCCTCCAGCCCAGGTGCATCCGGGACGGGGTTCCCCCAGACGGGGTTTTTAACCGGGAAAGGTGTCCCTCCAGACGGGTTTGTCCCCCGACAGGTTCCCCCAAGGGGACAGGTGTCACCCCAGCAGGTGCCCCTCCGCGGGTTTGCCCTCCGGACGGGTGCCCTCCAAAACAGGGGGTCTTTCCGGGGACGGTGCCCTCCAGACAGGGTAAACCAAAGGGGGGTTTTTCCCATCCAGACAGGTGTCATCCAACAGGTGTCCCCCCCGGGCAGGTTTTTTCATCCAGACAGGTGTCCTCCAGACAGGTGTCTTCCGACAGGGTCAACCCGACGGGGGTGTCATCCAGACAGGTGCCCTCCAGAAAGGGTCACCCGGGACAGGGTTCCTAAAACAGGTTCACCCCAGACAGGTGCCCCATCCAGACAGGTTTTCCCCCCAGACAGGTGCCCATCCAACAGGTTTTCCAAAACATTTTGGCCCTCCAACAGGGTCATCCAGACAGGTGTCACCCAGACAGGTGCCCCCAGACAGGTGTCATAAAACCCATTTTTCCCAAAGACAGGTGTCATCAGACGGGGGTTCTCCAACAGGGGGTCCCCCCGCCCGGTTTGGGTTCCTGAGACAGGTGCCCTCCAGACAGGGTCATCCAGCCCGGTGTCCCCAGAAGGGGGCCCTCCAGACGGGTTTGTCCTAAAGGTGTACCCCAGACAGGTGTCTCCGACAGGTGTCATCCAGACAGGTGCCCCTCCAGAAAAGGGCCCAATCCAACGGGTTTTCCCTAAACAGGTGTAAACCAGACAGGTGTTCCAGAAGGTGCCCACCCAAGAAGGGTCCTCCAAACGGGGTTGCCCTCCGGGAAAAAGGGGGTCCCCCCAAAAGGGTTTGTCTTCCCAAGACAGGTGCCCTTTTCCCCGGGACGGGTTTTTCCCCCAGACAGGTGCCTCCGACGGTTTGTCCCCCAGACAGGTGTCCTCCAAAGGTGTCACCCCAGAAGGTGCCCCAGACAGGGCATCCAGACGGGGTGTCCTCCAGACAGGGTATCCAGACAGGTGTCCCCACAGACAGGTGTCATCCGGGAAAGGTGTCCCCCCCAGACGGTGTAAACCAGACAGGGCCCCAGCAGGTGCATCCAGACAGGTGCCCTCCAGACAGGTGCCCTCCAGACGGGGTGTCCCCCCAAAACCAGGTGTCATCCAGCAGGTGTCCCCCAAAGACATTTGTACCCCAGACAGGTGCCTCCAGACGGGGTTGTAAATTCCAGCAGGTGCCCCTCCGGGACGGGTGTTCCAGGACAGGTGTCTCCAAACGGTGTCATCCAGACAGGTGCCCTCCAGACAGGTGTCATCCAAAACGGTTCCCCGGACAGGGGGTCATCCAACAGGTGTCCCCCAAACAGGTGTCACCCCAGACAGGTGTCCCCGGGAACAGGGGGTCCCCAGACAGGTGTCACCCCGACGGGTTGCCCTAAGACAGGTGTAAATCCAGACGGGGGTGTCATCCAGAAAAAAGGTGTCCCCCCAACGGTGTCTTTCCAGAAGGTGCCCTTAGAAAAAGGTTTTTCTCCGGGCGGGTTTGTAAACCAGACAGGTGTCACCCCGGGAAGGGTTTCCCTCCAGACAGGTGTCATCCAGACGGGTGTCCTAAGACGGGGGGTCATCCAGACAGGTGTCATCCAGACAGGTGTCATCCGACGGGGTTTGGGTCCTCCGACAGGCCCCCCTCCGACAGGTGCCCATAGGGGGGAACAGGTTTTTCATCCAGACAGGGGGTTCCTCCGACAGGTTTTCTTTCCAACAGGGCCCCCTCCAAGAAAAGGTTTTCCTCCAGACGGGTGTCCCCCAGCGGGTGTCATCCCGACGGGGTGCCCTCCAGACAGGGTAAACCAGACAGGTGTCCTCCCGGGGACGGGGGCACCCCAGAAGGTGCCCCCAGACAGGTGTCCTCCAGACAGGTGTCCTCCAGACAGGTGTAAAACCAACAGGTTCCCCCAGACGGGGTGTAACCAAAAAGGGGTGTCCCCCCAGACAGGTTTTTTTTCCCCCGGGACGGGTGTCCTCCGGACAGGTGTCATCCAGAAGGTTTCCCCCAAAAGGTAAAAGGGGCCCTTCCCAGGTGTCATCCGCGGGTTCCCTCCAAAACAGGTGTCTCCAGACGGGTTGTCCCCCAAAGACGGGTTGTACCCAGACAGGTGTCCTCCAGACAGGTGTCATCCAGACAGGGGTTGGGGTCATCCAGCCCAGGTTCCTCCGGGAACAGGTGTAAAACCCCCAAAGGTGTATAAGACGGGGTTTTGGTGTCCCCCCGCGGGGTTCCTCCAGCGGGTTGTCCCCAGAAGGTGTACCCAACAGGTGTCATCCAGGGGCCCCAGGGTTTTTTCCCAACAGGTTTTTCATCCAACAGGTGTCCCCAGACAGGTGTCATCCAGACAGGTGATCCAGGACGGGGTGTCCCCCCGCGGTTGTCATCCAGACGGGTGTCACCCCGACCAGGTGTCCTTCCAGAAGGTGCCCTAAGAGGGGGTGCCCTCCAGCAGGTGCCCTCCAGACAGGTGCACCCGACAGGTGCCCTCCAGACAGGTGCCCCTCCCAACAGGTGTCCCCCCAGACAGGTGCATCAGCAGGTGCCCCTCCGGGGACGGGGTTGTCATCCACGGGTTTGGCCCTCCAGACGGGTTGTCATCCAAAACAGGTGTCCTCCAGACAGGGCCCACCCCGACAGGTGTCCTAAGGGGACAGGGTCTTTCCAGACGGGTTTGGGCCCTTTTCCCAGAAAGGTGTCATCGGCCCGGGTGCCCTTTCCAGACGGGTGTAATCCAAAACAGGTGTCCCCCAGACAGGTTCATCCGCCCAGGTGTAATCCGAACCCAAAAGGGGTGTCTTTCCCCGGGCCCGGGGGTATCCAGACAGGGGTGTCATCCAGCAGGTGCCCACCAGACAGGTGTCCCCCCAACGGGTGTCTCCGACAGGGGGTCCCCAGACATGTGTAAATCCGGGAAGGGTGCCCTCCAAAACGGTGTCCTCCAACGGGGGTGTCACCAAAACAGGTGCCTAAGAAAAGGGTCATCCAGAAAAAGGTTTTTCCCCCCAGACGGGTTTCCCACCCAATACAGGGCCTCCGGGAAGGTGTATCCAACAGGTGCCCCTAAGACAGGTTCACCGACAGGTGCCCTCCAACAGGGGGTAAATCCGGGACAGGTGTCATCCGGGACAGGTTTTTCCTCCAGACGGGTGCCCATCCGAAAGGGGGCCCTCCAGACGGGTGTCCCCCAGACGGGTTGCCCTAAGACAGGTGCCCCTCCGACAGGTGTCACCAAAAAAAGGTTTGCCCTTCCGGGACAGGTGTCACCCAAACCCAGGGCCCTCCGGGACAGGTGTCCCCCAAAGAAAGGGGTGCCCTCCGGGACAGGTGTCCTCCAGAAAAGGGGGTCCCGGGACAGGTTTCCCCACGGTGTCATCCAAAAAGGGGTGCCCCCTCCAGACAGGTGCCCCCTTCCGGGACAGGTGTTCATCCAAACAGGGTCATCCACAGGTGTCCCCCAGAAAAGGGTGCCCCCCGACAGGGGTCATCCAGACGGTGTTCCAGACAGGTCCCCTTCCAGACAGGGGCCCTTCCAAAGCCCAGGTTCACCAGACGGGTTTTCCCCCCCCAGACAGGTGTCCCCCAGACAGGTTTTCCCCCAAACGGGTGTCTTTCCAGACGGGTTTTGTCCCCCCAGACAGGTGTACCCCGACAGGGGCCTTTCCAGACAGGTGTCCCCAGCAGGTGTCCCCCAACGGGGTTCTTTCCGGGGACAGGTGTCCTCCGCCCGGTGTCTCCGACAGTGCCCCTCCAAACGGGTTGCCCATCCGGGAAAAGGGTGCCCTCCCAAGACAGGGGGTCCCCAGACAGGTGTCCTCCAAAAAGACAGGTGCCCCACCCCAGACAGGTGCCCCTCCAAAAGGGTGTCATCCAGACAGGTTCCCCAGACAGGTGTCATCCAGACAGGTGTCCCCAACAGGGGGTTCCCCCAGAAGGTTCCCCCCAACGGGGTTTTTAACTGTCCCAAAAGGGTATCCGGGACGGGTTTCCCCAAATCCCAGACGGGGGTGCCCTCCAGACAGGGTCCTCCAGACGGGTGTCCTCCAAAAAAAAACAGGTGTCCCCGACAGGTGTCTCCAGAAGGGTTTTTGGGTCCTCCAGAAGGTGTCCTTCCAAAACGGGTTTGCCCTCCAGACAGGTGTCCTCCAGACAGGTGCCCCTCCAAAGGGGTGTCCTCCGAAGGAGCCCTCCAGACAGGGGGTCACCCAGACAGGTGCCTCCAGACAGGTGCCCTCCAGACAGGTGATCCAGACAGGTGTCCCCCAACGGTGTCATCCGGGAAGGGGGCCCTCCAGACAGGTGTCACCGGGCGGGTTTTCCTCCAGACGGGTTTGTCATCCAGACAGGTGTTCACCCAGACAGTGCCCTCCAGACGGGTTCCCCAGACAGGTGTCATCCAGACGGGTTGCCTCCAGACAGGTTTCATCCAGACGGGTTCCCTCCAAAACCAGGTGCCCTCCAGACGGTTTCTTCCGGGAAGGTTTTCCTCCGGGAAAAGGGTTGTCCCCCAAGACGGGGTGTCCCCCAAAACAGGTGCCCTCCAGCAGGTGTCACCCGGGAACAGGGGGCCCCCCCAGACAGGGGGCCATCCAGACAGGTGTCCCCCAACCGGTGCCCTCCGAAAGGTGCATCCAGACAGGTGCCTCCTGGACGGGTGTCCCCGTGCCGGGGTCCTCCAGACAGGTGTAAACCCCGGGGGACAGGTGCCCTCCAGACGGGTTGTCCACCAAAGGGTGTCCCCCCAAAGACAGGTGCCCCTTCCAACAGGTGTAAACCGGGAAAAGGTGGTCATCCCGGTTTCCCAGGGTGCCCTCCGCAGGTGCCCACCGGGACAGGTTCCCCCCGGGTAGGTGTCCTCCAACAGGTGTCCCCAGACAGGGCCCATCCGGGACGGGTTGCCCCATCAGACGGGTTGCCCTCCAGGGAAAGGGTGTCACCCAAGACGGTGTCCCAGTAAGGGGGCATCCAACAGGTGCCCATCCAGACAGGTGCTCCAGAAGGTGTCACCCAGAAAAGGTTAAAAATTCCCAGAAGGGGCATCCAGTCGGGGGCTCCCGGGTAAGGGGGTTTTCCCCAGCCCAGACCAGGGGGCTCCGACGGGGGCCCCGCAGGTGCCCTAAAGGCGGGTGGCCCCCAATGTATGGGGCCCCTGAAGGGTCTGGGGCCCTTGTATGGGGTCATAGACGGTCCCCGCTGTCTGGGGGCCCAACAGGTTTGGGGGCTCCTGAAGGGGGAAAGACGGGGATAGGGGGAAGAATGTATGGGGATCCATTTTTGGGGTGCTGGAAGGGGGACCGGCGGGGGTTTTAAAAAATTCTTAGCAGGGCCCCAACCAAAAGGGGGTTTTTGGGTTGTTGGGCGGTGAAATTTAAGGGGGCCCGGGCCTAGGGGTATGGGGGGGTGGGGTGGTTGGTGGGGGTTGGTGTTTTGGCGGGGGGAAGGGAAGGGATAGGAGGTCCCCGGGGATAGAATTGTGTAATAAAGGGTGATAAAAGGTGCCCCCTGAAAAAAAAAAAAAGGTGTTAAAAGGTGCCTTCCCAGGGGAAGTGTATGCCCGAAGTGTTAGCTGTGTTTTGGGGAATGTTTTAAAAAAGGGTGTAGACAAGGTGATAAAAGGTGCTGAAGGGGGTCCAGGCGCGGCATAAAAAAGGTGTATCCAAAATTTGGTTAGGTTTTTAAAAGGAACAAAAAATATTGTTTTGACTAAAATTTTAGAATTTTATGAAATATTTGATGACTTAATTATTTTTATTATTTTTAATTGATTTTTTTATAAATTTTTAATTTTTTTATTTTTAAATGGGTTTAAATATATCTCATCTAGGGTCATAAATATATAATATATCATTTTATTTTGATAAATGAAATATATGATAAATCATGATAAAATATAATAACTTTTCCAATGTATAATAGATATATTTTAATATAATATATATAATATGATATATATGATCATATATGATATATACTGACTATACATACATATACATATATTATAATCATCTCTAGGGATATCAATCCTGGGCTATCTATGTCTATTTTTTATAAATTATTAATTTTTAATGTTTAATATATATCTATGATCCTGCTGCTGTAATGCTAAACGTTATTATTCATGGTGCTAATGAATATACTCAAAATATCACATCTAACTTTATCGAACTATATATGTATATATAAAATTGGTCGTCGTAATATATCATTTCAACTCACATCAAGCATACTAATGATATATCCTGTAATCAATAATCTCACCCTCCACCCCACCAAAAATCTACCCCTCCCCAACCTTCATCTCAAAATTTTACCAATAACCCTCACATCTCCCCCAACATCCCCTCACCTCTCTAAACCATCCCTAAATTCCTACACCCAAAACATAACCTCCTAACTACCAACCCAAACACCCTAACATCAACATCACCTATCACTCTGACCCCTCCCCCTTCTCAAATCCCCTAATCCACCAGCCTCCCCCCACACCACTCCCCCCCTCCAAACCCCCACCAAACCACCCCCTCCCCTCCCCCAAAACCCCCATCCCCCACCCCCTCTCTCCAACCACCACCCCCCCCCCCACCTTAAACCACCACCACCCCCCCCCAACCACCACCACCACCCCACCACCACCACCACCCCACCCACCACCTACTACATAAAACCCCCCAATCATCCCCACCACCACCCCCACCAAACCACCTTAAACCACCCCCACCACCACCCCACCCCAACCAACCTACCCCCTCCCCCCCATCCCCAAACCCCAATCCCCAAATAATAAACCCCACCCCCACCCCCCACCACCCCAAAACCCCCCCATCCCACCCCCCCATCCACCACCATCCACCACCACCTCCCTCTCCCTACCCCACACACCCCCCCCAAACCCCACCCCACCCCAAAAACCCCCACCCCCCCCCCCTTCCCCCCCAACCACCCCCCAACAACCCCACCCCCCAACACCCACCCAAACCCAAAAACCAACACCCAACCCCCACCCAACCACCCCACCCCCCACCAATAACCCCCACCACCCCCACCAAAAACCAACCCCCCCACCACCACCCCAGAACCCCCATCACCACCCCCAACCCCCCCCCACCACCACCACCACCATTCACCCCAAACCACTACCCCCCAAAACCAAACCCACCCCCCTCACCCCCCCACCACCCCCCCCAAACCCACCACCCCCCCCCCCCACCACCATAAACCCTCCACCCCCTCACTCCACCCCCACCACCCCCAAACCCCCACCCCCACCACCCCCCCACCACCCCACCCCCCAACCCCCCCCAAAACCACCACCACCCACCCCACCCCACTCACCCCCACCACCACCCACCTCCCCAACCCCCCAAAAAAACCCCCCTCACCCACCCCACCCCCCACCATCCCCCCCCCCAAACCCCCCCCAAACCACCACCACCCCCACCCCCACCACCCCCAAACCCCACCCCCCTCACCCCAACCCCCCCCACCCCCCCCCAAACCACCCCCAAACCACCACCACCCCCCACCACCCCACCACCCCCAAACCACCCCCACCACCACCCACCCCCACCACCCCCAAACCACCCCCCACCACCCCCCACCACCACCCCCCCCACCACCCCCCCCCCCCCCCCCACCACCACCCACCCCCACCACCAACCCCCCCAAAACCCCACCCACCACCACCTCCCCCCCAAACCACCACCCCCAAACCCCCAAAACCACCCACCACCACCCCACCACCCCACCCCACCACCACCCCCCCCAAAACCACCACCCCCCCCAAACCAAACCACCACATCACCACCACCACCACCCCCCCCCCCAAACCCCACCCCAAACCACCCCCCCACCACCCACCCCATCCCCACCACCCCCCCCCCACCCCCCACCACCACCCCCACCAACCACCACCACCTCCCACCACCACCACCACCACCACCACCACCACCCACCCTCCCCCACCACCCCCCCATCACCCCACCCCCACCCCCCCCAAACCACCACCACCCCACCCCCACACCCCCCCACCCCCCCCCCACCCCACCACCACCACCACCCCACCCCACCCCCCCACCCCCCAACCCCCCAACCCCCACCACCACCACCACCCCCACCCCCCCACCAACCAACCCCCACCCCCAAACCAAACCCCCACCCCCCCACCCCCCCAACCCCACACCACCCCCAACCCCCAACCCCCCCCCAAAACCACCCCAACCCCCACCACCACCCCCACCACCACCCCCACCAAAAACCACCACCCCCCCCCACCACCACCCACCCCAACCAACCACCCCACCAAAACCCCCAACCCCCCAAACCACCCCCCCACCCCCCCACCCACCACCACCATCCATCACCACCACCAACCACCCCCAACCCACCCCCACCCCCCACCACCACCACCCCCCCCACCCCCAACCACCACCCCACCACCAATCATCCCCCATCAATAAACACCACCCCCCCCCCCAAAACCCACACCACCACCATCACCCCCCCAAACCACCAACCCCCCCAAAACCCACCCCCACCACCACACCACCACCCCCACCCCCACCACCACCACCACCAAACCACCACCATCCACCCCACCACCCCCAACACCACAAACCCCCCAACCACCCCCCCCACCACCACCCCCACCACCCCCAAACCCCATCCACCCCCACTCCACCACCCCACCACCACACACCCCACCACACCACCCCACCACCCCACCCCCCAACACCCCCCCACCACCCCCACCACCCCCAAAACCCTCCCCCCCCAACACCACCCCCCCAACCCACTACCCCCACCCCAACCACCACCACCACCACCCCCCACCATTTCCCCCCCCACCACCACCCCCCCATTTAACCACCCCACCAACCCCCCACCACCCCACCACCCAACCCCCACCCCCTTAATCCACCCCCCAACCACTACAACCCCCCCTTCCACCCCACCCCCACCACTCCCCCCCCCCAAAACCACCACTACCCCCCCAACCCCCCCAACCCCAACCCTTCCCACCCAAACCCCCCCCCACCCACCCCCCCACCCCCCCCAACCCACCCCCCCAACCCCCACCACCCCCACCACCCCCCCCCAAAACCACCACCACCACCACCATCACCCCAAACCACCACCACCACCACACCACCACCACCCCCCACCACCACCCCCCACCCCCACCACCAACCACCCACCCCCCCCAATCCACCACCCCCCCCACCACCCACCAAAACCCCCCAAACCAAACCATCCCCACCCCCCACCACCCCCACCCCCACCCCCAACCATCACCACCCCACCACCCCCCACCACCACCACCCCACCACCCCCACCACCCCCCATCACCACCACACCCCCACCACCCCCACCACCATCACCCCCAAAACCACCATCCCCAACCACCCCAAACCACCACCCACCACCACCCCCACCACCCCCAAACCCACCCCCACCCCCCCCCAAAAACCACCCCCCACCACCACCACCACCACCCCCCCACCACCACCAACCATCACCCCCCCACCACCCCCCACCACCCCCAAACCACCCCCCACCCCCCAACCACCACCACCCCACCCCCCCACCACCATCCCCCCCACCACACACCCCCCCAACCACCACCACCACCACCCCCACCCCCCCACCCCCACCACCACCACCACCACCCACCACCACCACCACCACCACCACCCACCCCCACCCCCACCCCACCACCACCACCCCCCCCACCACCACCACCACCAACCCCCACCACCACCACCCCCACCCCCAAACCACCACCCCCCACCACCCCCACCACCACCACACCCCCCAACCCCACCAACCACCACCACCACCCCCCCACCACCCCCACCCCCACCAACCACCACCACCACCACCCCCACCACCCCCCCACCCCCACCCCCCACCCCCACCCCCCCACCCCCACCACCCCACCACCACCACCACCCCACCACCCCACTACCCCCAAACCACCACCACCACCACCCCCCCAAAAACCCCCCCACCCCCAAACCCACCACCACCCCCCCAAACCACCACCCCCATCCCCACCACCACACCATACCACCCCCCCCAAAACCCCACCCCCAAACCACCACCACCACCACCACCACCACCACCACCACCCCCCCACCACCCTACCACCACCACCACCACCACCCCCACCCCACCACCATCCCCAAACCACCCCCCAACCCCCCCCACCACCACCACCCAAAACCACCCCCCCACCACCACCACCCCCACCACCACACCACCACCACCCCCCACCCCACCCCCCACCACCCCACCACCAACCACCACCACCTTTGTAGCATCTTGCTAGCACTAAGGTACAAACCACTTTCCTTTTTATTTTTTTGAAAACAAGAAACACCTTGGGGAAAAAGGGGCCCCCAATTTGTAAGCCCCCCCTGGTTTTTTTTTGACCGGTGTACTAACCGGGTCAGGTTGCAGGGGTCGAGTCCCCTCCTGGCCCCCCCTCTTCACTGGTCCCTACAAGGTAAATTCTCCCGAATGAGCTTTATAATACCTCTGCTTAAAAGCTTTTTTGGACCCTGCCCCCCACTACATCGCTTCCCAAATTTAATTCCATTTTGGGGGACACTCTGGGGCTGAAGAAAAAAATTTTTCCTAAAAATCCCGTGATTCATTTGCCCTTCAGCTTCCAACTGTGTCCCCCCCTTTTTACTGGGCCCATCTCGGGGACACGCAAAAAGGGGGGACACGTTGGAAGTTGAAGACCCGATGAAGGGGTTGGGGCCCTCCCCTTTTTTGTACCCCCTTTTTTTGTGGTTGCAGGGGTCGATTCCAAGCCCTGCCCCGCCCTCTTCCCCCTTTTTGCTACTACCCCCCTCTCCCCCTTCCCCCCCCCCCCCATGAGGTTTATCAAAACCTCGTCTTAAACGTGTATGGTTCCTTCCCCCTCCCCCTAACTTTTTTTTCCCTGGGGGCTGGTAAAAATTTGTTAGTGGGAGGGAATTGAAAAGGACCTCCCTAGTATGGGCCAACGGGGCCTGTGCAGTGTTCCCCCTTCTTTATGTTCTTATTTTTCTTTTCCACTCCCTTTACAACTCAAAT
Organism: Cherax quadricarinatus; assembly: GCF_026875155.1. Taxonomy (NCBI): domain Eukaryota; kingdom Metazoa; phylum Arthropoda; class Malacostraca; order Decapoda; family Parastacidae; genus Cherax; species Cherax quadricarinatus. The sequence goes on from NC_069493.1 coordinate 6,730,849, forward strand.
GATGAAAAAATTTATTTTCCTACAAACTCCTCTGACTCATTTGTGTCTTAAATTTCCCAAATTTGGGGGCCTCTTTTTTTTTTTGGGCCCCCCTCCCTGGAAAAACCCTGCCCCTTTGTCCCCTTTGGTCTTTTCCACGCAGTATTTTATAGTCGTTATCTTGCCCCCCCGGCCCCTCCTGTCCCCCAGTGTCGGGTGCGTGTTTGTGTGCGTGTGTGTGTGTGCGTGTGTGTGGGCGTGTGGTGTGGGGTGTGGTGTGTGTGTGGGGTTTTGTGTTTTTAAACAAAATTCCCTTTTTCTCAAAACCGTTTGGGAAAAAATGTCGGGAAAGTACTTATTTCTCTCAAAAGTTCAATGTTTCCAGGTGTTTAAAAAGGGTCCAGGCACAGTTTGAAAGAAAGGGTATAAAAGAACTCCCTGACCCCCGGGGAATGAATGGGGCTAGGGGATATTTGAGGGGGCAATCCCAGGAGCCACGTTTTCGACCCCCCCCCAAGCCCAAATCGCGAGTACACTCGAAAAATCGGGAAGGAAAAAATGGGACGACAAAAAATTATTACCTTGTGAAGAAAAGCAGAAACATTGTAGGAAGTGTTGCTGAATTAGACGTCAGCGTATGTCAGTTTGACTTTTAAAGGGGTTTTACTGTCAGCTTGCCCGTCAGAGGTTACTGTCAGCTTGACTGTTAGAAGTTACTGTCAGCTTGACTGTCAGAGGTTACTGTCAGCTTGACTGTCAGAGGTTACTGTTAGCTTGAGTGTCAGAGGTTACTGTCAGCTTGACTGTCAGAGGTTACTGTCAGCTTGACTGTTAGAGGTTACTGTCAGCTTGACTGTTAGAGGTTACTGTCAGCTTGACTGTCAGAGGTTACTGTCAGCTTGACCGTCAGAGGTTACTGTCAGCTTGACTGTTTGAAGTTACTGTCAGCTTGACTGTCAGAGGTTACTGTCAGCTTGACTGTCAGAGGTTACTGTTAGCTTGAGTGTCAGAGGTTACTGTCAGCTTGACTGTCAGAGGTTACTGTCAGCTTGACTGTCAGAGGTTACTGTCAGCTTGACTGTCAGAGGTTACTCTCAGCTTGACCGTCAGAGGTTACTATCAGCTTGACTGTCAGAGGTTACTGTCAGCTTGACTGTCAGAGGTTACTGTCAGCTTGACCGTCAGGGGTTACTGTCAGCTTGACTGTCAGATGTTACTATCAGCTTGACTGTCAGAGGTTACTGTCAGCTTGACTGTCAGTGATTGTCAGCTTGACTGTCAGGGGTTACTGTCAGCTTGACTGTCAGAGGTTACTGTCAGCTTGACTGTCAGATGTTACTGTCAGCTTGACTGTCAGAGGTTACTGTCAGCTTGACCGTCAGAGGTTACTATCAGCTTGACTGTCAGAGGTTACTGTCAGGTTGACTGTCAGAGGTTACTGTCAGCTTGACTGTCAGAGGTTACTATCAGCTTGACTGTCAGAGGTTACTGTCAGCTTGACTTTCAGGGGTTACTGTCAGCTTGACTGTCAGATGTTACTGTCAGCTTGACTGTCAGGGGTTACTGTCAGCTTGACTGTCAGAGGTTACTGTCAGCTTGACTGTCAGTGATTGACGGTCAGCTTGACTGTCAGGGGTTACTGTCAGCTTGACTGTCAGGGGTTACTGTCAGCTTGACTGTCAGGGGTTACTGTCAGCTTGACTGTCAGTGATTGACTGTCAGCGTGACTGTCAGACTGGCATAGTTCTCTAATTTGTCTTCTATAACTGACTATAAGATAGACGCTCTCCTACACTTCTCTTTAAAAGCAACAAAGTATCTCTTGTTACTGAACAGAAACACGTAAGTTCCTACAGTGTTTTTGTTCCCTGAACAAAAACAGAAAGTTAGATTACCAGCAAACTAGTTCCAGTACACATGGACAAGAATGGTATTTAATACCTTAGGGTTAAGCTGTGGTGTGGTTGTTCAGTTTCCAAGGTTGTTTAGTGAACTGGTTTGATTAATGAGGTTGTTTGTGCTGGCAGGTAGTTGAAGAATTCTGGAAATTGACCTGTGTGTGTGTTCAATGTGTCTGCTTTCACCTGAGAGAGGAGAGAGAGAGAGAGAGAGAGAGAGAGAGAGAGAGAGAGAGAGAGAGAGAGAGAGAGAGAGAGAGAGAGAGAGAGAGAGAGGAGAGAGAGAGGAGAAGAGGGGAGAGAGAGAGAGAGAGAGGAGAGGAGAGAGAGAGAGGAGAGAGAGGAGAGAGAGAAGAGAGAGAGAGAGAGAGAGGTGTGGCACCAGGGCCTCTTAGCAAAACTTCAAGCACTGGGAATTGCAGGCTCTACGCTATGTCTCCTCAGTGATTACCTACATGGTAGATCTCTAAGTGTAGTTCTCAATGGAACGGAATCAGCAAGACATTTCCCATTGAGGCAAGCGTTCCACAAGGAAGTGTGCTGGGTCCACTGTTATGGAATGTCTACTTCAACGACCTTCTTCATCTCATCCCAGAATCACATGCATATGCAGACGACTGTACACTGACATTCACTTATCCAAGAGAAGAAATGCCAGCTGCTCTAAGCTACATCAATCACCAGCTGAGAGCTATATCAGCTTGGGGAAATAGATGGCAAGTAACATTTGCACCTGAGAAAACGCAATGATGATCGTCTCTAGGCACCATGATGGTAATGCTGGTGCAGTAGTAAGGATGAATGGGAGGATGTTGGCACCTGGAGAAGAAGTTGATATGCTTGGGATGAAATTTGACTCCAAACTAACCATGAAGAACCATGTTGTAAATCTTGCAAACAAGGCAGCAGGAAGCTTACAGCACTTCGCCGTTTTCTCGCATCTGCTTGACAATAGGGGTTGCAAGATCCTGTATGAGCACAAGTACGCTCACACCTTGAGTATGCTCCACTTTCTTGGTTTGCCTGCCCCCCCCTCTCATCTGCGACTGCTTGACAGAGTAGAGAACAGAGCAAGACGTCTCATCTCTCGCCTGGACCCATCCTGGATAGATCTGTCATTTCAGCAGAGCCTTCAACATAGGAGGGATGTGGGTGGCCTTACTGTTATGTACAAGGCCAATATTGTCAAAATACCACATGGATCCACTTCGAGGACAGCGTGAACAAGCTTTTATGCCACAAGACGGGCAGAAAGCAGCAACTTCACTCTGGCTGTACCCTTCTCCAGAACATCACTCCATCTGAGATCATACAAACCCAGGATGACTCGAGTATGGAACACATACGTACAGCATAATGATGTCAACGAGATAAAGTCAGTTGATCAAATGAAAATGCTGGCCCACAGATGGCTCCAACTTCATCCTGTTTCCTACTTGTATGTCTCATAACAATAAAAATGCTTTCAAATGAGCTGATGTAGGTAACAGCTCTTAGCTTGCCAATAAAGTTAGGAATCTTTAACCTGTAAATAGCTGTCAATAAAGCTAGGGATACTTAACCTTGTCAAACCCTGTGTAAAAAGAGAGAGAGAGAGAGAGAGAGAGAGAGAGAGAGAGAGAGAGAGAGAGAGAGAGAGAGAGAGAGAGAGAGAGAGAGAGAGAGAGAGAGAGAGAGAGAGAGAGGAGAGAGAGAGGAGAGAGAGAGAGAAGAGAGAGAGAGAGAGAGAGAGAGAGGAGAGAGATGAGAGAGAGAGAGAGAGAGGAGGAGAAGAGAGAGAGGAGAGAGAGAGAGAGAGAGGAGAGGAGAGAGAGGAAGAGGGAGAGAGAGAGAGAGAGAGACAGAGAGACAGATCGACAAGGGCACTAAAACGGAAGTAAGAGAGAGAGACAACTCGGGGTAAGAGTTGGTTATGTGCGTTTTGTCACTAACAGTGAAAGTTCTAGGCCAGTAGAAGAGCAGGTGAACCATCGGAGTGTGTGGAGATGTGGCAGTTCTCAGCAACACCAGATCGATGCCTCTCCCAGCCTCCTTGAGTTCCTGAGGTCGCCTTCACCCGTAGTGGTGGTGGTGGTGGTTGTAGTGGTGGTGGTGGTGGTTGTAGTGGTGGTGATAGTCGTGGTGGTAGTGGTCGTGGTAGTAATGGCCGTGGTGGTGGTAGTAATTGTTGTAATGGTGGTGATCGTGGTGGTGATTGTAGTCGTGGTAGTAATGGTGGTCTGCCTACCTGGAGTATACCTGTAGGGTGTTCCAGGGGTCAACTCTCCCGCGGTCCGGTCCATGACCAGGCCTCCCGGTGGATCAGGCCACACGCAATCCAACTTACGAACCACAGCCTGGCTGTTCAGGTCCTAACTTTAGGTATCTGTCCAGTTCCCTCTTGAAGACAGATAGGGATCTATTGGTAAACCCCTCTATGTATGATGAGAGGCTGTTGAACAGCCGTGGGCCCCTGCCACTAATGTGTTTTCTCTGTGTACTCACGGCACACTTGCTTTTCACTGGGGGGATGTTGCACCATCTTCAGAGTCCTTTGCTTTCGTAGGGAGAGATTTCTGTGTGTAGATTTGGTATCATTACCTCTAAGATTTTACAGGTGTAAATTATGATGTACCCTTCTCACCTGTACTCCAAGGAGTACAGGTCACAGGACTAAAAACGGTCTCAGGAAATGAGGTGCTTTATTGAGCTCATGTATACATTGAAGGTCCTCTGTACACTCTCCAGATCTGCAATTTTGTATGACTTGAAGGAGGCTGTTAGTGTACAGAAGTATTCCAGCTTAAAGAGAACAAGTGTTCTAGAGAGGATCATCATTTACTTGGTCTCTCTTGTTTTAAAGGTTCTTATTATCCATCCTATCATTTTCCACGAAGTTGTGACAATGACGCTGTTGTGGTCTTTGAAGGTGACATTCAGAGTCCTTCACATTAGTTTTCTACTCTACTGCGCGGTTACAATTGGTATTATATTCCATTCCCACTTTTAATTCCTTAAGTTTTCCATAATGGAGTAGCTGGAATTTATCCTCATTGTGATATTATTTTTTTCCTGCGGCCCTGTTGAAGACTTGGTTTATATCGGACTGAAGATTTACAGTGTCTTCAGTGGTTGACATTCGTACAGATTCCGCAAAGGAAGGCACGGTGCTATGGGGACGAGTACTGTGCTTTGAAGAGCAAAGATTTTCACTGTGGCAGGCTCTGACTTAACTCACTTTATTATTACTCTTTGTGTTCTCTTGGAAACTGGAAGATCCATCTCCCCATTTCCAGTTATTCACATAGTAAGCATTTTGTGTGCTATTACACCATGATCGCACTTGTCAAAGGCTTTTGCAAAGTCTGTGTATACTGCATCTGCATTCTCTTTGTCTTCTAGTGCATCCAAGACCATGTCCTACTGGTCCGGTAGTTATGAGAGGCAGGAGCGACCTGCTCTGAACCCATGCTGCCCTGGGTTGTGCAAATGCTGGGAATCCAAGTGGTTGACCATTTCAAAGATTTCTATGTTGTGGGACATTAGAGCTATCGGGCAGTAATTCTTTGTTGTTGTTTTACTGCCACCTTTGTAGATTAGTTTGCCACCGAAGTGGCTAGTTTATTGTGCACCTCATATCCATCCTGTGGATGGTAGTGGTTAGTTTATTGTGTACCTCATATCCATCCTGTGGATGGTAGTGGTTAGTTTATTGTGTACCTCATATCCATCCTGTGGATGGTAGTGGTTAGTTTATTGTGTACCTCATATCCATCCTGTGGATGGTAGTGGCTAGTTTATTGTGTACCTCATATCCATCCTGTGGATGGTAGTGGTTAGTTTATTGTGTACCTCATATCCATCCCTGTGGATGGTAGTGGTTTAGTTTATTGTGTACCTCATATACATCCTGTGGATGGTAGTGGTTAGTTTATTGTGTACCTCATATCCATCATGTGGATGGTAGTGGCTAGTTTATTGTGTACCTCATATCCATCCTGTGGATGGTAGTGGTTAGTTTATTGTGTACTCATATCCTACTGTGGATGGTAGTGGCTAGTTTATTGTGTACCTCATATCCATCCTGTGGATGGTGTGGTTAGTTTATTGTGTACCTCATATCCATCCTGTGGTGGTAGTGGTTAGTTTATTGTGTACCTCATATCCATCCTGTGGATGGTAGTGGTTAGTTTATTGTGTACCTCATATCCATCCTGTGGATGGTAGTGGTTAGTTTATTGTGTACCTCATATCCATCCTGTGGATGGTAGTGGCTAGTTTATTGTGTACCTCATATCCATCCTGTGGATGGTAGTGGTTAGTTTATTGTGTGTACCTCATATCCATCATGTGGATGGTAGTGGCTAGTTTATTGTGTACCTCATATCCATCCTGTGGATGGTAGTGGCTAGTTTATTGTTGTACCTCATATCCATCCTGTGGATGGTAGGGGGTAGTTTATTGTGTCCCTCATACCCACCCTGTGGAGGGTTTAGCACAAGAGCTTTGGGAAATACAAAAAAAAGGCCTGGGAAAACTAGGCCCAAAAGGGGGTTTAAAAGGGGGTAAAATTTGATTTTTTAACGACATTTTTCACTTATCTTTTTACAAAAAAATTTTTGGAAAAATTTGCTTAGTATATTGGTTTCTTTTTTTTCTTTAAATTAAGATATTTGACATGTCACATGGGTTTTAACGTCTGCCCTCGTATTCCTCATTTAAAGTGGGCAATTAAGCAGAAAAAGTTTTTCAAGAGAGTGACCATATGACGGGCCCAAAAATAATTTGCATTTGGGGGGGGGGGGTTTGACCCATCATCTGGGGGGTTTTCCCCCAAACAAGCCAAGTTTGGGGCCACTAAACATCAGTAAAGTATTTGGAAACCCGGGGCCCTAAGCTTGGCCAATACAACATCGTCAGAACCTTGAAACCAAGCCAAAGGCTTGGCCACTACAACATCATTTCAGTATTTGAACCAAGTTGCCTGGCCACTACAACTTGTCAGTACTTGAAACCCAAACCCTAGCCGGGCCCACTACAACATCAGTAGTCCTTGTAACCAAGCCAAAAAGCCATACCACAACAACATAAGCCCGGGGTTACTTGAAACCAACCCAAAAGCGGGCCCACTACCATAGTCATTTAATTGTAACCAAGACCTAAGCCGGCCCAAATACAACATCAGTCAGTACTTGAAACCCAAGGGCCTGGGCCCTGGCCACCACAACATCAGTAGGACTTGTCCCCCAAAGGGCCTACCCGGGCCCCACAAACAACATCAGTCGTACTTGAAAACAAGCCAAACCCTGGGTCACTAAAACATCGTCAGTACTTTGAAAACCAACCCTTTAAGCCGGGCCCCACTAAAAACATCAGTCAGTACTTGAAACCAAGCCAAAACCGGGGCCTAAAAACATCAGTCAGTCCCTTGTAACCAACCCAAAAACCCCTGGGCCCCCAAAAACAAGTCATTACTTGTAAAAAAGGCCAAAGGGCCGGGCCCCACCAAAACACCCGTCAGTCGTTCAAAATTTTTAAGTTGCCCCTTTTAAACTATTATTTCTTTCATGTTATCATAGTGGGTTATTAAAACTCTAGACTTCAAAAGATACTTTCTAAAAACAATCATTTTCCTTATTTACTTCCCCCCCCTAATATTTTTTCCTAAGGTGGCCCGGTTATCCCAAAAGTTATATTCAAACATTCCCCTTTGGGGGGTACTCTTCCTGGCTAAAATTATCAACTTTATCATGAAGGAGTAATCCAATGTTGGGTGGGGGTTTCCATGCAACGGAAATTTAAATTTTTCTTTGTCCCAAATTTTTTGGGAGTATCTATACCTGGCTTCTCCAAAGAGCATGTTTTTTGGAGTATTATTTGAGTAAAAAGCCTTTAATGAAAGAAAAGAATCAGTAAGTGATAGAGTCAAGCTCCGTGTATTGGTTTGTTTTGCGCCATTAGGTTTTCAAACAAAATTTAGTTTGGGAGTGTAGACGCCCCCGTTTTGTTTTTATTTCCTAACCCCAAAAAATTTTTATCGGGTTTTAACTTGGGAGGGGGGGGCCCAAAAAGAGCAGATGCAGCCCCGCCGAAGGGCTCCTGTTTAGGGTCCCTAGTGTATATTAATTGTGATAAATTGTTATACCAGCTAGGTGAGGGGGGGAAAAAAAAAAAATTTTTTTTTGGCCCGGGGGCTTTAAAAAAGGGATTTAAAGGGGGGATTACTTGCAATGAGCTTTTGGGGAGGGGGCTTGTAGGTATGTGTATTAAAAAAGAACCCCATCTTCCATGGGGGGGGGGAAATTGTCTTTGTACAGTGTTTCAGTTCTTTCAGGGTTTTAAAAAATTAATGCAATTGCAAAGTTTTCACAAACCATTTTGATCTATTGGGGTATTTACCTTAGGGCCCCTTGGTAAGATTTTACCCGTGACGTGTTGGTTGTTTCTAACTTTTTTAATACCGGGGTTTTCCCGTTTTTAATCTCAACAATTCCCAAACATTGATTTCTGAAAAAAAACCAAGCCCTTCCCCATTTTTAAAAACTTTTTTAGATTTTCCCGGGCGAGAACTTTCTTAGTTTTATCAAACATGGGGCAGCATAATTTAATAAGGACCAAAATAGGTAAAGTACATCATTCTCCCATTCTCACATTTCCCCCATTTGTTGGGATTGTAAACCCGGGAACAGCTTTGAGGGAAAATTTTGCCAGCTTTAAATTTTTTGTTTTGTTGTGGGGATAGTGGATTTGTTAAAAAAGGGAAAATTTTACCCAAAATTTCGGGAAATTTTAACGTAAACTAATGATTTCACCCTGCAAATAGATGGGGGGGGGATGTGGGTTTTCTTGTTAATATCTTTTTTTTGAGGAAGATATTATGAGGCCCAGTCGATTACAATTGCGGAACCCTTTAAATTAAAAATTTGGTTTTTCCCTTTTTTATGCCCCGTTGGGGGGATTTATGATATCATCAGCTTTGCTTATAGTATATGTTTAGGTGGGCAGGTAGGCATTTAGGAGAGCATTAAACAGAATTTTAAATAGCATGGGACTAAGGAAATCCTCCCCGCGGTGTCCCCAAAGGGAAATTTCCTTTAGAATCCACTTTGGGGAAACCTTGGTAAAGGGGGCAGAGGATAAATCAATTTACAGGTATCCCATTATCCAGCAGGGGTAAGCTTCCACCCAAAATTCATTTTGGCCCAGGTTATGTGTAAACGGTTCTGGGGTTCGCAATATTAAAAGGGGAGATTTTTGATCTGGAAGTTTGGGAAAAAATTTTTTTTGAGGTGGTGCAGTGAGAAAGGTGGAAATTTTCAGTTCTGCACATTTTACTTTCATGAACCCCTTGAGGTTTGGGGGAAGTTGATTTTTGGGTTCTGTGTACGTTTGTTAAGATCATTATTTCAAAAATTTTACAAAAAACAACTAGTTAAGGAGATCGGCCTAATTGGGATCAGGCTGGGGTTGGGGGGTTAAAAGGGGTAGGGGCCCAAAAAGGGCTTTTTGGGTCCCGGGAAATAGGGAAAAAAGCCTCAATGTTTAAAAAGGTTATACGTGCCAACAAAGGGTTTTCAGGGCCCTGCCCTTTTTGGGTTTGGAAATCATAGGTTATTAAACCTCCCCTTCCCCGGGGGCAGGTTTTGGGGGGCCTTTTGTTTTAAAAAATCTAAATTTTTACTCGGTGAAGGGGGCAACAAAATTTCATCAATATTTTGGCTCAAAAAAATTAATCAGGGTTTTAAAAATTTCTTCAGAAGTTTCTCTCTAAATTTTTTTTAAAATGAGATGGGAAGGGCTTTTATGCCTGGATGTTTTGGGGCCAGCATTTATGAGGTTTTTTCCCTTTTTCCCTGAGGAAGGGGTGAGCAAAAATTGCCCGTTTTTTTCCTGGTTTTTAATTTAACCTTTCCCAACCCAAAAATCAAAGGGGTTTGGGCCTATTTAATCCATTAAAAACTGTTCCCCTTTTCCCGTTTTTTTGGGCCCAAGTTCTTCCTTTTTATTCCTTGCATTTGTTGGTGGGAGCTTGGAATGTTCTGAAGGGGGTTTGGGGGTTTTACAATTTACGGTATGCACCAAACCTCCTTGCGGGATGTTTTTAGATTTTGTAGCTGTGGTTCTTTTTTTATTTTCATTGGTTTTTTTGTTTTTTAGTGGGGGTTTTTTGTTTCTTTTTCCGGGCCCCCTTTTATTGTGGAAACCTCAATAGTGGTAATTTTAAAAAATTTATTATTTAAAATTTTTTTGGTTTCAAAGGGCTCGGTAATTCTTTTTTCCATTGATTTTTCCCAAAATGTTTTTAAAATTGTCTCCCGGGGGTTCTGGGTTGAGAATAAGTTTCCTCCTTTTTGTTTTAGCTCCTTGATTGCTGGAATGTGTTTAAAAATTGACAGTTGTTGTCTTGGGAAGGGGGTCAGTAGAAAATCATCAACCCATGACAGAGTCATGCATCGTATATGATGTATTAAATCCCGACACGATCTAGTATGCCCACCCATATATGTGAGGGAGGTCAGTAGTGCCCCCCAATTTGAAAAAATTTTCAAGATCGTTTGCAATTTAAATAGTTTTGTTCCCTTTTGGGGTTTGTTTTAAAAAACCCCCCCTATATTCTTATTTTCTGACTTAAAATCTCCAGAAAGGGTGGGTTTGGGGTTCCCCTATTGATGCGATTTGGGAAAAGGAATTTAGGTCCCAAGCTGGTTCGCCCGGGGCATGAGATAAAAATGTTTATGGAAAAAACGCCCTTTCATATTACTTTTGGAAACCTGATACTGCATGTTAACTAACTCTGCAAGGGAAAAGTGAATGTGGCCAAATTCTTTCTGACATTAAAAATACCCCAAAAGTTGGTTGACCTTTTGGTTTATATGCTTTCTATCCAGGCAAGTTTGGTGGGGGTTTTTCCATTTTCAACTACATTCCCGCAAAAAAGATGGGAAACAATTTTTGGTTGCACTAATATGAGTAAGTAGGCAAAAACCCCCTTCCCGATGGAAACAATGTTTCCCTGAAAACCTTTGTAATTTTATCCCCTTGTAGTGAGGTTTTTTAAAAAACTCTTGATCAAATTTTGGGAAAAATTTATGCCCTTTTACTACCAAATGTGCAGACACTTAAGAAACCCAAAAAGGGATTTTGTTTGTAGTCTTTATCTTGGGGCCTGTTTTTTTAAGCATTTTTCCCCGGGATTTTTGACAGCCAGTTCCAAGGCAAGTCTTGAAGGCAAGAGTCATGGGCTTCTTTCTCACAAATTGCTGGAAGCTGAACGGAGATTGCTGCACTTTTGACATCATCACCATGCTTAAGAGCATCATCCTGATTACATATATTTATTAAACTTGTCAGGATCTTACCTGGAGACCTGGAGAGAGTTTCGGGGGTCAACGCCCCCGCGGCCCGGTCTGTGACCAGGCCTCCTTCTGTTCAAGATGCTAAATTTTTTTCTGGAAACTTGTTATAATATGAGGAAGGTCAGGCGAATCCAATGCCTCTCCGGAGGATGACACTTCTGGGTTAGTGCTTCCTTTAACACCTATCACCTTAACAGGTACCATTGTTACATTAGCGTTCTCTGATTCATCATTAATTGCAGGTAGGTCCTGTGCATCTGATTCATCTCCAGACAGACAGACGGACAGAGAGTCTTAAAAATCCAGACCGTCGTGTTAGCCACTAGACCAGCTAGCCAGTGGCTAACGCCACGGTCTGGAGTTCTGAGACTCTCTGACCGCGGGTTCTAACCCCACCGGTGGTATGTTTTTTTTTTAACTAGGTACCGCTTATGGCAGTGTAGGTGAAGTAACTAGATACCGCTTATGGCAGTGTAGATGAGTAACTAGGTAAACCGCTGATGGCAGTGTAGGTGAATAACTAGGTACCGCTTATGGCAGTGTAGATGAAGTAACTAGGTACCGCTTATGGCAGTGTAGGTGAAGTAACTAGGTACCGCTTATGGCAGTGTAGGTGAAGTAACTAGGTACCGCTTATGGCAGTGTAGGTGAAGTAACTAGGTACCGCTTATGGCAGTGTAGGTGAAGTAACTAGGTACCGCTTATGGCAGTGTAGGTGAAGTAACTAGGTACCGCTGATGGCAGTGTAGGTGAAGTAACTAGATACCGCTTATGGCAGTGTAGGTGAAGTAACTAGGTACCGCTGATGGCAGTGTAGGTGAAGTAACTAGGTACCGCTTACGGCAGTGTAGATGGTGACCAATATGGTGGCTCATGGTACCCAGGTTAATATTGATATTACGAGTTATCCAGCTGGCTCAGCTATATGTGCAAGGCTCAGCTATATGTGCAAGGCTCAGCTATATGTACAAGGCTCAGCTATATGTACAAGGCTCAGCTATATGTACAAGGCTCAGCTATATGTACAAGGTCAGCTTATGTCAAGGCTCACTATATTTACAAGGCTCAGCTTATTAAAAGGGTTTTCAGCTATATTACAAGGGCCGCTATAGGGCAAGGCTCATATATTACAAGGCTCAGCAAAATTTGTAAAAAGGCTCAGCTATTGTAAAAGGTTCACTTATGTACAAGGCTCATATATGTCAAGGCTCACATATGTGCAAGGCTCACTATATGTAAAAAAGGTTCACTATATTTTCAAGGGTTCGCTATATGTGCAAGTTCACATATGTAAAAGGGCTCGCTTATGTGAAAGGGCTCAGCTATAGTCAAGGCCCAATATATGCAAGCTCAGTATATTGAAGGGCTCCTATTTTGGGCAAAGGCTCAGCTATGGTACAAGGTTCACTATAGTACAAGGTCAGCTATAGTGCAAGGCTCAGCTTATGTAAAAGGGTCACTATATGTACAAGGCTCAGCTATATGTACAAAGGCTCAAGCTAAGTGCAAGGCTCGCTATATGTACAAGGCTCAGCTTTGTGCAAGGCTCAGCTAATTGAAAAGGTCCTAATGTCAAGGCCCCTATAGGGCAAGGCTCACTATATGTACAAGCTCACTTATTACAAGCTCAGCTAATTTTAAAAAAAGGCACCTTATGGCAAGGCTGCAATGTAAAAGGGCTCGCTATATGTACAAGGCCAGCTATATGTAAAAGGGCTCAGCAATGTGCAAGGCTCACTATATGTACAAGGTCGTATATGTCCAAGGTCAGTATATGTAAAAAGGCTCAGCATATGTGCAAGGCTCACTATATTTGCAAGGTTTAAGCTATATTTTAAAAGGGCCAGCTATAGTACAAGGCTCAGCTATAGTACAAGGCTCAGCAATGGAAGGTTTCAGCTATATTTACAAGGTCAGCTATATGTCAAGGCTCAGCTATATGTGAAAGGGCTCAGTAAGTGCAGGCTCAGCTATTACAAGGCTCAGCTATATTTACAAGGCTCGCTATATGTACAAGGCCAGTTTAATGTAAAAGGCCAGCTATAGTGCAGGCTCAGCTATATGTACAAGCTCGTACATGTAAAGGGCTCAGCTATATGTAAAGGCTCATATATTACAACTGCTATATGTACAAGGCCAATATTACAAGGCTCAGCAATGTGCAAGCTCAGCATATGTGAAAGGGCTCGCAAAAAGTGCAAGGCCGCTATATGTCAAGGCTCAATATTGCAGGGGCTCAGATATGTACAAAGGTTCGTATAGTAAAAAGGTTCAGTTATGTACAAGGGCTACTATATGTACAAGGCTCAGTTATATGTGCAAGGCTAGCTATATGTACAGCCCGCTATATTACAAGGCTCGCTAATGAAAAAAGGTTCAGCTATATGTAAAAGGGGCTCAGCTATATGTACAATGTAGCATATGTACAAGGGCTCATATATGTGCAAGGCTCAGCTATATGCAAGGCTAGCTCATTGTACGGGCCATATATGTAAAAGGGGCTCAGCTGTATGTACAAGGTCGCTATAGTACAAGGCTCAGTATATTTACAAGGCTCACTGATGTAAAAGGGCCAGTATATGTACAAGGCTCAGCAAATTTTACAGGCTCAGCTATATTTACAAGGCTGCTAAAGTAAAAGGCTCAGCTAATTAAAAGGGCTCAGCTATTGTACAAGGTAGCATTTAAAAGGGCTCACTATATTGCAAGGTTCAGCTATATGTACGGGGCTCAGTATATGAAAAAGGGCTCAATATTAAAGGCCGCTATATGTAAAAGGGCTCGTATAGTACAAGGCCAGCTATTTTTACAAGGCTCACTATGGAAAAAGGACTATATGTGAAAAGGGCCAGCTAAAGTACAAGGCTAGCTATAGTAAAAGGCCAGCTATATGTAAAAGGGCCCTCAGCTATATGCAAGGCCACTATATGAAAAGGCTCACATATTGCAAGGTTCATTATATGAAGACCGCAATTACAAGGCTCAGCTAATTACAGGCTAGCTATTTTAAAGGCTCAGCATATGACAAGGCTCAATAGTACAAGGCTCAGTATATGTGCAAGTTAGCTATATGTACAAGCCCCGCTGGGTACAGGGTAGATGTACACCAGCTAGGATGCAGGGTAGATGTACACTCACAGGGTGACAGGGTAATTTGCCCCAGCTGGAGTACGGGGTAGATGTAATCAGTAGAGTGCAGGGTAGATGTACCCCCAGCTAGGAGTGAAGGGTAATGTACACCCAGCTAGGAGTGACAGGGAGATTACGACTCACTAGGAGTGACAGGGTGATGTACGACCCAGCTAGGAGTGCGGTAATGTACCTCAGCTGGGGAGTGACAGGGAAAATGACGACCCCAGGTTTGCAGGGTAATTTTACGCCCCAGCTAGGTGCAGGTAGGTACACTCGCTAGGATGACAGGGAATGTACGACCCGTAGGGTACGGGGTAGATGTACGACCCAGCTGGAGTGAGGGGGTAAATGTACACTCAGCAGGAGTGCAGGGTTAATGTACGCCCCCACTAGGAGTGACGGGGTAGTGACGACCCACTAGGATGAACGGGGTAGATGACACTCAGTGGAGTGCAGGGTAATGTCCCCCCAGCTGGGAGTGACAGGGTAGAGTACACCCACGGATGACAGGGTAGATGTGACCAGAGGGTGACAGGGTAGATGTACGACCCCAGCTAGGGTGACAGGGAGTTTGTACGACTCAGAGAAGTGACGGGGAAATTCGACTCGCTAGGGGGTAAAGGGTGGTGACGACTCAGCGGGGAGGACAGGGTAATGTACGACTCAGCAGGTGGGAAGGGGTAGATGTACGACCAGTGGAGTGACAGGGAGAGACGACTCAGCTGGTTTCAGGGTAATTACGACTCAGTAGGGTGACGGGGAGATGTACGACTCAGCAAAGGGTAAGGGGTAGATGTCGACTCACTAGGATTTAAAAGGGAAGGTAGACCAAGGAGTAAAAGGGTAATTCGACTCACGGGAGTGACGGGTAGATTACGACCAGCGGAGTGACAGGGTGATGTACACTCAGCTTGGAGTGACGGGGTAATGTACACCACTAGGTGGCAGGGTAAGGACGACCAGCTGGGAGTGACAGGTAGGGTCGACCGCTAGGAGGACGGGGGTAGAGGACGACTCAGTAGGGGACGGGGTAAGGAGACTCAGCTGGGAGTGACAGGGAAAGGGGTACGACTCAGCTAGGAGTGACGGGTGATGTACGACTAGTAGGGGGGCAGGTAGATGTACGACCAGAAAGGATGACAGGAAAGAGTACGACTCAGCAGGAGTGACAGGGAAAGGTCACCACTAGGATGACGGGTAGGGGTACGACTCCTGGGAGTGACGGGTGAGGACGCTCAGCTAGGGTGACAGGTAGAGGACGACTCAGCTAGGGTGCAGGGAGAGGTACACTCAGCTGGGAGTGACAGGAGGGGAAACGCTCAGCTGGGAGTGACAGGGTATGTACGACCCCGCTAGGAGTGCCCAGGGAGAGGTACGACTCAGCAGGGTGCTAGGGGTAGATCGCTAGGGTGACAGGGTAAATGTACGACTCAGCTGGGAGTGACAGGGTAGAGTACGACCCAGCTGGATGCGGGAGATGTACACTCAGCTAGGAGTGACGGGGGTAGATACACTCAGCTAGGAGTGACGGGGTAGGTACGACTCGCTAGGAGTGACGGGTAAGTACGACCCAGCTAGGAGGCGGGGGTAGATGTACCTCAGCTGGGAGTACAGGGTGATGACGACCCACTAGGGTGACAGGTAAGGTACGCCATGGAGGACAGGGTAGAGGACGACTCGCGGGGTGACGGGGTAAGGTAACTCAGCTAGGAGTGACGGGGAGGGGTAATCAGAGGAGTGACAGGGTAGGGGTACGACCAGCTGGGATGACGGGTAGGGTACGACTCAGCAGGATGACAGGGTAGAGGTACGACTCCGTGGGAGGCCCGGGAAAATGTACGACTCGCTAGGAGGGGGGGACAGGGTAGAGGTACGACCACTAGGAGTGACGGGGTAAGGGTACGACTCAGCTAGGATGACAGGGTAGATGTACGCTCAGTGGGAGTGAAGGTAATGTACGACTCACTGGGAGTGACGGGGTAGAGTAGATCGCTAGGTGAGGGGTAGAGGTACGCCCACTAGGAGTGACGGGGGTAGATGTACGCTCACTAGAGTGCGGGGTAGGGTACGACTCAGCTAGGAGTGACAGGGAAGGTACGACCAGTAGAGGACAGGGTAGGGGACCAGCAGGAGTGAGGGGGTAGAGGACGACCGCTAGGAGTGACAGGGTAAGGAAGCCCAGTGGGGATGACAGGGTAGAGGTACGACCACAGGGTGACAGGTAGATGTACGACCAAGGAGTGAAGGGAGAGGACGACTCATAGATGACGGAGATGTACGACCAGCTGGATAAAAGGGGTGGGGTACGACCCAGTGGGAGTGACAGGGTAGGGGGTCGACTTGGGATGACGGGTAGGGTACGACCCGCTAGGAGTGACGGGGAGAGGTACGACCAGCTAAGTGACAGGGTAATTACGACCAGCTAGGAGTGCAGGGTTTTGATGCGACTCAGCTAGGGTGACAGGGTAGATGACGACTCGCGGGAGTGACAGGGAAAGGGGTACGACTCAGCAGGAGTGACAGGGTAGAGACGACCAGCTGGGAGTGACAGGTAAGGTACGACCAGCTAGGTGACAGGGTAGAGGTACGACCAGCGGGAGTGACGGGTAGATTACGACTCAGCTAGGAGGACAGGGGTGAGGTACGACCAGCAAGGGTGACAGGGAGAGGTAGACTCACTGGGAGTGACAGGGAGAGGAGATCAATAGGGTGACAGGTAGGGTACGACTCAGCAAGGGGGACGGGGGAAGGTACGATCAGCTGGGAGTGACGGGGAAAGGGGTACGACTCAGCTGGGAGGGGCCCTCAATACAACAACACCATTCACTGCCTAACAAGATATCCAATAATGCCCCCCAGAGCCCCAGTGCCGTCATATTTTGTGAAATCATGGACGCTAGGTACCCGACGTGTTTGCTGTGCTCCTACGGTTTCAGAAATTGGTAGGGTTTAGGTACCACCCCGCCTGATGCCGTGGTTCGATCCCGGCAGGGTGTAATGTTGGGGTCTTTTAAATTTCACCTGCTGCCTTGTTACCCAGTAATGGTCCCTGATTTCCACACCTGCCTTGTTCACGAGCAGTAATAGTCCCCTGGGAGTTATCCAACCCTGTCCTTGTTCCCCTAGCATAAGAGGTACCTGAGTTACCTACACCTCCGTTCAACTCCCAAAGTAGGTTGGTGTTTCCCCACCTGTCCTTTTCCCCCTAGCAGTAAGTGTACCGGGGTGTTTCCTACACCGGCCTTTCACTACCGAATGGTCCTGAGTTTTATCCTACCCTTTCCTTGTTCACCTAGGTAAGTGGACCTGAGTCTTATACACCCCGCCCTTGTTCCCCTAGCATAAGTGGGTACCTGAGTCTTACCTCCCCTGCCCTTTGTTCACCTAGCAGAAAATAGGCCCCGATTTCCTCACCTTCCCTTTTCACTAGCAGAGTAGGTCCTGAGTTATCCTACACCGCCCTTGCACCTAGCGTAAGTGGTACCTGGGTGTTTTCCAACACCTTCCGTTCACCTAGCAAAAGAGGTACCTGGGTGTTACCCAAAAACTGTCCTTGTTCACCTGCAGTATAGGTACCTGGGTGTTATCCTACACCTTCCTTTTTTTCATAGCATAAGAGGTCCCTGGGGTTTTACCCATCCCTGTCCTTTTTCCCCTAGCAGTAATAGGTACGGGGTGTTATCCTACACCCCCCCGTTTTCACCTGCAGTAATGGTATCGGGGTTTATTACAACTGTCTTTTCGCCAAAAGTAAGTAGGTCCGGGGTGTTATCCACACCTCCCCCTTTTTCACCTAGCAGAAAGTAGGTCCCTGAGTTTTTCCTATACACCGTCCTTGTTCATAGCAGTAAGTAACCCTAGTGAACCTACCCCTGCCCTTGTTACCTAGCAAAATTGGGTACCTGGGTGTTATCTACCCCTTTCCCCCTTTTTTCCCCTACAGTAAGTAGACCTAAAGGGTTATCCTAAAAACCCTGTCTTGTTCCCCGCATAAGTAGGTCCCGAGTTTTATCCTACCCTCCCCTTGTTCACCTGCAGAAGTAGGTCCCCGAGTTTTACCACACTGTCCTTGTTCACCTAGCGTAAGTGGGCCCCCTGATCTTATCCACATTTTCCTTTTCACCTAGCAGTAAGTGGGTCCCTGGGTTAATTCTTTTGCACCTACTGTCAGTTTTTAAAAACCCCAGACTTTCCTATGTCCTTTCTAAATTTAAACCAAAATTTTAAATTCATTTTTTTGATTCTTTCTTGATTTCAAACCCCTCATTGTTTTTTAATTTTATATCAACTTTTTTTAGGGTTATTTCCATTTAATACCCAGGGATATCTTTTACAACTATTTCTAAGAGAGTAAAATTAAGGTTCCAGTCTTTTCGTATTAAGATCCTTTCTATGGTGGTTTAATTTTGTCATCCCTTCGTTTTTTCTCCAGAGAATTTTACCCATTCTGTGACGAGGGTTTATAATACGAAAGAGGGAGAGTAAGACCTGTGCAACATCGGGGATCTTTATTGTAACGTTTCGCCAACCCGTGGCTTATAATACAAATTCTAGGACATAACTTGAAGACAGTAGATCTATGTACAGAAGATGAGGAAAATCAGTCCCTCAACCTAGGAGTAGGTGCGAAGAGCACCATAGTCGTGGGATTCTGAAGCTGAAAAAAGGACCCTGGCGCTTATATAGTAAGTCGGGTTTGTAGCAGACGAGGGCTTTAGTCACTGGAAGGGGGGATTCCCCAGTGGAAGTAGGTCCTTCCCAAAGAGATGGGTTAGTTGTAGTAGTAGTTGTCGTAGCGCCAGGATCCTTTCTTCAGCTTCAGAATCTCCACGACTATGGTGCTCTTCGCACCTACTTCTAGGTTGAGGGACTGATTACCTCATCTTCTGTATATAGTTCTACTGTCTTTTAAGTTTTGTCCTGGAATTTGTATTGATAAAGCCACTGGATGGCGAAACGTCTACAATAAAGATACCCAGATGTTGCACATGTGTCTTACTCTCATATCCATTCTGTAGTATCTGGAGTTTATCTGGAGAGAGTTCCGGGGGTCAACGCCCCCGCGGCCCGGTCTGTGACCAGGCCTCCTTAGGTCAGTGTCCCAGGATGCGACCCACAACCAGTCGACTAACACCCAGGGACCCATTTTACTGATGGGGAACAAGACAACAGGGGGAAGAAACACGTCCCAAAGTTTCTACTCTGGCTGGGAATCGAACCCAGGCCCTCACCGTGTGAAGCCGAGCGTTAACCCCCAGGCCACCAGAGCGACCAAACCCGAATAGTAATGTATAGAGCTCTTCAGAGTTACTCAGCTTATTTTTGAGTTATAAACGAATTTACTCGTGTCTTCACAATCTATGTCTCTCAAGAGAGTGAAAGTTCAAGGTTCTCAGTCTATTTTCGTATGAGAGATTCCTTTTATGGTGGGTTAATTTTGTCATCCCTCTGTGTAGTTCTGTTGTTAGGTGAGACACAATATGCAACAGTTAGGTATCTTTATTTTGAAACGTTTGCCTACACAGTAGGCTTCTTCAGTCGAGTACAGAAAAGTTGATAGAAGCAGAAGATACTTGAAGACGATGTAAACAGTCATCCCCTTAAAGTTTTGAGGTGGTCCCCCTTTGTATGTTCTCCAAGAATTTATACCATTTTGTAGATGGCGACCAAAACCCGAATAGTAATGTATAGAGCTATCCAGAGTTACTAAAATTTTTTGAATTATCAACGAATTTTTAAA
>NC_069493.1:6751432-6758932 GCF_026875155.1 Cherax quadricarinatus
TGAAGGCAAGGGGAAAAAAGTACTATTTTTTTGGGTTATCCTAGTTCCTACAAAATGTTTGTATGACTTTTTTGGGTTATCCTAGGTTCTCTACACACAGGGTTGTTATGTATGATAATCTATGTAACTGTATTTGTGTATACCTGAATAAACTTACATACATACAAAAGGGAAAATAATTTTCTACAGTTACCCCCAGTAACACATATTCTCTTATGTTAGATTAGAGAAAAATGTTATTCTTGGCATCACTTGACAAGTTATCTGGCTACAACATCTCATATTTATGTTTATTTATTCTATTGTAGGGTGTATTTATCATTTTTTTTATGTTAGTATCGTGTTTATTATATAATTTTGAAAAAATGTCATGGATGGATTAATGAAATGTGTATATTAACGTAATATACAACATTTAATAAGACTCGGTGATTTTATTATTATTTTTATTAGCATTTCTAATATGGCGTCACTTGTGCAAGTCGTCTGTTTACCACATCTAAATATTTATGTTTATTTATTCTATTGTGGGGTGTATTTATCATCTTTTTTATGTTATGTACGCGTTTATTATATAATTTTGAAAAAATATCATAGATGGATTAATGAAAATGTGTATTTAACGTAATATACGACATTTAAATGAGACGATGATTATTACATCATTACTAATATGACGTCTGGAAAACATAAGACACTCTTACTGATTTTAATGTGTACCTGCATGCCAGCACAGTATGTAAGTTTATTTAAGTACAGGTATACACAAGTATAATTATCAGAGTATATATAAAATATGAAATAACTTTTAAAAACATTGAAATTTTGGAGTTTCCAGACAAAATGGAGAGACTTAGTGCTTACTGAGCTCACGAAGAATGAAAACAAACAAGGGGGGGCAGGTGACTGTATTAGAAAGTCAGGTGGGGGAGCCTTTATAGCGAGTTTTGGTCATAATTTGAAATGACCGTATTAGCGGAACGCCGTAAAGTGAAACGCCGTAAAGCGGCGCCTTCCTGTACATCGCTAAGTGAGGAGAGGCTGAAATTGAAATTTGTGTGAAATTGGCCAAATTATCAATTTCTGATGACTTTTTTGGGGTAGTGAAATAGTTGTTTGGGTGGTTTCTTGTGCTCAGTTGATAAAATGAAGGAATACTAGTGAAATAGCTAAGAATTTGGTCGACTGGAGCAATGTAATTAAACCTAAATAGGAGTCAAAGGGGGCAGCAAAATTCACAGTAGTGAATTTTTCTTCAGTTTTCCATAAAATTTTGTTTTTTTACCTTCAAAAAAGATTCTCTTATCATTTCAAAGGTGTTTTTTAAATTCTTGGACACTGGAGCAATTCTCAGATAAAGGGGTCTGGACAGTGAAAGGGTTAACGAAAAGAGGGAAGGTTGCTACAGCATCTGGAATGCCTACAGATTCATTTAAAATTTTTTTTTTTTTTTTTTTACATAAGTGGCCGCTCCCACTGAGGCAGGATGACCCAAAAAAGAAAGAAAATCCCCAGAAAGAAAATACTTTCATCATCATTCAACATTTTCACCTCACTCATACATAATCACTGTTTTGCAGAGGTACCCAGAACACAACAATTTAGAAGCATATTCGTATAAAGACATAGTGGAACCTCAAATTTCGAATGTATCGCTTATCAAACTCTTCGAAAATAGCTGCTTTTTTCGAACCAACTTTGTCCCCATTATTAAACTCGCCCCTTTTTTTCGAACCGCTGGGTACCAAACCTTTCCACCAGCCCGCTCTGTTCGCGTCCCCACGCAGGGGGCCGTGAGCCAGTCTGGTTTTGTTCATGCTTGAGTGAACACTAACCGGGGGTTTCATTCAAGCATTTTATGATTAATTATTGTGTTTAGTGCTTGTGGGACTGTAAAATAAGCTACCATGGACCCAAAGAAACTTGGTAGTGGTACCCTTGTGGTAAAGAAAGTGAGAAACACCATAATGTGAAGAAGGAAATATTACAGAAGTTGGGGAGTGATGTGAAAACTTGAGCTTGCCAGGATGTATGGAAAAAAACAAGTCGACCATCGCTTCTATCCTGGCAAAGAAAGAACAAATCAAGGAAGCTGATTTTTGTGAAAGGTGTTAATCTTTCTTTTTCAACACGCCAGCCGTATCCCCCCAAAGGGCAGGGTGGCCCAAAAAGAAAAAACGAAAGTTTCTTTTTAAATTTAGTAATTTATACAGGAGAAGGGGTTACTAGCCCCTTGCTCCCAGCATTTTAGTCACCTCTTACGACATGCATGGCTTACAGAGGAAGAATTCTGTTCCACTTCTCCATGGAGAAAGGTGTTAATATGCAAACCCCAAAAAAAAAAAAAAAAAAGACCACAAATAATCGATCAGGTTAAAATGTTGTTGCGGGTGTGGATCAAGGATAAAGAGATGGAGGTGAAGTGTTTCAGAGATGATTATTTGTGAAAAGGCAAGGAAGTTGCATGCCGATTCAAAAATTAAGGAGATTGCGCCAATTTGGAATGATGTCCAAATGTTTGTGAAGAAGTACCAAACCCTGAGCAGGTTTAGAACAAGCCATCTTTGTAACAAGTTCAATGACAAACCATGTCCCCATTTTAGGGAAATCTTAAGAGGCACCAAAAAACAGAGGACTGTGGACAGTTATTTTGAGAGACGGACCAGTGACTCTCAAGCGGGTTCTAGTGACTTTAAAGACAGAGAAGGGAAGTAACCTCAGAGAGGGCTTCGATACCTAAAGTCCTTTGGAGAGGGTTTCCCCCTTCCAAACACTAATGCCAACCCCCTCTCTCCTCCTCCCTATCTTCCAGATGCCATCATCAATCTTCAATAAAGGTAAGTAAAAATTTTATTTTAAATATGTTAAATTTATTAATACATAATTGTACACTATATTTGTTGTGTGTATGTAAAAACTATAATCTCTGTAAAATGTTTTTTTTTGTGAATATTTTTGGGATTTCTGGAATGGATTAATTGTATTTTCATTATTTGTTTGGGAAAATATTGCTTCGCTCTTCAAACTTTTCGAATTTAGAAGTAGCTCCTAGAATGGATTAGTTCAAAATTTTTGAGGTTCCACTGTACAACATATCCCTCCAAACTGCCAATACCAAAACCCTCCTTTAAATGCGGCTTGTACTTCCCAATTCCCCCCCAGTACCAAGTCGGGGCTATAAAAAAACCGTTTTGAATTTTTTTTTTTTTTGTTTTTTCAACAGTCGGCTGCCTCCCCGAGGGGGGTGCCCCAAAAAAGAAAGAAAATCCCCAAAAAAAAATACTTTCATCATCATTCAAAAACTTTCACCACACTCGCACATTATCACTGTTTTTGCAGAGGTGCTCAAATACAACAGTTTTAGAAGCAACACATATAAAGATACACAACATATCCCTCCAAACTGCCAATATCCCAAACCCCTCCTTTAAAGTGCAGGCATTGTACTTCCCTTTTCCCAGGACTAAAGTCCGACTATATGAAAATAACCATTTCCCTGAATCCCTTCACTAAACATTACCCCCGCTCACACTCCAACAGATCGTCAGGTTCCAAGTACCCTTCGTCCTCCATTCACTCCCATCTAACATGCTCACGCACGCTTGCTGGAAGTCCATGCCCCTTGCCCACAAAACCTCCTTTACCCCCTCTCTCCAACCCTTTTGAGGACGATCCCTACCCCGCCTTCCTTCCCCTATAGATTTATATGCTTTCCATGTCATTCTACTTTGATCCATTCCCTCTAAATGACCAACCACCTCATTATTGAATTGATTGTATTTGTAAATTTTTTTTTTGTTGTGTATTGTATTTTATATGCCATTTTAGTGTTAATATAATATTAAATCTCTTGTTCTATTAAATACCTGTACTCATTAAAATTGCTTAATTTTTTTTTTCTTTTTGGCATTGACTTGGACTCCAGGCGAGAAGTAAAACGAGAGGAAGGTGAAGCTTTTGCTAGGGAGCATGGCTTAGTTTTTATGGAAACTTCTGCCAAAACAGCGGCAAATGTTGAAGAGGCATTCATTAATACTGCTCGGGAAATTTATGAAAAGATTTCAAGGGGAGTCTTTGATGTTCATAATGAGGTCAGTAAATCTGTATCAATTCTGAAACTCTTTCACTAAAGGCAGTGTAAAAAATGTGCATCTTTCAGGGGAGAAATATGCTTACCCCCAGTCATAATAATCAGAAATTGAATGGTGATCTTTTTAGGGAAAAATTACTTTGTGATTCCTGGTAATATGGATTTTGCTCTATACAGCATATTGCTTTGTAATATATTTGTTACCTATGATCTATTGTCATATTACATGTAGTCAATTGCTCAGTGTATCAACTTTACTATTGCAATAGCAACAATGTATTTAATTGTAATCATGTCTACTTATTTATTTATTTTTTTTATTTATTATCACACTGGCCGATCCCACCAAGGCAGGTGGCCCAAAAAAAAAAAACTTTTCACCATCATTCACTCCCCTCACTGTCTTGTAAAGCACCCTTCTGGCAAGACAGTGATGGAGTGAATGATGGTGAAAGTTTTTCTTTTCGGGCCACCCTGCCTTGGTGGGAATCGGCCAGTGTGATAATAAAAATAAATATTAATTTTAGTACTGTACATTGTGGCAGTTGTTGCTAACATTTGCAAGAGATAGCAAGTTTAAAATTTTATGTATTTTTTTATTTTTTTTTATGAAAAACACAGCATAGGAAAGAAGGGAAAAAGTATCTGGCTAAAGTGGTTGTTTGACAAAATTGTGCAAAGCTGCTATAAATTATTTTGAAATAAAATATTTGGGATAAATGAGATCCTAAATGATAACTCAATGATTTGAAGTGAGGATACTCTTGGAAGATTGGTTAGAGATGCTGTACAAGTTAATTAGTGTTAACTTACTTTTGCTTACTTTTTCTTGACTAATGATACATTCGGGAACAGTTTTGCTTATCTAGACCATCTCCCACTTAGCAAGTTCTTGTAACACCATGCACCAGGGAAGCAGGTTTGCCGTTTGCCACTCTTCTGTAATGCTTGCTACAAAGCTATTGTTTGGCAAGCCAGTGAGAGTATGTTTCACTTTGTCCTCAATTTGGTGTTTTCTGGATGTCTTATCTCAGCAACATATGTTCCAGAAAGTCATGGATTAGTATTAAGAGGAAGAGCATTACTTCGAGACATGTAAAGTGACTTTTTTTTTTTTTTTTTTTTTTTTTTTTTTTTTTTTTACACAGGGGTTTTTACAAGGTTAAGGATCCCTAGCTTTATTGACAAGCTATTTACAGTTTTAAAGGGTTCCTAACTTTATTGGCAAGCTAAGAGCTGTTACCTACATCACTCATTTGAAAGCATTTTTATTGTTATGAGAAAACTAGTAGGGAACAGGATGAAGTTGGAGCCATCTGTGGGCAGCATTTTCATTTGATCAACTGACTTTCTCTCGTTGACATCATTACGAATGTGTTTTCCCTACTAGAGTCATCCTGGGTATATGATCTCAGAGGAGTATGTTCTGGAGAAGGGTACAGCCAGAGCGAAGTTGCTGCTTTCTGCCCGTCTTGTGGCCCCTAAAAACCCTTTTTTCACTCTGTCCTCGAAGTGGATCCAAGTGTGGTCTTTGACAAATTGGCCTTGTACATAACAGTAAGGCCACCCACAAACCCTCCTGTGTTGAAGGCTCTGCTGAAATGACAGATCTATCCAGGATGGGTCCAGGGGAGAGATGAGATGTCTTTCTCTGTTCCCACTCTGTCAAGCAGTCGCAGTGAGAGGGCGGGGCAGGCAAACCAGAAAGTGGGGCATAAATCAAGGTGTGAGTGTACTTGTGCCTCGTACAGAATCTTGCAACCCCTACTGTCAAGCAATGTGAGATACGGCGAAGTGCTGCAAGCTTCCTGGCTGCCTTGTTTGCTAGATTTATAACATGGTTCTTCATGGTTAGTTTGGAGTCAATTTCACCCCAAGGATATTAACTTCCCTTCTCCAGGTGCCCAAAACCCTCCCATTCATTTCCCTTTCTACTGCACCACATTACCATCATGGTGCCTAGAGATGATCATCATTTGCATTTTCTCAGGTGCAAATGTTACTTGCCATCTATTTCCCCAAGCTGATATAACTCTTAGCTGGTGATTGATGTAGCTTAGAGCAGCTGGTAAGTTGATGCTGGTAAGACAAATTGGGGTAGTGCAAAATGCCTTAAAACCGTTGGAATATACAGTTGAACCTCCGAAGTTTTTGTGGGTTTTTAAAACTGTGTTATTCTTTTATGCAGTATTTTTGCTGAAGAGCACTTCGCGTACATTTTCAGTTGTTAGTTTTTTGGCAGTGCCCAGGCACCCCAAAGATATATAATCAAGGCATGTGGATTTAGTCGTTTGATAGGACTATAATTTAGATTGCGTACCGAAATTGATGTATTAGATGTATTTGGGCCAGTTATACAGCATGAAAATCCACAAATTTTCGTAAAGTCCTTCAAGAATACAAAACTAAAGATTATCTTAATAAAGGCTTTAAAGTCTCGCTTTGATTTCTAACTTTGAGTACTCATTTTATGAGTTGCATCTGTGGAAAGAAAGCATGTCATTGGAATGTACAGTAGGGCCCCACTTACACGGCAGGTTAGGTTCCAGGCTACTGCCAGAAAGTGGACATCGCTGGAAAGCAGAATGCCATTTTTTCCACTTATAAATGCATACAAATGCTAGACAACAAGTTTACACTAACATATATTAAGCTAACAGTAGAACTAAGCATTAAAAAACAATAAAATGTCAAATACATACACAGTACAGGTCTCCCTCCACTTTCGCGGGCTTCAAACATTCGCGAATGCCTAGCCACCCAATCATATTTAAAATATGTCATTATGTATGTTAGGAATTGTGGCAGTGGCAGAGTTTGTTTGGAGAGAGAACAAGATAATCCTTCAATATGACACTAATATCAACTCTACGGCTTATTTATCTAGTACAATTCATCTAGTATGACATGATAAACAATATTAATAACTTAGAAACATGATATATACTTTAGAATGAGTAAAATAGAATGTCATTAAGTATGTGACGAGTGTTATGGTGGTGTTTGTTGAGTGTATAAGGGCCACTGAAAGATAAGCCTTACATAGTGGTGGTGATGGCGGCAGCAAGAGGCGGCAGTGTTGTCAAGTGGCCCTATATACTTCCAGCAACATTAGAGGAGTTAGGTTCGTGCTGCCCTTTTTCTATCGATTAATCACTTAACTTACTTGCTACACTGTTAATGCTACACTTTATTCTTTATCGACATCTGCTGCTTTAGTATCATACATATTTAGAATCACTGAATCACTGAAGAAGGCACTTTCTCCCCTCTCTCTTCCTCTTCCAGTTTGGTACTTTGCTACAAGTTCTTTCTTGAATTCTGTAGCCTTTCTTACCTTCTTTACCAAAGGGCTGGCACTAGTACAGTATTCTACGATGTTTTCGTGTGTTTTATGATTGCTCGTGGTT
>NC_069493.1:6763932-6775865 GCF_026875155.1 Cherax quadricarinatus
AGAATGAGAGAAAGAGAATGAATGAGAGAAAGAGAATGAGAGAAAGAGAAAGAAGAAAGAATGAGAGAAAGAGAATGAATGAGAGAAGAGAGAGAGAGAGAATGAGAAGGAGAGAATGAGAGAGAGAGAGAATGAGAGAGAGAATGAGTAATGAGAGAGGACACTTGTGGAGGTTATGTAAAAACAGGCGACGTGATTATGGTAAAAAAAGTGAGAAGTTGCTTTGTGTACAGTACATGTGTACAGTTGTCCACTTGATCGGATGAATAAATAAAGAGGAAACTCCCATTCTCATGTAAACACATTTTTTGAAGAAATGTAACGCTCTGAGTGAAGGCTACGAAAGGATATAATTTCTACAGTTGCCCTCGTACACATTTTCTTATGTTGAACTAGAAAAAAGAACTTTATCTGCCCACTTGTACAAGTTATTTGCTCACATCTCATATTTATGTTTATTTATCGCTCTCAAGGGGCTCTTGGGAGGTGAAGAGCTTTGGTCTGAGAATTGCCCGTCGGTCCTTTTCTCTAGACCGAACCAAATTACCCCCCATTCTCCCCTCCCCTATCCATTCCCCACCTCCCCTTTTTCCATTCCCCCTCCTCCTCCCCACCCCCCCCTTTTGCCCCCCTTTTTTTGGCCTTTGGGATTTCTCCCCAGGCGCGCTATTCTAGGTGGGGAAAGGAAAACCGGGGTCCACCCCCATTCCGTTGGGGTTTCCCCTTGGCGGTGGCGTAGTTTCCCTTTGGGAATTGGATTGCCGGGGGATTCCCGACCCTCTCCGGTACCCCGGGAGTAGATTTGGGTATCTTTGGGCGACGGGTGATCTCTGAAGCCACCTTTTTTTGGGGTTTGGGGGGCCCCGAAGGAGGTTGTTTGTGGGGATATCGGCCCCCTCTCTTTTGGCCGCCGGGGTAGCTCGGCGAGTGGGTTGCTATCCGGATTGCTGGTTTAGGGGCATAAAGGGTAGGGTATGGAGGGTTCCATGCGCATCTCGCTACTACGGTGTTGGGTCCTCTTTGGGGGGGGGGGGGGGAGTTTCCCGGGCCCCTTTCTTTCCTCCGGGGGAAATATTCTCCCCCCCCTTTTTTTTTTTTTTTTTTTTATTTTTATTTTTTTTTCCTTTTTTTTTTTTCTTAAAAAAAAAAGCAAAGGAGTAAACCAAACCAGGCGCCCTAGCCATGAACCCACACCCCCGGGCCCCTTTTGATCCCGCACCCCATTCTGACCCTGCCTTGTTTTAGCCCACTCTTCGGACACCCCCTGATGCCCCTTATCTTGCTGGTGCTGTTTCCTCCCCGCTTCAGGTCCCGGGGGGGTTGACTGTCCTTCGATTGGGGTCTGAACTCTGTCCCCTTTGCTAGTTTCCGGTTCCCCTCTACGGTACGGAAATTTTTCGAATCGCCCCCCCTTTCACGGGGGGGGACCAACTCCGGTCACTCCTAAACCCCAAAACGTCAATCTCTGATGATGCTCCTTCGTTACCTTTCCCCATTCTACTCGGAAAAGCCCGAAACGTCAAGCACTCCCTTCCACGCTCAGTTTGGGGCCACACAATGGACTAAATTCTTTATTTTAAAAACCCAACTTCTTTTTGCCTACCTTTTGACCATAGTCGGGCAAAGGCCCTGCGTCATGTTTGGAAGAATTTCATTTCATGCTCCAAGATCGTATGCGCAGTCACTGTAAAATGCTACCCAAGCCATGATTTTCTCTCCTTTAAAAATATCAACACTCCTATCACTATTAAAAAATCTTTCTTCAATTCTTGTAGTGGTACTGTCATTCTCCCCCATACCTAGTCCAACAGAATTTCCATCATGTTGGAAATGATTTTTTTGAACAGGGAACTCCGGATCTCCCAAAACCTAAAAAGTAGACACTTATTCCTTCCTGCCCGGGGGGGAGCTTTACCCTTGCAATGTGGCTCTTTTTAATTTTGACAGTGAGAACCCCCACCCTTTGTATATGCGCGGGACACGGTTACAAGTTAAAAAGGTGATACTAAAACCGCAACAATGTAAAAATTTGGGCGTTTTGGTCACCCAGCAAAGTTTGCAGTCAGGGCCCAAATCCCCTCGTGGTGTTTTGCCCATTCTAATACTCTTGCTCAACCCCCATTTCCCTTTAAATTTTTAATGAAGTCACCCTTCGTACCCCCGCCATTCCCGTTCTACTTAAAGGGGAACGTGAAAAACCCCGTTGCCTCAAAAAAAAGAGAAAAGGTCTCCCTTATTGCTTTTTGGCAGTACCATCTCCCCCCCTCCAAGGGAGAAAAACCCCGGTTTTCTTATTCTGTGTTTCCAAAATCCCCCCCACTTCTGGGGTCCCCCCTTTTTCTGCAGCCTCCTCTGTTGTTACCCCTCCCATAGCCAAATACGGCATCTAAATCCCTTTTGCTGTCCTTGGCTCGCCCGCCCCGACTTAAAAAACTCGTCTTTTCTCACATCTTCGCGTCCTTTTCCTCCCCAAGCCCCAGTATCGACAAGACCCGTTTTTTTTACGAAAAACCTAATTTACCAAAAATCGCCCCTTTTCTCAAAAAGCCCCCAAAAAAATCCACATTGCTCAAATTTTCTTTGCCCCTTTCCTTCCCCTTTTTTTCCCCACCCCCAACTTTACCTTTCCAGTCTCTGTATAGGGTTCTTCCCCCCTTCTCTATTAAATTTTAAAAAAATTTTTTAAAACATTTTTCCCCCCCCCAATTTCTTCCCTTCCACCTCCCCCCTTTTGAATTCCTTGGCCCCCCTTCATTTCCCCCCCCTCTTTTTTGCACCCTTTCTTCCAATTTTTCCCCCCTCCCCCACTCCTAGGCTCCCTATTTTTGTTCAAAAACTTAACCTTTTGAAAGGCGAAAAAAAT
Source organism: Cherax quadricarinatus (assembly GCF_026875155.1). Lineage (NCBI taxonomy): Eukaryota > Metazoa > Arthropoda > Malacostraca > Decapoda > Parastacidae > Cherax > Cherax quadricarinatus. The sequence goes on from NC_069493.1 coordinate 6,766,796, forward strand.
TTTCCCGGTTCATTCTTTTTCTTCCCTCTTCTTCTTCACAACCCCCTTTCTTGCCCCCCCGTTTTCGAAAATTGGTCTTAAACCCACACTTACTTTTTAAACCCCTCTATCCGGGGGCCTTTACCTACAATTCTGAATTTTTTACCCAAATCTCCTATTCTATACCCCCAAAATCGGGGGATTTCAGATGTTGCTTTGGTTTTCCCCTTTTGGTGCTTGCTTACGAACCTTCATGGCTGTTTAACCTCCCCAGGAAAATTGTTTTTTAAAATTTTTCTGATTTTTAAGAAAGTGCCCCCTTTCGCATGTATCCGACTGCCAACTTTTCCATACCTCGCCTTCATGAGGAACCTTTGGAAAAGGGAAATTTGTTCTTTTACCCCCCTTCTCGGCTTTTTTTACCCCGACTTTCCCCTTTCTTGCACCAAAAACCCCCCACTTCTTTTATTGGTTTTTTAATGCCCCCTTTCCTCTGGGGGGGGGGGGTCTCTTGGACTAGGGGCCCTTCATTTGGGGTTTTTTCCGCCCCCCACCCCCTAAAATTTTTAAATAGGGATATTTTCCCCGACCATACCCGCAGATCTAACCCCCTTTAAAATCACCGGCTTTCCCAAACACAACGGCCACCCCACACACCCCCTTTTTTCCCCACCCCGGGCCCCCGGGGGTTTAGGGGAAAAAAAGGGCACCACCCCCACCCCGGGCCTTCCCCCCCCCACCTCCCCCCAGCCCCTTCCCCCCAAAACCCCCCCGGGGGGGTGGTCTCCCTTTTTGGCTCGTGCTACGGAAACGTCTCATAGGTCCCGGGAAAAAGCGCTAGAGGCCCCTTTTTTAACAAACGGCACCCCGGGTTCATCAAGCCCCCCCTTGGGGAGGGTGCCCCCCCCTTCCTTTTTGAGTTTGCGGGGTAAAATAGTTTGGGTAAATCTCTCCTCCCTTTTTCACAGGTCCGGGGTTTTAAAAACCCCCCGGGGCCCTGAGGCACCAATTGGCCCCGGTTTTTCCGGGGGCCCACCCCGCCCTTTTTTCAAAAAAATTACCCACTTTTTTTCCCCCCTCAAAAAACGGTTAATTTTTTTTCCCGCACCAACGCTCCCGCATCCCGGCAGCGGGCCTGGAAAACATTCGATTTTCAACTTTTACACGGCCACCCCTTGTAGCCCACACTCTTCATTAAAAGGGGCACAAGGAGTTCTTCCCCAGCTGGGGAAAAATCTGCCTTGTTTCCCCCCTTTCCGCAAAGGGGGTTACTAAGGACAGGTGCCTCCCATATCCCCCCAACGCTTTACTGTGCAGTTTGAAAAGGAGGAATCCTAGTAAATCGACTTTTTTAAGTGGTTTTAGAGACTCGAAAAACAGTCCCCGCTAGTCAATATGGCTTTGTAAGGTCGTTCTACCATAGACCCCTTTTACACTTGGATACAATTTCTAATGCCTTTGCAAAATAATCACTGGGTTTTATTGCCATATTTTTTGACCTTAGAGGCATAGAACAACTTGGAGGTAAAATATTTTGGCCCGGGGCCCTTTCCTTTAGGCCCCGAGGCAATCTACCATCCTTCCCTTAAAAAATTTTTTAAACTGACGACTTTTCCCGGGTTTTCGGTCAAAAAGTTCTTTCCCGGACTTCGCCCAAGCTGAGGGTCCCCGGATGTTTTCAAAGCAAAACTCTTTCCCTTGTTTATAAATGATTTGGCCTCTGTTCTTCCACCCAATTTTTGGGTCTCACTCTATGTTGAGACTTCGCTATTGCTGTGCAGGCGTGACTGTCCCCCTTTTTGCAGTTTTTTTCCAGCTGCGGTCCCCGTGTTTCCACTTGGGGCCACCACGCAGGGGTTTTTAAAATTTTCAAGTACCAAAACTCACCAAATATTTCATGACCCGTTATCTCCGATCACCCTTTTGTTTTCTCTAGGCTCCGTATCCCCGAACGTATACAGTCAGGTTTTGGGCCTTCTCTTGCCGTCGGTTTATCTAAAACCCTCACATTACCTCTCGGAAGGCAACTTTCCAGCGGTAAACCTTCTTAAAACCCTTGCCATTTTTCCTGGGGATGATGTCGAACTCTGCTTCCCTACTTTCACCCCTCGTTTTATCAAATCGTTTATGGTGCCCTTTTTTATTCCGGGCCTTCCTGCTACTTCTCTACCCTTAACTTCCCCATCACCAAGGTTTACTTTTTGGGCCCCTTGGTGTTTTCGTCTTCCCCTGCGGGGCCCTCTATACAGAAGAAATTTTCCCAACCTTGTCTGATCGCCGGATGCCATTGCCTTCGTACTATGTACGCTCTCACGATCTACCAAACCTTCCATTTATAGAATGGTCACCGAATTATAGACATTCTTTATTTTGTTCGCCGCCCCGGGTTTTCTCCCCCCTTTTCTCTTGCCTAATTTACTCTTGTCTTCCCTTTTAGTTTCCCCCTTTATATGTTTATGTAGCATCTCACTTTTCCCCACCCCCCGGGAAGTTCCGCTGTTCAGGGCTGTTCTTTCTCACCCTTGCTCGAAAACTCAAATGCCTACGGTGGGTTCCGTCTCTTTTTTTTTGATCCTTTTTCCCCCCTTTTCAGCACCGCTGTGTACAAAATGGCTTAAAACTTCAGACGGCATCGGGTTCGCAGCGGTTTCCCAAGCGTCTTCGGGGGGATTTTCTTCTTCAGCAGCATTTTTTTGCTGAACTGTATCCCTTCTTGCAGGGGACTTATTGTTTTGATCTATGCCTTGATCATTTGTAGTAGTCTCAGCTCCCCTTTGTGCTTCAGGTATACGAAAATTTGATACATCATCCCCTGTTCTCCGACCACTTTGGCTACGCCGATCTCTACCAAACATAAGATATTGTTTTTTGTTGGGCCCCGGTCATGTCGAGTCAGGCAATGAAAAAGGCAGACATGTGCGCGGTCGAGTGCATGACCTACCCCAATTTTCCCATAGGTGTTCCATTTCTGGACTATTTTGCTGCAAAAAGCACCCACCTCGAACCGTTTTGGGAAAAGTTGGTCCAACTTGCTCGGGAAAAACTTCATTTATTAAACCGAGCATGGTTAATGGCGTCTTCTTGTATCAGTGCCCAGGTTGGGGACCACTCTTCCCCCCTTCGCATTTTGGCCCAATGTCTTACTAAGGTTTCATGGAGAGGCACCCCTTTCCCTCTGTGAGCAGTGTCAGTTCCAATATTAGCCACTTTGTTTTGACTGCCCCCTCATCAACGAGCCGCAGAAAAATTTTCCCCCCAATCGTCTTTGTTTTCTACTCTCTTTAACTTCCCCTTTTTGCTGATGGCCCCCCTTTAATCCGACACTTCATTTATTCTTGACAATGACGATTTACTCCACAAACTTTGAAAATTTTCACATCCCCCCCAGCCCTTTCTAGTTCGTCTCTTGCTGTCCTTTTCCCTTTCACCATCCACTACCCCGCTGTTACCTAACCTTTACTCATCCATCTCCCTTAGCCACCGATGCCTCGCTTCCTTCCTGCCGCAGCGCTGTATAGCCCTTTTGGCTTTGGCTTCTTTTTTATTATAAAATAATAATAATAATAAAAATAATAATATGTTTATTATTTTTTTTGTGGGGGGTATTTATCATCTTTTTTATGTTTTATTTTGTTTATTATCAATTTTTAAAAAAAATACTAGCGGATTAATAAAAAAGTGTATATTAACCCCTTCGGGTCCCTGCCCCTAGATCACGGCTTTACGTTCAGGGGCCAAACCGTAGATCAGCCCTGAGCTAGCTCACTTGATAAGCTGTGGGGGGGTAAATTTGGGCCCCAGATATGGAGAATACATCTATTGGTATTGGTACCACATAAAAAAAACCTGCAGCACATGGTGTATAATGAGAAAAAAACTGAGACCGTGATTTCGATTTAAAGCAGAGAATTTTCAGTTTTTTTCTATGTTTTTTTAAGTTGTATTTTTGATTTTTCGTCTCATTTGATAAAATGGGAAAATATTAAGAAATGGAGATGATTTTGATTTGGGTTTTTTGCCGGAAATGGCTTGAAACTGGCTCAAAGAACGGAAATTTAAATTTTTTCCAAGTTCAAGAGAAACAAACAACCTCACTCATCAAAACAGTCAGCTGGGGGGTCAATTACACTAAAATGTGTTGTGATATTTTTTACAATTATTACAATATTTAAACATAAAAACTTCTATTTTTTTTGGTTTTTAATAAAAAAAATTTATTTTGTGGGAATATAAAAAACAAAATGGAATTATTTGTAAAGCCTCAAAACATAACTAAAGAACAGAGAAATGTTAGTTTAATCCAGGAATACCTACATTGTTTTTTTTTTTGGGCCCTGTTTTAAATGAAATATTTTAAACTGTTTAAATGGCCAAATTACCAAATTTCCCAAAACTTATTTTGTAGTTAAACAGTTTACTTTTGGGGATTTTTGTGCTCAATCGATAGAATAGAAGTAATATAGTGAAAAAGCTAAGAATTTGGTTGACTGGGGAAAAATGTAATTGGCCTAAAAGGGGTCAAAGTTGGCAAAATCGCCAATTGTAAATATTCCGCACTCAAAATTCACAGGCAAATTTCGTCAATTTTCCACAAATTTATACTTTTTGTTTTATTACCTTTAGAAGAAGATTCTCTACCATTTCATAAGAAAAAAAAAACAAAATTTTTTTTTTTTTTAATTCTTGGACCCCCGGGGCGCACTTTGAAATTTTGGGCCCCTGGCCCCGAAAGGGTTAAAGTAATGTACGACATTTAATGAGCTGGTGATTATTTTTTCTTTTTTCTCTTCAACACCCGGCCCCCATCCACCCAGGAGGGTGGGGTCAAAAGAAAAAAAAAAGTTTTTCCCCTTTTTTAAATACAGTGGACCCCGGTTAACGATATTTTTTCACTCCAAAAGATGTTCAGGGGCCGTTTTGGGCCGAAATTTTTTCCCCTAAGGATATTTTTAAGTGATTAGTCCATTTCGACCCCCCAAAAATACATGTCAAACGCACTTACATAAAAACCTTACAATTGGCGCATTCGGAGGTGTCTTATGGGGGGTCCCCCTGTTTTAGTAATTTTTCAGAAAGAGGTTTTCCTTCTCCCGGGATTTTATTATTATCTTACAATATGGCGTCACTCGTAAAGTTGTTGGCTCCCCCAAATTTAATTTGTTTTTTATTTTTTCGGGGATGTATTTTTCATCTTTTATGTTATTATCATTTTATTATATAATTTCGAGAAAATATATACAGGATTAATGAAAATGTGTATATTAACAATATATACATTTTAAAGAGACTGTGATTATTATTGACTATTATTTTCTTATATATGGGCACTTTGGGCACAAGAACTCTTATGATTTTAATGTGTACCTGATCCCCAAAAGTGGTAATTTTTTTTAGGTAAGTTATTAAGTATAATTATCAGAGTTTTTATTAAAAGTGTGAAAGAGATGAAAGTAAATTTTTTTTTGGGGGTTTTTCTTTCTTTTTTGGGTCACCCTGCCCCGGTGGGGGGGCGACCCAAATTTTTGAAAAAAAAAAAATTATATTAATAACTTTTAAAACACTTTAAATTTTGGAGTTTCCGACAAGTGGAGAGATGTGGTGCTTCGGAGCTCTGGATAATGTAAACAAAAAAAGGGGGGGTGCATTTTGACCGTTTTTGAAAGCAGGGGGAAACCTTTTTAAAAAGTTTAGGCCCCATTTTAAATGACAATTAGGGAAAAAACTGAAACGAAGCGCCGTAAAGGGGGCCCCCACTATAGTTCTAAATTCCGTATAATTTTTTTTTTCCATGGGGGAGTAATCCCAGGACTGTAAACAATAAAAAGTTAAAAAACCCAAGGGAGGGGGGCCCTTAAATTTAGTAATTTGTGCATGAGAAGGGTTACTAGCCCCCCTTGTCTAACATTTTAGTTGCTTCTTAAGATATGGTGGCTTTTTTGGAGGAAGAATTATTTTCCACTTCCCCCCTGGAGTAAAAGGAAATAAAGAAGAACAAAAATATCAGAAAATGGGAAAAAAATCAGATGGGTGTGTAATTATATGGGTTACATGCAAGTGTAGGGACCCGTGAATAGAAGTTGCAAAATGTACATGTTTTTCTGCATGTTTGGCGGAAAAAAAGACGTCACAATCCTACCATATTAAAACTTACAGGTTTTGTTTCACACCCCCTTTGGGACTGAGACCTCCTTGGGGGTTACGTTCCATCTTACTATTTGTTTGGTGCTTTGTTACGATTAGAACTGCACTATTATTTAAAATATTTTGGGCCCTTTGTTAATTTTCATTTAATACTTGAGTGTAAAATTGTACCACTTCAGCAATAGCATTGTCTGATTAAATCTTTTTTTTTTTTTACGCTTTTAAAATGTTGAATGTTCTTGAACACCCCCGTTATATCTCAGTCTTTCCCTGAGTATTCTCATTTATGTAAATTTCGGCTAAAGGGTCAAGATTTGGGCCTCAGATTTCCAAGGGTGCTGGCCCAACTGGAAACCAAGGGGCGGCTGGGGGGACAAGGTGGTGGTTGTTGTAATTCACCCTTTTGAGAACCTATGTGTGGATAAGCTTAATGGAAAGCAATTTGAATGGAGGAAAAAAGATTAATACTTTTGGTAATACAGTTCAGCAAATGCACCAACATACACTTGGAACCCATGAGCAAAGCCGGAATGGCGTTGGACAGTGATGTACTGTAATTAATGCATGGGATAAGGGGATGAGGTTTGAATTTCTTTCAAGGAAAAACTAAATTAAATTCAATTTAACTCTCGCAAAAAATGCAAGCCCAATGTGGTCTTTTACATTGTAAGGAAGGTGTGTGCGTGGTGTGGTTTTGTTTGTGTGTGTGTGTAGAATATTTGAAAAGATTGTATATTGATGTATATTTTGATTGAAAGGGTGTGCATTTTCATTTTATTTTCTATTAAATTTAAAGGGGTTTAGTTCCAATTTTTATTCAATGGTACCCAAGAATATAAAATTTTGGTTATTGCACAGGAATTTTTGAAAAGAGAGAAAAAAACCCTGCGAGAGATACCTAGGATTTTGTAATGTCAAAAGGACTAGTCGTTGCCCTCACAGCATCCTCATCACTTTAATGAGAGAGAAGGCAAATTTTTGTGGTGATAGGGAAAGCCATTAATGAATTTTTTAAAAAAAAATTTAATAATTTTTTTTATACTTGCTGAAGCTTTAAAACATTTTTTATTAAAAAAATTTAAAGCAATTACCATAGGATTTCTAAATGCTTTTTTTTTTTTATATAATGTGTTACAATAGCCAAATCTCAGATTTGGTTTTTTTAAACTGGGTTAGGTCTCCCATTTTGAACCCGAAGTTTCCAGCTGTTTTTCTGTGGTTTCTGGTGCCATTTTTTTTTTTTTTTTTTTTTTTTTTTTTTTGGATTTAGAATTTTTAGCCCATATTGGGTTAATAACTTTTTATATGGAGAAAACAAAGGACTTCTGACTGCATTTCAATTTATTTTATTGAAATAGTACAAAGAATCTCTCCCCATTTATGGCTTTAAAACCCTTTTAAAAATGATTTAAAAAAATAATTTCCAAGAAGTTAATCAGTGTTATTTCAGTGTGAAATACTAGGAATGTTAGGGGTTAGGGGTTGACTAACAAAATGGCAGTGTGTTTGCTAACAGTTGGAATTTCTTTTAGTGATAGTTCTCACCTGGTAAACATGTTTAAAATTTAGTTTTTATTCATTCTCTTAGAAACTTTAGTATCATTTGTTTTTGAAATTGAAAAAAGTGCCAAAAAAAAATTGTTTCACATTTCCTCATTTAAATTTGAGGCACTGTAGTTGTTTCATGGATTTTTTTTCAGTAAAGAAACTATTTGTTATGCATTTTATATTATTAGTCTATAAATTTCCAAATTTTATATTAAAAAAAAAAGGGGAAAAAGCTTTAATGCCCCGGGGAATTAAAAAACCACTTAATAATTAGTATGATTTGGCATTTCATGTTTACTGCTCGACATTTGACTGGAGAAGAATTATGCAACTCTTCCTCCTAAGAAAACTATATTTATAAATATTTACTGAATGTGTTCAAAGCCACATTCTCCACTGAAGGCTTTGAATTTTTTATTTACTCCCAATGAAGCATCTCCTGTGTTTACTCAACAGCTGTTACTTCCAGGTATTGCTTCCTGGTTCAGCATTATATTTTGATTTGTTAAATTTGGTTACACAGGTTCAATACATAATGCCCTAAATTTACCTACCCTAATGTACATAGGAATATGATTAGGAGCAGAATATCAGAAAATAGTATGCTCTATGTGCTCTTGTTGCTTTTCAGATGTTTTCTCAATCTTTTTAAAATTTGTGACTTGTGGGTTTAGCACTTAGTTATAATAATTTAAAATGTGTTTCTTAGGGGGACAGGTTGGAATAATAGCTTTGGTAATGTCCCAGTACGACTTTACTTTCAAGACCGAGGACAGGAATTTTTACATATAAAGAAAAACTTGCTCTATATGAATTGGATTACATAATGAATTTTCTGTAGCTAATGATTTGATAAGTGAGAAGGCTTTTGAAAATGGTTTATGAATCACAAGCTATAGATGTGTATATATATACATATATTGTTTAGCTGCAGTTTGTCTAGGAAGGCTGAAACTTGCATATTCTTATGTTTGGTGCATAAGACACAATACTTTTCAGTGAGCCATTAACGCTGTAAATGTGTCAATGGTATGGACATTCCAGAAGCCCCACACAGTTCCTCAGCACATTAATTTGAAATCATTGATATTGTATAGATGTTTTTGCACGTGATATTTTCCAGCATGAATAACTGGAATATGCTCAATGTAGGAGGCATGTCTGAACTAACTGTTTGTAACCTTTTCTTTATTTTCTTCCCACTGTGGCTAAGAGTTTACTTGTATTTTGGTAAAAAAATTGGTTAAATTTAGTATTGTGTATAAAACCTTGGATATATGTATATCATAATTTTTTTTTCTTTTATTTGCTAATGTATTTTTGATTCATGAACAAAGTGTGTGTGTGTGTGTTGTGTGATGTAATTTTGGTTATTCTGACGAGTTAATGGGGGGGGGGTTTT
>NC_069493.1:6776365-6792431 GCF_026875155.1 Cherax quadricarinatus
TTTTGTCCAGTGCCGGGTTGAAGACTGCCCGGGGTCTGGGGTAATCCCCCTTTTGTGTGCTGGGAGGAAAGTTAAAAACAGTCTCGGGCCCCTGACACTTATTGTATGGTCTTTTTAAAGTGCTAGGGGACACCCCTGTTTTTCTTTGGGGGGGAATGGTGAAACCCGTCTTGCCAAGTCTTTTCCCTTTGTAGGGGTTTGATTTTCGCCGGTGAAAAGTTCGGTACTAGTCCCCCCTAGGATTTTCCGGGGTGTATATAATCATGTATCTCTCCCCCCTGCGTTCCAGGGAATACGGGGTTTTAGGGAACCTAAAGGCCCCCAGAAAGGGGAGGTTTTTTTTCTCCGTTTTTGCGCCCCCGGAAAAAAGTTCTCTGTACTTTTTCCCCAGGTCGGAAATTTTTCCCCTCCCTTTGGGAAAGGTGCTGTTAGTGTGCAGAATTTTTCCACCCTAGAAGAAAAAAGTGACCTGAAGAGTTTTCACCCAGGGGGCTTGGCCCCCCTAGTTTTGAAAGTTCCATTATCCATCCTGTCATTTTTCTAGCAAAATGCGATTAAAAATTTTTTGGGCCCTTAAAAGGGTGAGATCCCCCGGGACATGACCCACTCCCGGGGCTTTTGCTTTGGTTTTTCGCTCTATTTTGGGGGCCAGAATTTTTTTTTTGTCCCTTGATGAAGATTTAATTTCCTTTTGTTTCCCATTTGAGTAATTGAAATTTCTCATCGTTGTTCCTATTGTTTTCGGGCAGCCCACTAAAAGTTTGGTTGAGGTCCGCCTGGGGGCCTTTGCAGATCTGCAATGGGGGGGAAAATGTATGCAGATTGGGTGTCGTCTCCCCAAAGGGGGGCACGGTGCGGGGGCGGGAACCCCTTGTCTATGTCGGTTTTTGAGGATGGGGGAAAAAGATGGGAGCAAAGTACTGGGGCCTTGGGAACAGGGGGCTTTTCACCGTAGCTGCCTCGGACTTTACTCTGTTGGGACTACTCTCTGTGTTTTTTTTGTGGGGAAAAATTTATGGGACCATCGACCCGGACTTTTCCTTTTTTATTCCTTTAGCGGCATTTGGTTGGTAGCGGGAAAACCCCCCGGGAGGTTACTACTTTCCTGCCAAGTGAGTGAAAAACGAAACCCTGTAATTGTTTTACATGATGGTAGGATTGCTGGTGTTTCCCTTTTTTTTGTCTATGAAACATGCAAGATTTCGGTACGTCTTGCTACTTCTACTTACACTTAGGTCACCTACCCCATTCATTTTTCAAGCACATAATACACCCCCCCCTCTGGGTTTTCTTCCCATTTTCTTTCTTGTTCTTTTCTTGTTTATTTCCCTTTTTCTCCTGGGGGGGTGGAACCGGGAAAACTTCCCCCGTAAACCATGGTTTTTGTAAGAGGCGGGCTAAAATGCCGGGAGCAAGGGGGGTGTTTAAACCCCTTCTCCTGTATATATTACTAAAGTAAAAAAGGAAAAAAACTTTTTTTTTTTTTTTTTCCTTTTGGGGGCCCCCCCACCTCAGTGGGATACGGCCCGGTGTGTTGGAAAAAAAAGAATAATTAGTTAAATTATAAAAAAAAACAAATCCAAATCCCTTTAAAAAATTTTTTAGAATTTAAAAAAATGAACTGGGGGGAAGCATATATTAAATTTTAAAAAATATTTTTTATAGAAAAAAATGAAAAAAAAGTAATTTTTCCTAAATAAAATATTTTTAAAATTTTCATTTTTTGTAAAATTTATAAGGGACGTAAATAAGTTCAGGTAGAAAAAAAATGTATATAATAAAGGGGAAAGGCAAGTTTAAAAAGCAGGAAGTAAAAAAACCCGGCCTTTACCCAAAACACCCCCAACATTTTTGAATTTTTTAAATAAATTTTTCCCGAAATTTTAAAACTCTGGGGGCTCATTTTTTCCCTAAAGGGTTTGGTTTGGGAAGGAATGGTTAGTGATGGTATCGTTTTTTTAGTTTGGTTGTCTTGCTTTAGGTTTAAGTTTACTTGGGGTTTTTCTTTTGTGTCAGGGACTCCCTTTTAAAAAGTGTGAATATTTCCAAAGGGAAAAAATCCCTTAGAGTGCAGTTCAGAGTAAATTCCTTTATAAATTTAAAGATAATTTATTAAAATTTTTTTCCGGAGTCAAAGGGGGTTTTAAGGGGGGGGGGGGAAAAAAAGTTTAACATGGATATTCCCCTTTCATACGGGGTAAGTTATTTGAAATTTTAAAAAGCGTCTATAATTTGTAATGGTTTTCAGGACTTGAAGTGTTAAATCCCTTTTGGGTTAGCGCTTCTTTTTTTTTTTATAATAAATAATTCAGGGCTTCAAAAAAAAGATTTGACACCTTTCCCCAACCCTTTTTAGGGGAGGGTAGGGGCCCTGAGCCCCAGCCTTTTGCTTAAGGGGCTGGGCATTCCATTAACCTCCCCTTTGGGGGGGGGAGGGGAAAACCAGAGGGGCCCAGCTTGTGGTGGCCTGGGGGACAGTTGGTCCCCAAAAATGGGAGGTTTCTTTGCCTCTTTTCCCCTGGGAGATTAGGTTTTCCGGGAAAACTCTCTAAAGAGGGAGCCAAGGCCCGGGGCCAAACCCCTTTGGGCAAGGCCCGGGCCGGGGGGAAACCGGCTAATTTTTTTTTAATATTAATAATAATTAAAAAATTTAAAAAAAAAATAGCTTGTGTAAAAAATTTTAAAGGGGAAAATTTTAATTTTAAAAAAACTGTGCTTCAAATTTTTTTTCAAATTAGTACGTTATTGTAAATTGTTATTTTTGATTTTTTTTTTTAATATTTTTTTTATATGTTTTTTTTTTTTAAATCAAGAAAATTTTTAAGACGTCCAACCCAAAAGGCCTCAAAATCACATGTTCACCCTAAGTTTAAGAATGTTTTAATCAATATTTTGAGAATTTTACAAGGGACCCCAATGGAAATTAATTCACTTAAGCTTTTTGGGTTATCCTAGGTAACAAACACTTGCTGCTATGTATGAAATTATATACTGTATTTATATTTTCCTTTACCTAAATAATTAACTTACCTACTTATTTACGTAATCTTTATTTTAGGTATTAATGTATTCTTGTTTAGTATTAAAACAGGTTACATGCAGCCTTAAATGACCCTCATGTGATCATTAGGTTATATCAGATATTAGTCTACCTATTATTGTAAGCTGATCCTCTTAATGTTAATGTAAATATCTCATTTTACTTTATTCGTAGGGTTTTATTCTCCTTTTATGTAGCTGTTTTTCCACAGTTGAGTTACTTACCCCTTTTAACTTTTAAAGTTTAAATAAGATATTACAAGGACTCTAATGGAAATAAGTAATTTATCTGATTTTTTTTTTTAGGTTATCCTAGATTAATTTACACTGATTTAATTGTACTTATATGTTTCCAGTGCCTAAATACAATTACTAACTACATTAGCCAACCCGTTTTTGTGTATGTGCTGGGAAAGATCCCAGTTTTGGGGGTCAGAATATTTATTTGTTTCATGCTATTCAGATTATGAGTTTTCTAAGTGATATACACCAAGTAGGTTTTATTCAGATTACTCAGGATAACCCAACAAACTCACTGTCATGAGATGGCTAATTTCCATTGGGGTCTTTAAATCTTCCCCAAGATGAGACCCACAAAGTTGACTCCATTGGCAAAACTTGCCTCATACAGGGGTCCTTGGTTTGGCCCCTTGCACGGCGGAAACACTGGGCTTGTTTCCTTACACCTGCTGTCCCTGTTTACCTGCAGTATGAAGGTAACTGGGTGTTAGTTGACTGTTGTGGGTTGCATCCTGGGGGACAAAATTGAAGGGCCCTCAGTGAAAATGAGACAGACGTCCTCAGTGATGCACTAACTTTTTGGGTTTCCCTGGGTGGCTAACCCTCCCCGGGTTTAAAAAATCTGAACAAATCCCAATGGAAATAAGGGTCACTCTGTTGATTTTTTGGGTTATCCTAGGTTCTCTACACATATGCTGCTAGTATGATAATTCTATGTAACTGTATTTGTGTATACCTGAATAAACTTACTGCTGTGTGAGCAGGAGTAAGGTTTGTATGCAGAATGTTTTCACTCATCCAGGGCCCAAAACCTGATCCTCATGTGTGTGTGAGCCCATGCTGCTCATGGCTCAAATGATAATGGCCTAAGTTCACACTTAAGGTATTGGGGTTTGGTCCTGAAGGAGTGGAGCATTGGTCATTTATTTATTTTTTTATTATTTGTTTATTATTAATTTGGACATGATACATAGATGTACAAAGAAATACAGTGGTTAAGTGTACATGCCAAAACCCCCTTGTATGCAGAGCATTATGGGCAGGCTGCCCCTGTTCACCTAGCAGTAAGTACCATAAATATTTACTGCTAGGTGAACAGGGGAAAAATATAGTATCGTAGGTACCTGGTTAGAGAAATTGCGGAATTTATCCTGGGTGAGAGGATTAAAGGTCCCCCAGTGGTGACATTGCTTTACTGGATTTTTAAACCCCTCCAGGTTAATAATCTAAACAAAACTTCTACTAACAAATACTAATAAATATACAAAAAAAATATTTTAAAAATTACTGTAATTCACATACTATAATCTAAATGCCATGGATGCATAGCGTGTCAATCTTATTTCTGGCCTGTTTCCATTAAGATCCTTTAATTTCTCTCTTATATTTCAACCCACAACTGTCAGCTATGTACAGTATATTACCTACTTTCTGCTCGCAAACAGAAGCAGTGTGCATGGGGGAAATACAGGGTGCTCCTCGACTTTTGATGGTTCAACTTGCGATATTTCAACTTTATGATGGTGCAAAAAGGAATTACACGTACAGTGGTACCTCGGATTTTCATTAATAATTCATTCCAGAAGGCTGTTCGAGTGCTGTTTCTGAACGGAATTTATTCCCATAAGGACGAATGTAAATTTTAGATTAGTCCATTTCGTTCCAGAAGGCTGTTCGAGTGCTGTTTCTGAACGAATTTGTTCCCATAAGGACGAATGTAAATTAGATTAGTCCATTTCAGACCCCCAAAAATACACTTTCAAAAGCACTTACAAAAAATACACTTTCATAATTATTCGATTGGGAGCTGTACGAAATCCAGGGCACTACTGTACTTTGGAAATAACACTAATGATAATTACGCAACATGAAGGTAGCAAATCTGTAACTTGTATTCATTCCATTTACTTTTCATACTGGTATAATTAGTTATAGTAATTATTTGTTTATTTTCACATTCCTGATAGTTATTTATTTATTTATTTGCAGCCTCTCCTCACTTAGTGACGTACTCCTTTACTGATGACTCAGACTTACGATGGGATCTATGACCAGTATTCATACCTAAATAATTTATATTAAACTGATTTCCTCTGTTCTGTTTATTACAATATACAGTGCACTACTGTATAAATATTCAAAAATATACCAGAAGTGTTATAAATGGTGCAAAGGTGACATTAAAACAATATCAAAGATGGTTGACACAAACCCACTACCATTACAGTATGCTCCTCACTTAGCGGCGAATTCGTTTACCAATGTAGTCTTAGGAACGGAACTCCGTTGTTAAGTGAGGAGAGGCTGTATTTATTTATCATATACATGTATATTCATATTCAACTTAAGATATTTTCAACTTACGATGGGTTTGTCAGAACGTAACCCCATTGTAAGTCGAGGAGCACCTGTAGTTGTTTACTTTTTTCCTGGAACAGAAATCTGTTAATCATTTATGCTATAAATAACACCCAAATGCTGTCCTGTCTACAGGAAAAATAGTTATTTGTGGAAATTTTTTATTTAGGTGATAATAGCAAAATAAAAATATTAGTTATGTAAATTCATTTTTACTAATGGGGGTTTGCAACAGAAACGGTTGTATTTTGACAGGTAGGAAAGAAGCTTTATTTGATAAATTTAATAATGTAGCCCAACTTAACCAAACCTAACCTAACTACTTATTATCTGGACAGGTTTACAGATTGAGAATTGGTCAATTACAAGTAAATTGCATTGAAATTACATTGATTCAATGACCTGCATATTATAGAGCGGTTGAATTGGGGTATTGATATAAAAGAATGAGAATTTACAGTCAGTCAGTGGATATAACATTTATAAGAGGTTTAATAATGATTTAATAGGTGCTTTTTAACTACAGTGGATCCCCGACTTAAGATATTAATTCGTTCCAGAAGGCTGTTCGGGTGCCATTACTGAACGAATTTGCTCCCATAAGGAATGTTGTAAATTAGATTAGTCAGTTTCAGACCCCCAAAAATACACTTACAAAAGCACTTGCAAAATTACACTTACATAATTGTTCAAGTTGGGAGCTGTTCGTAAGTCGGGGGTCCACTGTATTCGTATTGAGCGTCCTGTAGATGTACCATGCACAGTAGAAAGTGTGTATGGAAAATACAGTCATAACCCCTCTTTACATCATTTTTGGCCAACATCAAGTTCACTTTACACCACTTTTTCTAGGGTAAATTTCAGTTCAGCTAATATTATGTCCAACACTACATCACACAGCAATGTCACCTATGTCATAATTTTTTTAATTGTGTTTGTTATTTAAAATTATGACTAAAATGTGCTTTAGTGTTCTTTAAAATTAGTGAGTTATTCACTCTAGTTTTACAGTGTTTGTCATTATTTTAAATCTACTGTCACTCAGGAAAAAATTATCTATCAGAATTAGTACTCATTTAGGTTCCAGGCAACCCCCCCCCCCCTCCTTATTTAAAGTTTTAAAAATACAGTCATACCCGCCCTACATCATTGGTTCCAAGAGCCATGACATAACCTGGTTTTTGACATAAACCAGACATAATTAAATTAATTAAAAATGCCTTAAAGGAACTTAGGGAATTACACTCTCGCAAATTTAGCGGTCTCTGCGATATTATGCATCAGCGATTTTGCTCACTTGAGCCCTATTTTGGGCCAGATCCATTATTCCAGTCGACTATATTCATAGCTGTTTTGCTAGCACTCCTTTTGTTCTATCATTTGAGTACAAGAAACTGCCTCTTTACCTATTTCAACTACCCAGTAAAGTGATCAGAAATTGGTAATTGGCCAATACATACAAATTTAAGCAAGGCCAGTTACAAAATAGGGTCTAGAATTAACAGTGCAAACATTCCTAGCACTAAAATAAAATTTTTCTCTGTTTCATTAGTCACATCTCCAGGCCCCTCTTATATTATGCCTGCTTTCCATTGTGAATTTGTACTCGCACAAAAAAATAGAAGATTAACTGTTATGCAGACTACTGTATTATATCATCTTCATTTCTGTAATACAGTGGACCCCCGGTTTATGATCAGCTCCCAATGCGACCAATTATGTAAGTGTATTTATGTAAGTGCGTTTGTATGTGTATGTTTGGGGGTCTGAAATGGACTAATCTAATTCACAGTACGTATTCCTTATGGGAACAAATTCGGTCAGTACTGGCACCTGAACATACTTCTGGAATGAAATAATATCGTAAAGCGGGGTCCACTGTACATCTTCCATTCTATCAAATGAGACCAATAAAATGAGAATACAGCCATAAATACCAAGCAAAAATACACTGCAAAGTTGCTGTTTTAAAACAAAAACACGTTCAGTTTTTTTTCTCATTATGCATTGTGGGGGTCTGAGCTGACCACAGACCCATTCTCTGGCTCCCTATCTGGGGAGTATCTGATATGTAAGCCTACCAGCTATCTCCCGCAAGATTCGAAGTCGTTAGAATTTTGGCGTAGTATTATGGGACCAGACACTGGCTTCAAAGTCATAATACAATGGACCCCCGGGTTAACGATATTTTTTCACTCCAGAAGTATGTTCAGGTGCCAGTACTGACCGAATTTGTTCCCATAAGAAATATTGTGAAGTAGATTAGTCTATTTCAGACCCCGAAACATACACGTACAAATGCACTTACATAAATACACTTACATAATTGGTCACATTTGGAGGTAACGTTATGCGGGGGTCCACTGTATTACGGGACCAACAGTGAAAGGGTTAACTGATAATTTCAGAATTGTCCATAAAAATAAAAATTTGATTTGATGGGCAATCTGTTAACCCTTAAACTGTCCAAACGTAGATCTACGTTTTTTTCAACTTTTAAAAGAAAGTAAAAAAATGACCTTTTTTTTTTTTTTCTTTTTGAAAACTCAAAAAAAAAAACTTTGATTTTCCATTTTTTTTTTTTTGTTATTTTTGAAAATTTTAAAAAAAACCCCAAGTTTAATTTATTGGGGGGAACACGCTGTAACCCGTAATCTTTTTGGGGAACATTTTAAAGGGGTTAAAAAGAAGAAAAAAATTTTTAACCCAGCAGCCCAATAATTTTTGGTTCGTTGCTTAAAAATTTTTTCCCAAATCATGGTTTTGTTTTTTAAAACCCCTTTCGGGGGCCAACCCCCAAAATCTGAATTCCCAACCAGTGTCCAAAAAAATTTTAAAAAAAAAAAAAAAAATTATTTTTTCTTACAGAATTAAAGAGAAATTTTTTTTGTAAGGGTAAAAAACAAAAAAAATTAGAATCAATCAGTACTTCCCGAGATACGTGCCAAAAAATTTTGTAGAAAATGATGTGGGGGCGGAACATCGACGAATTCCCCAGATGCGAAATTATATTATTTTTTTGGGTTTTTAGTTGTTTTTTTTCTTTTCTTTTCCCAATTTTTTTTTCAAATTCCTACTAAAATTTGGGGCCTGAGAACCAATACGGGGTATAAATTGATATATTTTAAAACTCACTGTATTGAACCCAATAACCGCACTAAATTTATTATCATATTATTTTTTTACCACTGTTTTTATTAAAAAAACTTGAAACAATTATTGATAATATTTTAATGTTTTCAAATCTTATTTTTAACATTTTTAAACAATCACGGACTTTTTTTAGAACTCCCGGAGCTTGGGGGGAACCCTTAAAACCCAAGGCACCATGCACAGGGGCACCTTTTTTTCCCCACACATAAACCGATTTTCTTTGCGTCTTTTTTTGCCGCTTTTTTGTTTTTTGCACGACAAAAATTCTTTTTCCTGAAAAATTTTTTTTTTAAATTTTGAAGGAAGCGTATTTTTAAATGACCCACCTTCTTTCCTTCAAACGTTTGGGTATTTTGTAAAATGAATTCGAGGACCATTTTTGTATTGCAGGTTTTTGTTGCCTGGTATTTTCTTTTAAGATTTTTGGTCTGACAACAGACAAAAAAAAATTCCCCAATACGGTGGCTGTTCCCAGTCTTTATTGGTACATATTATATGCATTCGCATTGAAAATTCCCCGGGAGATGGAAGAAAAATTTCATGTACCATTGTAACTCTTTTCAACACAGTCCAAAAAAACCAATCTGCATGCCCCACTTGTCAACCAAGCGCATTTTTTTTGTATAAACAAACACTGTCCTGGTTTCGAATTTCGTTTTTTTAAATTTGGGCACTTCGATCAACTTTGCCAAATGTCTTCATTTCCCTTACGGTGAAAGGGTTTTTTCAACGATGTACATCTCGTTTTTCATGCCACCGTAATGGGCCCTGGGTGTCATTGGAAATAAAAAAAACCTTTCACGTCAAACACCAAAGAACACCTGTTTTTTGACCTGGGGAAAAGTTTAACGATTAAAAAACGCACTTTTGGGCCCCCACATCGGGCTTTTTTCACTTTGCATGAAAAAACTGAGTAATGGGCTTGGTTTACCGTTATCGGGAATATTTTTTGGGCCCCTTTCCAGAAAAGGGCCATCAGGTTTTTTCGCAAAGGGCCACCTGATATAACCCCCTAACATTTTTGGGATCTTTCAATTTTTACTTACCCGTGTAAAAACAATATCCAAAACCAGGCCACTGTCCCAATCACAGATTTAAAACAATTTTTTTACCCCAAAGGTTTCCCCTTTCCGGGAAAAACCTTTGAATGACAGTCTAAAAACCCTTTTTAAAAAAATCAAAGACTCGTCCAAATTAAAAAATTCTTGAAGGATAAAAAATTTTAAACCTGAAAATTTTTTTTGAATAAAATGAAAAAAATTTCTAAACTTGTTAACCTGTCACTTTTTGTCCCGGCCTGGGTTTTTTTTAGAGAAGTGCAACATTTCGTAACAGTAAAATAAAACCCGTTCACTGGGAATTTCACTGAAGGGTGGGGTACAAATTTGCCGATCTGTGGGCCATTTTGCCTTTTTTATTAACTTTTAGACGTGAGGGATAACATTAATTTTTGCAAAAACAAATACATTTTTTCAACAGTCGTCCTTTCCACCTGTGTAGTCTTACTGGGGGGAAAGTTTGAATTTGCCCGGGTAAAAATAAAAACTTATTACTTTCCCCCGACCAAAACTTTCCCCCAAAGCTTTCCCAAAAAATAATTTTAAAGAATTCCATTCATTGGCCCCTTTCCAAGGGACGGTATAGAATTCCCCTTTTCGAGTCATCAAATGGGGAGGGGTGGGGCCCCAAAAATTGGGGTTTTTTTCGCCAATCCCAGATACGGGTTTTTCTGGTGGGTACTGGACCATAGGGGGGTTGTACGGTGGTTTTTGGGGGGCTGGGGGGGTGACGCTCCGCTTTGGCCTTGAACTAAAATCAGCAGTGGGTTTTCCCCCTGGGAAAAGCGAGTCACCAAGGCGGGGGCCTACACCACCCCCCAGCCCCACTAACACCATCCACTGATTCTGGGGGGCCCATCCATGGGGCCCCGTTTTAGGACTCCCCCGTCAACCCCGGGGTGGGACTTAAATCCGGTTTCCCGGGTGACCCGCCCCCCAAAACTGGGTTTAAATAAGGGCGCCATGCGGCGGCGAAAAATCCGGAAGTTAGGGAAATGCCTCCCAAATGTATCCCTCCCCCACGCAAAAAATACAATCCCCCCCAGCCCTGCCGGCGACCAGGGCCCCGGGAAAAAATTTTTTCCCCCACTTTTGGAAAACCCGAATGATTTTCCCAGGGGGCCCCAAAAAATAAATCCAGAATCCGGGTTTTTACTAATTTTGAACCGGCCTTTTTTTCGGGAAAATAAATTTGTTTTCCTTTTTTACTTTAAAGGAACACCCGGGAAAAGGGGGGAAGGGGGGGGGGGGGGGCTTGCACGAGGCCCAAAACCCAAAAGGGTGAGGGGCCCGGGTTTTTCCCCAAATTTTCAACCGGTAAATTTTTTGTTTAACGGGGGGCCCCAAAGGCCCCAGAACCCCCATTTTCCACTCAAAAGTGGCAGAACCTTTTCAACAGGGGGCCCAAATTTTCCCGGAAGGTTTTGGGGCACTCAACCCACCAGGTGAACAAGGGAAAAGGCCCGGGTTTTAAAAAAAGTTAAAAGGCCCCCTTAAAATTTTTTGTTTACGGGAACCCGGGAGAAAAATTTTTTTTCCCAAATTGGTTTGAGCCCCTTTTAAAAAATTTTTTTCCCTAAAAATTTTGGGGAAATTAGGGGGGAACTTTTACCGACCCCCAAAATTTCACAGAAAGGGTTTAAAATCCTTTAAAATTTGTTAATTTTGGCTTAGGAAGGTTTAAATGGGGAGAATAAAAGTTTTGGGCCTTGGGGGTTTGCTTTTTGCCAGAAGGGTTTTTAAATTCCGGTATGAACCGGGGAATTTTTTCCCCAAAGGATTTTTTAAAGAAATTTAATTAATCTGTTTCAGACCCCCAAAAATACACTTATGAAAGCGCTTACATAAATACTCTTACATAATTTGTTCAAGTTTTGAGCTGTTTGTATCCCGAGGTACCACTGTATGATGATAACAGTAATTAGGTTCCTTGCTCCTTGCTCCCTTGCCAGTAAATGTTAATGTCACCATTCCTGGGTAGTGGAGCACTGGAGTAGGCCCAACAGGCACTTTTGCTTAAATGCACCAGCCACTCTTCCACCTTAATCTTATGTACTACCCTCCTCCCCAATTATGTATTTGAGCACGTTACTGATTTTCAGATTCACTTGAGAAAGTTCACTACATGTGAACAGAAATATGATCCACCTTTGTATAGGTTCTGTTTTCTTGAGGCTCCTTGATGCTGGTTAAGAGGCCTTGTTCCAAGGATTTGTGCTTGTCCTCTCCTTCCATGGAGGATACCTGAGTGCTTCCCATTATCCCTGGTGCTCTATAAGATAAGATACTTTATATCAACATGGTACAATGTTTGTACAAAGGTGAATGATATTTAGGTGTGCATGCAGAAAACCCCTTAATATAGCAGAGCAATTTGGGCAGACTTAAGATTAATAGGCAATGGCAGTTGAGTGGTTTTACACATACAGTCACATAGTTGACTGTAAACGTAAATGCATGAGTTATAATGAATACAAGAGGATTTAATATCCTATTAGTACATGTTATATAGCTTCTTTCAAGTTTGAAGAATTACAGGTGTGATTATGATTATAGATAATGAGGAATCTTGCATATTAACATAAAGGTGACACAATCAGTGTTTTAATGGTTGAGAGGATTACAGATATTAAGGATGAGATTATACTGTTTTACATAGGTTTGTGACACTGAGAATGTGGATATGAAGTTTCACATCGCAATTAGCTGATGTTGGGATATGTTAGGGAGAGGTGTTTACTACACTACAAATACAAATACAAAATTTATTTTTTGTAAAAGTTACAATGTGTGATTACATTTTATAATTTGTTAGGTACAAAGAAAAGCCACTATCATGCCGGGGCATTTCAAGCAGACTAAATTATGTGTTTTTCTGGAAAGGTGGGCTTGAGATAAAGCATAAGAATGTACTGTACAGGATTTCAGAAACAAGTAGCCACTGTTCATGCTGTATATACAATGTTTTGCAAATATATGTTATGATAGAGGGGAACGTATGAGAGTATAGTTATACCGATGCTCTTATGTGGGTGTAAAGCATGGGTGGTGAATGTTGCAACAAAGAGAAGGCTGGAGGCAGTGGATAAGTTGTGTTTGAGGGCAATGTGTGGTGTGAATATAATGCAGAGAATTCATAGTTTGGAAATTAGAAGGTGTGGGATACCAAAAACTATTATCCAGAGGGCTGAAGAAGGGTGTTGAGGTGGTTTGGACATGTAGAGAGGATGGAGCAAAATAAAATAACTTTGAGAGTGTATAATCTGTAGTGGAGGGAAGGCGGGGGTAAGGGTTGGCCTAGAAAAGTTGGAGGTAAGGGGTAAAGTTTTTTTGTGCAGGGGGAAAGTTGGAGGGAGGGGGTAAATTTTTTTTTGTGCAAGGGGCTTGGACTTCCAGGAAGAATGTGTGAGTGTGTTAGATAGGAAATGAATGGAGACAAATAGTTTTTAGGACTTGACGTACTGTGAAGTGTGAACAAGGTAATATTTATTTAGGGATTCAGGGAAACTGGCAGGCTGGACTTGAGTCCTGGAGATGGGAAGTACAGTGGACCCCGGTTAACGATATTTTTTTCACTCCATAAGTATGTTCAGGTGCCAGTACTGACCGGAATTTATTCCCATAAGGAATATTGTGAAGTAGATTAGTCCATTTCAGACCCCCAAAACATACACGTACAAATGCACTTACATAAATACACTTACATATTGGTCGCATTCGAGGTGATCATTATGCGGGGGTCCACTGTACTGTGCCTGCACTCTGAAGGAGGGGTGTTAATGTTGCAGTTTTATAATTGTAGTGTAAGCATGCCTCTGGCAAGACAGTGATGGAGTGAATAATGATGAAAGTTTTTGTTTTTTGGGCCACCCTACCTTAGTGGGAAATGGCCGATGGTGTTAATAAAAAAAAATTGTATAGTATTATTCCAGATGTTTTAAGTTTTAGACAAATAGGATGGCATGATTAATATCATGAAAGTTATTGTATGCTTTTTCTCTATATTTACATAAAAGTGTTGTGCTAAGAGTCACTTTTAATAACTTGTATTGTCATTACTTGCCACATAATTTTGTATTTTCCAGATACATTTACAATATAATCAAATTAACCATTTTTCATTTCAATTTGATTGTATCTTTCACTGCATATACAGGTAAAAATGGAGGGGAAGCTCTAAAGATTTTTAAAGAAGAGGAGGACTTGGAGGAACCAGTGCCTGTACAAGAGCTAAAAATATTGGAAGAGGAAACCAGGATTGCTAGTTCTGTCTATCGACATGTGGTACATCAGCAAGCAGTGGAGGAGGTGGCAGAAGCTGCAGGTATGTAAAAAAAAAGTATCAGGATGTGAGTTTCCTGGCAGACCTGGGATAAATCTTCTGTATTTTCCACTTGTATTAAAAGTAGATCATTCATGACATTAACATTGTGAGTTATAATTGTTCTGGTAGTTGTTTTCCTACTACAGAATTATATACAGTGCTCTTATAAAGAGTCACTTGGTGATATGAACAGGATTAAGAGGATTCAAGAAGTTAGATCTCAGGTCCAGTTCCTTAGATCACAAGTCCTTCACCAGCATCAAGGAATCTGCTTGAGGGGAAATTTGAATAAAACCTTTGAAAAATTAGTCCATTACCCTTTACCAGGCCTGGTAAAGGGTTAAGCTAGTTATCCAAGGAGCTAGGTGTGGGGGTTAGGAAAACTACAGTTTTCCCTAGCTTCCTATTTTAAGGTCTTGGGTTTTAGAGTAGTAGTATCTTCTTTAATCCAGCATTATTTATTTGTTGACACGTGGGTTTCTTCACAGTAACTTGAGATCGTGGCAAAACATTTTCTCATTGTATGTTAACTCTTATTTTCACATTCTGGTTTGATTTTCTCTAATATTTTCTTTTCAGATTCTTTAGAACTGTCACTCACTGATAACGAATTGCATACTAAATATCATTTATTGAGTTAGAAGGAATTTGTTTATGAATCTCAGCAGTATGAGAGGTATGGGCGAGCCCTTTAAACGTACTGTCCCAGTTTACCTAGCAGAAAATAGATTAACTAGTAATCAGCAATTGTGGATTGCATCCTAGGAAAAAAACCTTGGGAAGAGTAGAAAAATACGTCATTGGTTACCTTTTGTTGGGTTTTCTTGGCATATTAACCTCCAGAGTTGATGACAATTACAAGAAAGTTGCCTTCTCGATATTTTTCAACCAAATTACTATGGATTTTACAACACACATGGTGAAGGATCACCAGTAATGTATTATTGATATTTGCCTTTTACCATTGTTTCTTTTTATATCTTAATTATGAACCCAAATTGCTGTGGAAGCTTACATTGTGAGGAGTATCAGAGGACTCTATAAGTGCCTGAGAGAACTTAGAGATTTAAGTTCTCTCATTGTATTATTTTAGTCTTCTAAATCTTCATAGAAGATTTCCCTTGTACATTAACCCTAAAGGGTTAATAATGCATGATAACCAAGACTAAATGCGCAATTTGTTATTTTCAGTTAGGTTCCTCGATCCTCTTTTGGATGTGACCCACAGCAGACTACTAATTTAATGCTGGGTGAACAGGGGAAGTGGATGTAAGTGGACTTGCTCATATGTTGAAGTTTCTCTATGTCGTTACTGATGTCAGTTATTGAAACAACTGAGAAACAAAGGGCTAGCACTTTGTGTATTTTCATTACAAGTACTGCATATGTTGTTCACTTTTTTTTTTTTTTTGCCTTAGCATAATTCGCATTTCCTAAATTTCCCAGCACTCCATCCAAGGCAGGAGTTCCTGGTCAGGGCAAAGGAGGAGCCAGGGACATCTCCATCAGGTTTACCACTTGTACAGAGATTCCCATCTCTGCCCCACAGTGCAGGTAAGCTATCTGCCCTTGGCTGGGAGAGATGCAATGATCTGTTTGTAACCAGTTTGCTACAGGGGATGCTGCACTAACATATGTGCTGTGTTTTCCATATTCAACTTAAAAAGAGTTGTTTGTAACCCTGAGCATATTATCATTTAGGAAACAATGGTACAGGTGGGACCCACTTTACAGTGTTTCGCTAATGCAGTGGTTTTCATTTATACCCATTCCTCATTTATTCATTATTATACTCAAAAGAACCACTAAACCTACAAGGGTCATACAGCCCTCATTTATTCAGACTTCCTATAAATATATTCACAACTCACTTAAGCTAAGGAAAAAATTTTTT
>NC_069493.1:6792931-6809929 GCF_026875155.1 Cherax quadricarinatus
CAACCAGCGTTGTTGGTGGTTGGGGGGATTTTTTTTTTTCACCCCCCGGTCTTAGACCAGTAGTAAGATGTGTGTGTGTTATATATATATATATATATATATATATATATAAAATATATTATATATATATATATAATATAAAATATATATTTTTATAATATATAATTATATATATACTTCTCCTATTCTTCTATCTTAGGCTCTCACTATTCTTCTTATCCACACACCTTACTTGCCTTTTCCCAAGTCCCCTACGGCAATTTCCACGCCTCGCTAAGTGTATCCCGCCCTCTTGTGCCCGCACTATTTACACGCATTCCCATGCGGCTATCCCCATTCTCACCCAACCTTCACCATTACCACGCACTTACACCCATTCTCACCCCAAAGAAAACCCATTCCTACGCCATAACACCATTCTGACCATTACATCCCTTCCCACGCCACTTACACCCATTCTCACGCCAGAAACACCCATTCCTACGCCACTGACCATTTACATCCCTTCCCACGCCACATACACCCATTTTATCCACTTGCATTCATTTCCACCCTCACCTACACCCATTACTATGCCACTTACACCCATTCCCACGCCACTTACACCCATTCCCACGCCACTTATACCCATTACCACGCCTCCACGCCCCCACCGAAGCCCCGACATCCGGTTGAGATAAAATGTGAATTAAGCATCAACGACCAACCCGAGCAGCGTCATCAACTGATCGTCTGGCCAGCCCTACCTCCCAGCCCTGAGCTGCAGTCCCTCCAGCCCTCCCTCCCAGCCTTC
The DNA here is from genome assembly GCF_026875155.1 of Cherax quadricarinatus. Classification (NCBI taxonomy): domain Eukaryota; kingdom Metazoa; phylum Arthropoda; class Malacostraca; order Decapoda; family Parastacidae; genus Cherax; species Cherax quadricarinatus. The sequence goes on from NC_069493.1 coordinate 6,793,725, forward strand.
CCTGCCTGCCCTCCAGCCCTGTCCTCCAGCCCTCCCTCCCAGCCTTCCCTGCCTGCCCTCCAGCCCTGTCCTCCAGCCCTCCCTCCCAGCCTTCCCTGCCCTGCAGTAACTCCAGCCCTCCCTCCCAGCCTTCCCTGCCCTGCCAGCCCTCCAGCCCTGTCCTCCAGCCCTCCCCTCCAGCCCTGTCCTCCAGCCCTCCCTCCCAGCCTTCCCTGCCCGCAGTAACTCCAGCCCTCCCTCCCAGCCCTTCCCTGCTTGCCCTCCAGCCTGTCCCCCCAGCCTTCCCGCCCTGCAGTAACTCCAGCCCTCCCTCTCAGCCCTGCCCTGCCTGCCCTCCAGCCCTGTCCTCCACCCCTCCCTCCCAGCCTTCCCTGCCCTGCAGTAACTCCAGCCCTCCCTCTCAGCCCTGCCCTGCCTGCCCTCCAGCCCGTCCTCCAGCCCTGTCCTCCAGCCCTGTCCTCCAGCTCTCCCCTCCAGCCCTGTCCTCCAGCCCTGTCCTCCAGCCCGGGCCTACCCCCCTCCCCTCCACCCCTATCCCCCAGCCCTGTCCTCCGCCTTTTTCCCAGCCCTGCCCTTCAGCCCCTCCACCCCCTCCCTCCCAGCCTTTCCTGCCCCCACCCACCCTTCCCTCCCTCCCCTCCACCCTTTCCCTCCCTCCCTCCACCCTTCATCCCCTCTCCAGCCCCCCAGCCCTCCCCCCCTCTCCCCCAAACCCTTCCCCACCCTTTCCTTCAACTACCTTCCATTTTCCCTTACCTCCAATTAGAAAGGATTAAAACGAACTTTTAGCTATTTAAAAACAGGGGGAAGAGAAAATAATTTCTGGTACAGGGGGGGGTCAGCGCCCCGCAGCTCGTCCCAACCCAACCTCCGGTGCTGGCCGGGGACCAATATAAACAAGTCGCTTGACTTGTTTGGGTTATCTTAAAAATATTATACTATTCTCAGAAATCCCTGGGGGGGTTGAATGACAGCTCTGGCCTCTCGGTTGCAACAATATCGGGAGCTTGCAAAAAAAATGAGAATTCCCCAAGCAAATACGATCAGAGGAAAATTCCAGTTTCTCTGCAACACTGCAAGTCCTGATCTGTTTGCAGCACGGGGGGCCCTAGAGCTGTATTCAACCCCCCTCTGGTTGTTTTGTTTTTGTATGCTTTTTTCGCGATTACGCAAATTTTGTGTACGGTGATTCACTAACTGTATTAAGTGTACCTCTAATAATAATAAAATAACTGCGCCGAGTTTTTAAAGGGGGGGGAAAGCCGTGGAAGGCCCGGTCAGTCCCGAAAGCCCCACTGTGGGTTATCATTGACTAACCCCATCAGAAAACACTTGCCCGTTTCCTGACAAACCCTACCTAACCTAAACCTGTGTGGGTACCCCGGGGTGGGTACCCCTGATGGAACCCCGGGGTGGGAAACCTGGGGGGGAAAAACCCCTGGGGGAAAACCCTGGTGGGAACCCCTGGGGGGGGAAAACTGGGTGGGAACCCCCCGGGGTGGGTACCCCGGGGGGGAACCCCTGGGTGGGAACAAGGGGGGGAAACCCCCTGGGTGGGAAAAAAAAAATGGGTGGGCCCCCGGGTGGGTACCCCGGGGGGGAAAAAGGGGTGGGACCCCTGGGGGGTACCCCCTGGGGGGGAACCCCTGGGGGGGAAACCCTGGGGGGGAAACCCCCCGGGGTGGGAAAAACTGGGGGGGGAACCCTGGGTGGGTACCCCTGGGTGGGAACCCCGGGGGGGAACCCCCTGGGTGGGTCCCCCGGGGTGGGAACCCCGGGGTGGGAACCCCTGGGTGGGAACAAGGGGTGGGAAACCCCCTGGGTGGGAACCCCTGGGGGGGAACCCCTGGGTGGGAACAATGGGTGGGAACCCCTGGGTGGGTACCCCTGGGTGGGAAAAACTGGGGGGGAAACCCCCTGGGGGGGGAACCCCTGGGGGGGAAACCCCCCAGGGTGGGGGCCCTTTGGGTTTGGGAAAACCCCTGGTGGGGCCCCCGGGGTTTGAACCCCTGGGGGGGGGGCCCCTGGGTTTAACCCCGGGTTTGGGGAAAACTGGGGGGGCCCCTTGGTTGGGACCCCCTGGGGGGAAAACCCGGGGTTTTTCCCTGGGGTGGAACCCCTGGTTTAAACCCCCTGGGTGGGGAAACCCCAGCCCCTTTCCCTGTCTTCAAGTCCTTGGTTGTCTTCAAGCCCCCTTGGTTGTTTTAAAGACCCCGGGTTGTCTTCAAGACCCCGGTTGTCTTCAAGCCCCCCGGGTTTGGGTTTTTAAAGCCCTGGTTGCCCAAGACCCCTGGTTTCTTCAAGACCCCGGGTTATTTCAAGACCCCTGGTTTTCTTCAAGACCCCTGGTTGTCTTCAAGACCCCGGGTTGTCTTCAAGACCCCGGGTTGTTTTCAAGACCCCGGGTTTAATCTTAAAACCCCCGGTTGTCTTCAAGCCCCCTGGTTGTCTTCAAGCCCCCGGTTTTTAAAGGCCCCCCGGGTTTGTCTTAAGACCCTGGTTATCTTAAGCCCCCTTTGTTTTCAAGCCCCCTGGTTGTCTTAAGACCCCTGGCTTTTTTCAAGCCCCGGGCTGTCTTCAAGACCCGGTTGTTAAAACCCACTGGTGGCTAAAGACCCGGTTTTTTCAAGATCCTGGTTTGTTTAAAAGCCCCCGGTTGTTTTCAAGTTCCCGTTGTCTTCAAGACCCCTGGCTGTTTCAAGCCCCCGGGTTGTTTTAAAGCCCCGGGTTGTTTTCAAGACCCTGGTTGTTTTCAAGATCCCGGTTTGCTTAAAACCTCTGTTTTTTAAAGGGCCCCCTGGTTGCTTCAAGCCCGGTTTTTCTTCAAGACCCCGGGTTGTTTTCAAGATCCTTGGTTGTCTTAAGCCCCCCGGGTTGTTTTCAAGTTCCCTTGTCTTCAAGACCCCGGCTGTTCTCAAACCCTGGTTTCTTCAAGCCCCCTGGTTGTTTTCAAGACCCCTGGTTGTTTTAAAGACCCCTGGTTGTCTTCAAGCCCTCTGTTTGTTTTCAAGCCCCCGGTTTTTTTCAAGACCCTGGTTGTCTTAAAGGGACCCCTGGTTGTTTTAAAGACCCTGGTTTTTTCAAGATCCCGGGTTGTTTTCAAGCCCCCTGGTTTTTCAAGATCCCTGGTTGTCTTCAAGCCCCCTGGTTGTCTTCAAATCCCTGGTTGTTTTCAAACCCGGGTTGTCTTCAGACCCCTGGTTTTTTTCAAGATCCGGGTTTTTTTCAAGACCCTGATTTCTTAAAAACCTTGGTTTTTTAAAGACCCCTGGTTGTTTTCAAGATCCGGGGTTGTTTTCAAAACCCCTGGTTGTTTTCAACCCGGGGTTTTTTTCAAACCCCCTGGTTGTTTCAAGCCCCCTGGTTTTTTTTTAAAAGCCCCCTGGATGTCTTCAAACCCGGGTTGTTTTAAGACCCCTGTTTGTTTTCAAGACCCTGGTTGTCTTCAAGCCCCCTGGTTGTTTAAAGACCCTGGTTGTTTAAAGCCCTTGGTTGTTCTTCAAGCCCTTGGGTTTTCTTAAAGACCCCTGTTGTCTTCGACCCCGGTTGTCTTCAAGACCCCGGGCTGTCTTCAGGACCCTGGCTTTTAAAGACCTTGGTTTCTTCAAGCCCCCTGGTTCTTAAACCCCCCTGGCTGTTTCAAGATCCTGGGTCTTCAAGACCCCGGTTGTCTTAAAGACACGGGTTTTCTTAAAAGACTCCTGGCTGTTTAAAGACCCGGCTGTCTTCAAGACCCCTGTTTGTCTTCAAGCCCCCTGGTTGTTTTTCAAGCCCCCTGGTTGTCTTCAAGACCCTGGTTGTCTTCGAGACCCCGGGTTTGTCTTCAAGACCCCTGATTGTCTTCAAGACCCCCGGGTTTTTTTTCAAGACTCCTGGCTGCTTCAATCCCCCTGGTGTCTTCAAGCCCCCTGGTTGCTTATGCCCCCGGTTGTCTTCAGCCCCCGGGTTTGTTTTTCAGCCCCTTGGTTGTTTTCAAGACCCTTTGGGTTGTCTTCAAGACCTTGGTTGCTTCAAGGGCCCCCGGGTTTGTCTTCAAGATCCTGGTGTCTTCAAGACTCCTGGCTGTCTTCAAGCCCCCTGGTTTTTTCGGACCCTGGTTTCTTCAAGACCCTGGTTGTTTTCAAGACCCCATTTTTTTCTTCAGCCCCCGGGTTTGTTTTCAAGCCCCCCTGGTTTTTTAAAGCCCCCCGGGGATTGTCTTCAAGCCCCCTGGTGTTTTCAAACCCCTCCTGTTGTCTTCAAGACCCCTTTGTCTTCAAGCCCCCGGGGTGTTTTCAAGCCCCCGGGTTGTCTTAAAGCCCCCTTTGTCTTCAAGCCCCGGGTTTCTTCAAACACCCGGTTTGTCTTCATGACACCTTTTGTCTTCAAACCCCGGGTTTGTCTTAAAGACCCCTGGTTGTCTTCAAGACCCCGGGTTGTCTTCAAGACTCCGGTTGTCTTAAAGCCCCCTGGTTGTCTTCAAACACTCCGGGTTGTTTTTAAAGACCCCCTGTTTGTTTTAAAGCCCCCGGGTTGCTTCAAGACCCTGGTTGTCTTAAGACCCGGGTTGTCTTAAAGCCCCCTGGTTGTTTTCAAGCCCCCGGGTTGTCTTCAAGCCCCCTGGTTGTCTTAGACCCCTGCTGTCTTCAAGACCCTGGCTTCTTAAAGACCCCGGGTTGTCTTAAAACCCCTGGTTGTTTTCAAGACCCCCGGGCTGTTTTCAAGACCCCTGGCTGTTTTTCAAACCCCTGGCTGTTTCAAACCCCGGGTTGTCTTCAAGCCCCCTGGCTGTTTAAAGCCCCGGGTTTGGTCTTCAAGACCCCGGGTTGTCTTCAAGCCCCCTGTTGTTTTCAAGACCCCTGGTTGTCTTCAAGACCCCGGGTTGTTTAAAAGACCCTGGTTGTCTTCAAGCCCCGGGTTGTCTTAAAAGACCCCTGGTTGTTTTTAAGACCCCTGGTTCTTCAAGCCCCCTTTTGTCTTAAGCCCCCGGGTTGTTTAAAGACCCCGGGCTGTCTTCAAACCCCTGGTTGTCTTCAAGACCCCTGGTTGTCTTCGCCCCTGGTTATTTTTCAAGACCCTGGTTGTCTTCACGCCCCTGGTTGTCTTCAAGACCCCTGGTGTCTTCAAGACCCCTGGTTGTTTCAAACCCGGGCTGTCTTAAGACCCCTGGTTGTCTTAAAGGGACCCCTGGTTGTCTTCAAGACCCTGGCTGTTTTCAAGCCCCTGGTTTCTTCAAGCCCCCCGGGTTGTCTTCAGCCCCCGGGTTGTCTTCAAGACCCCTGGTTTCTTCAAAAACCCTGTTGTCTTCAAGCCCCCCGGTTGTTTTCAAGCCCTGGTTGTCTTCAAGACCCCGGGTTTGTTTTCAAGCCCCTGGTTGTTTTAAAACCCCCCGGGCTGTCTTCAAGCCCCCTGGTTGTTTTCAAGACCCCTGGTTGCTTAAAACCCTGGTTGTCTTAAAGACCCTGGTTGTCTTCAAGCCCCCGGGTTTGTCTTCAAGCCCCCCGGGTTTCTTAAGCCCCCGGGTTTGTCTTCAAGACCCTGGTTGTCTTTCAAGCCCCTGGTTTCTTCAAGACCCCTGGTTTCTTCAAGACCGGGTTGTTTCAAGCCCTGGTTGTCTTCAAGCCCCCTGGTTTCTTAAAGCCCCCTGGTTTCTTAAAGCCCCCCGGGTTGCTTCAAACTCCGGGTTGTCTTAAAGACCCCGGGTTTGTCTTCAAGCCCCCCGGGCTGTCTTAAGCCCCCCTGGTTGTCTTAAAGACCCTGGTTGTCTTCAAGACCCCTGGTTGTCTTCAAGACCCCGGGTTTGTCTTAAGAGGGAGTGAACAGACACCTTAAGTCACTACCTAACCACCCGGGGGCCTTTTTTACTACGCCGGATTACGGGGGAGGTAACTATGGTTGACAGAACCTTACCCACCAAAAAGGCCTGGTCGGGGCCCCCGGGCAACGGGGGCGTTGCCCCCTAACACCCCCCACGTATGTAAAAATAAACACTAACGGATAATGTGACCCGGGACACACTGTCCTCCTTTTTTTGTTTATTTTTCTTTGTGTGGGTATTTTTCCCTTTATTTCCACCCTCCGGTATCCCTTTGAATGTTTCAAAGGGTTTCTTATTCCTGACCCCGGGCCAGGGGCCATGCTCGTCGGTTAAAATTTTAAAGACAGGTGTAAATTTTTCCCCAAAAAAAGATACCGAAAAAAACCCCATAAGTGTCCGGGGCCCAAGACTGTTTTAAACAGCCCCTCCCATCAAGCATTGGGGGAATTCCCAATAAATCCCTGGTCCCTTAAAGGGAAGAGTGGACAGATACCTAAAGTCAGTCCCGGATCAGGGGGGTGTGGTCGTAGCCGGACTGCGGCGGCCGCATAACACCTAGTTGAAGGCCCTGATCCTCGGGGGGCCCTGGTCATGGCCCGGGCCGGGGGGGGCGTTGTTTCCGGGAATAACTCCAGGAAAACCTCGGGTATCCGGTAAGTGTTGTACATGTATTTTAATTTTCGGGTCACTGGTGCACACTCAAGGAGAAAGGAAGACCACCAAAGATAATGCCCAGATAGTTCTACTTGGAACTACTCAAATTTTTCTGACTATGGAACTATCTCAGATATTTCCCGACTATGGAACGAACTTCTCCGGGCTGAGGGAACTGACAACCTCAAATTCTCGACTTAAGGGGGGGTTTGGCTGATTATTTCGTCTTACATCTCTACGTTTCCTGCCTACTTTCTGTATTGATGAAAAAAGCCACTGTGTAGGCAAAAAACTTTTGGGAAATAAAGTTGTCAAACTGTTGCCTTGTTCTTCCTACCAACCGTCGGTATTGTATACCATTTGATGTTTAATAATGACCCAATTGTAGGGGGAGTTGCGACACCAACACTTGCTTAGACGAGCGTGCCTCAAGGGGCGTTTCCCCCCATGGGGGGTACCCGTAAAAATGTAGCAAAACCCTACCACGGGCGGGGTTTGAACCCCGGGCAAGGGTTTAAAAAATCCGCCGTCGCGTTAGCCACTGGACCAGTGCCCAATAGATTTGCATCGGTCATTACGATTCGTGAGTCAAGATGGAGCACTTCACCATCACTCCATCATTCTTGCCAGGGCTGCTACCTACAGTTCGAAAAATGAAAAAATCTCTACCCCCCCCCAGAAAGAGGCATGTGCCTCCCCTCTTTGACTAGTCGGGGGGAACTGGTTTTTCCGAAACCCTTCAAAATATTATTTTCTTTCACTCAAAAGACGTCAAATCGTAAAAAACACTTGCCTCCACTCTTACAACACCTTGCTGGATGTCTAACCTCTTGCATACAAAAACCTCCTTTTACCCCTGGCTGTGTACGGTGCTTTTCACTGGCGTACGGGAGTGGTTTTCGTTTTGGTTTCCCCTTTTATTTCGAAAGTTTGAACTTTGGTTTGTGAAGTGTTTAAAACCCTTTTTGTTTGTGGGTGTTTAACCTGTGTTTGGAATGTTTACCTGTTTTGTGACGTGTTGAACCTTGTTTGTGAAGTGTTGAACCGGTTTTTTGAAGTGTTAACCGTTTTGTGAAAAATTTGAACTGGTTTGTGAAGGTTTGAACCTGTGTTTGTAAGGTTGAACCTGTGTTTTTGAAGTTTGAACCCGTGTTTTAAAAAAGTTTTATTACGATTTTGTGAATTCTGTTGGAAAAACTTTTTCAAATCCGGTCACAAAAAGAGAACTTGTTAACACCTGGTCCAATAAAAGGGAACATTTAAACAAAATCCCTGGGCACAATAAAAGAAAATTATATCAACATCCTGGCACAATAAGAGAACATTGTATAAATCCCTGGTCACAAAAAGAGAAAAATTATACAAATCCATGGTCACAATAAAAGGGGGCATTATATCAACACCTTGGGCCAATAAAAAACATTATATCAAATCCATGGCCAATAAAAAAACATTATATCAAATCCGTGGTCCAAAAAGAGAACATTTTATCAACATCCTTGGTCACAAAAGAAACATTATATCAACATCCCTTTGGGCACAATAAGAGGCATTATTCAACATCCTTTCACAAAAAGAGAACTTATATCAACATCCTTGGTCCAATAAGGGGAAAATTATATCAACATCCTTGGCACAAAAAGAGAACATTGTTTCAAATCCATGGCCAATAAAGGAAAATTGTATCAAAATTCATGGTCACAATAAAAGAACATTGTATCAAATCCAGGTCACAATGGAACATTATTCAAACCCTTTGGGCACAATAAAAAGAACATTATATCAAAATCCTTGGGCACAATAAGGGAAAATTTACAACATCCATGGGCACAATAAGAAACTTGTATCAACATCCTTGGGCACAATAAAGAAATTATATCAAATCCTTGTCAAATAAGAGAACATTTTATCAACACATTTCACAATAAAAAAACTTATATCAAAACCCTTGTCACAATAGGAAAAATTTTTTCAACCCATGTCACAATAAAGAACATTTTATCAAATCCTGGGCACAATAAAAACATTGTATCAACATCCATGGGCACAATAAAAGAAAATTGTATCAAAATCCTTGGTCACAATAAAGAACATTATACAATTTCCTTGGTCAAATAAGAAACATTGTATCAAACCATGGGCACAATAAGGAAAAAATTGTATCAAATCCCTTTGGGCACAATAAAGAACATTGTATCAAAATCCATGGTCCAATTTAAAAGGGAAAATTGTATCAAAATCCATGGCACAATAAAGAAAAATTTTATCAACATCCCTGGGCCCAAAAAGAGAACATTTTATCAAAATCCCTGGGCACAATAAGAGAACATTTATAACATCCTTGTCCAATAAGGTTTTTATCAAAAACCCATGGTCACAAAAAAGAGAAAATTTTATCAAATCCTGGTCACAATAAGAGAACTTTTTACAAATTCATGGGCAAATAGAGAACATTGTATCAACTCCATGGTCACAAAAAGAGAACATTGTTCAAATTCAGGTCACAAAAAAGAACATTTTTATAACCCCTGGGCACAAAAAGAAACATTATATCAACATCCTGTCACATAAAAAACATTGTATCAACTCCATGGGCCAATAAGAAACATTTTTTCAACATCCTTGGGCACAAAAAGAGAAATTTTTTAACATCCATGGCACAATAAAGAACTTTACAAAATCCATGGGCACAATAAAGAACTTATATCAACATCCATGGCACAAAAGAGAACTTGTATCAAATCCAGGGCACAAAAGAGAACATGTATCAACCATGGTCACAATAAAACTTTTTTTCAACATTTATGGTACAATAAGAGAACATTATATCAACATCCGGGGCACATAAGAGAACTTATATCAAAAATTCATGGTCACAGTAAGAGAACTTTTATCAACATTCTGGCACAATAGAAAAAATTATATAAATTCGTGGTCACAATAAGGAAAAATTTTATCAAAAATTCTGTCACAATACGGAACATTGTATCAACATTCGGCACAATAAAGAGAACTTATTTTACATTCGTGGGCCAAAAAGGGGAAATTATATCAAAATTCGTGGTCACAATAAGAGAACTTTTAAACAAAATTTTTGGTACAATACGAGAAAAACTTATCAACATTCGTGGTCCCGATTATTCAACATTTTACCCGAAAATATCAGAAAAACTGCGGAAAAAGTGTAAAGCTTCAAGAGAAAAAGGCAATATCTTCACCCGGGGGCCCAAACCCAAACCAACTGTGTGGATAGGGAGCGGTGGGCAGCAAAAGCTGGTTGGCCAGTGAAAAATGGTATGGTATACCGACAAGATTGGAAAAAAACAGTACGTTCAGGATATTCATTTAGGGGTTTTTCCGGTTTATGGTTTCCAGGCAAGCAGCAAAACAGCCTGGCCCTGGCCGGGGCTCCTGGAGTAGTAAAACTCTTGGAACTAATCAAAGGTATAAAACAAGGGAAGGGGGGAAATTGCTGATCAAGTAAGATTCAGATAATCTAAAAAAATAATATCTATATTAAAGATACAAATACGTAACCCCCCGTTTTTGCTTAAAAAGTTCCTAATTTCCCTGCTATTTCTTTAAAAACCTAGGAGGCCTGGGAGGTAGGCCCGGCAGTAGCCCGGTTCCCAGACAGTGGAAGAAAATCCCGGAACCACCAACAGATAAACTAATCTAATTATTCCTGGGAAATTCTAGAGGGTTGTGGTGGGTAAACTCACACCGCACTTTTCCCCGGGAAAAGGGGTTCGCAATCGGGGCAAAAAACACGCATTAAAGGAGGGGTTTTATGAGCTTACAAAAAGAGCTAGATAAGCGTAAGTGGACCCAAAATCTTTAACCCCTTCCTTTTTTCCCTGCACTTAAACGTGATATAGCCACGAGAAAAGAGGGATAAACCCAGTCACGAATAGGGAAATGTGGGCCGGAACCCGGGCCATTGTAAACCCCAAATTTGGTGAGCAACCCCACAGGGGGAAAAACACAGATGACCACATGGGTTTTAGGGAAAACTTAGCCATAAAGTTGTCAGGAGTGGAACAGTTTGGAGAGAGAGTAGTGGAGGCAGGATCCATACTAGCTTTTAAAAAGGTACGATAGAGCCATGGAGGGGGGAAATGGGGCCATACGACCAGCAAAAGGCCGGCCAGGAGCTGGTCTCGACCCTGCAACTACAGTTTGGGGAGTACACACACACGCGCGCGCGTAATTTTTCCCCAACTAAGCCCCTTTCAAAAACCCCTTAATCACATTTCTCAAAACCCGAATTTAAGAGGATTCAAGTGCCCAGTAACCCCACGTAAACACAGGAAATATGCCCCTTTAGTCGATGGCAAAAAGGGTTTCACTTCCCTTTAAGCACCTCCCCACCCCACACCACTACCTGTATATTCAAATGGGGTCTTCAGATTTTTCCCCCGAGAATAAAAACCCCGAAATTATGGGCGCAGGATTTCAAACAGGGGATTTTTAGGGGCGTAGAAAACTGCTATTAAAGTTGCCTCATTCCCCCGTGGATGGTGTGGTATTTATTATTACCTCTATCCCTCCTGTGGTGGGAGTGGCTGTTTTTTGTTACTCAATTTCCCTCCTGTGGATGGTATGGCTAGTTTATTTGTACCCCATATCCACCCGTGGATGGTATGGTTTTTTTGTGTACCTATATCCATCTGTGGATGGTAGTGGCTATTAATTGTGTGCCTCATTCCTCCCGTGGATGGTAGTGGCAGTTTATTGGGTACCCCAATCCTCCTTTGGGTGGTAGTGGAGTTTATTGTGTACCCTATCCTCTGTATGGTAGGGTGTTTATTGTGTACCTCATATCCCCTGTGGATGGAGTGGCTGTTTATGGGGACCTTTCCTCCCGTGGATGGTGGTTAGTTTATTGTGTACCTCATATCCATCCCGTGGGTGGTAGGGCTAGTTTTTTGTGTACCTCATATCCTCCTGTGGTTATGGGTAGTTTTTTGGTACCCCAATCCACCCGGGATGGGGTGGAGTAAATTTTTGCCTCAATCCATCCTGTGGATGGTGTGGATTTTTTTGTGTACCCCAATCCCTCCCGTGGTGGTAGTGGGTAGGGTTTATGTGTACCCATATCCATCCCGTGGATGTAGTGGGGTATTTATTGTGTGCCTCAATCCCTCCCGTGGATGGTAGGGGAGTTTTTTGTGTACCTCATATCCTCCTGTGGTGGTTTTGGTAGTTTTTGGGTACCCCCATATCCCTCCCTTTGGGTGTTGGTAGTTTTTTTGTGTACCTCTATCTATCCGTGGATGGAGGGATGTTATTGTGTACCCCATACCATCCTGTGGGGGGTGGCTTTTATTGGTACCTCATATCCCCGTGGATGGGAGTGGCTATTTATTGTGTACTCATACCATCCGTGGGTGATGTGGTTAGTTTATTTTGACCTCATATCCATCCTGTGGAGGTGTGGCAGTTTTTGTGTACCTCAACCATCCCGTGGATGGGTGGTGTTTATTGTGTACCTCATACCATCCTGTGGATGGTAGGGCTAGTTTATTGTGTACCCCCATATCTCCTTGGTGTATTGGCTTTTTATTGTTCCTCATATCCTTTTGTGGATGTAGTGGTTAGTTTATTGGTACCTCATATCCATCCTGTGGGGGGTATGGCTTTTTTTGTGTACCCATATCCATCCCGGGATGGTTGGCTAGTTTATTGTGTTCATTTCCTTCCTTGGATGGTAGTGGTATTTAGGTACCCTTTTCCATCCCGTGGATGGGGTGGCTTTTATTGGTACCTCATATCAATCCTGTGGATGGTAGCGGTAGTTATTGTGACCTCATATCTATCCCGTGGATGGTAGGGCTGTTTTTTTTTTTTACCCCATATCCATCCTGTGGTGGGGAGTGGCTAGTTTATTGTGTACCTCATATTACCTGTGGAGGGTTATGGCTATTTATTGTGTACCCCTTTTCCATCCCATGGATGGAGTGGCTAGTTTTTTGTGTACTCTATCCTCCTGTGGATGGGAGTGGGTAGTTTTTGTGTACCTAATCCATCCCGTGGGTGGTAGTGGTAGTTTTTGTGACCCATATCCATCCTGTGGATGTAGTGGTTTTTATTGTGTACCTTATCCACGTTTGGATGGTATGGGTAGTTTTTGTGTACCTCATACCTCCTGTGGTGGTAGTGGCTAGTTTATTGTGACCTATATCCTCCCGTGGTGGTAGTGGCTAGTTATTGTGTACCCCAACCCTCCTGGGAGGTAAAATGGTAGTTTTTAAAAAAAGGACACAAGTGCAAAATGGGAAATTTTTTTGTGGGAACGTTTCCTCTCCAGGAGCTTTATCAAGCCATTCAAACAATACATGGACCCCGAGGGATATAAAGGCTCAGAGTGAGGGCAAAACCCGTAGGTACCATTTCGATGTTCACTTGGGAGTGTAGTAGTAGTGTGTATAGTGTAGTGCAAAAACAAATTAAATTTGTACAGAGTTAAGGATATAAAAGCTATTACTTGGGTAACATAAAAAATAGGCAGCTTCACCATCTCTGAAGTCTTAGCAAGAATCCTCCTGAAAACAGTAACCCTGCCATCACATAGTCTCTCCTGTTATACTACACAAAGCACATTACAGAGAGTGAACACTGAAACAAGCTGCCTCTTTCCAGTCTATATTTGTCCAACCTATTTTTATGTTACCCAAGTAATAACTTTTATATCCTTTTACTCATGTACGAATTAATTGTTCTAACATATTGTATTACTTTTGTCACTACTACTACTACTACTACGTTTGAATCAATTATCCTACCTATCTTTGTGTCATCGGCGAATTTGCTCATATCACTAGTAATTCCTTCATCAAGATCATTGATATATATTATAAACAACAACGGGCCCAAGACTGATCCCTGTGGAACGCCACTTGTTACAGATCCCCACTCGAATTTAACCCCATTTATGGACACTCTCTGCTTCCTGTCTGTGAGCCATGACTCGATCCACGAGAGCACTTTTTCCCCAATGCCATGAGCTGCCACTTTCTTTAACAGTCTATGGTGCGGAACTCTATCAAAAGCCTTACTAAAATCTAAGTAAATAATATCAAATTCTTTATCGTGGTCAACAGCCTCAAAAGCTTCACTGAAGAAAGTTAATAAATTAGTTAGACAAGACCGGCCTCTTGTGAATCCATGCTGAGTATCATTAATCAAGCTATGCTTATCGAGATAGCTTCTTATAATCTCAGCTATAATTGACTCTAGTAATTTGCCTACAATTGAGGTCAGGCTTATTGGGCGGTAATTTGAAGGTAACGACTTGTCCCTGTTTTAAAAATAGGAATTACATTAGCCATCTTCCACATATCAGACACTACACCTGTTTGAAGAGATAAATTAAAAATATTAGTTAATGGTTCACAGAGTTCCATTTTGCATTCCTTAAGAACCCTTGAAAAAACCTCATCAGGACCCGGCGACTTATTTTGCTTCAGTCTGTCTATCTGCTTCACAACCATTTCACTAGTGACTGTGATGTTACATAATTTATCTTCTTCTAGCCCACTATAAAAATTAATTACTGGAATATTGTTAGTGTCTTCCTGTGTAAAAACTGAGAGAAAATAATTATTAAAAATCGAGCACATTTCATTCTCTTTGTCGGTAAGGTGCCCATAGCTATTTTTAAGGGGACCTATCTTATTTCTAACTTTTGTTCTATAGACCTGGAAAAAACTTTTTGGGTTAGTTTTAGAATCCCTAGCAACTTTAATTTCATAGTCCCTTTTAGCTTTTCTTATCCCCTTTGTAATGTCCCTCTTAATGTCAATATACTGATTCATAAGATGACCCTCACCTCTTTTGATACTCCTATAAATTCCTTTCTTATGCCCTAGTAGATATTTGAGCCTATTATTTATCCATTTTGGGTCATTTCTATTTGATCTAATTTCTTTATATGGGATAAACGTTCTTTGAGCAGCATGTATAGAGTTCAGAAAACTGTCATATTGATATCTCACTTCGTTACCCCAGTCAACAGATGATAAGTGTTCTCTAAGCCCATCGTAATCTGCTAAGCGAAAATCTGGGACTGTTACTGAATTATCGCTACTATCGTACTTCCATTCAATGCCAAATGTAATTGATTTGTGGTCGCTAGCACCCAGTTCCTCTGAAATTTCTAAATTATTAACAAGGAATTCATTGTTTGCCATAACTAAGTCAAGCAGGTTATTTCCCCTTGTAGGCTCTGTCACAAACTGCTTCAAGAAACAATCCTGAACTACTTCTAAGAAGTCAAGAAATTCCAATCAATATGACTAAAGTTAAAGTCTCCTAGAATTACTACATTATCGTGCCTTGTGGCCTTAACAATTTCCTCCCATAGTAGTCCCCCTTGGTCCCTATCTAAGTTTGGGGGACGGTATATCACTCCTAAAATCAGTTTTTCATGCCCCTCTGAAAATTCTATCTAAACAGACTCTGTATGTGTTACTTCAGACTTAATACCCGTTTTTATGCAACAGTTCAAGCGATCTCGGACATACAATGCCACCCCACCCCCTTTCCGATACTTCTATCTACTTGGAACAATTTAAAACCCTGAATATGACTTTCCGCACGAAAGTCCCGACTTTTTAAATTTAAAACCACGTCTCTTTAAGGCAAATAATCAATGTTCCCGACTAGCAACTAATTTTCAAGTCGTCCATTTTTTCCCTACACTCAGAAATTTGCTAATAAACTTTGAAAGATTTCCCTTTTCCTTTCCCCTTCCTACTCATTCTGTTTTCTACTAAACCTTTACTGCCCTTATACCCAAACCCCTGGCTTTTAAATATTCCCTCGTTCTGCTTATTACTATTTCCCATAGAATCGAAAATTTTACTGGGATTCACTGTTTCTGCCAAAACCCATCCCACAAACTTTCCTATTTTAAAAAGCCCTACTGCCCCCTCCACTGCATTGCCATCTCCCACCACACTAATAAGTGAACCCCTCCCTGGGTAATGTCATCTCTGCCCTAAAAGAGGTCCAGTTGTCAATGAATGTTACCACATTTCCTTACAGTATTTGTCCAGCCAGCATGAAACCAATTGCCCCGGACAAAATTCTTTCCAATTTCCCAAAAACCCATATGCGGGTTCCACCCTTTCCCAATTATTTTTATTGCTGACCTATACCCGCAATCAGGTCTTCACTCCTCGTCGCCAAAATCGTTGCCCCCGCATGAACAGATAATGGATTTCCCCTTACCTCCATGATTTATCCAGACGGGTAAAAATATCCTCCCCTCCCCCCCCAGGAAAGCAACTCTCTGTCTCTACTCTGTCCCTTCAAAACAGAACGCCTACCATATCTAAATTGGGTATCCCCCAAAAACAATATTCTTTTCCCTTTTTGGTGTCGTTCATCGTGACGTTCCCCTAGTCGATCACATTCGTCGGGTAGCATGAGAATGTATTAGATGTTTCCACAACATTTTTACGGGAGTCTCTTTCTTCTCAAAGTTTTTATCTTTTCCATTCGTCTTCTTTATCGTCAACTTCGTTCCCTGCTGTCTGCCCCTGACCGTTTCCCTTCTTGACCTGAGGGTCAAAACAGGAGGGCTACACGAATCTTCTTGTTTCCTTGGCAGTCGCCGAAATCTCCAACTTCGCCATCCCCAATTTTTTTAAGCTGTTGGTAAAGTTGCTCGATGGAGGGGGACTTGCGTCAATTCTAGAGAGCGCGCAAACAGGGCTTACAGAGTAAGACCGCACACTGCGCAAAAGCA
>NC_069493.1:6810429-6852027 GCF_026875155.1 Cherax quadricarinatus
TCCAAGGAGGATAGAGGTACACAAAAACTAGCCACTCCATCCCAGGATGGATTGAGGTAACAAAAAACTGCCATACCATCCACAGGGGATATGGGGGGTTACACAAAAAAATAGCCACTCCCATCCCGGAGGATTGGGGTACACAATAAACTACCCACCCCCTCCAAGATGGATATGGGTACAAAAATAAACTACCCCTCCATCCAGGATGGATATGAGGAACAATAAACTAGCACTACCATCCACAGGATGGATATGAGGTACACAATAAACTAGCAACTACCATCCACGGATGGATATGAGGTACACAATAAACTAGCCACTACCATCCACAGGATGGATATGAGGTACACATAAACTAGCCACTACCATCCACAGGATGAATATGAGGTACACAATAAACTAGCCACTACCATCCACAGGATGGATTATGAGGTACACAGTAAACTAGCCACTACCATCCACAGGATGGATATGAGGTACACAATAAACTAGCCACTACCATCCACAGGATGGATATGAGGTACACAATAAAACTAGCCACTACCATCCACAGGATGGATATGAGGTACACAAAAAACTAGCCACTACCATCCACAGGATGGATATGAGGTACACAATAAACTAGCCACTACCATCCACAGGATGGATATGAGGTACACAATAAACTAGCCACTACCATCCACAGGATGGATATGAGGTACACAATAAACTAGCCACTACCATCCACAGGATGGATATGAGGTACACAATAAACTAGCCATTTAGGTGGCAAAATCTGAATAAAAAATCTTATACGAAAGGACAATCTAACCTAAACTGGTCTACTCTAACGTAATATAAAGAAGAAAGAGGCACAATACCGTGACTGGACTACACAAATAACCCGCTCATAGGAGAGAGAAACTTATAACGACGTTTCGCTCTGGCTATTAACTAGTCACACTAACTCACGAAGGTAAGGGAGCCAGTACATATACGACAGGAGAGCAGGGATGAGAGATAGAAAAATACAAGCAGGAAGTGGAGGTTGTAGTAGAAGACGTAGTGGATGTAATAGTAGTGGTAGTAGTGGTGGTAGTAATAGTAGTAGTAGTAGTAGTAGTAGTGATGATAGTAGTAGTAGTGGTGGTGGTGGTAGTAGTAGTAGTAGTAGTAGTGATGATAATAGTAGTAGTGATGATAGTAGTAGTAGTGGTGGGGGTGGTGGTAGTAGTAGTAGTAGTAGTAGTGATGATAGTAGTAGTAGTGATGATAGTAGTAGTAGTGATGATAGTAGTAGTAGTGGTGGTGGTGGTAGTAGTAGTAGTTAGTAGTAGTGATGATAGTAGTAGTAGTGATGATAGTAGTAGAGTGGTGGGGGTGGTGGTAGTAGTAGTAGTAGTAGTAGTGATAGTAGTAGTAGTAGTAGTAGTGAAGATATTAGTCGTAGCGGTGGTGGTAGTAGTAATAGTAGTAATGACAGTAGTAGTAGTAATGATAGTAGAAATAACAGCAATGATAGTACATAGTAGTAACGATAGCAGTAGTAGTTATCTAACGTAAACTAGAAATATATTGGGAATCATGTGTGAGAAACCCACATATATATCTATGGGAATTCAGAATGTGTGTTCTCGAGGACACCTGCATTAGTTCCCATATGTACATATATGATACATATATACATCTCACACGATACAAAACACACCTGTATTTGACATATAAGGCACTTGGAACATCTTGTTAGATCACACTAGAGATTATTTGAAAAACACTTAGTATACCAGGTTAGAGGAGAATTTACAAGTAAACGTTAGGTTAGGTTAGGTTAGGTAAGTTAGGTTAGGTTAGGTTAGGTTAGGTTAGGTTAGGTTAGGTTAGGTTAGGTTAGGTTAGGTTAGTTAGGTTTGGTTTGGGTTTGGTTAGGTTAGGTTAGGTTAGGTTAGGTTAGGTTAGGTAGGTTAGGGTTTAAATTAGGTTTGGTTAGGGTAGGTTTGTAGGTTAGGTTAGGTTAGGTTAGGGTTTGGTTAGGTTAGGTAAGTTAGGTTAGGTTAGGTTAGGTTAGGTTAGGTTAGGTTAGGTTAGGTTAGGTTAGGTTAGGTTAGGTTAGGTAAGTTAGGTTAGTTAGTTAGGTTTGGTTTAAGTTAGGTAGGGTTTGTTAGGTTTGATTAGGTAAGTTAGGTTAGGTTTTGGTTAGATTTAGATTAGATTAGGTTAGGTTAGGTTAGTTAGGTTTGTTAGTTAGGTTGATTAGATTGTTAGGTTAGTTAGTTAGGTTAGTTAGTTAGTTAGGTTAGTTAGTTAGGTAAGTTAGGTTAGGTTAGGTTAGTAGGAAGTTTGGGTAGGTTAGGTTAGGTTTTGATTAGGTAAGTTGGTTAGGTTAAGTTAATTAGATTAGGTTAGGTTAGGTTAGGTTAGGTTAGGTAGGTTAGGTTAGGTTAGGTTAGTTAAGTTAATTAGGTTAGTTAGTTAGGTTAGGTTAGGTTAGTTAGGTTAGGTTAGGTTAGGTTAGGTTAAGTTAGGTTAGGTTAGTTAGGTTAGGTTAGTTTTAAATTAGGTTAGTTAGTTAGGTTAGGTTAGTTAGTTAGGTTAGGTTAGGTTAGGTTAGTTAGGTTAGGTTAGGTTAGGTTAAGTTAGGTTAGGTTAAAGGGTTTGGTTAGTTAGGTTAGTTAGTTAGGTTTGGTTAGGTAGGTTAGTTAGGTTTGGTTAGTTAAGTTAGGTTAGGTAGGTTAGGTAAGTTAGGTTAGGTTAGGTTAGGTTAGTTAGTTAGTTAGTTAGGTTAGGTTAGGTTAGGTTGGTTAGTTAAGTTTAGGTTAGGTTAGTTAGGTAGTCAGGAATAGACAAGGTTTCCTGACGTTTCTTACGATATGAGACCCCAGCTAGGTTTTCGTCATCGCCGAGGCCTTCCACTGGCTTACTCTTCCACCCTTTTTAAAAAATTATGGTTATAAATTTAAACTATTTAATACAGTGTGACTTTAAAAGTGAGGTAATTACAAATATTAAAACAGGAATTAGTTTAAAAAACGGGGTAAACCCCCCTTTAACAAGCCATTTTTGGCCCCGTTACTGGGGCTGAGTTGAGCTTGTGATAGGGGGTGTGGGAAAGCTAGTTTTGGGGGGAAAACTAGGTTGGGAAAAAGCATGGTGCAGATGCTAGTGTGGGCAGAAGTAGTGTTGGGGGGAAGCTATGTGTTTCAAAGCTAGTGTGGGGAGAAGTAGTGTGGGAGAAAGCTAGGTGGCAGATGCAGGTGTTGGGGGGCAGAAGCTAGTGTGGGGGAAGCTGTGTGGGCAAAAAGCTAGTGTGGGGCCCGAAAAAAGTGTGGGGGGAAAACTAGTGTGTGCAGATGCTAGGGGTGGGCAGAAAACCCAGTGTGGGGAGGGAAACTAGTGTGGGCAGAAGTAAATGTGGGGAATGCAAATGTGGGCAGAACTAGTGGGGGGGAGAAGCTAGTGGGCAGAAGTGTGGGGGGATGCTAGTGTTTGGGGAGAAGCTTGTGTGGGGAGAAGCAAAATTGTGCAGATGCTAGTGGGGCAAAGCTAGTTTTGGGGGAAAAAAGCTAGTGTGTGCGATGCTAGGTGGGGAGAAGTTTGTGTTTGGGGGAAGCTAGTGTGGGCAGATGAAGTGTGGGGAGAATAGTGTGGCAGATGTAGTGTGGGCGAAGTAGTGTGGGGGGAAAAAAGAGTTTGTGCGAATGCTAGTGGGGGCAGAAAAAAGGGAATGTGGGGAGAAGCTGTGTGGGGAGATTTCTAGTTTTGGGCAGAAGCTAGTGTGTGCAGATGTAGTGGGGGCAGAAACTAGTGGGGGGGAGGCTAGTTGTCAGATGCTTTGTGTGGGCAGAAGCTAGTGTGGGGAGAAGTAGGGTGGGCGGGTCTTTTTTGGGGAGAACTATTTTGGGGAGAAGCCCAGTGTGGGCCCGATGCAAAATGTGGGGAGGCTAAATGTGGGGAGGAAAAAGCTAGTGTTTGGGGAATGCTAGGTGGGCAGAAGCTAGTGTGGCAGAAGCTAGTGGGGGGAGAAGCTAGTGTGGGGAAAAAAGCTGGGTGTGCAGATGCTAAATGTGGGCAGAAGCTTGTGTGGGGGGAGAAGCTAGTGTGGGCAGATGTAGTGTGGGAAAAAGCTAGTGTGGGGAAAGTAGTGGGGAATTTTATGGGGGGCAAAGTAGGTGGGGGGAAAAATAGTGTGGGAGATGTGTGTTGGCAGAATAGGTGGGGGAAGTAGGGTGGGGAGAACCCAAGGGGTGCAGATGCTAGTGTGGGGAGAAGCTAGTGTGGGGAAAAAGCTATGTGGGCAGATGCTAGTGTGGGGAGAAGCTAGTGTGGGGAAAGCTAGTGTGGGCAGAGCTAGTGTTTGGGGAGAAACTTTGTGTGGGGAAAAAGCTAGTGTGGCCCAAATGTTTGTGTTGGGGAGAAGCTAGTTGGGCCCGATGCTAGTGTGGGGAGAAGCTAGTTGTGGGAAAAAGTAGTGTGGGCAGAAAAAGCTAGTGTGGCAGAAGCTAGTGTGGGCAAAAGCAAATGTGGGCAGATGGTTTGTGTGGGGGAGAAGCAGTGTGGGCAGAAAGCTAGTGGGGAGAAGTAGTGTGGGGGAAAAAGCTAGGGGTGGGCAGATGCTAGTGTGGGCCCAAAGCTAGTGTGGGGAGAAAACTAGAGTGGGCAGATGCTTTGTGTTGGCAGATGCCGTGTGGGGAGAAAATAGTTGTGCAGATGCAAATGTGGGGGGAAAAACTAGAAATGGGCAAAATGCTAGTGTGGGGAGATTTTTAGTGGGGGCCGAAGCTAGTGTGGGCAGATCGGGGGGGGCAGAAGCCCGTGGGGGGAGAAGCTAGTGTTGCAGATGCTAGTTGGGGGGGAAAAGCTAGTGTGGGGAGAAACTAAAGTGTGCCGATGCAAATGTGGGGAGAAGGGTATGGGGCAGAAGGTATGTTGCAGATGGTTGTGTGGGCAGAAAGAGTGTGGGCGATGAAAGGGGGGCAGAAACTATTTTCGGGGCAAAGCTGTGTGGGCAGAAGCTTGTTTGGGCAAAAGCTAGTGTGGGGGAGATGCTAGTAGGGGGGGGAAGCTAGGGGGGGCAGAAGGGTAGGTGGGCAGAAAAACTAGTGTGTGCAGATGCTAGTGTGGGCAAAAAGCTAGTGTGGGCAAAAAACAAGTGTGTGAAAAATGCTTGTTTTGGGGGGGAAGCTTTTTTTTTGGGGGGAAAAATGGTAGTGTGGGCCCGAAACCAAATGTGGGGGAGAAACTGTGTGGACAGATGCTATGTGGGGAGAAGAGTTGGGGAGAAATTGTGTGGGCAGAAGTAGTTGGGCAGAAGTTAGTGTGGGCACATGCTAGTGTGGGGGAAAGCTAGTGTGGGGAGAAGTATGTGGGCAGAACTTTGTGGAGGCAGATGCTAGTGTGGGAGAAAACTAGTGTGGGCAGAAACTAGTGTGGGGTGAAGCTAGTGGGGGGCAGAAGTAGTGGGGCAGGAAAGGGGTGTGGGGGAATGCTGTGTGGGCAAAGCTAGTGTGGGCAGAAGGTAGTGGGGCAGAAAAAAAAACCCAGTGTGGGTAGAAGCTAGTGGGGCAGATTCTAGTGTGGGCAGAAACTAGTGGGGGGCAAGTGCTAAATGTGGGCAAAAAAGTGTGGGCAGATGCCCAGTGTTTGGGGAGAAACTAGTGTGGGGAGAAGCAAATGTGGGCAGAAGCGGGGTGGGAAGAAACTATGTGGGCAAGCTGTGTGGACAGAAGTAGTGTGGGGAAAAAGGGTAGGTGGGTTTAAAAACTTTGTTTGGGCAGATTCTAGTGGGGCAGAAGCTAGGGTGGGCAGGTTGGGTAGTGTGAGCAGAAGCTGTGTGGGGAAAACTAGTGTGGGAGATGCTAGTGTGGGCAGAAGGGTAGTGTGGGGAGAACCCGTGTGGGCAGTAAAATAGGTGGGAGATGCTAGGTGGGGGAGAAACTAGAGTTTGCAAAAACTAGTGTGGGGGGAAACTAGTGTGGGCAGAAACTAGTGTGGGCAGGGGTTAGGGTGGGGAAAAATAGTTTGGGCAGAGGGTAAAGGGGGGCAGAAACTGTGTTTTTCAAAAAAATAGGGTTTGGGGATGCTATGTGGGCAGAAGCTAATTTGGCAGAAACAGTGTAGCAGAAAGCTAGGGTGGGCGAAATAGTGGGGGAGATCTTTTGTGTTGGGGAGAAACCCAGTGTGGGGAGGGGTTTTTAAGTGGCAAAAAGCTAGTGTTGGGGAGAAGGAGTGTGGGCCAAAAACTATTTTGGGTAGATGCTAGGGGGGGCAGAAACAAGGGGGGGCAGAAAAATAGTTGGGGCAATGTAGTGTGCGCAAAAAGGGCGGGTGTGGGCAACGGGGGGGGGGCAGAGAGGGGGTGGGAGAGACGGGTGTGGGGAGAGAAGGGGGTGGGGAGAGACGGGTGTGGGGAAAAGGGCCCGGGGGTGGGCAGAGGGAACCTTTTGGGCAGAGGAAGGGGTGTGGGCGAAGGGGTGTGGGCAGAGGGCGGTGTGGGAAGAGGGGGTGGGGAGAGGGGGGGGGGTGGGCGAGAGGGGGTGGGGAAAACGGGTGGGGGGGCGAGACGGGTGTGGGCAGAGACGGTTTTTGGGGGGAGGCGGGTTGGGCAAGACGGGGGTGGGCAAAAGACGGGTGTGGGCAGAGAGGGTGGGGAGAGGGCGGGTGTGGGGAGAGACGGGGGGTGGGCCCAAAACGGGTTGGGAGGACCCCGGGGGTTTTTGGGGAGAGGGGTGTGGGCCCGGAGGGGGGGGGGTGGGGCAAAGACGGGGGTGGGGGAGAGACGGGGTGGGGCAGAGAGGGGGTTTTGGGGAGGGACGGGTGTGGGGCAGGAGGGTGTGGCCCGAGAGGGTGTGGGCAGGACGGGGTGGGCAAGGGCGGTGTGGGGGAGCGGGGGTGGGGAGAAAACGGGGGTTTTGGGAGAGAGGGTGTGGGGAGAGACGGGGGTGGGGAACGGGTGGGGCAGAAAACCCGGGTGGGGCAAAAGGGCGGTGTGGGGAGGGGACGGGGTGTGGGGAGAGACGGGGGGGGGCAGGGGGACGGGTGTGGGCAGAGACGGGTTTTTTTTTTGGGGAGAGACGGGTGTGGGCAGGGGTTGTGGGCAGAGACGGGTGTGGGCAGAGACGGGGGTGGGCAGAAACGGGGTTGGGGAGGGGAGAAGGGGGGGGCTGACGGGTGTGGGCAGAGACGGTTTTGGGCAGAAGGGGTTTTTGGGGAGAGACGGGTGTTTGGGCAGAGAACGGGGGGGGGTGTGGGGAGAGAAGGAGGTTAAAGGGTGTGGGCAGAGCGGGTGTGGGAAAAAACGGGGGTTTGGGGAAAACCCCGGGGGTGGGGAGAGAAAGGGGTGGGGCCAAAAGACGGGTGTGGGGGAGAGCGGGGGTGGGCAAGACGGGGGTGGGCAAAAGGGGTGTGGGGAGAGACGGGTTGGGCAGAAAACGGTGTGGGCAAGAGGGGTGTGGGGAGGGGACGGGTGTGGGGAAGACGGGGTGTGGGGAAAGGGGGGTTTTTGGGGCAGAGACGGGTTTGGGGAGAGAAGGCGGGTGTGGGCAGAGCGGGTTTTGGGCCCGAAGGGTTGGGAGAAGGGGGGGAACTGTGGGCAAGACGGGTTTTGGGCAGGACGGGGTGGGGAGAGGGCGGGTGTGGGGGGAGACGGGGGGTGGGCAGAGGGGCCGGGGGTGGGCAGAGAGGGTTTTGGGCAAGACGGGGGTGGGCAAGACGGGTGTGGGGGAGGACGGGTTTTGGGCGAGACGGGTTGGGCAAAAGGGCGGGGGTGGGCAGAGATTGGGAGGAGGGGGTGGGCAGAGAGGGTGTGGGCAGAGAAGGGGGTTTGGGGAAAGACGGGTTGGGCAGAGAGGGGGGGGCAGAGGGGGGGTGGGGAGGGAAAGGGTGTGGGCAGAGGGCGGGGGGGGGGCCCGAGAAAGGGTGGGGCAGAGACGGGTGTGGGGAAGAAGGGGTTTTAAAAACGGGGGGGGGCCCAAACCAAAACTTAGGGAAACCTTAAAAAAATTTCCCCCAAAAAATTTTAAAATTTAAAAAGATTTTCCCCCAAAAAAAAACCCAAAACCAAAATTTACCTCACTAAACTTTAAACCCAAAACAAAACCCCACCCAAACAATTTTAATTTTTCACCAACACAACTCCACCAACAAACTTTTCACCAAAAATAACTCTCACCCAACACAAAATTTAAAACCCCTTTTTCTCTCCCAAAACAACTCCTCCAAAACCCAAAATCCACCAACACAATAACTCTCCCCAAATCGGCCCCCCAACCCCCCAAATAACCTTTTCCAAAACCAATCTCAAACCCCAACTCTTACCACACCCAAATCTAAAACCCCACCAAACTTAAACCCCCAACCAACTCTCACCAAACCCCTCTTTCCCCAACACAAAAACCTCCCCCCAAAACCCAAAACCCCCAAAACCCAAAAATTTACCAAAAAACCCCTCCCCAAAACCTATAAGCTCACCCAAACAATAAACTCCTACAAAAATCCCCAAAACCCCCAAAACTCTTCCCCAAAACCAATAACTCCCCAAAAACAAAAACCCCTTTAAAACCTTCCCAAAACTAAATTCCCCCCCTTCCAAAACCTCACCAAAAAATAACCTCCCCAAAACTTTTACCCCCTTCCAAAAATTACCCCAAAACCTTAAATTTTACCCCCTCCACCAAAAAACCCACCACACAAAAACTACACCAACAAAAACCTCCCCCCAACTCTAAAAAATCTCACCAAACAAAACTCTTAAACCCAAAACAATAAAAATCCACCAACACAACTCTCACCAAAACAATTTTCACCAACACAAAAAATTCCCCCAACACAAAACTTTTCACCAACACAAATCTCACCAACAAACTCTTTACCCCAAAAAATAAAATCTCCCCCAAACAACTTAAAAAAAAACAACCTCACCCAAAAACTCTCCCCAAACAATAACTTTCACCAACACAATTAAAAAAACCCTCACCAAAAAAACAAATCCCCCAAACAAACTCTCCCAACACTAAATTCACCCAAAACAATAAAACTCACCAACACAAATTCCCAACACAACTCTCCCAACAAAAAAACTCTACCAACACAAAACTCTCCAAAAACACAAAATTCCCCCCAACCCCACCAATTCTCCACCCAAAACAATAAAATTCACCAACACAATCTCACCAACACAAAACCCCACCAAACCAAAAACCTCACCAACAAAAAAACTTCACCAACACAAACCCCCCAACCAAAACCCCAAAACTCTCACCAACACAAAAATCTCACCAACCCCAATAACCCCTTTCCCAAAACAAAATCTCCCAACACAACTCTCACCAACACAACTCCCCCAAACCCAAAAACTCTCCCCCAACAAAAATCTCACCAACACAAAAATCTCAACCAAAACAACTCTCACCCAAAACCCAATCTCCCACCAAAATAATTTCACCAAAAACAATTCAAAAACAAATTTTCACCAAACAAAAAACTTTTAACCCAAAACAATAAAATCTCCCAACACAAAATCTCACCAACAAAACTTCCCCCAACACAACTCTCACCACCAACCCCCCCCCCCCAACAAAAACTTCTCCCCCAACACAAAAAACTCACCAACACAAATTCACCAACACAAATCTCCCCACCAACAAAACTCCCCCCCAACACAAAAATCTCACCAAAACAAACTCTCACCAAACAAACCTTTTCACCCAAAACCCCAAAAAACTTCACCCAAAACAACTCCACCAAACAAAACTCTCACCAACACAATCTCACCAAACAAAAAACCCCACCAACAAAACTCTCACCAACACAAAAATTCACAAAACAACTCCCCACCAACACAAAAATCTCCCAACACAATAACTCTCCCAAACAACTTCACCAAACAAAACTCTCCCAACACAATAAAATCTCACCAACACAACTCTCCCCCACAAAACTTTTCACCAAACAACTTCACCAAAACAAAACCTTTACCAAACAAAAAACTTTACCCCAAAAAAACTCTCACCCAACAACTCTCCCCCAAAACAAAACTTTTCACCAAACAATAACTCTAAAAAAAACAACTCTCAAACCCAAAACAATAATCTACCCCCAAAAAAACTCTCACCAACACAAAAACTCTCACCAAAAACAAATCTCACAACACAAAAACCCCCACCAAAACAATAAATTCACCCAAAACAATAACTACCCCCAACACAACTCTCACCAACACAAATAAAAAAATCTCAAACCATAAAAACCTTTACCCCAAACAATAAAACTTTCCCCCAAACAATTTCCACCAAACAATAAAATTCACCAAAAACAACCCTTTACCAAACAATAAAATCTCACCAACACAACTCTCCCCCAACCAAAACTCTCAAACCCAAAACAATCTTTACCAACACAATAAAATCTCACCAAACAAAAATCTCACCAACAAATTCACCAAACACAAAAACTCTTTTCCCCAAAACAAAAATCTCACCAACACAATTTAATCTCACCAAAAATTTTAAATCTCACCCAAAAAAATAACCTTTTCACCAACAAAAACTCTCACCAACCCAATAACCTTTCCCCCCACAATTCACCAAACAATAACTCTCACCAACACCAAAAATTCACCCAAAAACCCAAAAACTCTCCACCAACACAATAAATTCACCAACACAAAAACTCTCACCAACACAATAATTTCAAACCCAAAACAATCTTAACCAACACAACCCCTCACCAACACAATTTAAATCTCAAACCCAAACCAAACTCCACCAACCCAAAAATCTTTACCAAAAACAATAACTTCACCAACACAATTCAACCCAAAACAAAATTCCCAACACAATAACTCTCACCAACAAAAATTTAAATCTCACCAACACAAAAATCTACCCAAAACAAAAATCTCACCAACACAAAAACTCACCCAAAAACAACCCCTTACCCCAAAACAACTTTTTACCAACCCCCAAAAACTCTCACCAAAAAAAAATTCTCTCACCAACACAATCTTCAAACCCACAATAACTCTCACCAAACCAACTCTCACCAACACAAAACTTCCCCCCAACAAAAAAATAACTCTCACCAACACAAAAAACCCTCCCAACACAATCTCAATCAACACAAAAATCTCACCAAAACAAACCTCACCAACACAACTCCCCAACACAAAATTTTCCCCAAAAAACTTCACCAACCAATCTTCCCCCAAAACTCTCACCAACACAAAAACCACCAAACAAAAAAACTCCCCCCACAACCCACCCACAACTCTCACCAACACAATAACTCTCAAAACAATAACTCTCACCAACCCAAAATCTCCCAACACCAAAATTCACCAACACAATAACTCTCCAAAACCCAAAAAACTCTCAAACCCAAAACAATCTCCCCAACACAAAATTCCAAACCCAACCCCAATCTCAAACCCAAAACAAAATCTCACCAACACAATAATCTCAAACACAACTCTCACCAACACAAAAATCTCACCAAAAACAAAAACTCTCACCAACACAAAAATCTCACCAACACAACTCTCACCCAAAAACAATAAACCCTTTACCCAAAACCAAAAAACCCCTCACCAAACAAAAATTTCCCAACAAAAATAACTCCCCACCAACAAAAAATCTCACCAACACAAATTCACAACACAAAAATCTCACCAACAAAAACTCTCACCAACACAACTCTCACCAAAAAAAAAACTCTCACCAAAAACAAACTCCACCAACACAAAATCCCCAACACAAATCTCACCAAAACCCAAAAACCCTCACCAACACAATAATTTTCACCAAAACAAAACTCTCACCAAACAATAACTCTCACCAAAAACCCAAACTCACCAAAACAAAAACTCCACCAAACAATAACTCCACCAACACCCAAATCTCAACCCCAAAAAATCTCTCACCAAACAATAACTCTCCCCACCAATCTTAAAACCCCCTACCAAAAAAACCACCTACCAAAACCCCAAAACTCTCACCAAACAAAAATCTCCCAACAAATAAATCTCACCCAACCCCAAAAAATCACCCCAAAACAATCTTTACCAACACAATAAATCTCACCAACCCCAAAAACTCTCACCAAAACAATTTCACCCAAAACAACTCTCACCAAACAAAACCTCCCCCAACACAAAAATTCACCAACACAACCTCAAACCCAAAACAAAAATCTCACCAAAACCCAAAAAATTCCCCCACCAACACAACCCCGACCAAACAAACTCTCACCCAACACAATTTAAATTCCCCTAAAAACAAATTTAAAACTCTCACCAAAAAATAACTCCACAACACATAACTCTCACCAACACAATTTTCCCCCAAACAAAACTCCACCAACACAAAAATCTCACCCACAAAACTTCACCAACACAACTCTCAAACCCAAAACAAAAATTCACCAACACAAACCCCCTACCCAAAACAAATCTCCCCCCAACACAAAATCTACCAACACAAAAATTCCCCCAAACAATTAAAATCTCCCAAAACCCAACCCCCAAACTCTCCCAAAAACAAAAATTCACCAACCCAAAAACTCTCACCAACAAATAAACTTCACCAAAACAACTCTCACCCAAAACCAAAAATCTCACCAACCCCAAAAAATTAAAAAAATTTCCACCCCCACAACCCCTCACCAAAAAAACTTCCCCCCAACACAACTCTCACCAAAACAACTCTCAACCCAAAAATTTCACCAACACAATTAACCCCTCACCAACCCCCAATAAATTCACCCAAAACAAAACCCCTTTACCAAACAACTTCACCAACAAAAATAACTCTCACCAACACAATAACTTTCCCCAAAACAACCCCCACCAACACAATAACATCACCAACACAATAACTCTCACCCCCCCAAAAAACAAAACTCTCACCCCAACCCCCCAAACAACTCTCCCCCAACAAACTTTTTCCACCAAAACTCTCCCCAAAACACAAAAATTCACCAAACCCTTAAAATCTCACCCAAAACCCAAATCCACCCAAAACAAAAATCTCCCCCAACACCAAAAATTACCAAAAACAAACTCTCAAACCAAACCCCCCAAAACCCTCACCCCAACCCCCCCAAAACTCTCACCACACAAAACTCTCACCCCAAAACAATAACTCTCACCCAAAAACAAACCTTTCCCCCAAAACAAAACTTCCCCCAACACAAACTCTCACCAAACAACCCCTCACCCAAAAAAAAACTCTCACCAACAAACCTTTACCAAAAACAACTCTCACCCCAAAAAAACCCAAAAAACTCTCACCAACCAAACCCCCCCCCACAACCCCTCCCAACACCCAACCCCTCCCCACAATAAATCTTTACCAAACCCCAAAAAATTCCCCCACCCCACCCAAAATTTTCCCCAACCAAAAAAATCTCCCCAACACAATTCACCCCCCCCAATAATTCACCAAAAAACCTTCACCCCCACCAAATCCCACCAAAACCAAATCACAAACCCCCCCCCACCAAAACCAAACCCCCCAAAAACCCCAACCCAAAACTTTTCCCCCCAAAACAACTCTCACCCAAAACCAAAAATCACCCCCCCCCCACAACTCTCACCAACACAACTTTTCCCCCCCAAAAAACTCTCACCAAAAACAAAATTCACCAAACACAACTTCACCAACCCAATAATCTCAAACCCAAAACAACTCTTTACCAACCAACTCCCC
The DNA here is from genome assembly GCF_026875155.1 of Cherax quadricarinatus. Lineage (NCBI taxonomy): Eukaryota > Metazoa > Arthropoda > Malacostraca > Decapoda > Parastacidae > Cherax > Cherax quadricarinatus. The sequence goes on from NC_069493.1 coordinate 6,824,109, forward strand.
AAACAAAACCCCAAAAATTTTTTCACCAACACCTAAAATCTCACCCCAAACAAAACTCTCCCCCCAACACAATCACCCAAAAACAAAAACTTCCACCAAAAACAACTCTCACCCAAAACCAAATCTCACCCAAAACAATAACTTCACCCAAAACAAAAACTCTCACCAACACAAAAATCCCCACCAAAAAAAATCTCACCAAAAACAAAATCTCACCCAAAACAAAACTCCCCACCCAAAACAAAATTCTCCAAACACAATTTTCACCAAACAAAAACTCTCACCAAAAACAATAACCTTTACCAACACAACTCTCACCAACACAACTCTCACCAAACAACTCTTTACCCAAAACAAACCCCACCAACACCCCCCCCTCCCAACACAATCTCCCAAACAAAAAACTCTCACCAACACCCCCAAAACCTTTACCAACACCCAAATCTCACAACACAAAAAATTCACCAACACAAAAACTCTCACCAAACCCAAAAAACTTTTCAAACCCAAACAACTCTTTACCAAAACAATTCCCCCAAAAACTTACCCAAAAACTTTCAACCAAAAAAATAAACTTTCACCCCACAAAACTTCACCAAACAAAAAAAAATTCTTACCCAAAAAAAAATTTAAACACCCTCCCAAACTAAATAAGGGTCTCCCCACCAAAAATTCACCCCACAAATTCACCCCCACAAAAATTTTCACCCCACTTAAATTTCACCCCAACTTAAAACAATCCCCACAATGGGCACCCCCCAAAAATGGTCACCCCACCAAATTCACCCCACAAAAAATTCACCCCCAATAAACTCCCCCACCAACACAATCTTTCACCAACCAACTTTTCCCCCAAAAACTTACCAAAAAACTAACCCTCACCAAAACAAATTAATCCCCCACTTTACCCCACCAATCCCCAAACTGGGAAAAATTGGTGCAACATCTTTGGGTGTATTTATTTTAAAACGTTTCGGCCCTCCCCAAGGATTTTTTCAGGTTTAAATTGGTTTAAATAAAATTCCCCCGTTTTTCAGGCAAAGGGAATTTTGAGGGTGATCAGTCCCTCAGTTTGAAAGGGATTTTTCGTCCCCCAAACTTGAAGGGTGGTTTAGTCCCTCCCGTCTTGAAGGGTGGCAGTCCCTCGTCTTTAAGGAGGGTCCCGGGCCCTCAGTCTTTTAAGGAGTGGTCAGTCCCCCCAGTCTTTAAGGAGTGGTCGTCCCTCCTTTTTGGGGAGTGGTCAGTCTTTTATCTTTAAGGAGGGTCAGTCCCCAGCTTGAAGAGGGGGTTTATCCCTTTAGTCTTGGAAAGGAGTGGTCAGTTTCCCAGGTTCCTTTAAGGAGTGGGCGGCCCTCAGTCTTTCAGGGGAGGGGGTCAGTCCCCCCCGTCTTGGCAGCAGCGGGCAGTCCTCAAACCCTTTACAGGCAGGGTCAGTTTCCCCAATTTTGACAGCATTTGGGCAGTCCTCAGTCTTGCAGGAGGGTCAGGGCCCCCAGTTTGACAGGGATTGGTTTAGTTTTCCCCAAATCCCTTTACAGGCCAAGGGGGGCAGTCCCCCATCTGGGCAGGCCCGTGGTCATCCCCCCAGTCTTGGCAGGCAGTCGTCAGTCCCTCAAACTTGACAGGCAGTGGTCAGTCCCTCAGTCTTGACAGGCATTGGTCAGTCCCTCAGTCTTGGCAGGCAGTGATCAGTCCCTCAGTCTTGACAGGCATTGGTCAGTCCCTCAGTCTTGACAGGCAGTGGTCAGTCCCTCAGTCTTGACAGGCAGTGGTCAGCCCCTCAGTCTTGACAGGCAGTGGTCTGTCCCTCAGTCTTGACAGGCAGTGGTGAGTCCCTCAGTCTTGACAGGCAGTGGTCAGTCCCTCAGTCTTGGCAGGCAGTGGTCAGTCCCTCAGTCTTGACAAGCAGTGGTCAGTCCCTCAGTCTTAACAGGCAGTGGTCAGTCCCTCAGTCTTGACAGGCAGTGGTCAGTCCCTCAGTCTTGACAGGCAGTGGTCAGTCCCTCAATCTAGACAAGCAGTGGTGAGTCCCTCAGTCTTGACAGACAGTGGTCAGTCCCTCAGTCTTGACAGACAGTGGTCAGTCCCTCAGTCTTGACAGGTAGTGGTCAGTCCCTCAGTCTTGACAGGCAGTGGTCAGTCCCTCAGTCTTGACAGGCAGTGGTCAGTCCCTCGGTCTAGACAAGCAGTGGTCAGTCCCTCAGTCTTGACAGGCAGTGGTCAGTCCCTCAATCTAGACAAGCAGTGGTCAGTCCCTCAGTCTTGACAGGCAGTGGTCAGTCCCTCAGTCTTGACAGACAGTGGTCAGTCCCTCAGTCTAGACAAGCAGTGCTCAGTCCCTCAGTCTTGACAGGCAGTGGCCAGTCCCTCAATCTAGACAAGCAGTGGTCAGTCATTCAGTCTTGACAGACAGTGGTCAGTCCCTCAGTCTTGACAGACAGTGGTCAGTCCCTCAGTCTTGACAGGTAGTGGTCAGTCCCTCAGTCTTGACAGGTAGTGGTCAGTCCCACAGTCTTGACAGGCAGTGGTCAGTCCCTCAGTCTAGACAAACAGTGGTCAGTCCCTCAGTCTTGACAGACAGTGGTCAGTCCCTCAGTCTTGACAGGCAGTGGTCAGTCCCTCAGTCTTGACAGGCAGTGGTCAGTCCCTCAGTCTTGACAGGCAGTGGTCAGTCCCTCAGCCTTGACAGGCATTGGTCAGTCTCTCAGTCTAGACAAGCAGTGGTGAGTCCCTCAGTCTAGACAAGCAGTGGTCAGTCCCTCAGTCTAGACAAGCAGTGGTCAGTCCCTCAGTCTTGACAAGCAGTGGTAAGTCCCTCAGTCTAGACAATCAGTGGTCAGTCCCTCAGTCTAGACAAGCAGTGGTCAGTCCCTCAGTCTTAACAGGCAGTGGTCAGTCCCTCAGTCTTGACAGGCAGTGGTCAGTCCCTCAGTCTTGACAGACAGTGGTCAGTCCCTCAGTCTTTACAGGTAGTGGTCAGTCCCTCAGTCTTGACAGGCAGTGGTCAGTCCCTCAGTCTTGACAGGCAGTGGTCAGTCCCTCGGTCTAGACAAGCAGTGGTCAGTCCCTCAGTCTTGACAGGCAGTGGTCAGTCCCTCAATCTAGACAAGCAGTGGTCAGTCCCTCAGTCTTGACAGGCAGTGGTCAGTCCCTCAGTCTTGACAGACAGTGGTCAGTCCCTCAGTCTAGACAAGCAGTGCTCAGTCCCTCAGTCTTGACAGGCAGTGGCCAGTCCCTCAATCTAGACAAGCAGTGGTCAGTCCCTCAGTCTTGACAGACAGTGGTCAGTCCCTCAGTCTTGACAGACAGTGGTCAGTCCCTCAGTCTTGACAGGTAGTGGTCAGTCCCTCAGTCTTGACAGGTAGTGGTCAGTCCCACAGTCTTGACAGGCAGTGGTCAGTCCCTCAGTCTAGACAAACAGTGGTCAGTCCCTCAGTCTTGACAGACAGTGGTCAGTCCCTCAGTCTTGACAGGCAGTGGTCAGTCCCTCAGTCTTGACAGGCAGTGGTCAGTCCCTCAGTCTTGACAGGCAGTGGTCAGTCCCTCAGCCTTGACAGGCATTGGTCAGTCTCTCAGTCTAGACAAGCAGTGGTCAGTCCCTCAGTCTAGACAAGCAGTGGTCAGTCCCTCAGTCTAGACAAGCAGTGGTCAGTCCCTCAGTCTTGACAAGCAGTGGTCAGTCCCTCAGTCTAGACAAGCAGTGGTCAGTCCCTCAGTCTAGACAAGCAGTGGTCAGTCCCTCAGTCTAAACAAGCAGTGGTCAGTCCCTCAGTCTAGACAAGCAGTGGTCAGTCCCTCAGTCTAGACAAGCAGTAGTCAGTCCCTCAGTCTAGACAAGCAGTGGTCAGTCCCTCAGTCTTGACAGGCATTGGTCAGTCTCTCAGTCTAGACAAGCAGTGGTCAGTCCCTCAGTCTAGACAAGCAGTGGTCAGTCCCTCAGTCTAGACAAGCAGTTGTCAGTCCCTCAGTCTAGACAAGCAGTGGTCAGTCCCTCAGTCTAGACAAGCAGTTGTCAGTCCCTCAGTCTAGACAAGCAGTGGTCAGTCCCTCAGTCTAGACAGGCAGTGGTCAGTCCCTCAGTCTAGACAAGCAGTGGTCAGTCCCTCAGTCTAGACAAGCAGTGGTCAGTCCCTCAGTCTAGACAAGCAGTGGTCAGTCCCTCAGTCTAGACAAGCAGTGGTCAGTCCCTCAGTGTAGACAAGCAGTGGTCAGTCCCTCAGTGTAGACAAGCAGTGGTCAGTCCCTCAGTCTAGACAGTCTATACAAGCAGTGGTCAGTCCCTCAGTCTAGTCAAGCAGTGGTCAGTCCCTCAGTCTAGACAGGCAGTGGTCAGTCCCTCAGTCTAGACAGGCAGTGGTCAGTCCCTCAGTCTAGACAGGCAGTGCTCAGTCTTTCAGTCTAGACAGGCAGTGGTCAGTCCCTCAGTCTAGACAGGCAGTGGTCAGTCCCTCAGTCTAGACAGGCAGTGGTCAGTCCCTCAGTCTAGACAAGCAGTGGTCAGTCCCTCAGTCTAGACAAGCAGTGGTCAGTCACTCAGTCTAGACAAGCAGTTGTCAGTCCCTCAGTCTAGACAAGCAGTGGTCAGTCCCTCAGTCTAGACAAGCAGTGGTCAGTCCCTCAGTCTAGACAGGCAGCGGTCAGTCCCTCAGTCTAGACAAGCAGTGGTCAGTCCCTCAGTCTAGACAAGCAGTGGTCAGTCACTCAGTCTAGACAAGCAGTGGTCAGTCCCTCAGTCTAGACAAGCAGTGGTCAGTCCCTCAGTCTAGACAAGCAGTGGTCAGTCACTCAGTCTAGACAAGCAGTGGTCAGTCCCTCAGTCTAGACAAGCAGTGGTCAGTCCCTCAGTCTAGACAAGCAGTGGTCAGTCCCTCAGTCTAGACAAGCAGTGGTCAGTCCCTCAGTCTAGACAAGCAGTGGTCAGTCCCTCAGTCTAGACAAGCAGTGGTCAGTCACTCAGTCTAGACAAGCAGTGGTCAGTCCCTCAGTCTAGACAAGCAGTGGTCAGTCCCTCAGTCTAGACAAGCAGTGGTCAGTCACTCAGTCTAGACAAGCAGTTGTCAGTCCCTCAGTCTAGACAAGCAGTGGTCAGTCCCTCAGTCTAGACAAGCAGTGGTCAGTCCCTCAGTCTAGACAAGCAGTGGTCAGTCCCTCAGTCTTGACAAGCAGTGGTCAGTCCCTCAGTCTAGACAAGCAGTGGTCAGTCCCTCAGTCTAGACAAGCAGTGGTCAGACCCTCAGTCTAGACAGACAGTGGTCAGTCCCTCAGTCTAGACAGACAGTGGTCAGTCCCTCAGTCTAGACAAGCAGTGGTCAGTCCCTCAGTCTAGACAAGCAGTGGTCAGTCCCTCAGTCTAGACACGCAGTTGTCAGTCCCTCAGTCTAGACAAGCAGTGGTCAGTCCCTCAGTCTAGACAAGCAGTTGTCAGTCCCTCAGTCTAGACAAGCAGTGGTCAGTCCCTCAGTCTAGACAAGCAGTGGTCAGTCCCTCAGTCTAGACAAGCAGTGGTCAGTCCCTCAGTCTAGACAAGCAGTGGTCAGTCCCTCAGTCTAGACAAGCAGTGGTCAGTCCCTCAGTCTAGACAGACAGTGGTATTATGTACCCTAAAACGTCCACTCACGGACTATACAACATACCAATAGTTTTACCCCCACATTAATATAAATGACCGTAAAACCGTGTAATTAATAAACGTTAAATTAAAAAAAACTGAGTTAGGTAACAGTAACCTTCTAAGAAAATATTATTGACCGTAATATAACTAGACGAAAATGTCAGCTGTACTTCTGGCAACGAGGTGATGGAAAAAAGTCAGGAAGTTTTAACATCTGGACGTTTACGTTAGTGGGGTTTTAAACCTATCTACTGCATGATGGTCACTGAAGGTGCGTGGAGTCTGTTCACTGCCAAATCGCAATCTTTCTGTGTATATACACAGAGATATACATCTCTCAATGGGTATCTACCTGGAGGGCATTTCTGGGATCAACTCCCCCGCGGCGCTGTCCACGACTAGGCCTCCCTGTGGATCAGGGCCTCATCAACCAGGTTGTTACGGCTGGCCGCACGTAGTCCAACATCCACCGGTACAAAGGCATACACCCCACGATAAACAGACATACACCTCATAATGGACATACCTGAAGAGACACACACCTCACGGTGTAAGAGACACCTCACGGTGTAAGAGACACACACCTCACGGTGTAAGAGACACACACCTCACGGTGTAAGAGACACACACCTCACGGTGTAAGAGACACACACCTCACGGTGTAAGAGACACACACCTCACGGTGTAAGAGACACACACCTCACGGTGTAAGAGACACACACCTCACGGTGTAAGAGACACACACCTCACGGTGTAAGAGACACACACCTCACGGTGTAAGAGACACACACCTCACGGTGTAAGAGACACACACCTCACGGTGTAAGAGACACACACCTCACGGTGTAAGAGACACACCTCGCGGTGTAAGAGACACACACCTCACGGTGTAAGAGACACACACCTCACGGTGTAAGAGACACACACCTCACGGTGTAAGAGACACACACCTCACGGTGTAAGAGACACACACCTCACGGTGTAAGAGACACACACCTCACGGTGTAAGAGACACACACCTCACGGTGTAAGAGACACACACCTCACGGTGTAAGAGACACACCTCGCGGTGTAAGAGACACACACCTCACGGTGTAAGAGACACACACCTCACGGTGTAAGAGACACACACCTCACGGTGTAAGAGACACCTCACGGTGTAAGAGACACACACCTCACGGTGTAAGAGACACACACCTCACGGTGTAAGAGACACACACCTCACGGTGTAAGAGACACACACCTCACGGTGTAAGAGACACACACCTCACGGTGTATGTATACTGACATATACAAATCTCTTAATCACCGGTGTATCAGCATACGCTACCTTGCCTTGGGCATGATAAGGTCGCAGTGGACACTTGCTCACCCTTGATGGACCTTTAAACTCGTCTTGTCTTAAAGAAACACGAATGGAAACTCACCTCAATATTGCGATGACCTTGTCTTCGGAGGACAGGTCTTGTTTTAAAGGGACAGGAATCTGTTGCATCTTGACCAAACACGGAGTAAACACGGAACAAACATTGGGCAAAGACTGACAAAACGCTCACTGCATACAAATCCATCTTACCTTTGATATACTCTGGATGAGTTTCGAGAGTTTTGCTACTCCCAGAGCCCAGCCAAACACCAAACACTGACCACAATTTAAACACCTTCTACCTGCAATTCGTTTTGTGTGTTTAGCTGAAGAGGTCTACTGTGTAGGCGAAACGTTTCAACACTACCGATACCAAACTTTTGCACATGTGTCTTACTCATCATGACACTAGAGGAATAAAACACGAGGTAGTGGAGGCAGGCAGGCTCCATACAGAGCTTTAAACACAGGTACGGCAGGGTCCAGGACGCCTGGAGAGCGTGACACCAGGAATCACATGTAGCTGAGTACACACATTAAGAGGCACCTAAGTTCAAACCATACCACGGGCGGGGATAGAACCCGCGATCAGAGAGTCTCAAAACTCTCAAACTCTGAGACTCTCTGACCGCGGGTTCTACCCCCCACCCGTGGTATTGTTTCTTTGCAATCGTGTCATTACGATTTCGTGAGTCACCTAAGTTCCCCCGTCAACATGTTTATTTTTCCACTATAATCTACCTTGACCATAATTACTAACACATTTGCTTTGTCTGTTTCGTAAGTTGAGGACAGTAATGTTGCGGAGGTATAAAATTTGTTGAGATTTGTTCTTACCTCGACTAGCGGTGAGCATTTCTCACAAATTGGGTCAATTTTGTCCCCATGATGCGACCCACACCAGTCGACTAACACCCGCCTACCAGTGACTATGCCCTCGTCTGCTACACGTCCCTTCCACTGACGCCTATATAAGCACCAGTCTCCTTGCCTGTGCTTCAGAATCTCTACAACCACGGTGCTGTAAACACCACCTCCAAGGCTGAGGGACTGATTACCTCATCTTTTGTATATAGTTCTTCGTATTTCTTATTATGTCCAAGAATCTGTATTGATAAAGGCACTGGAGGGCGAAACGTCTACAATAAAGATACCCAGATGTTGCACAAGTGTCTTAACTTTCATCTTCACATATGCAGTATAATGTGATCCTTTATTGACAACGTTTCGCCCACACAGTGGGCTTTTTCAGGTCACAAACAGATCTACCTGGGGTGGAAGGGACGCGAGTATTTATAGTCAGGTTCAGAATGTTGAGGTCAGGTGGAGAATGCTGCATCTGATGATCTACCGAGTGGGGTTATATTATTATTATAATCAAAGGGGAAGCGCTAAACCCGTAGGATTATACAGCTCCCGGGGGGGGGGATGTGGAAGGCATTCAGGCTTAATTCGGGGAACTGGAGCACAGATCCAATTCCCTAATTCAAGAGCCCCTCACCAACATCAAGGAACCTTCCATGAGGGGAGGGGGGTTATAGAGTTTCGGGTATCCACGGTAGGTCTTGGTACTTATCCCCCGCAGATACAGGGGGGACTACTGTATATAAGAACATAAGAACGAAGGAACACTGCAGCAGGCCTACTGGCCCATGCGAGGCTTAAGCCAATGCACCCAACCTAGTCAGGTCAGAAAAAGACACTTATGTACAGTTCAGGACATTTATTAAAGGAAACGTTTCGCCACGAGTGGCTTCTTCAGAACTGAAGAAGCCACTCGTGGCGAAACGTTTCCTTTAATAAATGTCCTGAACTGTACATAAGTGTCTTTTTCCCAAAACCCCCCTTTCGGTTTACCATACCTTTCCCCTCCTAGTCAGGTCGGTCCATTGACTTAAGGGAGGAACAGGGCAACCGCCGGGTGCACAAGCTACAGGCTAACTCCCCCCCCACCCCATCCACTCAGTATTTATCCAACCTTTTTTTTAAAGTCCCAAAACGTTTGGCCTCTTAAAGTATCGGGATTTGTTCACCATCCACAACTCTATTCCAAACCAGTCCCTTCCATATCCTTCTAATCTAAATTTTTCAACTTAAAACCATTGCTGCGAGCCTGTCTGGGCTAATTTTCAGCACACATTTACTCCCCTTTTTTTTTTCCTTCCCCTTTTACACCTAAATCATATCCCCCAATTCTACGTTTTTGAGAGTGCAGATTCGGGCCCTTAGTCTATCCTCATGGGGAAGGTTTCTGATAATGGGATAAATTTTGTAATCCCCCTTTTGTAATTTTCCAGAATTTATATCCCTCTTTTTAAATACGGTGCCCAAACTGAGCATCTAGAGAGTGCGTTTCGGGGCCCCTTAGTCTACCCCAAGGGGAAGGTTTCTGATACAGGGGATTTAATATTATTCCCTTGATTCAATTTAGGTTTAAAAAGGGCCCGAAAATACTCACATAAAAAAGGGATTCTTACGCAAAAAAATCTTATCTATAATTTTTTTTTTTTGGTCACCAAAAATCCCTCCTATTTCCGAGCATAAACAACCCTAGGGATTTAGTGTATAATCCGACTGTTGGATCCCTCAGGGGTTTGAAAAAGAGATCCCTTTTACAATATTACCTGGATTTTTACCTGGGGATTCCGGGGGTCAACCCCCCCGCGGCCCGGTCTGTGACCGGCCTCCTGGTGGATCGAGCTGCAACCAGGCTGTTGTGCGGGCTGCCGAAAAACCAAGTCAGCCACCCCAGCCTCAACCAGCAAAAAACCCTAGAACCATAAAATCCCCTGCCCCCAGCAATTCAACCTGCCCCAGCAGATTAACCTGCCCCCAGAAATATAAAACCTGCCCAGAAAATATCAACCTGCCACAGCGTATCAACCTGCCACGAGATATAACCCCCCACCAGCAGATTAACTGCTCCATAGTTCAACCTGTGCTAGAAACATAAACCTACTTTCAGTAGAATCAACTCCGAATAAAAGGTTACCCAGCAGATATCAACCTGCCACCGAGAACAAACCTGCCCACAGAGTTAAACCCTCAACCGCAGATTAACCTCCCACCCGTATAAACCTGCCACCAGAGATTCAACCTGACCAGCAATTTCAACCTGCCACCACAGATATCAACCTGCCCCAGCAGATCAACCTGCCACCAGAAATATAACCTGCCCCCGCAGATATCCCTGTCCCGTAAAACCCTGCGCTAGCGACTTAAACCCAAATTCGTAGATAAAAACCTGCCAGAAATAAAGTGTTACCAGCAGATATCAACCGCCACCAGCAGAATAAAACCTCCACCAGCAGATATAACCTGCAACCAGCAGTTATAACCTCCCACCGCAATATCAACCTCCACCACAATTAAACCTGCCACCGCAATTCAACCGCCCCCCACAGATTCACCTGCCACCAGCAATTCAACCTCCCCAGCAGATATAAACCTCCCCCACAGATTCAACCTGCCCCAGCAGTATCAACCTGCCCCCAGCAGATATAACCTGCTACAGCGATATCAACCCCCCAGCAGAATCAACCTGACCACCCGATTCAACCTGCCCCCGCAGATAAAAACCCTGCTGCTAGCAGACTAAACCCTAAAATCAGTAGATATCAACCTGCCCCAGCAGAATAAACCTGCCCCCAGCAGATATCAACCTGCCCCCCAGCAGATTCAACCTGCCCCCAGCAGATATCAACCTGCCCCCAGCAGATATAAACTGCCCCCAGCAGATTTTAAACCCTGCCACAGGATATCCCCTGCCACCAGCAGAAATAAACCTGCCCCCGCAATTCAGAAATATTGCAGGAACAAGTGTAGAACCCTTTCACCCGAAAACCCTGATATATCCACCAATCCCAAAACCCCCGGCTGTGATGGCATGTGGGCCCATGGACCCACCCAGCAAAGCCTGGTTGAACAAGAAATGGAAAATCCGGCCTTGAGTTAGTCTGCAAGGGTAGAGAAAGTTAAAAAACCACTACGGGTATAAAACGGTATTATTTGCCGGCCGGTTTTATGGACCGGCCCTGGGGGCGTTGCCCCCCGAAATTTCTCCAGGTATTTTCCCTTTCAATCGTCTTTCTTTACCTTTTCTCTATTATCTCAAGGGTGGGGAAACCCCACCCCCCCCACCCCTTTATCCTCTTTCCCCCCCCTCCCTCCTCCTCCGGATCCTAGCAAGGGGGGGCTTTTAAGTGACGAGACGACCCCCCTCTGCACTCTCAAATTCACTTTCTTTTTTTCCCTGTCTCTTCACTGTCAACAAGAAAAATTTTTGGGAATGAACCAACTTAAAAACCCCCCCGGTGGGGTGAGGGTGGGTTGTTGTACTGGTGGTTGTCAGGATACTGGTGGTGATGGTGGTTGTTTGTACTGGGGGTTGTCAGGAGTACGGTGGGAGTGGGGGGTTGTTTTTACTGGGGGTTGTCGGGGTTGGGGTGGTGGGGTTGTCATTTTGGTGGTTTTCGGGTATGGGGTGGTGGGGTTGTTGTACTGGGGGTTTTCGGGGTACTGGGGTGATGGGTGGTTGTCAGTATGGTGGTTGTCAGGAGTACTGGTGGGAGTGGGGGTTGTTATCTGGTGGTTGTCGGAGTATGGTGGTGAGTGGGGGTTGTTTTTTAAATGGTGGTTTTTCAGGAGTATGGTGGTAGTGGGGTTTTTAGTTGGGGGTTGTCAGGAGACTGGTGGGGAGTGGTGGTTGTCAGTACTTGGTTTTAGGAGTACTGGTGGTGATGGGGGTTGTTAGTATGGTGGTTGTCGGATACTGGGGGGAGTGGGGGTTTTTTCAGTCTGGTGGTTTTCTACTGGTGGTTGCAGGAGTATGGGGGTGAGTTTGGGGGTTTTTAGTACTGGGGGGTTGCAGGGTACTGGTGGGGAAAGGTGGTTGTTAGTATGGGGGGTTGTCAGAGTCGGTGGTGATGGTGTTGTCATACGGTGGTTGTCGGATCTGGGGTGGTGGGGTTTTGTACTGGTGGTTGTAGGGTACTAGTGGTGAGTGGTGGTTGTCAGTTTGGTGGTTTCAGGAGTACTGGGGGTGAGTGGTGGTTGTCAGTAGGTGGGGGTAGGAGTATGGTGGGAGTGGTGGTTGTTAACTGGTGGGGGGTCAGGAGTATGGTGGTGATGGTGGTTGTCGATGGTGGGTTGCAGGGGTATGGTGGGAGGTGGTTTTTTTACTGGGGGTTGTCGGGGTATGGGGGTGAGTGGTGGTTGTTTGACTGGTGGTTTTCAGGAGTACTGGTGGTGAGTGGTGGTTGTTGTACTGGGGTTGTCGGAGTACTGGGGGGTGAGGGTGGGTTTTAGTACTGGTGGTTTTCAGGAGTATGGTGGGGAGTGGTGGGTGTTTGTACTGTGTTGTCAGGAGTATGGTGGTGGTGGTGGTTGCAGTATGGGGTTGTCAGGAGTTTCTGGTGGGGAGTGGGGGTTGTTAGTACTGGTGGTTGTCCCGGATCTGGTGGTGGTGGTGGTTGTTGTACTGGGGGTTGTAAGGAGTAGGTGGTGAGGGGGTGGTTTTCGTATGGTGGTTGTCAGGAGTACTGGGGGTGAGTGGTGGGTTTTCATAAGGTGGTTTCAGGATACTGGGGGGTGGTGGTGGTTTTTGTATGGGGGTTGTAGGAGTACTGTTGGTGAGTGGTGGTTGTCAGTCTGGGGTCGTCAGGGGTTGGTGGGGAGTGGGGGTTTTCGAGGTGGTTGTCAGTACGGTGGGGTCAGGAGTATGGTGGTGGGGTGGTTTCGTACTGGTGGTTGTTGGGTATGGTTGTGTAGTGGTTGTTGTCTGGTGGGTTGCAGGAGTTGGTGGTAGTGGGGTTGTAAGGATACGGTGGTGGTGTGGTTGTAAGGGTATGATGGTGAGTGGGGGTTGTAAGGAGTACTGATGGTGAGTGGTGGTTGTAAGGAGTACTGATGGTGAGTGGTGGTTGTAAGGAGTACTGATGGTGAGTGGTGGTTGTAAGGAGTACTGATGGTGAGTGGTGGTTGTAAAAAGAATGGTGGTGAGTGGTGGTTTTAAGGGTATGATGGTGGTTTGGGGGTTGTAAGGAGTACTGATGGTGAGTGGTGGGTTTTAAGGAGTACTGATGGGGAGGGTGGTTTTTAAAGGGGTACTTGGTAGTGGTTGTAAGGGTACTGATGGGGATGGGGTTGTAAAGGGTATGATGGTGGTGGGGTTGTAAGGAACTGATGGTAGTGGTGGTTGTAAGGAGTACTGATGGTGAGGGTGGTTGTAAGGGGTATGATGGTGTGTGGTTGTAAGGAACGGTGGTGGTGGTGGTTGAAGGAGATGATGGTGAGTGGGGGTTGTAGGGGTACTGATGGTGAGTGGTGGTTGTAAGGAGTACTGGGGTGAGTGGGGTTTTAAGGAGTATGGTGGTGAGTGGGGGTTTAAGGATATGGTGGTGAGTGGGGTTGTAAAGGGTAGGTGGGATGGTGGGTTGTTTATGGTGGTTGTCAGGAGTTGGTGGTGAGTGGTGGTTGTTATACTGGGGTTGTCAGGGGGTATGGTGGTGGTGGTGGTTGTCATACGGTGGTTTTTTAGGAGACTGGTGGTGAGTGGGGTTGTTTTTAAATGGTGGTTGTCAGGGTACTGGGGGGTGAGTGGGGGTTGTCATACTGGTGGTTGTCAGTATGGTGGTTGTCAGGGGTATGGTTGAGTGTGGTTGTTAGTAGGGGTTGTAGGAGTTTGGTGGTGAAGGGGTTGTTAGACTGGGGTTGTCAGGAGTACTGGGGTAGTGGTGGGTTTTCAGTACGGTGGTTGTAGGAGACTGGTGGGAGTGGTGGTTTTAGTCTGGTGGTTGTCGGGTCTAGGGGAGTGTGGGTTTTCATATGGTGGTTGTCAGGAGTATGGTGGGGTGGTGTTGTCAGTACTGGTGGTTGTCAGGAGTACTGGTGGTGAGTGGTGGTTGTTAGTACTGGTGGTTGTCAGGAGTACTGGTGGTGAGTGGTGGTTGTCAGTACTGGTGGTTGTCAGGAGTACTGGTGGTGAGTGGTGGTTGTTAGTACTGGTGGTTGTTAGAGTACTGGTGGGGTGGGGTTGTTTGTCTGGGGTTGTCAGGGTACTGGTGGTGAGTGGTGGTTTTTTGTATGGTGGTTTTCAGGAGTCTGGGGTGAGTGGTGGTTGTCAGTATGGTGGTTGTCAGGAGTCTGGGGGAGTGGTGGTTGTTAGTTTTGGGGTTTTCAGGATACTGGTGGTGAGTGTGGGGTCGACTGGTGGTTGTCAGGGGTATGGGGGTGAGGGTGGTTGTTGTACTGGTTTGTAAGGAGTATGGTGGTGAGTGGTGGTTGTTTACGGTGGGGTTGTAAGGGGTATGGTGGTGAGTGGGGGTTGTCCGTACTGGTTTTTGTCAGGGGTATGGTGGGGGAGTTTGGGGGTTTTCAGTATGGTGGTTGTCAGGAGTACTGGTGGGGGAGTGGTGGTTTTTGTACTGGTGGTTGTCAGGTACTGTTTGGGGGTGGTGGTTGTCAGTATGGTGGTCGTCGGGGTACGGTGGTGAGTGGTGGGTTTTCAGTTGGTGGTTTTCAGTACGGTGGTTGTCAGGGTACGGGGGTGAGTGGTGGGGTCAGTACGGGGGTTGTAGGAGTATGGGTGGTAGGGGTTTTTTTGTACTGGGGTTTTCGGGTAATGGTGGGAGTGGGGTTGTAAAAAATACTGGTGGGGATGGTGGTTTTTAAGGAGTACTGTGGTGAGGGGGGGTTGTAAGGGTAAATTTTGGGGAGTGGTGTTTTAAGGAGTCTGATGGTGAGTGGGGGTTTAAGGGTACTGATGGTGGTGGTGGGGTAAGGGAGTACTGAGGGGGTGGTGGTTGTAAGGATAGGTGGTGAGTGGTGGTTGTAAGGAGTACTGTGGTGAGTGGTGGTGTAAGGGTACTGATGGTGAGTGGGGGTTTTAAGGAGTCGATGGTGAGTGGTGGTTGTAAAGGGGTACGATGGTGGTGGGGTTGTAAGGGTTGTGGTGGTGGGGGTTGTAAGGAGTACTGATGGTGTGGGTTGTAAGGGGTACTGATGGGGAGTGGTGGGTTTTAAGGAGTACGATGGTGAGTGGGGTTGTAAGGAGTCTGTGGTGGTGGGGTTGAAGGAGTACTGGTGGGGTGGTGGTTGTAAGGGTTATGATGGGGAGTGGTGTTTTTAAGGATTTCTGATGGTGAGGGTGGTTGTAAGGGTCGGTGGTGGTGGTGGTTTTAAGGAGTTTCTGGTGGGGAGTGGTGGTTGTAAGGAGTACGGGGGTGGGGGTGTTGTAAGGAGACTGGGGGTGGTGGGGGTGGTTTTTTGGTGGGCTCCGGGAGATGGGAGGTAAGTGGGTGGTGTAGGGGTGGTAATTTTGAATGGGGAGGACAGTGTTGATTGTGATATGGGGTGGGTGGGTGATGTGGGGGGGGTGATGGGACAGTGGGGTGGGTGTGGTGATAGTGGCTTGGGGGATGGTGATGTGGCTGGTGATGGATGTGGGGTGGGTGATGGGGGCAGTGGGGGGGGGGGTGAGGTGGAGTGGGGTGGGTGTGGGCGTGGGGGGGGATGGTGATAGTGGGGGGGTGATGGGGACAGTGGGGTGGGGGGATGGTGATAGTGGGGTGGGTGATGGTGATGTGGGGTGGGTGTGGTGTAGTGGGGTGGGTGAGGTGATGGGGGTGGGTGATGGTGATATGGGGTGGGTGATGGGTAGTGGGGGGGGTGATGGTGATGTGGGGTGGGGTGATGGGGATAGTGGGGTGGGGGGATGGGGACAGTGGGGTGGGGGATGGGGGGTAGTGGGGTGGGTGATGGGGCAGTGGGGGGGGTGTGGTGATAGTGGGGGGGGGTGAGGTGACAGTGGGGGGGGGGTGTGTGTTAGTTTGGGGGGGTGAGGGTAGTGGGGGGGGTGATGGTGATAGTGGGGTGGGTGATGGTGATAGTGGGGTGGGTGATGGTGTAGGGGGTGGGTGATGGTGAATGGGGGGGGGTGTGGTGATGTGGGGTGGGTGATGGTGATGTGGGGTGGGTGAGGTGACGTGGGGGGTGATGGTGATGTGGGGTGGGTGTGGTGACAGTGGGGTGGGGATGGTGATGTGGGGGGGGTGATGGTGACAGTGGGGTGGGTGATGGGGTGTGGGGGGGTTGTGGTGACAGTGGGGTGGGTGATGGTTAGTGGGGTGGGTTGGGGACGTGGGGGGGGTGGTGATGGGGGGGGGTGATGGTGATGTGGGGTGGGGGATGGGATAGTGGGGTGGGTGATGGTGTAGTGGGGGGGGATGGTGAAAAATGGGGGGGGGTGATGGTGACAGTGGGGTGGGTAGGTTAGTGGGGGGGTGATGGTGACAGTGGGGTGGGGGTTTTTTGATTGGGGTGGGTGTGGTGACGTGGGGTGGGTGATGGGGAAGTGGGGTGGGGGGATGGGGTAGTGGGGTGGGTGATGGGGACAGGGGGGGGTAGGTGAAGGGGGTGGGTGATGGGGTTGTGGGGGGGGGGATAGGATGTGGGGGGGGTATGGTGATAGGGGGGGGTGGGGTAGTGGGGGTGGGTGTGTGGGCGTGGGGTGGGTGATGGTGATGGGGGGGGTGGGAGGTGATGTGGGGGGGGTGATAGGGGGTGGGTGATGGGATAGTGGGGTGGGTGGGTGGGGACAGTGGGGGGGGTGATGGTGATTGGGGGGGGTGATGGTGAAGTGGGGTGGGGGTGATCGGGGGTGGGTGATGGTGATAGTGGGGTGGGTGATGGTGATAGTGGGGTGGTGATCGTGGGGGGGGGTTTTTGGGATGTGGGGGTGGGTGGGGAGTGGGGTGGGTATAAGATAGTGGGGTGGGTGATGGTGATGGGGTGGGGTTTGGGGACAGTGGGGGGGTTTATGGGGATAGGGGGTGGGTGTGGTGATGTGGGGTGGGTGAAGTGGGGTGGGTGATAAAGATAGTGGGGTGGGTTGGTGATATGGGGTGGGTGGGTTTACGTGGGGGGGGGTTGGTATGGGGTTGGGGGGGGAAGTGGGTGGGTGATGGAGTAGGGGGTGGGGGATGGTGCCGGGGGGGGTATGGGATTGGGTGGTGGGTGATGTGGGGGGGTGGGGACAGTGGGGTGGGTGAGGTGGGTAGTGGGGGGGGTGTGGTGAAGTGGGGGGGTGTGGTGTAGTGGGGTGGGTGATGTGATAGTGGGGGGGTGATGGTGATAGTGGGGTGGGGGTTTGTGATAGTGGAATGGGTGATGGTGTGTGGGAGGGTGATGGTGATAGTGGGGGGGGGTGATGGTGATGTGGGGTGGGTGAGGGAAAATGGGTGGGTGTGGTGACGTGGGGTGGGGGATGGTGACAATGGGGGGGGGTGATGGTGTTTTTGGGTGGGTGAAGTGATGGGGGTGGGTGATGGGATAGTGGGGTGGGTATAGTGATAGTGGGGTGGGGAGGTGAAGTGGGGTGGGTGATGGTTTGGGGGTGGGGATGGGGATAGGGGGTGGGGGATGGTGACATGGGGTGGGTGTGGGTGAAATGGGGTGGGGGATGGGACAGTGGGGGGGTGTGGGCAGGGGGTGGGTTTTTGGGGGACTGGGGGGGGGGGTGTAGTGGGGGGGGTGATAGTGATGTGGGGGGGGTGATGGTGATAGTGGGGTGGTGATAGTGAAGGGGGTGAGTGAGGTGATAGTGGGGTGGGTGTGGTGTATGGGGTGGGGAAGGGAAGGGGGTGGGTGTGGGGACAGTGGGGGGGGTGAGGTGACATGGGGGGGTGATGGGACAATGGGGGGGGTGATGTGTAGTGGGGTGGGTATAGTGATGTGGGGTGGGTGTGGTGACAGTGGGGGGGGGTGGGGACAGTGGGGGGTGATGGGCATGGGGTGGGCATGGGGGACGTGGGGTGGGTGTGGTGACAGGGGGTGGGGGATGGGATAGGGGGTGGTTATGGGGAAGTGGGGTGGGGGGGGATAGGATGTGGGGTGGGTGATGGGCGTGGGTGGGTGATGGTGACAGTGGGGGGGGATGGGACAGCGGGGTTGATGGTGATGTGGGGTGGGGGATGGTGACAGTGGGGGGGGGGGATGGGCGTGGGGTGGGGGATGGTGACAGTGGGTGGGGATGGTGACGTGGGGGGGGGTGTGGTGACAGTGGGGGGTGTGGTGCAGGGGGTGGGTGATGGTAAGTGGGGTGGGTGATGGGACAGTGGGGGGGGGGTGATGGTGTAGTGGGGGGGGCGAAGTGATGTGGGATGGGGATGGTGACAGGGGGTGGGGATGGTGACAGTGGGGTGGGGTTTATGGTGATAGTGGGGTGGGTGATGGGGGGTGGGGTGGGGGATGGTGTGGGGGTGGGTAAGGGTGAAAAAATAGTAAAAAATTCGACATGTTAGTAAAAAAGGTATTACTTATATGGGGAGGTTCCCTACACTCCAGACATCACCTTCCATCCTCAGTCTCAAGAGATCCCACTCACCAAAACTAGCGACAAGCCCGATACAAAATATCAATTATCACAAGTTCAATACGCATTAAAAACACTGTACAAAAAAATCAAACACAAGCCAAAAACATGTAAAAAGAGGGGTTTAAGCTTGGAAATGTGAGAGCACCCTCTCTACGAGTATATGACACGTCATGATGTGGCCAGCGACTGCTTTGGAGGGCAGTTACCAAATTTGAAAAAATGTCTTACAATTATCCCCGTCACCCCCAAGCCTTGGGTTAACGATTAGTTTTTGGTTATAATAACCGACCTCCCGCAGTCATTACACCAGGCAGAGTCCCGTAGCTCAATTGCTAGCGCACTAGGTCAACCAGGTCCGGGGGTCGATCCCCGAGGCTAGAAAAAAATTAGGACGGTTTCATTAAGGCACCGCAATCCCGGGAGCCATCAGTAAAAAAAGGTACCGGGTGTTGTGGACTGGTGTGGGTCACATCCGGGTGTTGTGGGGCTGGGGTGGGACATCCCGGGTGTTTGGGGACTGGTGTGGGTCACACCCTGGGACAAAACTGCATAATTTTCGGGAAAAGTCGCATAAAAAGCGGCCTTTTTAAAAGTAGTATGTCATTGATGTCAGCTATGATCTGTATACCTTGACATGATTGTTACCTTGTACTGTATTGTATACCCTTTACATTACTTGTATACTTTTACATGTACTTGTATACCTTGTCATGTACTCCCAACCGGGACGGAGATTCAGAGGGAGACCCCTACCGGTGGTCAATCCCAGACCCTGGGGCGGGAAATTCAGAGGCAGACCCTACCCGGTGGGCAGCCCTAACCCTGGACGGAGACTTCAGAGGCAACCCTACCGGGGGTCAGTCCCCAGACCTGGACGGGACTTCAGAGGCAGACCCTACCGGGGGTCAGTCCTGACCTGGCGGAGCTTCAGGGCAGACTACTACGGGGGTCAGTCCCCCAGACCCCGGACGGGGACTTCAGAGGCAGACCACTACCGGGGTCAGTCCCTAACCCCGGACGGAACTTCGGGCGAAAACCGGGGGTCAGTCCCCGACCCTGGCGGAACTTAAGGCAGACCATCCGGTGGTCATCCCTGACCCTGGGCGGAGACTTCAGAGGCAGACATACCGGGGGTCAGTCCCAGACCCTGGCGGAGACTTCAGGAGACTTACCGGGGTCCCCCGCCCTGGGCGGAGGGCTTTAGAGGAAAACCACTACTGGTCAGCCTAGACCCGGACGGAGATTTCAGAGGCAGACCCTACCGGGGGCAGTCCCCAGACCCTGGACGGAGATTCGAGGGAGACCCCTACCCGGTGGTCAGTCCCCAGACCCGGCGGAACTTCAGAGGGGAGACCCCTACCGGTGGGGGTCCTTAACCCGGCGGAGACTTCAGAGGGAGACCACTCCGGTGGGCAGTCCCCAGACCCTGGCGGAGATTCAGAGGGAGACCCCTACCCGGGGGTCAGTCCCCCGACCCCGGGCGGAACTTCAGAGGCGACCACTCCCGGGGTCTTCCCCCAGACCCTGGGCGGGGACTTCAGAGGCAGCCATCCCCGGGGGTCATCCCTAGACCCTGGACGGAGACTTCAGAGGGAGACCACTACCGGTGGTCGTCCCCGACCCTGGACGGAGACTTCGAGGCAGACCCCTACCGGTGGTCATCCCAACCCTGGACGGAGACTTCAGAGGGACCAAATACCGGTGGTCAGTCCCTAGACCCCGGACGGAGACTCAGAGGCAGAACCCCCTCCGGTGGTCAGTCCCTGACCCTGGACGGGTTCAGAGGCAGCCACTACCGGTTCAGTCCCCAGACCCTGGACGGAGACTTTAGAGGCGACCACTACCCCGGGGGTCATCCCTGACCCTGGACGGAACTTTAGAGGAGACCACTAAAGGTGGTCAGTCCCCAACCCTGGACGGAGACTTCAAAAGGCAGACCAAACCCGGGGGTCAGTCCCTAGACCCCCGGACGGGGACTTCAAGGCAGACCACTACCGGTGGTCAGTCCCCAGACCCTGGACGGAGACTTCAGAGGCAGACCCCTACCGTTGGTCAGTCCCTAGACCCTGGACGGAGACTTCAGAGGCAGACCACTACCGGTGGTCAGTCCCTAGACCCTGGACGGAGACTTCAGAGGCAGACCACTACCGGTGGTCAGTCCCTAGACCCTGGACGGAGACTTCAGAGGCAGACCACTACCGGTGGTCAGTCCTAGACCCTGGACGGAGACTTCAGAGGCAGACCACTACCGGTGGTCAGTCCCTAGACCCTGGACGGAGACTTCAGAGGCAGACCACTACCGGTGGTCAGTCCCTAGACCCTGGACGGAGACTTCAGAGGCAGACCACTACCGGTGGTCAGTCCCTAGACCCTGGACGGAGACTTCAGAGGCAGACCACTACCTACCAAGGCTGAGGGAATGTTCTCCTGTATGAATGCTTCCTGTAAGACTGATCATACATCCTGTATGAATTATAATTATGTGTGCTATCTCTATGAGAGAGAATTCCCCATTATCTCTCATCTCTACGAGAAAGTGAGAGAGCTCTCCTCGCTACCCAATTTTTTCAGGTACCTGTCTATACACTGCCTATACATTTCAGCCTGAATGAGAATCATGCAACCGATAGGTTTAAAACCCATTAGCCAACCTATCAGTATATATTTGGATACGAAATACTGTTTAAGAAAGGTGATGTAGTGCCAGATACAGCAGTAACAACTGCCCCTGGTGGTGGGCACTGCCCATGCTCGGTGCAGTGGGGTATTTAACACCCAGGGAATTTTTTTACGAAGTGTTTGCTGAAGTGTGTGTACTCACCTAATTGTACTCACCTAATTGTGGTTGCAGGGGTCGAGACTCAGCTCCTGGCCCCGCCTCTCCACTGATCGCTACTAGGTCCTCTCTCTCTCTGCTTCCTGAGCTTTGTCATACCTCTTCTTAAAACTATGTATGGTTCCTGCCTCCACTACTTCACTTGCTAAGGCTATTCCACTTGCTGACAACTCTGTGACTGAAGAAATACTTCCTAACGTCCCTGTGACTCGTCTGAGTCTTCAGCTTCCAGTTGTGACCCCTTGTCCCTGTGTCCCCTCTCTGGAACATCCTATCTCTGTCCACCTTGTCTATTCCCCGCAGTATCTTGTATGTCGTTATCATGTCTCCCCTGGCCCTTCTGTCCTCCAGTGTCGTCAGTCCGATTTCCCTCAACCTTTCCTCGTACGACATTCCCCTGAGCTCTGGGACTAGCCTTGTTGCAAACCTTTGTACTTTCTCTAACTTCTTGACGTGCTTGACCAGGTGTGGGTTCCAGACTGGTGCTGCATACTCCAGTATGGGCCTAACATATACAGTGTACAGTGTCTTGAACGATTCCTTATTAAGGTATCGGAACGCTATTCTCAGGTTTGCCAGGCGCCCGTATGCTGCAGCGGTTATTTGGTTGATGTGTGCCTCCGGTGATGTGCTCGGTGTTATGGTCACCCCAAGGTCTTTCTCCCTGAGTGAGGTCTGTAGTCTTTGTCCACCTAGCCTATACTCTGTCTGCGGTCTTCTTTGCCCCTCCCCAATCTTCATGACTTTGCATTTGGCTGGATTGAATTCGAGAAGCCAGTAACTGGACCACATGTCCAACCTGTCCAGGTCCTTTTGCAGTCCTGCCTCATCCTCATCCGATTTAATTCTTCTCATCAACTTCACATCATCTGCGAACAGGGACACTTCAGAGTCTATTCCTTCCATCATGTCGTTCACATATATCAAAAATAGCACTGGTCCTAGAACTGACCCATGTGGGACCCCGCTCGTAACAGGCGCCCACTGTGATACCTCTTCACGTACCATGACTCGTTGCTTCCTCCCTGTCAGGTATTCCCTTATCCATTGCAGTGCCCTCCCTTTTACATGCGCCTGATCCTCCAGCTTCTGCACTAATCTCTTGTGGGGAACTGTGTCAAAGGCCTTCCTGCAGTCTAGGAAAACGCAATCTACCCACCCCTCTCTCTCGTGTCTTACTTCTGTTTACCTTGTCATAAAAACTCCAGGAGGTTTGTGATACAAGATTTGTCTTCCATGAACCCATGCTGGTTTTCATTTATAATCTTGTTCCTTTCCAGGTGTTCGACCACTCTCCTCCTGATAATCTTCTCCATGACTTTGCACACAATACATGTCGGAGACACAGGTCTGTAGTTTAGCGCCTCGTTTCTGTTTCCTTTCTTAAATATGGGGACTACATTAGCTGTCTTCCATTTCTCAGGTAGTTGCCCAGTTTCAAGGGATGTGTTGAAGATTGTGGTTAGAGGCACGCACAGCATCTCTGCTCCTTCTCTAAGGACCCATGGGGAGATGTTGTCCGGTCCCATCGCCTTTGAGGTGTCAAGGTCACTTAGGAGCTTCTTCACCTCCTCCTCGGTTGTTCGTATTGTCATCCAACACTTGTTGGTATTATTCCCTCTTGATGTTCCCTTCTGTGCTGTCTTCCACAGCCCTTCCTGTCTCTACTGTAAAAACTTCCTTAAATCTCCTGTTCAGCTCCTCACATACCTTCCTGATCATTTCTTGTGAGTTCTCCACCTTCTGTCCTTAATCTGATCACCTGGTCTTTGACTGTTGTCTTCCTCCTGATGTGGCTATACAACAGTTTCGGGCCAGTCTTGATTCTCGATGCTATGTCATTTTCATTCTGTCGCTGGGCCTCCCTCCTTACCTGTGCGTACTCATTCCTGGCTCTGCGACTGATCTCCCTATTTTCGTGCGTTCTCTGCCTTCTGTACTTTTTCCATTCTCTGTTGCACTTTGTTTTTGCCTCCTTACACCGTCGGGTAAACCAGGGGCTTGTTCTGGTCTTCCCGTTGTTACTGTTGCCCTTGGGAATGAACCTTTCCATTGCCTCCTTGCATTTTGTTGTTACATATTCCATCATTTCATTTACTGGCTTTCCTGCCAGTTCTCTGTCCCACTGGACCTCCCGCAGGAAGTTCTTCAACCCTATGTAGTCCCCTCTTTTATAGTCAGACTTTTCCCATTCAACTCCTGTTATTCTCTCCACTTGCAGCTCTACTATGTATTCAAAGCACAGAACCACGTGGTCGCTAGCTCCTAGGGGACTCTTCATACTTGATGTCCTCAATGTCTGAGCTGCCCAGGGTGAACACAAGGTCCAATCTTGCTGGTTCATCCTCCCCTCTCACTCTGGTACTGTCCTTAACATGTTGGTGCATAAGGTTTTCCAGCACCACGTCCAACATCCTGGCTCTCCATGTTTCGGGACCCCCATGTGGCTCCAGGTTTTCCCAGTCAATCTCCCTGTGGTTGAAATCCCCCATAACTAGCAACTTTGCTCTGCTGGAGTGTGTGTGTGTGTGTGTGTGTGTGTGTGTGTACTCACCTAGTTGTACTCACCTAGTTGAGGTTGCGGGGGTCGAGTCCGAGCTCCTGGCCCCGCCTCTTCACTGATCGCTACTAGGTCACTCTCCCTGAGCCGTGAGCTTTATCATACCTCTGCTTAAAGCTATGTATGGATCCTGCCTCCACTACATCGCTTCCCAAACTATTCCACTTACTGACTACTCTGTGGCTGAAGAAATACTTCCTAACATCCCTGTGATTCATCTGTGTCTTTAGCTTCCAACTGTGTCCCTTGTTACTGTGTCCAATCTCTGGAACATCCTGTCTTTGTCCACCTTGTCATTCCTCTCAGTATTTTGTATGTTGTTATCATGTCCCCCCTATCTCTCCTGTCCTCCAGTGTCGTCAGGTTGATTTCCCTTAACCTCTCCTCGTAGGACATACCTCTTAGCTCTGGGACTAGTCTTGTTGCAAACCTTTGCACTTTCTCTAGTTTCTTTACGTGCTTGGCTAGGTGTGGGTTCCAACTGGTGCCGCATACTCCAATATGGGCCTAACGTATACGGTGTAACAGGGTCCTGAACGATTCCTTATTAAGATGTCGGAATGCTGTTCTGAGGTTTGCTAGGCGCCCATATGCTGCAGCAGTTATTTGGTTGATGTGCGCTTCAGGAGATGTGCCTGGTGTTATACTCACCCAAGATCTTTTTCCTTGAGTGAGGTTTGTAGTCTCTGACCCCCTAGACTGTACTCCGTCTGCGGCCTTCTTTGCCCTTCCCCAATCATCATGACTTTGCACTTGGTGGGATTGAACTCCAGGAGCCAATTGCTGGACCAGTTCTGCAGCCTGTCCAGATCCCTTTTGTAGTTCTGCCTGGTCTTCGATCGAGTGTATTCTTCTCATCAACTTCACGTCATCTGCAAACAGGGACACCTCAGAGTCTATTCCTTCCGTCATGTCGTTCACAAATACCAGAAACAGCACTGGTCCTAGGACTGACCCCTGCGGGACCCGCTGGTCACAGGTGCCCACTCTGACACCTCGCCACGTACCATGACTCGCTGCTGTCTTCCTGACAAGTATTCCCTGATCCATTGTAGTGCCTTCCCTGTTATCCCTGCTTGGTCCTCCAGTTTTTGCACCAAATCTCTTGTGTGGAACTGTGTCAAACGCCTTCTTGCAGTCCAAGAAAATGCAATCACCCACCCCTCTCTCTCTTGTCTTACTGCTGTCACCATGTCATAGAACTCCAGTAGGTTTGTGACACAGGATTTCCGTCCCTGAAACCATGCTGGCTGCTGTTGATGAGATCATTCCTTTCTAGGTGTTCCACCACTCTTCTCCTGATAATCTTCTCCATGATTTTGCATACTATACATGTCAGTGACACTGGTCTGTAGTTTAATGCTTCATGTCTGTCTCCTTTTTTAAAGATTGGGACTACATTTGCTGTCTTCCATGCCTCAGGCAATCTCCCTGTTTCGATAGATGTATTGAATATTGTTGTTAGGGGTACACATAGCGCCTCTGCTCCCTCTCTCAATACCCATGGGGAGATGTTATCTGGCCCCATTGCCTTGAGGTATCTAGCTCACTCAGAAGCCTCTTCACTTCTTCCTCGGTTGTGTGCACTGTGTCCCAGCACTTGGTGGTGTGCCCCACCTCTCCGTCTTTCTGGAGTCCCTTCTGTCTCCTCTGTGAACACTTCTTTGAATCTCTTGTTTAGTTCTTCACATACTTCCCGGTCATTTCCTGTTGTCTCTCCTCCTTCCTTTCCTTAGCCTGATTACCTGGTCCTTGACTGTTGTTTTCCTCCTGATGTGGCTGTACAACAGTTTCGGGTCAGATTTGGCTTTCGCTGCTATGTCATTTTCATATTGTCTTTGGGCCTCCCTTCTTATCTGTGCATATTCATTTCTGGCTCTACGACTGTTCTCCTTATTCTCCTGGGTCCTTTGCCTTCCATATTTCTTCCATTCCCTAGCACACTTGGTTTTTGCCTCCCTGCACCTTTGGGTAAACCATGGGCTCATCCTGGCTTTTTCATTACTCCTGTTACCCTTGGGTACAAACCTCTCCTCAGCCTCCTTGCATTTTATTGCTACATATTCCATCATCTCATTAACTGGCTTCCCTGCCAGTTCTCTGTCCCACTGAACCCCGTTCAGGTAGTTCCTCATTCCTGTGTAGTCCCCTTTCTTGTAGTTTGGCTTCATTCGTCCTGGCCTTCCTGCTTCTCCCTCCACTTGTAGCTTACTGTGTATTCGAAGCTTACAACCACATGGTCACTGGCCCAAGGGGTCTTTCATATGTGATGTCCTCGATATCTGCACTACTGAAGGTGAATACTAAGTCCAGCCTTGCTGGTTTCATCTTCTCCTCTCTCTCTTGTAGTGTCCCTTACTGTTGGTACATGAAGTTCTCCAGTACCACCTCCATCATCTTAGCCCTCCAAGTATCTTGGCCCCCATGTGGGTCCAAGTTCTCCCAATCTATCTCCTTGTGGTTAAAGTCACCCATGATCAGGAGCTTTGCCCTGCATGCATGAGCTCTTCTGGCCACTCTAGCCAGTGTGTCAACCATCGCTCTATTGCTCTCGTGTGTGTGTGTGTGTGTGTGTGTGTGTGTGTGTGTGTGTGTGTGTATGTGTGTGTGTGTGTGTGTGTGTGTGTGTGTGTGTGTGTGTGTGTGTGTGTGTGTGTGTGTGTGGTGTGTGTGTGTGTGTGTGTGTGTGTGTGTGTGTGTGTAGAGAGACTGAGACGCTGACCTCACTTGGGTTTGGGTGGGTGTGAGTTGGACCTGACTACTGATTTCGTGACTCATGTTGACGGCAGTGAGGGGACTTTAGCTAGAGTTCGTCAAGGCCACGCTAGCTGGAGATTCGTCTGTAAAAACTTGCATTTGTGGTCACAGTGGTGGCCTATGCTAACCTTCTATGGTGTGAAATATACCTAGTTGGATGAATCTTATTATGGCTAGCTGATCCAGTGGCTAACGCGACGGGCTGGAGTTTTGAGACTCTCTGACCGCGGGTTCTATCCCCGTCCGTGTTATTGTTTGTTTGCAATCGTGTCATTACGATTTCGTGAGTCATTCCTTCTTTATGCTCTTATTTAAGATTTCTCTGTATTCCTCATTGTTTTAAAAATTCCTCGAGTTATTCCTCAAGGTATCCCTTAGTTTATTTCTCAAGACATCCCTCGGATGTATCCCTCAGGTAATCAAGGTATCCTTCACAAGGAAGGCACCCCTCAAGGTATCCCTCACGTCGAGGTATTCCTCACGTTATCTTACAGAGATATTGCTCATGGAATCCTTCGCAGGGAGGTATTCCTCATGGTATCCCTCGTAGGGAGGCATTCCTCATGGTATCCCTCGTAGGGAGGCATTCCTCATGGCATCCCTGACACGAAGGTATGCATCATGGTATTCCTCGCAGGGAGGTATTCCTTAAGGTATCCCTCGTGGTATCCCTTACATGGAGATATCCCTCTCTGGGAGGTACTCATGGTATCACTCGCAGAGAGGTATCACTCGTGGTATCCGTGACATGGAAGTATTCATCATGGTATCCCTGACATGGAGGTATCCCTCGCATGGAGGTATTCCTCATGGTATCCCTCACAGCCTCCTGACATGTGGGTTACTACGTCACCAAGAATGCCAGCGTGACGTCAGGCGGTTCTGGCTGACGCGTGGAGGGAGGCTGACAGCACAGCATCCTGAGTCGGGAGATGAGTTGCAGCATCCTGAGGAATATGTAAACCCGTAGGGGTCATTCAGCGCCTGGGGAATGGGAGGGTTGGTGATGGGTTTCAGTCGAGATGGGAAACTCCCATTACGTGGGTCTTGAGCCTTCATAAGCGTCAGCGTGTGCTGCTGCAGCAGCCGCAGCCGCAGCCGCAGCCGCAGCCGCAGCCGCAGCCGCAGCCGCAGCCGCAGTAGTAGTTACTATTTGTCAAAAGCACTTTGACAAATAGTAACACACACACACACACACACATACACACACACACACACACACACACACACACACATACACACACACTCACACACACACACACACACACACACACACACACACACACACACACACACACACACACACAACACACACACACACACACACACACACACACACACACACACACCCACAAAGGGTTTTCAACAAACTATCCCGAGCTAAGAGGTAGTCCTACGAGGAGAGGTTAAAAAAG
>NC_069493.1:6852527-7015151 GCF_026875155.1 Cherax quadricarinatus
CAATAAAATGTCACATTGTTGCACTTGTGCCCTTTTTACTTTACGAAATGAGACGAAAATAGGATTGCTCCCATTGCCTCTATGATGTATCCGAGGCAACAATATCCTTACCCCAGCCGGGAAAAAACACACTCTCTGCCTCCTCCCTATCTTCAAGAAAATGCCATCCAGTCCCTAATCGGGCTACCCCCAACAACAACAATTTTTTTTTACCTTCCTCGGAGTCGTCCCGTGATCTCCGAGTAGTCGACCACTTTCCCCAGGTGTTACACCACTTGAAATTCGTCGGGAGTTCTGATGGCTTCCTTGGGGTTTCAGGGTGTCCACTCACGTCCGCCAATGCTTCCTTGGTGTCTTTGGGGCTTTCCCGTAAAAACCCACATTCGTCAGGTAGCACCGAAATAGTTGGAATTTTCCAGGGTAGTCTTCTGGTTTCTGTTTTTCTGCCTTTTTACCGTTTTTTGATCTTCAGCTTGGGTTTCCATGTTGCCCGGCCCATGCCCAAGCCCCCCTTTAACCGGGGGACTCACAACAGGGGATTATACAAACCTTTGTTCCCCTCCGTTAATCGCCGTTCCCCATTTGCAACTCTGACCCTCTTCTTCAGTGCTGGTAAAGTTGCTAAAGAGAGGGACCCTGGTTCAGTTTCACGGTGCAACAAACAGGTCTTCACAGAGAAAAGTACACGTCACCACTAAGTCCCACTCAGCCCCCTCGGCTGGGGACTGCCACCCAAAACTACTTTCAAGGGTGAGGACTGATGACATTGTCTTTACTCTCTAGCTTTGCTAACTTTTCTGTCTGAAAAAGCCTAGGTAGGCGAAACGTTCTGGAATAAAGATACCTAACTGTTCCACATGTGTCTTATCAAGAGTTAAAACATTTGAGAATATTAACGTTAGATAAGCTATTATCTAGAGAGAAATGGCATAGAAATGATTTGCAATGAAGTTTTTTAAAACAGTACTTGTCAGGAAACAGGACAAGTGTTTCTTGACGCGGGTCTTAGTCATATGATGACCCGTAGCTGGAGTTTTTGGTCATATGACCGAGGCCTTCAACTGGCTTACCACTCCACCACTTTATAATTTGCGGGTGACTCACGAAATCGTAATAACATTATTGGAAACAAACCTCCGTATGGTGTATAGTTGAATGAATC
Source organism: Cherax quadricarinatus (assembly GCF_026875155.1). Taxonomy (NCBI): domain Eukaryota; kingdom Metazoa; phylum Arthropoda; class Malacostraca; order Decapoda; family Parastacidae; genus Cherax; species Cherax quadricarinatus. The sequence goes on from NC_069493.1 coordinate 6,853,690, forward strand.
TTATTGTAGCCAGCTGGCCCAGAGGTTAGCGCACTGGCCTGGGGTATTAGGATTCACTCGCCATGGGTTCAAACTCCACTGTTCCGTGGTTTAATTCTGGTAATGATTATAATCGTTTATTTCGTATATCCTCATTGATAATTCAGTTCAAAATCACTTGTGTATACACATTTTTAATATTGTTCGGCGTTGACGGGTCCATTTGAATCATGAAAGAGATCAGGATTCCATTAAGTTACTGGGAACGTCTCAGACTATTTGAGAATATTCTTTCTGAAGTGAATAGACAGATATATGATAATTTATATATGAAAGACACTTGAGGGCCTAGTCCCAAATTCATACACGTTCTTAACGACACACAGAACTGAGAGGTATGGGAGGAAGTGCAGAATAAACCAAAGTAGGGGAACTATGGACACAAGGACATCCTTGGTCCAAGATAATTTCGGCCAGCTACCAGTAGATACCAGATATCTTTCATAAGAACATAAGAACATAAGAAAGGAGGAACACTGCAGCAGGCCTGTTGGCCCATACTAGGCAGGTCCTTTACAATTCATCCCACTAACAAACATTTGACCAACCCAATTTTCAATGCTAACCAAGAAATAAGCTCTGATGTGCAAGTCCCACTCAAATCCAACCCATCCCACTCATGTATTTATCCAACCTAAATTTGAAACTACCCAAAGTCCTAGCCTCAATAACCCAACTAGGTAGACTGTTCCACTCATCTACTACCCTATTTCCAAACCAATACTTTCCCGAGAGAAAAAAAAGTACACAACACCGTGAGTGGAATATTATGTTACCCTTATGTAGGGTTGGATTCCAGATGGAGCTGCGTTCTTACTTCCACTAGTGGATTCTGTCCAACACAACGTCTTCCAGATCTTCCAGTTCACCTTCGACTCCGTTCACCGAAGACTTCCTTCTCACGCTACAGCTTCACATCGTTCCAGACCATGGAACTGAACTCTTCTCCAGGCTGAGGGACTGACCACCTCGAATGTTTTTTTTCCTCCAAGGTTGATGGACTGATTACGTTATCTTTTTCATTACTACTGCTTCATTTGTATTTGACTGAAGAAGCCTACTGTGTAGGCGAAACGTTTCAACAATAAAGATACCCAACTGTTGCACAAGTCTTTATCTTTAACGTACCTTTGAAGAGTTTCAAGAGTTTATCTACTCTCTGGAACAATGCTCTTCTCCAGACTGAGGGACTGACCACCTCAAAACTTCAAGGGTGATGGACTGATTACATCGTCTTCAAGTATCTTCTGCTTCTATCAACTTTTCTGTACTCGACTGAAGAAGCCTACTGTGTAGGCGAAACGTTTCGGAATAAAGTTGCCTAAATGTTGTAACAAAGTTGGTAGAATTACCGACAATATGTTAAGTAAAAGGACACAAGTGCAACTAATGTGACATTTTATTGTGGCAACGTTTCGCTCTCCAGGAGCTTTATCAAGCCATTACAAACAATACATGGACACAGAGGGTATATAAAGGCTCAGAGTGAGGTGCAATACTAGTGAGGTACCATTTCGATGTTCACTAGTGGTGGTAGTAGTAGTAGTAGTAGTAGTAGTAGTAGTAGTAGTAGTAGTAGTAGTAGTAGTAGCAGTAGTAGTAGTAGTAGTAGTAGTAGTAGTAGTGGTAGTAGTAGTAGTAGTAGTAGTAGTGGTAGTAGTAGTGGTAGTAGTAGTAGTAGTAGTAGTAGTAGTAGTAGTAGTAGTAGTAGTAGTAGTAGTAGTAGTAGTAGTAGTAGTAGTAGTAGTAGTAGTAGTAGTAGTAGTAGTGACAAAAGTAATACAATATGGTAGAGTAATTAATTCGTACAAGAGTAAAAGGATATAAAAGCTATTACTTGGGTAACATAAAAATAGGTTGGACAAATATAGACTGGAAAGAGGCAGCTTGTTTCAGTGTTCACTCTCTGTAATGTGCTTTGTGTAGTATAACAGGAGAGACTGTGATGGCAGGGTTTACTGTTTTCAGGAGGATTCTTGCTAAGACTTCAGAGATGGTGAAGCTGCCGTTGTTTTGTTTAATTGTATTCGAAACAGCGATCAGTGCTGATTCGAGGCACTTGCGTCTGCGGAAATTAGTTTCTTTGATCACTAATTGGGCGTCCCTGAATTTCATGAGATGATTGGTGGAATTTCGGTGTTGTACACAGGCGTTGTTCAAGTTATCGTTCCTACATGCATAAATGTGTTCATTGAGGCGGGTGTCGAGGTTTCTTGCTGTTTCACCTACGTAAATCTTGTCACAGCCTCCACAGGGTATAGAGTTAACCCCTTCATTGACTGGTTCGTGGTGCTTTGATTTTGTCCTGGTTAGATCCTTTATTGAAGTGCTGGAAGCGATGGTGACTCTGGTGTTAGCTTGTGAAAGTACTTTTGAGACGTTCAGTGCAACCTGGCTGTTGGGAAGAATTATAACTTTGTTGGGAGTGGTGTTGGTGCGTGGAGAATTAATGATCTGAAGAGCTCTTTTCTTGCAGTCTTTGATGAAAAAAGAAGGAAATTGTAACTCAGTGAATGTTTGGTGAATGTAAGTACATTCCTCGTCAAGAAACTCAGGACTACAAATTCGGTATGCTCTTAGGAAAAACCCGATGATGATGCCTCTTTTGGTCTTGGTATCTTGACTGGAATAGAAGTGTGTGAGATCATTTTTATTGGTGGGTTTCCGATAAACTTGAAATCTTAGGTTGTTGTCTAAATGTTGCCTATGTGTCTTATCTACCAACCTGTCGGTATTGTATACCATTTTGATAATCATTGAGCCCGGCCATGGGCCAAGTGGTATTTGATACCATTACCAACTAATGACTTGTATCATTTAATCCTCTCGTTCTACTAATCTGTTGTGTATATTTCTGTTTCTCACCTGTGTGAAGCTGACCAAGTCGGACCTAAACGTCGTAATAAATTTGTGTCCTGTGAGATGGTTGTGTGAATTACAGAAGCTTTCTGGCGGGACTTAAGGTAGAACCTCCACCAAGTGCCTGATTAGCCAAGGTGTGACTGCCACGGGGCCAGCAGGCCCAACCAACAGCTTGGATGAACAGGTAAACATCAAGAACAACCTGGAAACAGTCTGGATGAACAAGTAAACATCAACAACCTGGAAACAGCCTGGATGAACAAGTAAACATCAACAACCTGGAAACAGAATGAACATTAAAATGGTATAAAATACCGACAGATTGTTAGGTAAGACACATATGCAACAGTTAGGTATCTTTATTTCGAAACGTTTCGCCTACACAGTAGGCTTCTTCAGTCGAGTACAGAAAAGTTGATAGAAGCAGAAGATACTTGAAGACGATGTAATCAGTCCATCACCCTTAAAGTTTTGAGGTGGTCAGTCCCTCAGTCTGGAGAAGAGCATTGTTCCGTTGTCTGAAACAATATGAAGTTGAAGTGACAGGATGGAGCCTTTATATAGTGCCAGGAGGTGAGACGGAGGTTGCTTTGGGAGGGCAGGTCCCTCTCAAACCCAGCCGTTCTCACTAGTAGAGGTCGAAGTTGATGGTCTGTACCAAGATACCCTTGTGTTGCAGTGTCTGACAGAATGAACATTAAAATGGTATAAAATACCGACAGATTGTTAGGTAAGACACATATGCAACAGTTAGGTATCTTTATTTCGAAACGTTTCGCCTACACAGTAGGCTTCTTCAGTCGAGTACAGAAAAGTTGATAGAAGCAGAAGATACTTGAAGACGATGTAATCAGTCCATCACCTCAAAACTTTAAGGGTGATGGACTGATTACATCGTCTTCAAGTATCTTCTGCTTCTATCAACTTTTCTGTACTCGACTGAAGAAGCCTACTGTGTAGGCGAAACGTTTCGAAATAAAGATACCTAACTGTTGCATATGTGTCTTACCTAACAATCTGTCGGTATTTTATACCATTTTAATGTTCATTCTGTCAGACACTGCAACACAAGGGTATCTTGGTACAGACCATCAACTTCGACCTCTACTAGTGAGAACGGCTGGGTTTGAGAGGGACCTGCCCTCCCAAAGCAACCTCCGTCTCACCTCCTGGCACTATATAAAGGCTCCATCCTGTCACTTCAACTTCATATTGTTTCAGACAACGGAACAATGCTCTTCTCCAGACTGAGGGACTGACCACCTCAAAACTTTAAGGGTGATGGACTGATTACATCGTCTTCAAGTATCTTGTGCTTCTATCAACTTTTCTGTACTCGACTGAAGAAGCCTACTGTGTAGGCGAAACGTTTCGAAATAAAGATACCTAACTGTTGCATATGTGTCTTACCTAACAACCTGGAAACAGCCTGGATGAACAAGTAAACATCACGAAGAACCTGGAAACAGTCTGGATGAACAAGTAAACATCACGAAGAACCTGGAAACAGTCTGGATGAACAAGTAAACATCACGAAGAACCTGGAAACAGTCTGGATGAACAAGTAAACATCAAGAACAACCTGAAAACAGCCTGGATGAACAAGTAAACATCACGAAGAACCTGGAAACAGTCTGGATGAACAAGTAAACATCACGAAGAACCTGGAAACAGTCTGGATGAACAAGTAAACATCAAAAACAACCTGGAAACAGTCTGGATGAACAAGTAAACATCAAGAACAACCTGGAAACAGTCTGGATGAACAAGTAAACATCAAGAACAACCTGGAAACAGCCTGGATGAACAAGTAAACATCAAGAACAACCTGGAAACAGTCTGGATGAACAAGTAAACATCACGAAGAACCTGGAAACAGCCTGGATGAACAAGTAAACATCAAGAACAACCTGGAAACAGCCTGGTTGAACAAGTAAACATCACGAAGAACCTGGAAACAGCCTGGATGAACAAGTAAACATCAAGAACAACCTGGAAACAGCCTGGTTGAACAAGTAAACATCACGAAGAACCTGGAAACAGCCTGGATGAACAAGTAAACATCACGAAGAACCTGGAAACAGCCTGGATGAACAAGTAAACATCAAGAACAACCTGGAAACAGTCTGGATGAACAAGTAAACATCACGAAGAACCTGGAAACAGTCTGGATGAACAAGTAAACATCAAGAACAACCTGGAAACAGCCTGGATGAACAAGTAAACATCAAGAACAACCTGGAAACAGTCTGGATGAACAAGTAAACATCACGAAGAACCTGGAAACAGCCTGGATGAACAAGTAAACATCAAGAACAACCTGGAAACAGCCTGGTTGAACAAGTAAACATCACGAAGAACCTGGAAACAGCCTGGATGAACAAGTAAACATCAAGAACAACCTGGAAACAGCCTGGTTGAACAAGTAAACATCACGAAGAACCTGGAAACAGCCTGGATGAACAAGTAAACATCACGAAGAACCTGGAAACAGCCTGGATGAACAAGTAAACATCAAGAACAACCTGGAAACAGTCTGGATGAACAAGTAAACATCACGAAGAACCTGGAAACAGTCTGGATGAACAGGTAAACATCACAAAGAACCTGGAAACAGTCTAGATGAACAAGTAAACATCACGAAGAACCTGGAAACAGGTCACTGGGTCACTAAGATCTCAGAGTTAATAAGGTACTTTTTCCAGTTCATATTTGGTTTTTCAGAAGTCTTACCAGATACTAAATATTTTTCACCTCTTCTTGAGGTTCTCAAACAATTTCAGGAAATTTTCTTTTTTCCTTTATTTTTTAATAGTTTTGGTTAAACTGGATCCGGGTTCGATTCCCGGTGAGGGTGGAAACATTGGGCGTGTTTCCTCACACCGGTTGACCATGTTCACCCATCAGTAAAAATAGGTACCTGGGTGTTAGTGGACTGGTGTGGGTGGCATCCTGGGTGTTAGTGGACTGGTGTGGGTGGCATCCTGGGTGTTAGTGGACTGGTGTGGGTGGCATCCTGGGTGTTAGTGTTGTGTGGGTGGCATCTGGGTGTTAGTGGACTGGTGTGGTGGCATCCTGGGTGTTAGTGGACTGGTGTGGGTGGCATCCTGGGTGTTAGTGGACTGGTGTGGGTCACATCCTGGGTGTTAGTGGACTGGTGTGGGTCACATCCTGGGTGTTAGTGGACTGGTGTGGGTCACATCCTGGGTGCTAGTGGACTGGTGTGGGTCACATCCTGGGTGTTAGTGGACTGGTGTGGGTCACATCCTGGGTGTTAGTGGACTGGTGTGGGTCACTCCTGGGTGTTAGTGGACTGGTGTGGGTCACATCCTGGGTGTTAGTGGACTGGTGTGGGTCACATCCTGGGTATTAGTGGACTGGTGTGGGTCACATCCTGGGTGTTAGTGGACTGGTGTGGGTCACATCCTGGGTGTTAGTGGACTGGTGTGGGTCACATCCTGGGTGTTAGTGGGACTGGTGTGGGTGGCATCCTGGGTGTTGTGGACTGGTGTGGGTCACATCCTGGGGTTAGTGGACTGGTGTGGGTCACATCCTGGGTGTTAGTGGACTGGTGTGGGTCACATCCTGGGTGTTAGTGGACTGGTGTGGGTCACATCCTGGGTGTTAGTGGACTGGTGTGGGTCACATCTGGGTGTTAGTGGACTGGTGTGGGTCACATCCTGGGTGTTAGTGGACTGGTGTGGGTCACATCCTGGGTGTTAGTGGACTGGTGTGGGTCACATCCTGGGTATTAGTGGACTGGTGTGGGTCACATCCTGGGTGTTAGTGGACTGGTGTGGGTCACATCCTGGGTTTAGTGGACTGGTGTGGGTCACATCCTGGGTTTAGTGGACTGGTGTGGGTCACATCCTGGGTATTAGTGGACTGGTGTGGGTCACATCCTGGGTGTTAGTGGACTGGTGTGGGTCACATCCTGGGTGTTAGTGGACTGGTGTGGGTCACATCCTGGGTGTCAGTGGACTGGTGTGGGTCACATCCTGGGTGTTAGTGGACTGGTGTGGGTCACATCCTGGGTGTTAGTGGACTGGTGTAGGTCACATCCTGGGTGTTAGTGGACTGGTGTGGGTCACATCCTGGGTGTTAGTGGACTGGTGTGGGTCACATCCTGGGTGTTAGTGGACTGGTGTGGGTCACATCCTGGGTGTTAGTGGACTGGTGTGGGTCACATCCTGGGTGTTAGTGGACTGGTGTGGGTCACATCCTGGGTGTTAGTGGACTGGTTAGTGGGTCACATCCTGGGTGTTAGTGGACTGGTGTGGGTCACATCCTGGGTGTTGAGAACTGGTTGTGGGTCACATCCTCCTGGGTGTTAGTGGATGGTGTGGGTCACATCCTGGGTGTAGTGGACTGGTGTGGGTCACATCCTGGGTGTTAGTGGACTGGTTGGGTCACATCCTGGACAAAACTGACCTAATTTGCGGGAAATGCTCAGCATAACAAGGGACTTTCTATATAGTAGTATGTCACTGATGTCAGCTTGTATACCTTGTACATGTACTTGTATACCTTGTACATGTACTTGTATACCTTGTACATGTACTTGTATACCTTGTACATGTACTGGTATACCTTGTGCATGTACTTGTATACCTTGTACATGTACTTGTATACCTTGTACTGTACTTGTATACCTTGTACATGTACTTGTATACCTTGTACATGTACTGGTATACCTTGTACATGTACTTGTATACCTTGTGCATGTACTTGTATACATTGTACATGTACTTGTATACCTTGTACATGTACTTGTATACCTTGTACATGTACTTGTATACCTTGTACATGTACTTGTATACTTGTACATGTACTTGTATACCTTGTACATGTACTGGTATACCTTGTACATGTACTTGTATACCTTGTGCATGTACTTGTTACATTGTACATGTACTTGTATACCTTGTACATGTATTGTATACCTTGTACATGTACTTGTATACCTTGTACATGTACTTGTAAACCTTGTACATGTACTTGTATACCTTGTACATGTACTTGTATACCTTGTACATGTACTTGTATACCTTGTACATGTACTTGCATACCTTGTACATGTACTTGTATACCTTGTACATGTACTTGTATACCTTGTACATGTACTTGTATACCTTGTACATGTACTTGTATACTTGTACATGTACTTGTATACCTTGTACATGTACTTGTATACCTTGTACATGTACTTGTATACTTGTACATGTACTTGTATACCTTGTACATGTACTTGTTATACCTTGTACATGTACTGGTATACCTTGTACATGTACTTGTATGCCTTGTGCATGTACTTGTATACATTGTACATGTACTTGTATACCTTGTACATGTACTTGTATACCTTGTACATGTACTTGTATACCTTGTACATGTACTTGTATACCTTGTACATGTACTTGTATACCTTGTACATGTACTTGTATACCTTGTACATGTACTTGTATACCTTGTACATGTACTTGCATACCTTGTACATGTAACTTTATACTTGTACATGTACTTGTATACCTTGTACATGTACTTGTATACCTTGTACATGTACTTGTATACCTTGTACATGTACTTGTATACCTTGTACATGTACTGTATACCCTTGTACTGTACTTGTATACCTTGTACATGTACTGGTAGTAAATAAAGATTATTATTATTTATTATTATTATTATTATTATTATTATTATTATTATTATTATTATTATTATTATTATTATTATTATTATTATTATTAGAGATTGAGCACTAGACAGTAACTGAGAAAATTCACTTTGCCCCTTTGATGAGTTCCCAAAGTTTCTCTACGCCCGGAGCCCATCTATAAGCCAGGCTTATCTGGTCAACCAGGTTGTTGCTGGTGGTGGTCCAAGGAGACACATGTCCATCACAATCTGGTTGATTTGGCGCCTGATAAAGATTCTTGTCCGATTTCCTCTTGAAGACTAGTACAGAAGTCCCTTGTGCCTACTGATCTACCAGCAGCACCCACTGGTCTAAGACCAGCATCAACACGCATTGGTCTGTGACGCAATAACACCACTGATCGCCAGCAGACCCACTGGTCTAAGACCAGCAGTAACCACACTGGTCTAAGACCAGCAATAACACACACTGGTCTACCAGCAGCACCCACTGGTCTAAGACCAGCATCAACACGCATTGGTCTGTGACCAGCAATAACACACACTGATCTGCCAGCAGCACCCACTGGTCTAAGACCAGCAGTAACACACACTGGTCTAAGACCAGCAATAACACACACTGGTCTACCAGCAGCACCCATGGTCTAAGACCAGCAGCAACACAGCATCGTCTGGACCAGCAATAACACACACTCATCTTCCAGCAGCACCCACTGGTCTAAACCAGCAGTAACACACACTGGTCTAAGACCAGCAATAACACACACTGGTCTACCAGCAGCACCCACTGGTCTAAGACCAGCAGCAACACGCATTGGTCTGTGACCAGCAATAACACACACTGGTCTACAGCAGACTCCCATGGTCTAAGACCAGCAGCAACACGCATTGGTCTGTGACCAGCAATAACACACACTGGTTAACCAAGCAGCCCACTGGTCTAAGACCAGCATCAACACGCATTGGTCTGTGACCAGCAATAACACACACTGGTCTACCAGCAGCACCCACTGGTCTAAGACCAGCATCAACACGCATTGGTCTGTGACCAGCAATAACACACACTGGTCTACCAGCAGCACCCACTGGTCTAAGACCAGCAGTAACACACACTGGTCTAAGACCAGCAATAACACACACTGGTCTACCAGCAGCACCCACTGGTCTAAGACCAGCAGCAACACGCATTAGTCTGAGACCAGCAATAACACACACTGGTCTACCAGCAGCACCCACTGGTCTAAGACCAGCAGCAACACACACTGGTCTAAGACCAGCATTAACACACACTGGTCTGCCAGCAGCACCCACTGGTCTAAGACCAGCAGCAACACGCATTGGTCTAAGACCAGCATTAACACACACTGGTCTGCCAGCAGCACCCACTGGTCTAAGACCAGCAGCAACACACACTGGTCTAAGACCAGCAGCAACACACACTGGTCTAAGACCAGCATTAACACACACTGGTCTGCCAGCAGCACCCACTGGTCTAAGACCAGCAGCAACACACACTGGTCTAAGACCAGCAGCAACACACACTGGTCTAAGACCAGCAATAACACACACTGGTCTACCAGCAGCACCCACTGGTCTAAGACCAGCAGCATCACACACTGGTCTAAGACCAGCATTAACACACACTGGTCTGCCAGCAGCACCCACTGGTCTAAGACCAGCAGCAACACGCATTGGTCTAAGACCAGCATTAACACACACTGGTCTGCCAGCAGCACCCACTGGTCTAAGACCAGCAGCAACACACACTGGTCTACCAGCAGCACCCACTGGTCTAAGAACAGCAGCAACACACACTGGTCTAAGACCAGCATTAACACACACTGGTCTACCAGTAGCACCCACTGGTCTAAGACCAGCAGCAACACACACTGGTCTACCAGCAGCACCCACTGGTCTAAGACCAGCAGCAACACACACTGGTCTGCCAGCAGCACCCACTGGTCTAAGACCAGCAGCAACACACACTGGTCTACCAGCAGCGCCCACTGGTCTAAGACCAGCAGCAACACACACTGGTCTAAGACCAGCATTAACAAACACTGGTCTGCCAGCAGCACCCACTGGTCTAAGACCAGCAGCAACACACACTGGTCTACCAGCAGCACCCACTGGTCTAAGACCAGCAGCAACACACACTGGTCTACCAGCAGCACCCACTGGTCTAAGAACAGCAGCAACACACACTGGTCTAAGACCAGCAGCAACACACACTGGTCTACCAGTAGCACCCACTGGTCTAAGACCAGCAGCAACACACACTGGTCTAAGACCAGCAGCAACACACACTGGTCTACCAGTAGCACCCACTGGTCTAAGACCAGCAGCAACACACAACTGGTCTACCGCAGCACCCACTGGTCTAAGACCAGCAGCAACACACACTGGTCTGCCAGCAGCACCCACTGGTCTAAGACCAGCAGCAACACACACTGGTCTACCAGCAGCGCCCACTGGTCTAAGACCAACAGCAACACACACTGGTCTAAGACCAGCAGCAACACACACTGGTCTACCAGCAGCACCCACTGGTCTAAGACCAGCAGCAACACACACTGGTCTACCAGCAGCACCCACTGGTCTAAGACCAGCAGCAACACATACTGGTCTACCAGCAGCACCCACTGGTCTAAGACCAGCAGCAACACACACTGGTCTACCAGTAGCACCCACTGGTCTAAGACCAGCAGCAACACACACTGGTCTACCAGCAGCACCCACTGGTCTAAGACCAGCAGCAACACACACTGGTCTACCAGCAGCACACCACTGGTCTTAAGACCAGCAGCAACACACACTGGTCTACCAGTAGCACCCACTGGTCTAAGAACAGCAGTAACACACACTGGTCTAACACCAGCATTAACAAACACTGGTCTGCCAGCAGCACCCACTGGTCTAAGACCAGCAGCAACACACACTGGTCTAAGACCAGCAATAACAAACACTGGTCTACCAGTAGCACCCACTGGTCTAAGACCAGCAGCAACACGCATTGGTCTGTGACCAGCAATAACACACACTGGTCTACCAGCAGCACCCACTGGTCTAAGACCAACAGCAACACACACTGGTCTAAGACCAGCAGCAACACACACTGGTCTACCAGCAGCACCCACTGGTCTAAGAACAGCAGCAACACACACTGCTCTAAGACCAGCAGCAACACACACTGGTCTACCAGTAGCACCCACTGGTCTAAGACCAGCAGTAACACACACTGGTCTAACACCAGCATTAACAAACACTGGTCTGCCAGCAACACACACTGGTCTAAGACCAGCAGCAACACACACTGGTCTACCAGTAGCACCCACTGGTCTAAGACCAGCAGCAACACACACTGGTCTACCAGCAGCACCCACTGGTCTAAGAACAGCAGCAACACACACTGGTCTAAGACCAGCAGTAACACACACCGGTCTAAGACCAGCAGCAACACACACTGGTCTACCAGCAGCACCCACTGGTCTAAGACCAGCAGCAACACACACTGGTCTACCAGTAGCACCCACTGGTCTAAGACCAGCAGCAACACACACTGGTCTACCAGCAGCACCCACTGGTCTAAGAACAGCAGCAACACACACTGGTCTAAGACCAGCAGTAACACACACCGGTCTAAGACCAGCAGCAACACACACTGGTCTACCAGCAGCACCCACTGGTCTAAGACCAGCAGCAACACACACTGGTCTAAGACCATAACAAACACTTCAAACCACAGTGAGAGAACATTCCTCAGTGTTGTGGGTGACGCTAGGCGACCCGTCAACTTGATGATTTTTTCTGTCAAAGCTAAGCTGTGTTATTCTGGAGGCACGGGGCCACCAGAGGGCCAGGTCTTGTGGCACTGTCTCGGGATGCTGCACGGGGCCACCAGAGGGCCAGGTCTTGTGGCACTGTCTCGGGATGCTGAACGGGGCCACCAGAGGGCCAGGTCTTGTGGCACTGTCTTGGGATGCTGCACGGGGCCACCAGAGGGCCAGGTCTTGTGTCACTGTCTTGGGATGCTGCTTGGGGCCACCAGAGGGCCAGGCCTTGTGTCACTGTCTCGGGATGCTGAATGGGGCCACCAGAGGGCCAGGTCTTGTGGCACTGTCTCGGGATGCGGCACGGGGCCATCAGAGGGCCAGGTCTTGTGTCACTGTCTTGGGATGCTGCACGGGGCCACCAGAGGGCCAGGTCTTGTGGCACTGTCTCGGGATGCGGCACGGGGCCATCAGAGGGCCAGGTCTTGTGTCACTGTCTTGGGATGCTGCACGGGGCCACCAGAGGGCAAGGACTTGTGGCACTGTCTCGGGATACTGCACGGGGCCACCAGAGGGCCAGGTCTTGTGGCACTGTCTCGGGATACTGCACGGGGCCACCAGAGGGCCAGGTCTTGTGGCACTGTCTCGGGATACTGCACGGGTCCACCAGAGGGCCAGGCCTTGTGGCACTGTTTTGGGATGCTGCACGGGGCCACCAGAGGGCCAGGCCTTGTGGCACTGTCTCGGGATACTGCACGGGGCCACCAGAGGGCCAGGTCTTGTGGCACTGTCTTGGGATGCTGCACGGGGCCACCAGAGGGCCAGGCCTTGTGGCACTGTCTCGGGATACTGCACGGGGCCACCAGAGGGCCAGGCCTTTTGGCACTGTCTCGGGATGCGGTACGGGGCCATCAGAGGGCCAGGTCTTGTGGCACTGTCTCGGGATGCTGCACGGGGCCACCAGAGGGCCAGGTCTTGTGTCACTGTCTTGGGATGCTGCACGGGGCCACCAGAGGGCCATGCATTTTGGCACTGTCTCGGGATGCTGCACGGGGCCACCAGAGGGCCAGGTCTTGTGGCACTGTCTCGGGATGCGGCACGGGGCCATCAGAGGGCCAGGTCTTGTGGCACTGTCTCGGGATGCGGCACGGGGCCACCAGAGGGCCAGGTCTTGTGGCACTGTCTGGGGACGCGGCACGGGGCCACCAGAAGGCCAAGCCTTGTAGCACTGTCTCGGGATGTGGCACGGGGCTACCAGAGGGCCAGGCCTTGTGGCACTATCTCGGGATGCGACACGGTGCCATCAGAGAGCCAGGCCTTGTGGCACTATCTCGGGATGCGACACGGTGCCATCAGAGAGCCAGGCCTTGTGGCACTATCTCGGGATGTGGCACGGGGCTACCAAATGGCCAGGCCTTGTGGCACTGTCTCGGGATGCGACACGGTGCCATCAGAGAGCCATGCCTTGTGGCACTGTCTCGGGATGTGGCACGGGGCTACCAGAGGGCCAGGCCTTGTTGCACTGTCTCGGGATGTGGCACGGGGCTACCAGAGGGCCAGGCCTTGTGGCAATGTCTCGGGATGAGACACGGTGCCATCAGAGAGCAATGTCTTGTGGCACTGTCTCGGGATGTGGCACGGGGCTACCAGAGGGCCAGGCCTTGTGGCACTGTCTCGGGATGTGGCACGGGGCTACCAGAGGGCCAGGCCTTGTGGCAGTGTCTTAGGATGCGGCACGGAGCCACCAGAGGGCCAGGTCTTGTGGCACTGTCTTGGAAGGCGGTAGTGTGGAGGACTGACGGAAGAGAGGCAGTCAAGTAGACAGATATAAAGAAGACAGTCATGCAGATAGACAAAGAAGGCAGTCAAGCAGACAGAGAAGGCAGTCATGCAGACAGAGAAGGCAGTCAAGCAGACAGAGAAGGCAGTCAAGCAGACATAGAAGGCAGTCATGCAGACAGAGAAGGCAGTCATGCAGACAGAGAAGGCAGTCATGCAGACAGAGAAGGCAGTCATGCAGACAGAGAAGGCAGTCATGCAGACAGAGAAGGCAGTCATGCAGACAGAGAAGGCAGTCAAGCAGACAGAGAAGGGCAGTCATGAGACAGAGAAGGCAGTCAAGCAGACAGAGAAGGCAGTCATGCAGACAGAGAAGGCAGTCAAGCAGACAGAGAAGGCAGTCATGCAGACAGAGAAGGCAGTCAAGCAGACAGAGAAGGCAGTCAAGCAGACAGAGAAGGCAGTCAAGCAGACAGAGAAGGCAGTCATGCAGACAGAGAAGGCAGTCAAGCAGACAGAGAAGGCAGTCATGCAGACAGAGAAGGCAGTCATGCAGACAGAGAAGGCAGTCATGCAGACAGAGAAGGCAGTCAAGCAGACAGAGAAGGCAGTCATGCAGACAGAGAAGGCAGTCATGCAGACAGAGAAGGCAGTCAAGCAGACAGAGAAGGCAGTCATGCAGACAGAGAAGGCAGTCATGCAGACAAAGAAGGCAGTCATGCAGACAGAGAAGGCAGTCATGCAGACAGAGAAGGCAGTCAGCAGGACAGAGAAGGTAGTCATGCAGACAGAGAAGGCAGTCAGCAGACAGAGAAGGCAGTCAAGCAGACAGAGAAGGCAGTCATGCAGACAGAGAAGGCAGTCATGCAGACAGAGAAGGCAGTCAAGCAGACAGAGAAGGCAGTCATGCAGACAGAGAAGGCAGTCATGCAGACAGAGAAGGCAGTCATGCAGACAGAGAAGGCAGTCATGCAGACAGAGAAGGCGTCATGCAGACAGAGAAGGCAGTCATGCAGACAGAGAGGCAGTCAAGCAGACAGAGAAGGCAGTCATGCAGACAGAGAAGGCAGTCATACAGACAGAGAAGGCAGTCAAGCAGACAGAGAAGGCAGTCATGCAGACAGAGAAGGCAGTCAAGCAGACAGAGAAGGCAGTCATGGAGACAAAGAAGGCAGTCATGTAGACAAAGAAGGCAGTCAAGCAGACAGAGAAGGCAGTCAAGCAGACAGAGAAGGCAGTCATGCAGACAGAGAAGGCAGTCAAGCAGACAGAGAAGGCAGTCAAGCAGACAGAGAAGGCAGTCATACAGACAGAGAAGGCAGTCATGCAGACAGAGAAGGCAGTCATACAGACAGAGAAGGCAGTCATGCAGACAGAGAAGGCAGTCAAGCAGACAGAGAAGGCAGTCATACAGACAGAGAAGGCAGTCATGCAGACAGAGAAGGCAGTCAAGCAGACAGAGAAGGCAGTCATACAGACAGAGAAGGCAGTCATGCAGACAGAGAAGGCAGTCAAGCAGACAGAGAAGGCAGTCATGCAGACAGAGAAGGCAGTCAAGCAGACAGAGAAGGCAGTCATGGAGACAAAGAAGGCAGTCAAGCAGACAGAGAAGGCAGTCAAGCAGACAGAGAAGGCAGTCATGCAGACAGAGAAGGCAGTCATGCAGACAGAGAAGGCAGTCATGCAGACAGAGAAGGCAGTCAAGCAGACAGAGAAGGCAGTCATGGAGACAAAGAAGGCAGTCATGTAGACAAAGAAGGCAGTCAAGCAGACAGAGAAGGCAGTCAAGCAGACAGAGAAGGCAGTCAAGCAGACAGAGAAGGCAGTCATGGAGACAAAGAAGGCAGTCATGGAGACACAAAAAAGGCAGGCAGGATTATTATACTCTCGTAGCCCAGCTACAGATCATATGTGCTGTCTGATTGCCTGGCTAACCAGGCTGTTGGAGCTAGCGGCTTGC
Organism: Cherax quadricarinatus; assembly: GCF_026875155.1. Taxonomy (NCBI): domain Eukaryota; kingdom Metazoa; phylum Arthropoda; class Malacostraca; order Decapoda; family Parastacidae; genus Cherax; species Cherax quadricarinatus. The sequence continues at coordinate 6,869,758 of NC_069493.1, forward strand.
AGCCGCACCATCGAGCAATTACAAGAGATACTGTGACTGGTTTCGAGGGGTTTTCTATCCTCGCTATGCCTCTGTTGATTGCCTGTTCAACCAGGCTGTTGCCATTGGTTGTACGCTTACCTCCATAGTAATAACAGCCTTGTGGAGGTAGTCTCCTACTGAAGATCTCTACTCCGCAAGAATTTCTGATACCTGCTGGTAGCAATTTGAATAGTCGTGGCCCTCACATGTTGATGCAGTGTACTGTGGTGCTCACAGCTGTCCAATAGCAGACCTATTGGCCCATGTTAGGCAGGTCCAAGTCACATACTGACCCAAGCTACTGGCCTAAGCTGGTAGGTAAGACACATGGGCAACAGTTAGGTATCTTTATTCCGAAACGTTTCGCCAGTGGTGACCTGTACTTAACTCAGTGGTGACCTGTACTTAACTCAATAGTGATCTGTACTTAACTCTGTGAAGAAGTGTCTTGTGTGCTCCCGTGGACTGATCCAAGATACCCTCCATCGAGCAACTTTACCAGCAACTTAAGGAAGAATTGAGGGTAGCGAAGATGGAGATACGGCGATTGACCCAGGAGAACATGAGGATTCGTAGCAGTCCTTCTGTTTCGAGTCCTCAGGTCAAGAAGGGATCGTGGTCAGTGGCTGGACAGCAGGGGACGAAGTTGATGATCAAGAAGACGAATGGAAAGCCAGAAACGATGAAGAAGAAAGAGACTGCTGTGGAAGCTCTTGTGGAAACCTCCAACGCATTCTCCGTGCTACCCGACGAATGTGAGTCGACTACTGGGATCGTCACTACGAACGACAACAAGGAAGGTAAAAATATTGTTGTCGTTGGGGATAGCCAGGTTAGATACATGGATAGGGCATTCTGCTTGAAGGACAGGAGTAGGAGACAAAGGGTTTGCTTTCCTGGGGCTGGGATGGAGGACATTGTTAGCCAGCTTGACAACATCATGAACGGTAATGGGATCAATCCTATTATTTTCCTGAGTGCTGGAGGCAATGATGTAGGCAAGCGTAGAAGTGAGGATTTAGTTAGAAAGTTCAGGACAGCTATAGATATAATTAGGAAGAAGGGGGGGCGCCCTGTTATATGTGGCATTTTGCCAAGAGAGGTGTTGGTAATGAATGGTTGTCCAGAGCAATTGGTAATTAATTGTTGGCTGGATAAATACTGTAAGGATAATGCAGTACCATTCATTGAAAAACTGGGACAACTTCTATGGCCGAAATGAACATGTATGCCAGGGATGGGGTTAAACTTATCCAGGGCAGGTGTGGGTTTTCTTGCTAACTCAGTTGAGGGGGTTGTTTGGACTTTAAACTAGGATTAGTAGAGGTATGGGTTAGAAATGATAAATAATGAGTATGGATATATTGACTTATGCTCTGATATTAAGAATCTCAATAGTAACTGTCATGGAGTAATCGGGGTAATGATAATTTCAGAAACTGTGTAAAAACAAAGTTTGAATGGGAAAAAATGTGCAGAAGAAAAAAACATATGATGGTATTTTATGCTAACAGTTCGAAGTGCAAGAAATAAAATTAATGAACTACGTTTGGTAGCATGTGCTGGAAACTTTGATATCATTGCATTAACTAAAAACGGGGTTGAATTAAAAGGTGGGTTATGACTGCTGAGTGTAATATTCGGGGATTTAAGTTGTTCAATGTGGATAGATGTAATGGGAAGGGAGAGGAGTTGCATTATATGTTCGAGAAAATTTTAAATTGTTGCATAAAAAACGTTATAAAAATAGATGGAGCAGTAACAGAGTTGTTGGGTAGAGTTCGTGGAGGGTCAAGAAAAATAATTCAAGGTGTAATATACCGACCTCCAGGCTTGGATCACGATAGAGGGAGACTTCTTTGGGACGAAATTGTTAGGGCTTCTGGACACAGTAACATAGTCATAGTAAGGGACTTTACTTTAGTCAAATTGACTGGAATTCTTTGACAGGTAATCTAGAGTCCAGTGACTTTATGGAAACAGTTCAGGACTGTTTTCTGAAGCAGCGCGTGACAGAGCCTACCAGGGGTAATAATTTGCTAGACCTAGTCTTGCCAAATAAGGAAACCCTCGTGAATAATCTGGAGATCACTGAAGAGCTTGGCGCAAGTGATCACAAATCCATCACTTTTAGCATTAACAGGGAATGCAAGAATAGTGATAATATAGTAAAAATCCCTGCTTTCCGTTCTGCCGATTATAATGGACTTAGGGAACATCTGTCTAATCTTGATTGGGGTTATCTAGCTAATGATTTTATTGACGATGATCATACTTATGATTATGAAGGGATCTGCTTTTATGATTGTTTTCTTAATAATGTACACCGTGCCCAGAGTATATACATTCCCCAGAGATATATTAGGTCTAATAATAACAATCCCAAATGGGTTAACAGTAGGTTAAACATCTATTAGGGGAGAAAAGGGGAATTTATAGGCGCATCAGAAGAGGAGAGGTTAACCTTACTGACCAATATGTCAAGCTTAAAAGAGAAGTAAAAAAGGGGATTAGAAAGGCTAAACGTGACTGAAATTAGAGTTGCTAGTGAATCAAAGACTAATCCAAAGGGGTTCTTTCAAGTGTATAGGACGAAGGTGAAGGAAAAAGTAGGACCTCTGAAAATTGGGAATGGACAGCTGACGGATAACTAACTGGAAATGTGTTCCTTATTTAATGACTATTTTTTGTCAGTTTTTACACAGGAAGATGTAAATGAGAGTCCAGTAATTAACAATTATTTAGTTCCTGATGAATTTAAATTAACTAATATTACTGTCACGAGGGACATGGTTATTAAACAGATAAACAAACTGAAGCAAAATAAGTCCCCAGGACCAGATGAGTTGTTTTCAAGGGTACTTAAGGAATGCAAGATGGAGCTTAGTCAGCCATTAAACGAGTGTATTCAATGCGTCCATCCTTACCAGTGGGTTTTGCCAGAGTTGTGGAAGGGTGGGTAATGTGGTTCCTAAAATTCAAATCAGGGGGTAAGTCCCCTCCTTCAAATTACCGTCCAATAAGCCTGACATCTATAGTGGGCAAGTTATTAGAATCAATTATAGCTGACATTATCAGAAGTCACCTTGAAGAACATAACTTGATAAATGAATCTCAGCATGGATTCACGAGAGGTCGTTCCTGCCCGACAAACTTGCTGACGTTCTTCAATAGAACATTTGAGGCAGTTGACATTTATAAGGAATATTGATATTGTTTTTTTGGATTTTAGTAAAGCCTTCGACAGAGTACCTCACAAGAACTCTTAAGAAAAGTGGCAGTCATGGTATAGGGTTTAAAATTTTTGCATGGATAGAGGCTGGCCCTACCAATAGAAGCAGAGAGTTACCATTAATGGAGTGAAATCTGAATAAGGATTAGTCACTAGTGGCGTTCCACAGGATCAGTTTTAGGCCCTCTCTTGTTCATAATTTACATTAATGACCTTGATGAAGGGATTACGAGTGACATGAGTAAGTTTGCTGATGATACAAAGATAGGCCGTATAATTCACTCTGAGGAGGATATCAATGAACTCCAGGACGATTTGGACAAATTAATGTCTTGGTCTGAAAAATGGCAGATGAAGTTCAATGTGGATAAGTGTAAGGTACTTGCCCTTGGTAATGAAAATAACCCAGGAAGCTATAATCTAGGTGAAGTAGAGCTTGGTCATACAGAATGTGAAAAAGACTTGGGAGTCATGGTAAACAGAAATCTAAAGCCAAGACAGCAGTGCCTTAGTGTGCGCAACAAGGCCAACAGATTACTTGGATTTATCTCAAGAAGTATAAGTAACAGAAGTCCAAAAGTTATTTTACAGCTCTATACATCACTAGTGAGGCCTCATTTAGATTATGCTGCTCAGTTTTGGTCCCCTTACTACAGGATGGACATAGACTCATTAGAGAACATACAGAGAAGAATGACTAAAATGATTTACTGTGTAAGGAACCTCCCGTATGAAGATAGACTTAAAGCCTTAAATCTCCACTCTCTGGAGAGGCGTAGAATGAGGGGAGATATCATTGAAGTGTATAAGTGGATGACGGGCATAAACAAGGGAGACATTAATAAAGTACTGAGGGTGTCGAACCAGGTAAGAACCAGAAATAATGGATTTAAGTTGGATAAATTTAGATTTAGAAAGGACATAGGTAAGTACTGGTTTTTAGATGATTGGTTCAGAGAGCCGACATGTTGATAAATTAGACACATGTGCAACTCTTGGGTATCTTTATTGAGGAAACGTTTCGCCACACAGTGGCTTCATCAGTCCATACGTAGGAGAAACTTGAAGAACAGGAGAAGAATGAGGTATCAGTCCCTCAACCTGAGTCGATGTGGTCAGTCCATCAATCTTGATGGACTGACCACATCGACTCAAGGTTGAGGGACTGATTACCTAATTCTCCTCCTGTTCTTCAAGATTCTCCTTTGTATGGACTGATGAAGCCACTGTGTGGCGAAACGTTTCCTCAATAAAGATACCCAAGAGTTGCACATGTGTCTAATTTATCAACATGTCGGTTCTCTGAACCATTCATCTACAAACAAACGGATTCACTGTATTTGTGTCTGTTTTTCCACGACGTTTCGGTCTGACTTGGTTCATTAACTAGTATGTTACGAGTTAATGGTCTAAGTCTGACCGAAACGTCGTGGAAACATTGGGGTCCATGGTTCGATGCCCGGTACGGGTGGAAACATTGGGGACCATGGTTCGATGCCCGGTACGGGTGGAAACATTGGGGCTGTTTTCTTAAGACATCTGGGGTCCTTTTCCCATATGAACATAAGATATGAGGAACACTGCAACAGCCTACGTGGACATTCGAGGCAGTCCAGGTTCTCCACGTACCGGGCTTAAGTCAGTTCGTAACCTAGTCGGGTCAGCACATTCACTTAGGGGGACACGGCATGGTTGACCTAGTATCGGGTCCAACACACCACATCCCATCACTAACATTTCACGTATCGTAAGTGGTAACTGGGTGTTAGTCACCTACACCTGCTGTCACTGTTCTCATAGCAGTAAGTAGGAACTGGTGTAAGTCACCTTACACCTACTGTCACTGTCCACTCTAGCCAGTAAGTAGGTACCTGTGGTGTAGTTCACCTTGACACTACTGTCACTGTTCACCTAGAGTAAGTAGGGTACCATGGGTGTTAGTCCACCTTACACCTGCTGTCAAGTTACACTATGCAGTAAGTAGGTACCTGGGTGTCAGTCACCTTACACCTTGCTGTCTACTGTTCACCTAGCATTAAGTAGGTACCTGAGTGTCAGTGACCTTACACCTGCTGTCACTGTTCACCTAGCAGCAAGTAGGTGCCTGGGTGTTAGTGGACTGGTGTGGGTGGCATCCTGGGGACAAAATGCCCTACATAACCAGGGACTTTTCTATATAGTACGCCATTGGTGACAGCTATGGTCAGTAGATTTATTATTATTATTATTATTATTATTATTATTATTATTATTATTATTATTATTATTATTATTATTATTATTATAAGTAGATTAATATGTGTAACACTTAGGTGTCTTTATTGTGGATACATTTGACCAACGAGTGACTTTATCAGTCCAATACAGAGAATAATACTGGAGACGGTGGAAGACGTGTAGCATTAGTAGTTTGAGGTAATCAGTCCCTCAGCCTTGATACCTCTGGTGATTTCCGAGTTTTTTTTTTCTACTTACAGAGCCAGGCTTGCCTGGTGCTTGCCTGGTCAACCAGGCTGTTGCTGTTGGTGGTTCTGGGGATTTTTATTTTTCACCCAGGGCCGGTCTTAGACCAGTAGTAAGATGTGTGTGTTTATCTATATATATATATATATAATATAATTTAATATAATTATATATATATATATATAAAATTATATATATAAATATATATATATATAAACTTCCCTATTCTCTATCTTAGGCTCTCACTATTCTTCTTATCCACACACCCTTACTTGCCTATTCCAAGATCCCCTACGGCCATTTCCACGCCTTCGCTAAGTTATCCCGCGCCCTCTTGTGCCCGCACTATTTACACGCATTCCCATGCGGGCTATACCCATTCTCACCCAACCTTCACCCATTACCACGCCACTTACACCCATTCTCACGCCAGAAACACCATTCCTACGCCACTAACACCCTTTCCCCTGACCATTTACATCCCTTCCCACGCCACTTACCACCATTCCACGCCAGAAACACCCATTCCTACGCCACTGACCTTTACCTCCCTTCCCCCGCCACATACACCCATTTTTCCACTTGCTATTCCATTTCCACCCTCACCTACACCCATTACTATGCCACTTACCACCCATTCCCACGCCACTTCACCCCTTCCCACGCCACTTATACCCATTACCAGCCTCCACGCCCCACCGAAGCCCCGACATCCGGTTGAGATAAATGTGAATTAAGCATCAACGACAACCCGAGCAGCGTCATCAACTGATCGTCTGCCAGCCCTACCTCCCAGCCCTGAGCTGCAGTCCCTCCAGCCCTCCCTCCCAGCCTTCCCTGCCTGCCCTCCAGCCCTGTCCTCCAGCCCTCCCTCCCAGCCTTCCCTGCCTGCCCTCCAGCCCTGTCCTCCAGCCCCCCCCCCCCCCCCCCCCTCCCACCCTTTCCCCTGCCCTGCAGTAACTCCAGCCCTCCCTCCCAGCCTTCCCTGCCCTGCCAGCCCTCCAGCCCTGTCCTCCAGCCCTGCCCTCCAGCCCTGTCCTCCAGCCCTCCCTCCCAGCCTTCCCTGCCCTGCAGTAACTCCAGCCCTCCCTCCCAGCCCTTCCCTGCTTGCCCTCCAGCCCTGTCCTCCCAGCCTTCCCTGCCCTGCAGTAACTCCAGCCCTCCCTCTCAGCCCTGCCCTGCCTGCCCTCCAGCCCTGTCCTCCAGCCCTCCCTCCCAGCCTTCCCTGCCCTGCAGTAACTCCAGCCCTCCCTCTCAGCCCTGCCCTGCCTGCCCTCCAGCCCTGTCCTCCAGCCCTGTCCTCCAGCCCTGTCCTCCAGCTCTGCCCTCCAGCCCTGTCCTCCAGCCCTGTCCTCCAGCCCTGTCCTACACCCCTGCCCTCCAGCCCTATCCTCCAGCCCTGTCCTCCAGCCCTGTTCTCCAGCCCTGCCCTTCAGTCCCTCCAGCCCTCCCTCCCAGCCTTTCCCTGCCTCCCATCCAGCCTTCCCTGCCTCCCCTCCAGCCTTCCCTGCCTCCCCTCCAGCCTTCCATGCCTCCTCTCCAGCCCTCCCAGCCCTCCACCCCTCTCTCCCAACCCTCTACCACCCTTTCCTGTCAACTCACCTTCCATTTTCCCTTACACTCTCAATTAGAAAGGATCATAAAACGAACTTTTAGCTACTTAAAACAGCGACAGAGAAATATATATTACTGGGTGACAGCTGCGGGGGTCAGCGCCCCCGCAGCTCGGTCCCAGACCAACCTCCCGGTGCTGGCCTCATAGACCAACTATTAAAACAAGTCGCTATGACTTGTTTGGGTTATCTTAGATAATATATACATATTCTGCTATGTAATCCACTGGGAGAGTTGAATGACAGCTCTAGGCCTCTCGAGTTGCAATCAGATCATCAGGAGCTTGCAGAAAAAATGACGAATTCCAAGCAAATACGATCAGAGGAATTCCAGTTTCTCTGCAACACTGCAAGCTCCTGATCTGATTGCAGCACGAGGGGCCTAGAGCTGTCATTCAACTCCCCTCATGGTTGATTTGCATTTTGTATCGCTTGTTCGCGATTACTGCATAATATTCTGTGTACGGTGATTCACGTAACTGTATTTATGTGTACCTCTAATAATAATATAATAACTGCGACCAGAGTTTTTAAAGGGGTGGGTAAGCCAGTGGAAGGCCTCGGTCAGATGACCGAAAGCTCCAGCTGTGGGTTATCATATGACTAACACCAGCGTCAGAAAACACTTGTCCTGTTTCCTGACGAACCTAACCTAACCTAACCTGTGTGGGTACCCCTGGGTGGGTACCCCTGAGTGGGAACCCCTGGGTGGGAACACCTGGGTGGGAACCCCTGGGTGGGAACCCCTGGGTGGGAACCCCTGGGTGGGAACAACTGGGTGGGAACCCCTGGGTGGGTACCCCTGGGTGGGAACCCCTGGGTGGGAACAACTGGGTGGGAACCCCTGGGTGGGAACAACTGGGTGGGAACCCCTGGGTGGGTACCCCTGGGTGGGAACAACTGGGTGGGAACCCCTGGGTGGGTACCCCTGGGTGGGAACCCCTGGGTGGGAACCCCTGGGTGGGAACCCCTGGGTGGAACCCAAATGGGTGGGAACCCCTGGGTGGGTACCCCTGGGTGGGAACCCCTGGGTGGGAACCCCTGGGTGGGTACCCCTGGGTGGGAACCCCTGGGTGGGAACCCCTGGGTGGGAACAACTGGGTGGGAACCCCTGGGTGGGAACCCCTGGGTGGGAACCCCTGGGTGGGAACAACTGGGTGGGAACCCCTGGGTGGGTACCCCTGGGTGGGAACAACTGGGTGGGAACCCCTGGGTGGGAACCCCTGGGTGGGAACCCCAGGGTGGGGGCCCTTGGTTGGGAACCCCTGGGTGGGGACCCCTGGGTTTGAACCCCTGGGTGGGGACCCCTGGGTTTGAACCCCTGGTTGGGAACAACTGGGTGGGGACCCTTGGTTGGGAGCCCCTGGGTGGGAACCCCTGGGTTTGAACCCCTGGGTGGGAACCCCTGGGTTTGAACCCCTGGGTGGGGAACCCAGACCCTTGCCTGTCTTCAAGATCCTTGGTTGTCTTCAAGACCCCTTGGTTGTCTTCAAGACCCCTGGTTGTCTTCAAGACCCTTGGTTGTCTTCAAGACCCCTGGTTGTCTTCAAGACCCCTGGTTGTCTAAGACCCCTGGTTCTCAAGACCCCTGGTTATCTTCAAGACCCCTGGTTGTCTTCAAGACCCCTGGTTGTCTTCAAGACCCCTGGTTGTCTTCAAGACCCCTGGTTGTCTTCAAGACCCCTGGTTATCTTCAAGACCCCTGGTTGTCTTCAAGAACCCTGGTTGTCTTCAAGACCCCTGGTTGTCTTCAAGGCCCCTGGTTGTCTTCAAGACCCCTGGTTATCTTCAAGACCCCTGGTTGTCTTCAAGACCCCTGGTTGTCTTCAAGACCCCTGGCTGTTTTCAAGACCCCTGGCTGTCTTCAAGACCCCTGGTTGTCTTCAAGACCACTGGTTGTCTTCAAGACCCCTGGTTGTTTTCAAGATCCTTGGTTGTCTTCAAGACCCCTGGTTGTTTTCAAGTTCCCTGGTTGTCTTCAAGACCCCTGGCTGTTCTCAAGACCCCTGGTTGTCTTCAAGACCCCTGGTTGTCTCAAGACCCTGTTGTTTCAAGTATCCCTGGTTGTCTTCAAGACCTCTGTTGTTTCAGACCTGGTTGTCTTCAAGACCACTGGTTGTCTTCAAGACCCCTGGTTGTTTTCAAGATCCTTGGTTGTCTTCAAGACCCCTGGTTGTTTTCAAGTTCCCTGGTTGTCTTCAAGACCCCTGGCTGTTCTCAAGACCCCTGGTTGTCTTCAAGACCCCTGGTTGTCTTCAAGACCCCTGGTTGTTTTCAAGATCCCTGGTTGTCTTCAAGACCTCTGTTTGTTTTCAAGACCCCTGGTTGTTTTCAAGACTCCTGGTTGTCTTCAAGACCCCTGGTTGTTTTCAAGACCCCTGGTTGTTTTCAAGATCCCTGGTTGTCTTCAAGACCCCGTGGTTGTTTTCAAGATCCCTGGTTGTCTTCAAGACCCCTGGTTGTCTTCAAATCCCCTGGTTGTCTTCAAGACCCCTGGTTGTCTTCAAGACCCCTGGTTGTTTTCAAGATCCCTGGTTGTTTTCAAGATCCCTGATTGTCTTCAAAACCTATGGTTGTTTTCAAGACCCCTGGTTGTTTTCAAGATCCCTGGTTGTCTTCAAAACCCCTGGTTGTTTTCAAGACCCCTGGTTGTTTTCAAGATCCCTGGTTGTCTTCAAGACCCCTGGTTGTTTTCAAGACCCCTGGATGTCTTCAAAACCCCTGGTTGTTTTCAAGACCCCTGATTGTTTTCAAGATCCCTGGTTGTCTTCAAGACCCCTGGTTGTCTTCAAGACCCCTGGTTGTCTTCAAGACCCTTGGTTGTCTTCAAGACCCTTGGTTGTCTTCAAGACCCCTGGTTGTCTTCAAGACCCCTGGTTGTCTTCAAGACTCCTGGCTGTCTTCAGGACTCCTGGCTGTCTTCAAGACCCTTGGTTGTCTTCAAGACCCCTGGTTGTCTTCAAGACCCCTGGCTGTCTTCAAGATCCCTGGTTGTCTTCAAGACCCCTGGTTGTCTTCAAGACACCTGGTTGTCTTCAAGACTCCTGGCTGTCTTCAAGACTCCTGGCTGTCTTCAAGACCCCTGATTGTCTTCAAGACCCCTGGTTGTCTTCAAGACCCCTGGTTGTCTTCAAGAGCCCTGGTTGTCTTCGAGACCCCTGGTTGTCTTCAAGACCCCTGATTGTCTTCAAGACCCCTGGTTGTTTTCAAGACTCCTGGCTGTCTTCAATACCCCTGGCTGTCTTCAAGACCCCTGGTTGTCTTCATGACCCCTGGTTGTCTTCAAGACCCCTGGTTGTCTTCAAGACCCTTGGTTGTTTTCAAGATCCTTGGTTGTCTTCAAGACCCTTGGTTGTCTTCAAGACCCCTGGTTGTCTTCAAGACTCCTGGCTGTCTTCAAGACTCCTGGCTGTCTTCAAGACCCCTGGTTGTCTTCAGGACCCATGGTTGTCTTCAAGACCCATGGTTGTCTTCAAGACCCCATTGTTTTCTTCAAGACCCCTGGTTGTCTTCAAGACCCCTGGTTGTCTTCAAGACCCCTGATTGTCTTCAAGACCCCTGGTTGTCTTCAAACACTCCTGGTTGTCTTCAAGACACCTGGTTGTCTTCAAGACCCCTGGTTGTCTTCAAGACCCCTGGTTGTCTTCAAGACCCCTGGTTGTCTTCAAGACCCCTGGTTGTCTTCAAACACTCCTGGTTGTCTTCATGACACCTGTTTGTCTTCAAGACCCCTGGTTGTCTTCAAGACCCCTGGTTGTCTTCAAGACCCCTGGTTGTCTTCAAGACTCCTGGTTGTCTTCAAGACCCCTGGTTGTCTTCAACACTCCTGGTTGTCTTCAAGACACCTGTTTGTCTTCAAGACCCCTGGTTGTCTTCAAGACCCCTGGTTGTCTTCAAGACCCCTGGTTGTCTTCAAGACCCTGGTTGTCTTCAAGACCCCTGGTTGTCTTCAAGACCCCTGGTTGTCTTAAGACCCCTGGCTGTCTTCAAGACCCCTGGCTGTCTTCAAGACCCCTGGTTGTCTTCAAGACCCCTGGTTGTCTTCAAGACCCCTGGCTGTCTTCAAGACCCCTGGCTGTCTTCAAGACCCCTGGCTGTCTTCAAGACCCCTGGTTGTCTTCAAGACCCCTGGCTGTCTTCAAGACCCCTGGTTGTCTTCAAGACCCCTGGTTGTCTTCAAGACCCCTGGTTGTCTTCAAGACCCCTGGTTGTCTTCAAGACCCCTGGTTGTCTTCAAGACCCCTGGTTGTCTTCAAGACCCCTGGTTGTCTTCAAGACCCCTGGTTGTCTTCAAGACCCCTGGTTGTCTTCAAGACCCCTGGTTGTCTTCAAGACCCCTGGTTGTCTTCAAGACCCCTGGCTGTCTTCAAGACCCCTGGTTGTCTTCAAGACCCCTGGTTGTCTTCAAGACTCCTGGTTATCTTCAAGACCCCTGGTTGTCTTCACGACCCCTGGTTGTCTTCAAGATCCCTGGTTGTCTTCAAGACCCTGGTTGTCTTCAAGACCCCTGGCTGTCTTCAAGACCCCTGGTTGTCTTCAAGACCCCTGGTTGTCTTCAAGACCCCTGGCTGTCTTCAAGACCCCTGGTTGTCTTCAAGACCCCTGGTTGTCTTCAAGACCCCTGGTTGTCTTCAAGACCCCTGGTTGTCTTCAAGACCCTGGTTGTCTTCAAGACCCCTGGTTGTCTTCAAGACCCCTGGTTGTCTTCAAGACCCCTGGTTGTCTTCAAGACCCCGGGTTGTCTTCAAGACCCCTGGCTGTCTTCAAGACCCCTGGTTGTCTTCAAGACCCCTGGTTGTCTTCAAGACCCCTGGTTGTCTTCAAGACCCCTGGTTGTCTTCAAGACCCCTGGTTGTCTTCAAGACCCCTGGTTGTCTTCAAGACCCCTGGTTGTCTTCAAGACCCCTGGTTGTCTTCAAGACCCCTGGTTGTCTTCAAGACCCCTGGTTGTCTTCAAGACCCCTGGTTGTCTTCAAGACCCCTGGTTGTCTTCAAGACCCCTGGTTGTCTTCAAGACCCCTGTTGTCTTCAAACCGTTGTCTTCAGACTCCTGGTTGTCTTCAAGACCCCTGGTTGTCTTCAAGACCCCTGGCTGTCTTCAAGACCCCTGGTTGTCTTCAAGACCCCTGGTTGTCTTCAAGACTCCTGGTTGTCTTCAAGACCCCTGGTTGTCTTCAAGAGGGAGCTGGACAGACACCTTAAGTCACTACCTAACCAGCCGGGCTGTGGTTACTACGCCGGATTACGTGCGGCTAGCAGTAACTATCTGGTTGATCAGAACCTTATCCACCACAAGGCCTGGTCGTGAACCGGGCAACGGGGGCGTTGACCCCCGTAACACCCTCCACGTATGTCAAAATAAACACATAAGCAGGATAATGTGATCCAGGATCACACTGTCCTCCTTTTTTTGTTTATTTTTTCTTTGTGTCGGTATTTTATACCATTTATTTCCACCCTCCAGGTATACCTTTGAATAGTTTCGAGAGTTTCTCTATTCTCTGAGCCCGGCCATGGGCCATGCTCGTCTGGTTGAAGATTTAAGACATGTGTGTAACATTTACCCAATAAAGATACCGAGAAAACACCATAAGTGTCCGGGGCCCAAGACTGTTCAACAGCCTCCCATCAAGCATTAGGGGAATTGCCAATAAATCCCTGGCTGCCTTCAAGAGAGAGCTGGACAGATACCTAAAGTCAGTGCCGGATCAGCCGGGCTGTGGCTCGTACGCCGGACTGCGTGCGGCCAGCAGTAACAGCCTAGTTGATCAGGCCCTGATCCATCGGGAGGCCTGGTCATGGACCGGGCCGCGGGGGCGTTGATTCCCGGAATAACCTCCAGGTAACCTCCAGGTATCCAGGTAAGTGTTGTACATGTATCTTAATCTTCAGGTCACTGGTGCACACTCAAGGAGAAAGGAAGACCACTCACAAGATTAATGACCAGATAGTTCCTGACTATGGAACTATCTCAGATAGTTTCTGACTATGGAACTATCTCAGATAGTTCCTGACTATGGAACTGAACTTCTCCAGGCTGAGGGACTGACAACCTCAAATTCTACGACTTCAAGGGTGATGGACTGATTACTTCGTCTTCACATCTCTACTGTTCCTGCCTACTTTCTGTATTCGACTGAAGAAGCCTACTGTGTAGGCGAAACGTTTCGGAATAAAGTTGTCTAACTGTTGCCTATGTGTCTTACCTACCAACCTGTCGGTATTGTATACCATTTTGATGTTTAATAATGACCCAATTGTAGGAGGAGTTGGCGACACCAACACTTGCTTAGACGAGACGTGCCTACAAGGGGCTGTTTCCCACCATGGCAGGGTGACCCGTAAAAGATGTAGCAAACCATACCACGGGCGGGATTTGAACCCGCGGTCAGAGTCTCAAAACTCCAGACCGTCGCGTTAGCCACTGGACCAGCTAGCCACAATAAGATTTGCAATCGTGTCATTACGATTTCGTGAGTCAAGATGGAGCACTTTCACCATCACTCCATCACTGTCTTGCCAGAGGCGTGCCTACACTACAGTTCGAAAACTGAAACATATCTCTACCCCCCCTGCAGAATGCAGGCACTGTGCCTCCCACCTCTATGACTCAGTCGGGGTAACTGGTTTCTCCGAAACCCTTCATAAATATTACTTTACTTACACTCCAACAGCACGTCAAGTCGTAAAAAACACTTGCCTCCACTCTTATCTAACACGCTTGCTGGATGTCTAAGCCTCTTGCATACAAAAACCTCCTTTACCCCTGGCTGTGTACGGTGCATTTTCACTGGCTGCTACGGCAGTGGTTTATCGTTCTTGGTTTCCTTGTATTTCGTAAAGTATTGAACCTTTGTGTTTGTGAAGTGTTGAACCTTTGTGTTTGTGGAGTGTTGAACCTGTGTTTGTGAAGTGTTGAACCTGTGTTTGTGACGTGTTGAACCTGTGTTTGTGAAGTGTTGAACCTGTGTTTGTGAAGTGTTGAACCTGTGTTTGTGAAGTGTTGAACCTGTGTTTGTGAAGTGTTGAACCTGTGTTTGTAAAGTGTTGAACCTGTGTTTGTGAAGTGTTGAACCTGTGTTTGTAATAGTTTCATTACGATTTTGTGAATTCTGTTGGAACACTTTATCAACATCCATGGTCACAATAAGAGAACATTGTATCAACATCCATGGTCACAATAAGAGAACATTATATCAACATCCATGGTCACAATAAGAGAACATTATATCAACATCCATGGTCACAATAAGAGAACATTGTATCAACATCCATGGTCACAATAAGAGAACATTATATCAACATCCATGGTCACAATAAGAGAACATTATATCAACATCCATGGTCACAATAAGAGAACATTATATCAACATCCATGGTCACAATAAGAGAACATTATATCAACATCCGTGGTCACAATAAGAGAACATTATATCAACATCCTTGGTCACAATAAGAGAACATTATATCAACATCCTTGGTCACAATAAGAGGACATTATATCAACATCCTTGGTCACAATAAGAGAACATTATATCAACATCCTTGGTCACAATAAGAGAACATTATATCAACATCCTTGGTCACAATAAGAGAACATTGTATCAACATCCATGGTCACAATAAGAGAACATTGTATCAACATTCATGGTCACAATAAGAGAACATTGTATCAACATCCATGGTCACAATAAGAGAACATTATATCAACATCCTTGGTCACAATAAGAGAACATTATATCAATATCCTTGGTCACAATAAGAGAACATTGTATCAACATCCATGGTCACAATAAGAGAACATTGTATCAACATCCTTGGTCACAATAAGAGAACATTATATCAACATCCTTGGTCACAATAAGAGAACATTGTATCAACATCCATTTTCACAATAAGAGAACATTATATCAACATCCTTGGTCACAATAAGAGAACATTGTATCAACATCCATGGTCACAATAAGAGAACATTGTATCAACATCCATGGTCACAATAAGAGAACATTGTATCAACATCCATGGTCACAATAAGAGAACATTGTATCAACATCCTTGGTCACAATAAGAGAACATTATATCAATATCCTTGGTCACAATAAGAGAACATTGTATCAACATCCATGGTCACAATAAGAGAACATTGTATCAACATCCTTGGTCACAATAAGAGAACATTGTATCAACATCCATGGTCACAATAAGAGAACATTGTATCAACATCCATGGTCACAATAAGAGAACATTGTATCAACATCCATGGTCACAATAAGAGAACATTGTATCAACATCCATGGTCACAATAAGAGAACATTGTATCAACATCCTTGGTCACAATAAGAGAACATTGTATCAACATCCATGGTCACAATAAGAGAACATTGTATCAACATCCATGGTCACAATAAGAGAACATTGTATCAACATTCATGGTCACAATAAGAGAACATTGTATCAACATCCATGGTCACAATAAAGAACATTGTATCAACATTCATGGTCACAATAAGAGAACATTGTATCAACATCCATGGTCACAATAAGAGAACATTATATCAACATCCATGGTCACAATAAGAGAACATTGTATCAACATCCATGGTCACAATAAGAGAACATTGTATCAACATCCTTGGTCACAATAAGAGAACATTGTATCAACATCCATGGTCACAATAAGAGAACATTGTATCAACATCCATGGTCACAATAAGAGAACATTATATCAACATCCATGGTCACAATAAGAGAACATTGTATCAACATCCATGGTCACAATAAGAGAACATTGTATCAACATCCATGGTCACAATAAGAGAACATTGTATCAACATTCATGGTCACAATAAGAGAACATTATATCAACATCCGTGGTCACAATAAGAGAACATTATATCAACATTCATGGTCACAGTAAGAGAACATTATATCAACATTCGTGGTCACAATAAGAGAACATTATATCAACATTCGTGGTCACAATAAGAGAACATTGTATCAACATTCGTGTCACAATACGAGAACATTGTATCAACATTCGTGTCACAATAAGAGAACATTATATCAACATTCGTGGTCACAATAAGAGAACATTATATCAACATTCGTGGTCACAATAAGAGAACATTATATCAACATTCGTGGTCACAATACGAGAACACTATATCAACATTCGTGGCTCCAGATTATTCAACATTTTACCAGAAGATATCAGAAACACTGCTGGAACAAGTGTAGAAGTCTTCAAGAGAAAACTGGACAAGTATCTTCACCAGGGGCCAGACCAACCAAGCTGTGATGGATATGTGGAGCGGTGGGCCAGCAACAGCCTGGTTGACCAGTGAAGAAATGGTATGGTGATACCGACAAGATGTGGAAAAAGACACGTACAGTTCAGGATATTCATTGAGGGTTAACCTGGTTTACCTGGTTGACCAGGCAAGCAGCAGACGAGCCTGGCCCATGGCCGGGCTCCTGGAGTAGTAAGACTCTTGGAACTAATCAAAGGTATATCAGAGGTAAAGGTGGGATAATTGCTGATCAAGTAAGATGTCAGATAAATCTAACAAACTAATATCTATATTAAGTATACAAATACTTGTACTACCCATGTGTGTCTTAACAGTTCCTAATTCCGTGCTATTTTCTTTACAACCTAGGAGGCCTGGCAGGTAGGCCTGGCAGGTAGGCCTGGTCTGAGCCCAGACCATGTGGAAGAAAATCCCGAGAACCACCAACAGATAACTAATCATAATTTATTCCTGGTAAATTCTAGAGGATTGTGGTGGGTAATCTGCACACCGCACTTCTCGTGAAGAGGATTCGCAATCGGTGCAAAACACACGCATTAAAAGGAGGGTTTCACTGAGCTTACTAAGAGAGCTAGATAAGCGTAAGTGGACCAAGACTCTTTAACCTCTTCCTTTCTTCCCTGCAGCTTAAACTGTGATATAGCCAGCGAGAAAAGGAGTGGATAAACCCAGTCACGAATAGGTAAAATGCTGGGCCAGGAACCGAGACCATTGTAAACCCAAGTAGGTGAGCAACCGCACAGGTAGAAACACACAGATGAGCCACATGGATGTTAGGAAGTATTTCTTCAGCCATAAAGTTGTCAGGAAGTGGAACAGTTTGGAGAGAGATGTAGTGGAGGCAGGATCCATACATAGCTTTAAGAAGACGTACGATAGAGCTCATGGAGGAGGGAGAGTGTGGACCTAGTAGCGACCAGCGAAAAGGCCGGACCAGGAGCTGTGTCTCGACCCGTGCAACTACAGTTAGGCGAGTACACACACACGCGCGCGCGTACTATTTTTCCCTTAACTAAGCCCTTACAAATCCCACTTAATCACATTACTCAACCTGAATTTAAGAGGATCCTTCAAGTGACCCAGTAACCTCACGTAAAGCACAGGAACTATGACCTTTACGTCGATGGCAACAAGGGTTACACTTCCTTACAGCCAGCCTCCCCACCCCCACACCACCTACCCATGTATATTCAAGTGTGTCTTCAGATTCCTTCCCCAGAGAGAGTAAACACCCCAGATAATTATGGGCGCAGGATTTCAAACAGTGAGATTTAGATTTTGTCGTAGAAGCTGCTAGTTAATTGTGTGCCTCATATCCATCCTGTGGATGGTAGTGGCTAGTTTATTATGTACCTCATATCCATCCTGTGGATGGTAGTGGCTAGTTTATTGTGTACCTCATATCCATCCTGTGGATGGTAGTGGCTAGTTTATTGTGTACCTCATATCCATCCTGTGGATGGTAGTGGCTAGTTTATTGTGTACCTCATATCCATCCTGTGGATGGTAGTGGCTAGTTAATTGTGTGCCTCATATCCATCCTGTGGATGGTAGTGGCTAGTTTATTGTGTACCTCATATCCATCCTGTGGATGGTAGTGGCTAGTTTATTGTGTACCTCATATCCATCCTGTGGATGGTAGTGGCTAGTTTATTGTGTACCTCATATCCATCCTGTGGATGGTAGTGGCTAGTTTATTGTGTACCTCATATCCATCCTGTGGATGGTAGTGTCTAGTTTATTGTGTACCTCATATCCATCCTGTGGATGGTAGTGGCTAGTTTATTGTGTACCTCATATCCATCCTGTGGATGGTAGTGGCTAGTTTATTGTGTACCTCATATCCATCCTGTGGATGGTAGTGGCTAGTAAATTGTGTGCCTCATATCCATCCTGTGGATGGTAGTGGCTAGTTTATTGTGTACCTCATATCCATCCTGTGGATGGTAGTGGCTAGTTTATTGTGTACCTCATATCCATCCTGTGGATGGTAGTGGCTAGTTTATTGTGTGCCTCATATCCATCCTGTGGATGGTAGTGGCTAGTTTATTGTGTACCTCATATCCATCCTGTGGATGGTAGTGGCTAGTTTATTGTGTACCTCATATCCATCCTGTGGATGGTAGTGGCTAGTTTATTGTGTACCTCATATCTATCCTGTGGATGGTAGTGGATAGTTTATTGTGTACCTCATATCCATCCTGTGGATGGTAGTGGCTAGTTTATTGTGTACCTCATATCCATCCTGTGGATGGTAGTGGCTAGTTTATTGTGTACCTCATATCCATCCTGTGGATGATAGTGGTTAGTTTATTGTGTACCTCATATCCATCCTGTGGATGGTAGTGGCTAGTTTATTGTGTACCTCATATCCATCCTGTGGATGGTAGTGGCTAGTTTATTGTGTACCTCATATCCATCCTGTGGATGGTAGTGGCTAGTTTATTGTGTACCTCATATCCATCCTGTGGATGGTATTGGCTAGTTTATTGTGTACCTCATATCCATCCTGTGGATGATAGTGGTTAGTTTATTGTGTACCTCATATCCATCCTGTGGATGGTAGTGGCTAGTTTATTGTGTACCTCATATCCATCCTGTGGATGGTAGTGGCTAGTTTATTGTGTGCCTCATATCCATCCTGTGGATGGTAGTGGCTAGTTTATTGTGTACCTCATATCCATCCTGTGGATGGTAGTGGCTAGTTTATTGTGTACCTCATATCAATCCTGTGGATGGTAGCGGCTAGTTTATTGTGTACCTCATATCTATCCTGTGGATGGTAGTGGCTAGTTTATTGTGTACCTCATATCCATCCTGTGGATGGTAGTGGCTAGTTTATTGTGTACCTCATATCTATCCTGTGGATGGTAGTGGCTAGTTTATTGTGTACCTCATATCCATCCTATGGATGGTAGTGGCTAGTTTATTGTGTACCTCATATCCATCCTGTGGATGGTAGTGGCTAGTTTATTGTGTACCTCATATCCATCCTGTGGATGGTAGTGGCTAGTTTATTGTGTACCTCATATCCATCCTGTGGATGATAGTGGTTAGTTTATTGTGTACCTCATATCCATCGTTTGGATGGTAGTGGCTAGTTTATTGTGTACCTCATATCCATCCTGTGGATGGTAGTGGCTAGTTTATTGTGTACCTCATATCCATCCTGTGGATGGTAGTGGCTAGTTTATTGTGTACCTCATATCCATCCTGTGGATGGTAGTGGCTAGTTTGTAAAGTAAAAGGACACAAGTGCAACTAATGTGACATTTTATTGTGGCAACGTTTCGCTCTCCAGGAGCTTTATCAAGCCATTACAAACAATACATGGACACAGAGGGTATATAAAGGCTCAGAGTGAGGTGCAATACTAGTGAGGTACCATTTCGATGTTCACTAGTGGTAGTAGTAGTAGTAGTAGTAGTAGTAGTGGTAGTGACAAAAGCAATTAATTCGTACATGAGTTAAAGGATATAAAAGCTATTACTTGGGTAACATAAAAATAGGCAGCTTCACCATCTCTGAAGTCTTAGCAAGAATCCTCCTGAAAACAGTAAACCCTGCCATCACATAGTCTCTCCTGTTATACTACACAAAGCACATTACAGAGAGTGAACACTGAAACAAGCTGCCTCTTTCCAGTCTATATTTGTCCAACCTATTTTTATGTTACCCAAGTAATAACTTTTATATCCTTTTACTCATGTACGAATTAATTGTTCTAACATATTGTATTACTTTTGTCACTACTACTACTACTACTACGTTTGAATCAATTATCCTACCTATCTTTGTGTCATCGGCGAATTTGCTCATATCACTAGTAATTCCTTCATCAAGATCATTGATATATATTATAAACAACAACGGGCCCAAGACTGATCCCTGTGGAACGCCACTTGTTACAGATCCCCACTCGAATTTAACCCCATTTATGGACACTCTCTGCTTCCTGTCTGTGAGCCATGACTCGATCCACGAGAGCACTTTTTCCCCAATGCCATGAGCTGCCACTTTCTTTAACAGTCTATGGTGCGGAACTCTATCAAAAGCCTTACTAAAATCTAAGTAAATAATATCAAATTCTTTATCGTGGTCAACAGCCTCAAAAGCTTCACTGAAGAAAGTTAATAAATTAGTTAGACAAGACCGGCCTCTTGTGAATCCATGCTGAGTATCATTAATCAAGCTATGCTTATCGAGTAGCTTCTTATAAACTCAGCTATAATTGACTCTAGTAATTTGCCTACAATTGAGGTCAGGCTTATTGGGCGGTTTAAATTTTAAGTAACGACTTGTCCCCTGTTTTAAAAATAGGAATTACATTAGCCATCTTCCACATATCAGACACTACACCTGTTTGAAGAGATAAATTAAAAATATTAGTTAATGGTTCACAGAGTTCCATTTTGCATTCCTTAAGAACCCTTGAAAAAACCTCATCAGGACCCGGCGACTTATTTTGCTTCAGTCTGTCTATCTGCTTCACAACCATTTCACAGTGACTGTGATGTTACATAATTTATCTTCTTCTAGCCCACTATAAAAATTAATTTCTGGAATATTGTTAGTGTCTTCCTGTTTTAAAAACGAGAGAAAATAATTATTAAAAATCGAGCACATTTCATTCTCTTTGTCGGTTTTAAGGTGCCATAGCTATTTTTAAGGGGACCTATCTTATTTCTTTCTTTTGTTCTATAGACCTGGAAAAAACTTTTTGGGTTAGTTTTAGAATCCCTAGCAACTTTAATTTCATAGTCCCTTTTAGCTTTTCTTACCCCCTTTGTAATGTCCCTTTTAATGTAATATACTGATTCATAAGATGACCCTCACCTCTTTTGAATTTAAAAATTCCTTTTATCCCCTAGTAGATTTTGAGCCTATATTTATCCATTTTGGGTATTTCTATTTGATAATTTTTTTATTGGGATAAACGTCTTTGGAGCTGTAAGAGTTCGAAAATGTCATATTGATACTCACTTCGTTCCCCCCAGTCAAAAATGAAAAGTGTTCCTAACCCATCGTAATCTGTAAGCGAAAATCTGGGACTGTATGAATTATCGCTACATCGTACTTCCATTAAATGCCCAAATTAATTGTTTTGTGGTCGCTAGCACCGTTCCTCTGAAATTTCTAAATTATTAACAAAAAAATTCATTGTTTGCCAAAACTAATCAAGCAGGTTATTTCCCCTTGTGGGCCCTTGTCACAAACTGCTTCAAGAAACAATCCTGAATACTTCTAAGAAGTCAAAATTCCCAATAAATATGAAAAGTTAAAGTTCCTAAAATTATACATTATCGTCCCTTGTGGCCTTAAAAATTTCCTCCATAGACCCCCCTTTGGTCCCTACTAAGTTTGGGGGACGGTATATCACCCTAAAATCTTTTTTTTGCCCCCTTTAAAAAACATCTAAACAGACTCGTATGGTTCTTCAGTTAAACCCCCTTTTTTTCAACAGTTCAAGCGATCTCGGCATACAATGCCACCCCACCCCCCTTCCCGATCTTTATCTACTTGGAAAAATTTAAAACCCTAAAATGAATTCCCCCAGCATGTCCCCCAAAAAAACCAACCCCTTCAGTTTAAGGCAAATACTCAAAGTTATCATACAACTAATTCAAGTCGTCCATCTTATTCCGGGACACAGCAATTAGCATAAAAAAAATTGAAAGACTTCCTTTTCTTCCCCCCTATCATTTCGCTTTTCTACTAAACCTATTACTGTCCCTTTCCCCAAAGTCCCGCTTTCAATATCTCCTCGTTTTTGCTTATTCTAGTTCCACTGAACTCGTAATATTCTACACTGGGACTTCACTGTTTTTCCTGCCAAAAAACCCTACCACTAACTATTCCGTTTAAAGTCCTAAAATGCTCCCCCCACTGCAGTTTCCAGGCTCCCCCCCCACACCAGTAAGTGAACCCCATCCCTGGCATACTGTCTCTCTGCCTAGAAGAGGTCCCAGTTGTCAATGAATGTTACCACATTTTCCTTAAGTATTTGTCCACCCGCAAAATTGACACCAATTGCCTGGGCAACCATTCATTTCAACTCCCCTCCCTTGGCAAAATCCACCCCTATGACAGGGGTTCCACCCCTTTCTCCTAAATTTTTTCTATTCTGACCTATACCCTAAAAGGTCTTCACTTAGCTGCCCAAAATCGTTGCCCCCAGCACGGACAGATAAAAGGTTGCTCCCATTACCTCTCAGATGATCCAGACGGGTAACAATATCCCCCATCCCAGCCCCCGGAAAGCAAACTTCTGTCTCCCACTCCTGTCCTTCAACAGAACGCCCTATCCCTATACCTAATTGGCTATCCCAACAACAATATTCTTTTCCCCCTTGGTGTCGTTCATCGTGACTTCCCCTATCGCTCACATTGTCGGGTGCACGAAAATGATTAGATGTTTCCCAACAGTTTCACGGCAGTTCTTTCTTTTTCATCGTTCTATCTTTCCATTCGTCTTCTGATCGTCAACTTCTTTCCCTGCGTCTACCACTGCCCTTTTCCCTTTTGCCCGGGGACTAAAAAAACGGGGGGGGAACTATACGAATTTCTTTTTTTCCCTTTGGCGTCCCCGAATCCCAAAACTTCGCCACCTCAATTCTTCTTTAAGTTTTGGGTAAAGTTGCTCGGGGGGGCATTTTGCGTCATTCGTAGGGCGCGAAAACAGGTTTTCACAGAGAAGTACACTCACCACGCGCAAAACCCCAACTCAACAGAATACTGCGCACACGTCCACACGGAAAAATGCGATGCGAAACCCATAGAATGCGAACACCGAAGCCCCGGTCTACTGCAGTTTTATACACATTAGAAGGCCCACTAGTTATAGCTCGTTTTTTGGTCTCCTATTAAGAATGGCATAAATTCTTAAAACATCACGTGGGATAAAAATTTTAATACATGCATTGAAATTTCCTTTAAGAAAGATTGAAGATTTTTAAAGTTACTTTCACTTGTTAACGAAGAATGAGGGGGGACCTGATCGAAGTGTATAAATGGAAAAGGGATTAATAAAGGGGATATTAACAAGGTCTTGAGGGTATTCTCTAAGAGAGAACCCGAGTAATGGATTTAAATTAGATAAGTTTAGATTTAGAAAGGACTAGGAAAGTATTGGTTTTGGGAAAAAGGGAGTTGTGAGTGGAACAGCTACCCCAGTTTGGGTTATTGAGGCTAGGACTTTGGGTTTGTTTTTAAATTTAGGGTTGGGTAAGTACATGAGTGGGATGGGTTTGGGTTTGAGTGGGATTTCACATCGAGTTATTTCTTGGGTAGCATTGAAAAATTTTGGGTTTTGGCAAATGTTTGTTATGGGATAAATTGTAAAGGCCCCTGCCTAGTATGGGCCACAGGCCTGCGCATGTTCCCCTTTCTTTTTTCTTTGTTCATCTGGAGAAGGTATTTTTCCATAGTCTCCCCGAAACTAAAACGCAACACTGGAAATAAAAAATTTTAAAAAAATTTTGGCTACATGTACTTAAGCAGCACCAACCCAAAACCAGGAGTCAATGATTCATCGTCAACCCCTCCTTAAAGGGAAGGTTGGGCAATAAAAACAAAAATGCATTTAAAAGTATCCTTTATTGACTGTTTCGCCCCCATGGGCTTTTTCAAGTCCAAACAGAACTACCGGGGTGGAAGACGCAAAAGTATTTATAGCCCGGGAGGCAGGTGAAGAATCTGCTTGATGATGTCCCGAGTTGGGTTGTAGAGTCTAAAAACTTGGGTAGTTTGGAAAGGAGATGGACAAGTTTGTGGCGACCTCTCCCGTTTCTTATGGGGGGATAGCGTAAAGAAGTTTCTTGGCAAGGGTTAAGCTTTTTTAAGAACCCACTATTCTGGTTGAAGTTTGGGATATAGAAAAAAAGTGTGATTCCGGTTTCTTCGTTTTGGGGTTTGCTTCTGGGGCGATAAGTCTTGATTTCTGATTTTATCAAGTGGTTGTGTGAATTACGGTTTTGCGCGGGCTTCTTGTGTCGTCAGACCTGTTTGCGTATTGGTGTTCTGAAATAGTGTTTGGGTCCCTTGATTTTTTTCGCCCACTTTAAATTTGTTGCAGTCATTAAAAGGGGATTATGTATACCCCGCAAGGATGGAGGCTTTCCTGCCTACACGGGTGAGTCCTTGATGGTCGGGGGTTGTGGAGGGTAGATACTTGGAAGATGTTTTGGCAAAGATTTTGGGAACAGTTTGGCAATGGAGTTGGTGGGAAGGACTAGGGTATCTCTTTGGGGGCAGTGTTTTCTCGGGGTGGTTGAAGATTTTTTAGTGCTCGCCGCTGCAGTCTCGATGAAGGACGAGGATGTGGAGTTTGGAAAATACCTGTTCATTTAGTGCTTTTTCTAAGGAACTCGTTGCTGCAGATTCTGAGTGCACCGGGAAGAAGCCTAAAATTAAAAACCACTTTTGGTTTTGGTGTCGGGGGTGAGAGTAGAATGGGAAGATCGTTTTGGTTGGTGGGTTTTCGATAGTTTTAAAAACGAAGTTCGTGGCGCTTTGCAGAGTAAACATCAAGGAAAAAGAGTGTTTGTCGACCTTCTTAAATTTTAAAGGATTGAAGGTCGACCGGGTTTGGCTTGTTTTGGGAAAGGCTTAAAGTTGAAGCGTTTAGGAGTTTGAGGGAAGCGTCAACAAAAGGGAGCCAGGTGACAGACAAGAATAATGGGGGAGAAACGTTCGGCTTCAATGTTCCATGTATGGGTTTCGCTAGGACTGCACTAGTGGCGAACCCAGGGGAGTCCAAAAGTCTGCTGAAAGGGGTGATTTCAAAAGAAAAACCGTAAAGCCAAACATAGTTCAACCGGGTCGATGAAGCGCTGGCGGAAAAGGGAAATAAAAGTGAATCGTAATTCTTGCGCAAAGATCGAGGGCTTTTTGTGGGTACTTTAGTAAATGGGGAAGTCACGTCAAGGCTGGAAATTTCTTGTTCTGATTTTGATTTTTTCGAATCTTTGAGAAGTCCCCTGAGTGTTTGAGATGTGCTGGACTGAAGTGCCCAAGAGTTTCAAAGAGGTTTTTGGGCGAGAATTCCTGGATTTGGGGGGGAGCACTGCCATTCCCGAGGATGGGGCCCTCAGGGGATCCCAGGCTTTTGAGTCTTTGGGCAGGCCGTACATTCGGGGAGGTTGGGGTTGCTGGGCTGGTGTGCAGAAGTTTTTTTTCCCCTTGTTCTGAGCTCCTCAGAATGCGGGGGAACCCTTTGAAGAAAATTTTTTGAAAGGTTGTCCATTTGGGTTTAGTTGTGAGAGGTTTTGTGGTATCTGGGTCTTAAAGAGATTGATTTTTTGTTTGTGATTAAAAAAACCCACTGGGGGTGGGCGAAACGTAGTAAAATAAAGGATCACATTAAAACTGCATTTTTTTTTTATTGCCATTTTGTCGGTATTTTTTACCATTTTTTTTCCCAAAGGGAGAGGTTGTTTTGATAAGGACCTGCCCCGCAGGGGGATAGTTCTACGTGTTCCTCCTTCTTGTTTCTTAGACATTCCTCATGTAGGGCACATCTCACTCTCCGCCTATATTATAATGCTTTCTACTCTTGTATTAGAAGTGATCAAGGTCCCCCGGACCGAAATGTTTTCTAAAAATATGTTATAGTGTTTGCTTACGGTCTTTTAAACCAACTTGTCGGTATTTATTACCCAAGGTTTATACCCAAAATCCCCAAATCGTCGAGGCCAGAACGTTGTGTACTTTAATAATAGGTTGGATAAATAATGAGTGGATGGGGTGGGTCAGTTAGTCAGTGGGGACGTGTACTTGTCATGGTGACGTGTACTTAGCTTGTGAAGAATGTTTGGGGTTTTTGAGTGGTGACCCGTACTTTTAGTGTGCCTGTATTAACTCTGTGAAAAGTGTTTGTTTTCTCCCGTGGACTGAACCAAAATGCCCTCCATCGAGCAACTTTACCCGCAACTTAAGAAGAATTTGGGGGGCGAAGATGGGGAAAACGGGGGGACTAAAAAAGAAAACAAGAGGATTCGTAGATCCCCTGTTTTGAGTCCTCAGGTCAGAAAGGGGTCGTGGTCAGTGGCTGGACAGCAGGGGACGACGAAATTGAGTCAAAAGACGAATGGAAAACCAGAAACGATGAAGAAGAAAAGATGCTTGGAAAATCCCGTGGAAACCTCCAACGCATTCTCGGTGTACCCCCACGAATGTGAGTCTACTACTGGGATGTCACGACGAACGACAACAAGGAAAGGGAAGATTTTTGTTGTTGTTGGGGGGAGCCCCGGTTTTAAAACATGGATAGGGGTCTGCTTGAAGGACAGGGGTAGGACAAAGGGGATGCTTTCCTGGGGTGGGATGGAGGACATTTTTAGCCCGGCTTTACAACATATGAACAATGGGATAAAACCTATTATTTGCCCAGTGCTGGAGGCAATGATGTTGGGAAGCGAGAAGTGAGGATTTAGTTAGAAAGTTCGGCGCTATAGACTGATAGAAGGGGGGGGGGGGGCCCGTTATATGTGGATTTTTCCAAGAAAGGGGTTGGTAATGAATGGGTTTTCCAGGCAATTGGTTTTATTGTTTTGGATAAAACTGTAAAGGGTAAAGCATACCCTTCATTGACCTGGGACAACTTCTATGGGCCCAAATGACATGATCCAGGGAGGGGGGGTTTTCCCTTTTCCAGGGCATTTGGGTTTTCTAGCTAACTGTGAGGGGGTTGTTAGGACTTTAAACTAGGATTAGTTTTTAGGTATGGGTTTTTGGAAAGGAAAAAAAGTAAGTCGCGGGTAGTAATATGGTACAGGAGAACTAGTAATAGGGAAAATGAGGTGATATTGGAAAGCCAGTGGCCAATTGACAAGGACAGTAATAGGTTTTGTGGAATAATGGAAAAAAAAACAGGAAGGGTAAAGAAGGGGGGAGGGTTTATTAAAAGTTTTTACACAAATAGTCGCAGTGCTGGAATAAGATGGGCGAGTTGAGACTAGTTTCTAGTCAGGTAACATGATGTATTTGCCATTTTGAGAGTGGTTTAATTCAAAAAATCGGGACATGCCCGCGAAGTCACATTCGGGGGTTTTAAAAATTGTTCCAAATAGATAGAAATATCGGGGGGGGGGGGTGGGGTGGCATTGTTTGCCGAGACGCTTGAACTGTTGCATTTAAAAAAAGGGGATTAAGTCTGAAATAACACAACGAGTCTGTTTGGATAAATTTTTCAGAGGGGCTGAAAAATTAATTTAGGTGTGATATACCGTCCCCCCAAAATTTTGATAGGGACCAAGGGAGACTACTATGGAGGAAAATTTTAAGGGCCACGGCACGAAATGGTAATTTAGGGGACTTTTAACTTTTGTCTATTGATTTTGGGAAATTTCTTGACGGGGATTTAGATATAGATTTTTAGAAGAGTTCGGTTGTTTTTTTGAAGCATTTGTGACAGAACTAAAAGGGGGAAAAAACCGTTTTTGGACTAGTTCTGGCAAACAATGAACCCTTGTTAAAAATTTTGAAGTTTCAGGGGAAAAGGGGGTTTGCTAGCGACCACAAACAATTACTTTTAAAATTGAAGGGAAAGTAGATATGGGATAACTCAGAAAACAGCCCCCAATTTTCGCTTACAGATTACGGGCTTAGAGAAAACTTACATCTTTTGACTGGGGTAACGAAGAGAGCTATCAATTCAGTTTTTGACACAATACTTGCTAAAAGAACGTTTTTCCCTTATAAGAAATTAGATCAAATGAAAGACCCTAAATGGATAAATAATGGGGCTGAAATATCTATGGGCATAAGAAAGAATTTTTAGGCGTATCAAAAAGAGGCGAGGGTTTCTTTTAAACAGTATTTGACATTAAGAGGGGCATTAAAAAGGGATAAGAAAAGCTAAAAAAGGGACTATGAAAATTAAATTGCTAGGGATTCTAAAACTATCCCAAAAAATTTTTCCAGGGATATAGAACAAAAATCAAGATAAGATAGGTCCCCCAAAAAATAATTGGGCATCTTCGACAAAGGAATGAAAAGGTGATTTTTAAAAAATTATTTTCTCTCGGTTTTTACACAGGGAAAACACTAATATATTCGGTAATTAATTTTAAGTGGATCAAGAAATAAATTTGTAACATCACAGTCACTGGAAATGGGTTGTGAAACAGATAGACCCACTGAAGCAAAACAAGTACCGGGTCCCCGATGAGGGTTTTTTTAAGGGGTTTTTTAAAGGGAAAGCAAAATGGGAAATCTGTGAACCCTTAAATAATATTTTTTAAATTTTTCTCTCAAACAAGGTGTAGTGTTGATAGTGAAGATGGGTAATGTAATTCCTATTTTTAAAACAGGGGACAGCTTACCCCTCAAAATTTCGCCCCAAAAAGCCTGACGTCCCAAATTTTAGGCAAATTACTAGAGTCAAATTTTGCTGGAAAATAAGAAGCCATCTCGATAAGCATAGCTTGATTAAAGATACTCAATGGATTCAAAGAGGCCCCGGGCTTGTCTAAAAATTTATTTAACTTTTTTTTCCCGTAAGCTTTTTAGGCTGTTTACACGATAAAGTTTGATATTATTTACTTAGATTTTAGTAAGATTTTATAGAGTTCCGACCAAGATGTTGAAAAAAATAGAGCTATGCATTGGGGGGAAAGGGTGCTCTCGTGGATCGAATCATGGCTCCAGAAGGGAAACAAAAAGTGTCCCTAAAGGGGGTTTTTAAATCCGGTGGGGTCAGTCAAGTGGCGTTCCACGGGGATCATCGGGGGCCCTTTTGTTTTATAAAATATCAATGATCTTGAAAAGGGAATTACTAGTGATATGAGCAATTCGCCGATGACACGAAGATAGGTAGATAATTGATTAAAACTGATGTTGGGGAAACTTCAGGAGGATTTAGAAAACTCTACTCTTGGTCAGAAAAGTGGCAGATGCGTTCAATGTGATAAATGAAAGGGGTTCTGAAGCCGGGGTTCCAAAACCTGCACTTTAAGTTAAATAATGTGAACTTAACCATACAGATTGCGAAAAGGATTTGGGGGGTTTGGTAACAGCAACCTTAAACCAAGACAGCAATGCCTAAGCATACGTAAAAGGCAAATAGTTTGGGGGATTTATATCAAAAGTGTAAGAACAGAACCCAGGGGTATACTGCAGCTTTATACATCATTAGTGGGCCCACTAGTTTATGCAGCTAAATTTTGGTCGCCATATTACAGAATGACATAAATTCGTTAGAAAACATTCGGGGAGGATGACAAAATTTAATCTAGCATTAAAAAATCTTCCTTATGAAGAAAATTAAAGACTTTTAAAGTTCATTCACTTGGGGGCGAAAATGGGGGAGCCCTGATCAAAGTGTATAAGTGGAAGATATTATTAATAAAGGGGATATTAACAAGGTTTTGAGGATATCTCTCCAAGAGAGAACCCAGTAAGGGGATTTAAATTGAAAGTTTAGATTTAAAAAGGCATGGGAAAGTATTGGTTTGAAATAGGGGTAGATGAGTGGAACATCTCCCTATTTGGGTTATTGAGGCTGGGACTTTGGGTATTTTCAAATTTAGGTTGGATAAAACTGGTGGGGGGGTTGGATTTGAGTTGGACGACATCAGGCTTTTTTTCTTGGGTAGCTTTGAAAATTGGGAGGTAAAATGTTTGTTAGGGGATAAATTGTAAGGCCCTACCTAGTAGGGAAAAGGCTGCTGCGTTTTCCCTCCTTTTTTATTTTCTTATGTTCTTAGGGGTGTGATTTGGCCCTGATAGTTGTGCCCCCCGGTGGGTTGCCGTGTTCAAAGGGGACTTGAAACCCGAGGGTTTGGGGGCATTGGCTTTAAACCCGGGAGGGGGAATTGACCTCCTCGCATGGGCCCCTAGGGTGCTGCAATGTTCCTTTGTTCTTTGTTTTATGTTTGGGCCCATCTCATCCATTCTTCCCAGAATGAGAAATTGTCCTCTTTTATATAAAATTTTTTGTGGGCCCCGTACGAAAAAATTAGTACATTCAACAAGGGGGTCTTTTTTTTAAAACGTTTCGCCACAAAAATCTTCCTCACCAATACGAAAATGAATTATAAATTATATTGCAACATTTGGGTACTTTTGTGAAAGTTTCATCACACAGTGGCTTCATCAGTCCATACAAGGAGAATGGTGAAGAACAGGAGGAGTTTGAGGTAATCAGTCCCTCAGCCTTGAGTGGGATGTGAACATAAGAACATAGAAAGGAGGAACACTGCAGCGGGCCCTGTTGGCCCATACTAGGCAGGTCCTTTACAATTCATCCCACTAACAAACATTTGACCAACCCAAATTTTCAATGCTACCCAAGAAATAAGCTCTGATGTGCAAGTCCCACTCAAATCCAACCCATCCCACTCATGTATTTATCCAACCTAAATTTGAAACTACCCAAAGTCCTAGCCTCAATAACCCAACTAGGTAGACTGTTCCACTCATCTACTACCCTATTTCCAAACCAATACTTTCCTATGTCCTTTCTAAATCTAAACTTATCTAATTTAAATCCATTACTGCGGGTTCTCTCTTAGAGAGAATACAGCATATGTGCGAAGAAGTGGCTTATATACTGCAGGCAGGTGAGGTGCAGCAGTCGTAGATGGTGTCACATTTGTAAAGTAAAAGGACACAAGTGCAACTAATGTGACATTTATTGTGGCAACGTTTCGCTCTACCAACTTTATTGGTATCACATTTGACGACTACTGCACCTTTCCTGCATTTGTTGAACATGTGTCTAATTTCTCAACTTGTCGGTTCTCTGAGCTATTCATCTACGAAAAAGAATTAAGAACATAAGAACATAAGAATGTAGGAACACTGCAGAAGGCCTACTGGCCCATACGAGGCAGGTCCTTATCAAAACGATCTCTATCTAAAGCTACTCAAGAAACAACTCCCGCACCCCCCAACACCAATCAAACCCAGCCCCTCCCACCCATATATTTGTCCAGTCTCTTCTTAAAGCTACCCTAGGTCCTAGCCTCTATCACCCCACTGGGAAGACTGTTCCACGCATCTACAACTCTGTTAGAAAACCAGTACTTACCTATGTCCTTTCTAAATCTAAATTGTTGAAAATGGTGTAAAATACCAACAAGTTGAAGATTAAGACACGTTTGTAACAGTAATGTCGAAACATCAGTAATATTGAAACGTTTTGCGTACACAGTGGGCTTCCTCAGTCATATACAAAGGGAGCAGTAATAGATGTAATCAGACCATCAACTTTGGAGAAAAAGTATTTGAGGTGGTCAGTTCGTCTGGAGAAGCGTTCATCTCTATGAACTGATGAATGGTTTGAAAAACCGACAAGTTGAAGATTGAGACACTTATGCAGCATAAGGGAATCTTTATTCAGGAAACGTTTCGCCACACAGTGGCTTCTTCAGTCCAATACAAAGAGGAAGGCTTAAGGAGAGGAGGAGAATGAGGTAATCAGTCCCTCAACCTGGAGTCGATGTGTTTTAGTCCATCAATCTTTAAATGTACAGCTAGGGGCCGAACGGGCTTATAACTGTTTTGATGTGAGGGGAAGCGGGGGAGGCGGGTATGTGGACCCTCACTACTCGAAGTAGGCTTCGTCCCAAAAGGTTGAACAAGTGTTGAAGTTCTTTTTAACAAAATCCCCTGATGCTGCAGTGTTGACCGTTTGATGAATGGTTTGAAAACCGCAGTTGAAGATTTAGACATTATGCAGCATTGGGAAACTTATTCAGGAAAAAGTTTCGCCCACAGTGGCTTCTTCAGTCCAAAACAAAGGAAGGCTTAAGGAGAGGAGGAGAAAGAGGGAATGTCCCTCAACCCGGAGTCATGTGTTCAGTCCATCAAATTTTTAGAAAGTACAGCAAGGGCCGTGACGTGGCTTTATACGTTGTGATGTGAGTGGCGGCGGAGGGGGGTCTAGTGGTACCATCCACACTCGAAGTAGGTTTCGTCCCAAAAGGTTGAACAAAATGTTGAAGAATTCTTTTTTTAAAAAGACCCTGATGCGCTGTTTTTGACAGTTGTGATGAATGGTTTGAAAAACCGACAAGTTTAAGATTGGACACTTAGAGCAAATTTTGGGAATCTTTATTCAGGAAACGTTTCGCCCACAGTGGCTTCTTATCCCAAAACAAAAAGGGGGTGTACGAAAAGGGATATAAATTTCGACAAGTGAGTAAGAACATTGAACATCTGGGATCTTTTGTGACGTTTTTCGCCATCCCTGGCTTTATCAAAAAAAATTTAGGACATAACTTGAAGACGTAAACTATGTACAGAAAAGAGGTAATCAGTCCTCAACCTAGGAGTAGGTGCGAACAGCACCATATCGTGGAATTCTGAAAACAGAAGAAAGAATCTGGCGTTATATTAACGTCAGGGGGTAGCAGACAGGGCATATTCCTGGTAGGGGGGTTCCCAGTGGAAGAGGTCCTTCCCAAGAGATGGGTTAATTGTAGAGGTGTTGTCTAGCCCAGAAAGGGTTTTTACATGTCCTCAGAATTAAGTTTCCTGTGTTGCAGTGTCTGAAAAGTTGTGTAAAAAATGGTTTTAAAAATATGAAAGATGAGGGTAAGACACATGTCAACACTGGGTACTTATTGAGACGTTTCCCCTCCAGTGGCTTATCAATACAAATTTAGGACTAACTTGAAGACAGTGAACATGTAAAAAGATGAGGTAATCCCCCCCAAACCCTAGGAGTAGGGGGCAAACGCACCATAGTCGTGGAGATTCTGAAGCAAAAAGAAAAAATCCTGGCGTTTTATTAAACGTAGGTGTAGCAGACGGGGGCATTTTCCCCTGGTAGGCGTGTTTCCCCCAGTGGAAGTAGGTCCTTTCCCAAAGAGAGGGGTTTAAATTTTGTAGAGGTATTGTCGTAGCGAGAAGGTTATGTACATGTCCCAGTTAAGATTCCAGATGTTGCATGTTGACAATTTGTGTACGAAATGGTTAAATACGGGTTGAGGGCTGATTACCC
Organism: Cherax quadricarinatus; assembly: GCF_026875155.1. Classification (NCBI taxonomy): domain Eukaryota; kingdom Metazoa; phylum Arthropoda; class Malacostraca; order Decapoda; family Parastacidae; genus Cherax; species Cherax quadricarinatus. The sequence continues at coordinate 6,903,346 of NC_069493.1, forward strand.
TCTTCGTTTAGTTTACTGTTTTTAATATGTCCTAGAATTTGTATTGAAAAGCCACTGGAGGGCGAAAGTCTACAATAGAGATCCCCGATGTTGACATGGTCTTACTCTCATTTTCGTTTATATACATTTCGTCCCCAAAAACTTGTCAGACACTGAAAAACTCAGGGAATCTTAATTTGAGGACATGTACATAACCTTCTGGCACGAAAACTACCCTAAATTTAAACCCCTCTCTTTGGGGAAGGACCTACTTCCACGGGAAAATCAGCCTACCAGGAATATGCCCTCGTCTGCTACACCTGACTTTTACTATATAAGCGCCGGATTCTTCTTCTGCTTCAAATCTCCACACTATGGTGCGTTCGCCCCTACCCTAGGTTGGGGAAAATGATTCCCTCATTTTCTGAATGTTCTACTGTCTTAAAGTTATGCCTAGAATTTGTATGAAAAAGCCCGGGATGCGAAACGTCTACAATAGGATCCCCAGATGTTGCACTGTGTCTTACCTCATCTTGTCAGATTTATACCATTTCGTACACAATTTCAGACACTGAAACATCATGGAATCTTAAATTCGAGGACATGTACATAACCTTCTCGGCTACACAATACCTCTACAATTAACCCACTTTGGAAGACCTATTTCCCACGGGGGATCACCCCTACCATGAATATGCCCTCGTCTGCTACACCTGACTTTACATTAAGCCCCCGGGAAATTCTTTCTTTGTTCAGATCTCCACGACTATGGTGCTGTTCGCACCTACTCCGGGTTTTGAGGGACTGATTCCCTCATTTCTTTTCATATTCTATGTTTTAAAAGTTATGTCCAGAATTTGTATTAAAACCCATGGAGGGCGAAAGTTCAAAAAAGGATACCCAGATGTTGCCTGTGTTTTCTCTCATCTTGTCGTATTATATCCCATTTCTACAAAACTTGTCAGACACGCAACATCATGGAATCTTAATTTGAGGCATGTACATAACCTTTCTCGCTACGACAATACCTTAAAATTAACCCATTTTTTGGGAAGGCCCTACTTCCAGGGGGAATCAGCCTACGTGAATATGCCCTCGTCTGCTACACCGACGTTATATAAAACGCCGGATTCTTTTTTCTGCTTCAGAATCTCCACGACTATGGTGCTGTTCGCCCTACTTGGGTTGAGGGATGATTCCCTCATCTTCTGTAATAGTTCACTGTCTTCAAGTTAGTCCTAAAATTTTATTGAAAAGCACTGGTGGCGAAAGTCTACAATAGAGATACCCAATGTTGCACTGTTCTTACTCTATCACAAAAGGAGGCTTAAGGAGAGGAGGAGAATGAGGTAATCATCCCCAAAACCTGGGTCGATGTGTTCAGTCCATCAATTTTGTAGAAGGGCGAAAACGTTCCTGAATAAAGATTCCCTTTATGCGCATAAGTGCCCAAATCTTCAACTTGTGGGTTTTCAAACCTTCATCACAACTGTCAGACACTGCAGCATCATGGGATTTGTTACAAAGAATTTTTTTAACACTTGTTAAACCCTTTGGAGAAGACCTATTTCGAGTAGTGGATGTACCACTATGACCCCCCTCCGCCTGCTTCACCTCACATCAAACGTATAAAAGCCACGTTAGGCCTATGCTGTACATTCAAACAAGTTTGATGGACGAAAATGACTCCGGGTTGAGGGACTGTTTACCTCTTTCCCCTCCTCCCCTTAAACCCCTTCCCTTTGTTTGGCTGAAGAACCCACTGTGTGGCGAAACGTTTCCCCTGAATAAAGTTTCCCCATAGGGCCCATAGTGTCTCAATCTTCATTATGAACGAGCTTGCCAAAAAGGGAAGGAGCACTGCACAGCCCTACGACACAAGCTGGTCAGGTTCAAATCCCAAAACTGCACATTGGTCTTATTAAATATTTTATAGATGCCCCCCGCGGCCACAACATTACTTACAAGATAGAAAAAAGTTGTTTCTTGGCGAACGACGTTTGGGTTTCCCCAAAGAGAAATTTCAACACTGTTAACACGATAGAATATAAGGTGGAAACTGCAGCAACCTACTGGGTCAACCCAAAAGGAGCTGAAATCTTCTCCAGTCTGAGGAATGACACCCCAAAATTTTTTCTCCAAGGAAATGGATGGATCAATCATCTTTATTTCATACCATGCTGGCCTGTTTTGACTGAAGAAACCCTGTTTAGACAAACTTTTCATCAATTACTCGACTGTTGGGACATGTCTTAAAACATAAGAACATAAAGAAGGAACACTGCACGGCCTACTGGCCCATGCGAGGCAGGGCCAAGTCTCCAAACGGGTTAAGCCAATGCACCAACCTGTCAGGTCAGGGCACATTACTTAAGGAAGGGCACGGCAATACCTAGCCACAAGCTAGTCAATCCCAAATCACACCCACCCAACCCCCTCAAAAATTTAAAAAGGATAAAAAACCGAGGGTGAGGGACTGACAAACCTCACACCGAGGATGAAGGGGTGACTACCTCCACCGAGGTGAGGACTGAACCCTTTCACCCAGGGTGAGGGCTGACTACCTCACAAACCCAGGGTTTAGGGGGACAGTAGTGCAGCATGTAAGCTGCGGCAGGGTTGTAGCAGTGGGCCCTGGTCGCAGCATGTAAACTTTAAAATGGGAAAAATACCCCAAGGGTTTTTAGTAAAACACATATGCAACAGTTGGGATCTTTATTTTGGGAAAAGTTTTTGCCCAACGTAGGCTTCTTCAGTCGAGTACAGAAGAGTTGATAGAAGCAGAAGAGACTTGAAGACGATGTAATCAGTCCATCACCCTTAGAGTTTTGAGGTGGTCAGTTCCTCATCTGGAGAAGAGTATTGTTCCATAGTCTGAAACAATATGGAGTTGAAGTGACAGGATGGAGCCTTATATAGCGTCAGAGGTGAGACGTAGGTCACTAGAGAAGTAAGAACGCAGATGTTGGGAGGTCAGGTCCCTCTCAACCCAGCCGTTCTCATAGTAAGGTTTGTCGAAATAAAGATACCTAACTGTTGCATATGTGTCTTACCTAACAGCATGTAAGCTGCAGGCAGGGTTGTAGCAGGTGGTCCGTGGTCGCAGCATGTAACCTGCAGGCAGGGTTGTGTCCGTGGTTGCAACATGTAAGCTGCAGGCAGGGTTGTAGCAGTGGTCCGTGGTCGCAGCATGTAACCTGCAGGCAGGGTTGTGTCCGTGGTCGCAGCATGTAAGCTGCAGGCAGGGTTGTAGCAGTGGTCCGCGGCCGCAGCTGCACTGACCTGCTCACTTGATCTGGACTCTAGGACCTCGTGGTAAGAGTGGGTCATGCAGTTGCCTTGACCATTCCCACGCTGAACATTAATGTCAGGTGGTGTACTACTTACAGCCCTGTGGTAGGGGCGCGGTGAGTCGTCTTCGTATCAAATGGAGTACCGTTTATGGCACTATGACAAGGACGCGGTGACTATTTCAACTCCAGTTGAGCCATTCTTGGCATTTAGGCCGCAGCCCGAGTGCCAGAACGACTCAGGAGATTCTCTGGAGATGTGTCCAATGCACAGTTGGTGAAAGCACCCTCTTAAGTGTTTGCATTCCGCTAGTCAGGGAACCTGTGCATAAAAGTCTGGATGGTATAAACCTTGGCAATAAATACCGACAAGTTGGTTTAAGAAAAACACGTAAGCAAACAATATGACATATTAATTAGGACATATTGATCACTTCTGTTAGAGGTGTTCAAGGTTCCAGGACCAAAACAGTCTGGAGTTTTGAGACTCTGATCGCGGGTTCTATCTCCGCCCGTGCTATGGTATGTTGTAATGTTTGCTTACGTGTCTTTTTAGACCAGTTTGTCGGTATCTATTACCAGGGTTTATACAAAGAAGAATCGCTGGCATGCACGAGCATTTCGGGCGGTACACTTACCTTAACGGTACGCAAGAAAATTTGCAGGAAAGGGGTACCCTTGTGTATCTTGGTACAGACCTGCAATCAACTTCGACAACTTCCACTGGTGAGAGCGGCTGGATTTGAGAGGGACCTGACCTCTCAACATCTGAGTTCTTACCTCTCCTAGTGACCTACGTCTCACCTGTTGGCGCTATAAAAAAGCTCCATCCTGTCACTTCATCTCCATATTGTTCCAGACAACGGAACAATGCTCTTCTCCAGACTGAGGGACTGACCACCTCAAAACTTTAAGGGTGATGGACTGATTACATCGTCTTCAAGTATCTTCTGCTTCTATCAACTTTTCTGTACTTGACTGAAGAAGCCTACTGTGTAGGCGAAACGTTTCATAATAAAGATACCTAACTGTTGCATATGTGTCTTACCTAACAGGAAAGGGGTACGTAGATGACTCCTTATAATTTGTTGTGTAGATGAATGGTTCAGGGAACCGATAAGTTGATAAATTAGACACATGTGCAACACTTGGGTATCTTTATTGAGGAAACGTATCGCCACACAGTGGCTTCATCAGTCCATACAAAGGAGAATGGTGAAGAACAGAAGGAGATTTGAGGTAATCAGTCCCTCAGCCTTGAGTCGATGTGGTCAGTCCATCAATCTGAAAAGAATACCAGCATATGTGGGAAGAAGTGACTTATAATACTGAGGTAGGAGAGGTGAAAGAAAGTCATGGGTGGTGTCCATTTGACGAATGTTGTAGTATCAGTGTAATAAAGTTGTTAGAATTCCCGACAATATGTAAAGTAAAAGGACACAAGTGCAACTAATGTGACATTTATTGTGGCAACGTTTCGCTCTCCAGGAGCTTTATCAAGCCATTACAAACAATACATGGACACAGAGGGTATATAAAGGCTCAGAGTGAGGTGAATACTAGTGGTAGTAGTAGTAGTAGTAGTAGTAGTAGTAGTAGTAGTAGTAGTAGTAGTAGTAGTTGTATTACTTTTGTCAATACCACTACTGTAAAGTAAAAGGACACAAGTGCAACTAATGTGACATTTATTGTGGCAACGTTTCGCTCTCCAGGAGCTTTATCAAGCCATTACAAACAATACATGGACACATATACGCATGTTCTTACATGCGTATATGTGTTCATTGAGGCGGGTGTCGAGGTTTCTTGCTGTTTCACCTACGTAGATCTTGTCACAGCCTCCACAGGGTATAGTGTAAACTCCTGCATTGACTGGTTCGTGGTGCTTGGGTTTTGTCCTGGTTAGATCCTTTATTGAAGTGGTAGAAGCGATGGCGACTCTGGTGTTAGCTTGTGAAAGTACTTTTGAGACGTTTAGTGCAACCTGGCTGTTGGGAAGAATTATGACTTTGTTGGGAGCGGTGTTGATGCTGGAGAATTGATGATCTGAAGAGCTCTTTTCTGGCAGTCTGTGATGAAAAAAAAAGGGAAATTGTAACTCAGTGAATTTTGGTGAATGTAAGTACATTCCTCGTCAAGAAACTCAGGACTACAAATTCTGATCGCTTTTTTCGAATACAATTAAACAAAACAACGGCACTTCACCATCTCCGAAGTCTTAGCAAGAATCCTCCTGAAAACAAAACCCTCCATCACATAGTCTCTCCTGTTATACTACACAAAGCACAGAGAGTGAACACGAAACAACCTGCCTCTTTCCCATTTCCTAATTTGTCCAACCTATTTTTATTTTTACCCAAGTAATAGCTTTTTATATCCTCTTTATCATGTACGAATTAAAATTCCCTCAAACCATATTGTATTACTTTTGTCACTACTACTACTACTACTACTACTACTACTACTACTACTATTACTACTTACTACTACTACTACTACTACAACTACTACTACTACCACTAGTGGAACATTGAAATGGTCCCCTCACTAGTATTCACCTCACTCTGAGCCTTTATATACCCTCTGTGTCCATGTATTGTTTGTAATGGCTTGATAAAGCTCCTGGAGAGCGAAACGTTGCCACAATAAAGGGTCACATTAGTTTGCACTTGTGTCCTTTTACTTTACATGTATATCATTATTGATCAACCATACCCCCGGCCGGGATTGAACCCGCGGTCATAGAGTCTCAAAACTCCAGCCCGTCGCGTTAGCCACTAGACCAGCTAGCCACAATAAGATTCATCCAACTAGGTATATTTCTACACCATAGGAAGGTTAGCACAGGCACTCTGTGACCACAAATGCAAGTGGCTAACGCGACGGGCTGGAGTTTTGAGACTCTATGACCGCGGTTCAATCCCAGGGTATGGTTTATTTGCAATCCTGTCATTACGATTTTTTGAGTCAGTCATCATTATTGATTTTTTATGTCATTGATTTAGGGAGTGAGAAGAGTTGGATTCCAGATGGTGCTGACTTCTTACTTCCACTAGTGGATCCCGTCCCCTACAACGTTTCCAGATCTTCCATTTCACCCTTCGATAGTTTTTAAGATTTCTTTTCTCATGTTTCAGCTTCATATCGTTCCAGACCATGGAGCTGACTCTTCTCCAGGCTGAGGACTAAACCACCTTGTTCCAGACCATGGAGCTGAACTCTTCTCCAGGCTGAGGGACTGACCACCTTGTTCCAGACCATGGAGCTGAACTCTTCTCCAGGCTGGGGGACTGACCACCTTGTTCCAGACCATGGAGCTGAACTTTTCTCCAGGCTAAGGGACTGACCACCTTGTTCCAGACCATGGAGCTGAACTCTTCTCCAGGCTTGAGGGACTGACCACCTTTTTTCCAGACCATGGTGCTAAACCCTCTTCTCCAGGCTGAGGACTGACCACCTTTTCCAGACCATGGTGCGAACTCTTCTCCAGGCTGAGGACTGACCCCTTGTTTCCAGACCATGGTGCTAAACCCTCTTTCTCCAGGCTAAAGGGACTGACCACCTTGTTCCAGACCATGGAGCTGAACTCTTCTCCAGGCTAAAGGGACTGACCACCTTGTTCCAGACCATGGAGCTGAACTCTTCTCCAGGCTGAGGGACTGACCACCTTGTTCCAGACCATGGAGCTGAACTCTTCTCCAGGCTGAGGGACTGACCACCTTGTTCCAGACCATGGAGCTGAACTCCTTCTCCAGGCTGGGGGACGACCACCTTGTTCCAGACCATGGAGCTGAACTCTTCTCCAGGCTGAGGACTGACCACCTTGTTCCAACCATGGAGCTGAACTCTTCTCCAGGCTGAGGGACTGACCACCTTGTTCCAGACCATGGAGCTGAACTCTTCTCCGGGCTGGGGGACTGACCACCTTGTTCCAGACCATGGTGCTGAACTCTTCTCCAGGCTGGGGGACTGACAACCTTTTTCCCAGACCATGGTGCTGAACCTCTTCTCCAGGCTGAGGGACTGACCACCTTGTTCCAGACCATGGTGATGAACTCTTCTCCAGCTGAGGACTGACCACCTTGTTCCAGACCATGGAGCTGAACTCTTCTCCGGGCTGAGGGACTGACCACCTTTTTCCAGTCCATGGAGCGAACTCTTCCCAGGCTGAGGGACTGACCACCTTTTTCCCAGACCTTTGGAGCTGAACTCTTCTCCAGGCTGAGGGACTGACCACCTTGTTCCAGACCATGGAGCTGAACTCTTCTCCAGGCTGAGGACTGACCACCTTGTTCCAGACCATGGAGCTGAACTCTTCTCCAGGCTGAGGGACGACCACCTTGTTCCAGCCCATGGAGCTGAACTCTTCTCCAGGCTAGGGAACTGACCCCCTTTGTTCCAGACCATGGAGCTGAACCTTCTCCAGGCTGAGGACTGAACACCTTGTTCCAGACCATGGAGCGAACTCTTCTCCCAGGCTGAGGTACTGACCACCTTGTTCCAACCATGGAGCTAAAACTCTTCTCCAGCTGAGGGACTGACCACCTTGTTCCAGACCATGGAGCTGAACTCTTCTCCAGGCTGAGGGACTGACCACCTTGTTCCAGACCATGGAGCTAAAACTCTTCCCAGGCTGGGGGAAACTGACCACCTTGTTCCAGACCATGGAGCTGAACTCTTCTCCAGGCTGAGGACTGACCACCTTGTTCAGACCATGAGCTGAACTCTTCTCCAGGCTGAGGGACTGACCACCTTGTTCCAGACCATGGAGCTGAACTTTCTCCAGGCTGAGGGACTGACCACCTTGTTCCAGACCATGTGGCTGAACTCTTCCCCAGGCTGGGGACTGACCACCTTGTTCCAGACCATGGTGCGAACTCTTCTCCAGGCTGAGGGACTGACCACCTTGTTCCGACCATGGAGCTGAACTCTTCTCCGGGCTGAGGGACTGACCATCTGTTCCAGACCATGAGCTAACCTTCCCCAGGCTGAGGACGACCATCTTTTTCCCCAGACCAGGGGGAGGCTGAACTTTTCCCTCCGGGCTAAGGGACTGACCACCTTGTTCCAGCCCAAATGGATCTGAACTCTTCTCCAGGTTGGGGGACTGACCACCTTGTTCCAGACCATGGATCTGAACTTTTTCTCCAGGCTGAGGGACTGCCCACCTTGTTCCAGACCATGGAGCTAAACTCTTCCCCGGCTGAGGGACTGCCCACCTTTTTCCCCAGACCATGGTGCTGAACTCTTCTCCAGGCTGGGGGACTGACCACCTTGTTCCAGACCATGGAGCTGGAACTCTTCTCCAGGCTGAGGGACTGACCACCTTGTTCCAGACCATGGAGCTGAACTCTTCTCCAGCTGAGGGACTGACCACCTTGTTCCAGACCATGGTGGTGAACTCTTCTCCAGCTAAGGGACTGACCACCTGTTCCAGACCATGGAGCTGAACTCTTCTCCAGGCTGAGGGACTGACCACCTTGTTCCAGACCATGGAGCTGAACTCTTCTCCAGGCTGAGGGACTGACCACGTTGTTCCAGACCATGGATCTGAACTCTTCTCCAGGCTGAGGACTGCCACCTTGTTCCGACCATGGTGCTGAACTCTTCTCCAGGCTGAGGGACTGACCACCTTGTTCCAGACCATGGAGCTGAACTCTTCTCCAGGCTAAGGGACTGACCACATTGTTCCAGACCATGGAGCTGAACTCTTCTCCAGGCTAAGGGACTGACCACCTTGTTCCAGACCATGGAGCTCAACTCTTCTCCAGGCTAAGGGACTGACCACCTTGTTCCAGACCATAAAGCTGAACTCTTCTCCAGGCTGAGGGACTGACCACCTCAAATACTTTTTCTCCAAGGTTGATGGACTGATTACATCATCTTTATTTCACTACTACTACACCTGCTGACTCTATTTGACTGAAGAAGCCTACTGTGTAGGCGAAACGTTTCAGCAATAAAGATACCTAACTGTTGGACATGTGCCTTAATCTTCAACTTCTCCGTATCGATACTGTTTTCCATTTTTGTCGTGATTTTGGCTACAAATTGAGGTTGATACGGGGATATCTATCTCGGATCATTGAGGTACAGAGTTCGGGTATTTTGGGATACTGGGGATACCTTACATAAGAACATAAGAACATACATAAGAAAATAAGAAAGAAGGAACACTGCAGCAGGCCTGTTGGCCCATACTAGGCAGGTCCTTTACAATTCATCCCACTAACAAACATTTGACCAACCCAATTTTCAATGCCACCCAAGAAACAAGCTCTGATGTGCAAGTCCCACTCAAATCCAACCCATCCCACTCATGTACTTATCCAACCTAAATTTGAAACTACCCAAAGTCCTAGCCTCAATAACCCAACTAGTTAGACTGTTCCATTCATCAACTACCCTATTTCCAAACCAATACTTTCCTATGTCCTTTCTAAATCTAAACTTATCTAATTTAAATCCATTACTGCGGGTTCTCTCTTGGAGAGATATCCTCAAGACCTTGTTAATATCCCCTTTATTAATACCTATCTTCCACTTATACACTTCGATCAGGTCTCCCCTCATTCTTCGTCTAACAAGTGAATGTAACTTAAGAGTCTTCAATCTTTCTTCATAAGGAAGATTTCTAATGCTATGTATTAATTTAGTCATCCTACGCTGAATGTTTTCTTGAATTACTCAGCCCAAAACATATTCATTGATCCTTTCCTTGAGGTGATATAGAGGACGAAAAAAGGGAATGTAGCAGAGTATAGTGGCAGCCACACTTACGCACGTGAAGCATGGGTTTTAAAAGTTGCAGCAAGGAGGTTGGAGACTATGAGATGAGGAGTTATGAGGCCTGGTCATGGACCGGGACGCGGGGGCGTTGACCCCCGAAATACCCTCCAGGTACACTCCAGGAACCAAAGATAGTGAAAGATAACATTATACTCCGTCACAACTGTCAACGATATCTGAATGACAGTTAATTACTTCTGAGTGTCAGCAAGCACTGTATGTCAGTGGAAGAGTGGTAGTACCATGTGTGGTACTCAGGGAGAAGTACTCTACCCCAGTACTCTTATGTACTTACAAATGCATAACACGTAAATCACGTCTGCACGAAAGCAGCACGAACACGAGGTGCACAGTGAACCACAAGTCACAGTATGAACACGAGGTGCACAGTGAACCACAAGTCACAGTATGAACACGAGGTGCACAGTGAACCACAAGTCACAGTATGAACACGAGGTGCACAGTGAACCACAAGTCACAGTATGAAAACGAGGTGCACAGTGAACCACAAGTCACAGTATGAACACGAGGTGCACAGTGAACCACAAGTCACAGTATGAACACAAGGTCACATTGAACCACCATCACAGTATGAAAACGAGGGGCACAGTGAAACCCCAAGTCACAGTATGAACACGAGGGGCACAGTGAAAACCACAAGTCACAGTAAGAACACGAGGTGCACAGTGAAAACCCCAAGTCCCCAGTATGAAAACGAGGTGCACAGTGAACCACAAGTCACAGTATGAACACGAGGTGCACAGTGAACCACAAGTCACAGTATGAACACAAGGTGCACATTGAACCACCAGTCACAGTATGAACACGAGGTGCACAGTGAACCACAAGTCACAGTATGAACACGAGGTGCACAGTGAACCACAAGTCACAGTATGAACACGAGGTGCACAGTGAACCACAAGTCACAGTATGAACACGAGGTGCACAGTGAACCACAAGTCACAGTATGAACACAAGGCGCACAGTGAACCACAAGTCACAGTATGAACACAAGGTGCACAGTGAACCACAAGTCACAGTATGAACACGAGGTGCACAGTGAACCACAAGTCACAGTATAAACACGAAGTGCACAGTGAACCACAAGTCACAGTATGAACACGAGGTGCACAGTGAACCACCAGTCACAGTATGAACACGAGGTGCACAGTGAACCACAAGTCACAGCATGAACACGAGGTGCACAGTGAACCACAAGTCACAGTATGAACACGAGGTGCACAGTGAACCACAAGTCACAGTATGAACACAAGGTGCACAGTGAACCACCACTCGAAGGAACAGCAGTACAAGAAACAGCAGCAGCAGCAGCTGTTTGCAGACATTCCAGCACCACAAGCAACAGTTCCAGAAATTCCTCCAGAACTTCCATCATTTTTCACAACATCTGCTTGTGTTGGGGTAAAAACAAGTTGATTGATCTTTGTAATATTCACACACAACTTGTTTATATACTCCGTTGAATTTACAAGCTAAGGGCTGTTATCCTTTCACAGTTCATTTACAAGCTAAGGGCTGTTATCCTTTCACAGTTCATTTACAAGCTAAGGGCTATTATCCTTTCACAGTTCATTTACAAGCTAAGGGCTATTATCCTTTCACAGTTCATTTACAAGCTAAGGGCTGTTATCCTTTCACAGTTCAATTACAAGCTAAGGGCTATTATCCTTTCACAGTTCATTTACAAGCTAAGGGCTGTTATCCTTTCACAGTTCATTTACAAGCTAAGGGCTGTTATCCTTTCACAGTTCATTTACAAGCTAAGGGCTGTTATCTTAGTCTAGCACCGTCAAGGATACCACTCAATAGTCGGCTAACACCCAGGTACCTATCATTACACCTGTTGACCAGGTCAACAGGTGTAATGATACATACCCAGTGTTTCCACTCGCGCCAGGATCGAACCCAGGTATCTCAGTTGTGAGCCAAAGATGCAAATTAAGCCGCGTTGAGTCAAAAACGAAGAAAAAAAATTACAAGACGTACATAAATATTTAACGAATTGTAGGTGACAGGAAGGTGACACGTAGGTGACAGGAAGGTGACAAGTAGGTGACATCGGCTTCACATGAACATTGCAAGACCATGCAAACAAGCCTTGCAGCGAGGTAAATCCCCGAGCACCAGCCGGATTTCGCAGCTGCAACTCTAACCCCCTACCCCGCGCTCACCACAACCCCGCCCCCAACCCGCCCTTACTCACAACCCCGCCCACAGAACACCCATTCCAACCTCACATATAGAATTTTGCGTTTCCTTCCTAAGTCAATTTCACTCGTATCAACATAATTTACTCCCAGGGAACCAGTTCGCATACAGTAGACTCCACACTGCACATTGTTGCATACAGTAGACTCCCCACTGCACATTGTTGCATACAGTAGACTCCCCACTGCACATTGTTGCATACAGTAGACTCCCCACTGCACATTGTTGCATACAGTAGACCCCACTGCACATTGTTGCATACAGTAGACTCCCCACTGAAATTTGTTGCATACAGTAGCCCCCCCCACCCATTTTTTGATACAGTAGACTCCCCACGGGCACATTGTTGTTTACAGTAGACTCCCCACGCACATTTTTCCCTACAGTAGACCCCCCCATTTCCACATTTTTGCAAACGTAGCCCCCCATGAAACATTTTTAATACGGGTAGACCCCCCCACTGCACTTTTGGTTGCATACAGTAGCTCCCACTGCCATGTTGCATACGGGTGGGTTTCCCCACTGCACATTGTTGCATACATTGACTCCCCCACTGAAAACATTGTTGCATACAGTAGACTCCACATGAAAATTTGTTGTACAGTAGACCCCCCACTGCACATTGTTGAAATACAGTAAACCCCCCCACTGCCATTGTTCATCGTGGGACTCCCCATTTTGGCACATTGTTGAAATACAGTAGACCCCCCCACTACTTTTGTTGCATACAGTGGGCCCCCCCACTGCAAAATTTTTCCCCCCCCCCTCCCCAAAACCCTCCCAGTTAGACCCCCCCCCAACCCCCCCCCCCCCCTGCCCCCATTTTTAGCATACAAAACCCCCTCCCCACTGAAATTTTTTTCATACAGAAACCCCCCCCAAATGCCCATTTTTTTGCTTTACAGTAGACCCCCCCTGCCCATTTTTTTTTTTTTTTTGCATACAGTAAAACTCCCCATTTGGCACATTGTTGCATACAGTGGGACCCCCACTGACATTTTTTTGCATACAGTAGATTTCCCCCAAAATGCACATTGTTGCATACAGTAGACTCCCCATGCACTTTGTTGCATAAGTAGCCCCCCAACTGCACTTTGTTGCAACAGTAGACCCCAAAAAACTCCCAATTGTTGCATACAGTAGACTCCACACTGCACATTGTTGATACATTTGGACTCCCCACTGCCATTTTTTGCATACAGTAGACCCCCCACTGACATTTTTTGATAAAATTTAGCCTCCCCCATGCACATTGTTGCATACAGTAGACCCCCAACACTGCACTTTTTTGCATACATTAAACTCCCCACGCCATTGTTTTCATACAGTGGGACTCCCCATGCACATTGTTGCTTTCAGTAGACTCCCCACTGAAACTTTGTTCCCATACGTAACTCCCCCCCTGCACATTTTTCATACAAAACCCCTCCCCCACTGCTTTTTGTTCTAAAAGGGTATCCCACACTGCAATTTTTTTGCAACAGTGGGACTCCCCATCCCACATTGTTGAAATACATTTAGCTCCCCATTTGCACATTGTTGCATACGGTAAAATCCCCACTGCACATTGTTGCATACGTAGACTCCCCACTGAAATTTTGTTGCTTTAAAGTAGACCCCCAAAGGCACTTTGGGTTGCATACTTAACTCCCACTGCCATTTGCATACAGTAAAACCCCCATGCACTTTTTGTTGCTTACAGTAGACCCCCCCACTGCACATTGTTGCATACAATAGACCCCCACTGCACTTTTGTTGATACAGTAGCTCCCCACTGAAAATTGTTGCATACATAGACTCCCCCTGCAACATTGTTGCAAAACAGTAGACCCCCATGACTTTGGGTTGCATACATTGGATCCCCACTGCCATTGTTCTACAGAAAGACCCCAAAACTGCACTTTTGTTGCATAAGTAATTTCCCCATTTGCACATTTTTGGGCATACAGTAGACTCCACACTCCCACTTTTTTTTAATACAGTAGACTCCCCACTGCACTTTGGGTTGCTACGGGTAACTCCCCACTGCACATTGTTGCAAAACAGTAGACCCCCCAAAACTGCAAAATTGTTGCATACGGGAGCCCCCAAACACTGAAAAAAATTTTGGGGTTGCATACAGTGGGAATCCACACTGCACATTTTTTGCATACAGTAGACTCCCCATTTGCACATTTTTTTGTATAAGAAAAGATTTCCCCCACTGCACATTGTTGCTTACGGGAGACTCCACACTGCCCCATTGTTGCAAAACAGTAGGACCCCAAACCTGCACTTTGGTTGCTTTCATTTAACCCCAAAAGGGCACTTGTTCCCAAAAAAGTAGACCCCCCACTCCCACATTGTTGCTCATAACTCCCCACTGCAAATGTTGCATACATATACCCCCCAATTCACATTTTTTTGAAATACAGTTGCTCCCCCCCTGCCTTTGTTGCATAAAAGTAGACCCCCCACTGACATTTTTTGCATACAGTAACCCCCCACTGCACATTTTTTGGCTTACATTTGACTCCCCCCAACTGCACATTTTTTCATACAGTAAAATCCCCACTGAAACATTGTTGCTTTTAAGTAGACTCCCCATGCCCCATTGTTGAAATTAAAAAAAAGACTCCCCACTGCCATTTTTGGGCATACATTTAGACCCCCAAAATGCACATTGTTGCATACAAGATTTCCCAAAATGCACATTGTTGCATAAAGGTAGACCCCCCATTTGCAACATTTTGCTTTACTTTTAAGATTCCCCCACGCAATTGTTCCCATACAGTAAAATCCCCTGCAAAATTGGCATACAGGGGATTTCCCACTGCACATTTTTTGGGCATACAGAAGACTCCCCACTGCACATTGTTGCATACAGAAAGATTTCCCACGACATTTTTGCATACAGTAGACCCCCAAAAATCACTTGTTGCATACAGTGAACCCCACACTCCCACATTGTTGCATACAGAAGATCCCACTGCACATTGTTGAAAAACCAGTAGACTTCCCCCGCACATTTTGCATACATAGACTCCCCACTGCACTTTTTTGTTTACAGGGGTCCCCACCTCACATTGTTCATACAGTAGATTTCCCCACTGCACATTGTTGCAAACAGTAGACCCCCCCCACTGCACTTTGTTGCATACGTAGACTCCCATGCACATTGTTGCATACAGAAACTCCACCCCGCACATTTTCATACAGTAGATTTCCACTGCACATTGTTGCAAAAGGGTAGACCCCCCCACTGCCCTTGTTGCTTACGAAGACCCCCCTTTGGGAAACATTTTGGTTTTGCATACAGTAGACTCCCCCTGCACATTGTTGCTACAGTAGACCCCCACTGCACATTTTTTCTACATTAGACCCCAAACACTGCACATTTTTTGCATACAGTAGACCCCACACTGCACTTTTTGCATACAGTAACCCCCCACTGCACATTGTTGCTTACAGTAGACTCCCCCACTGCACATTGTTGTTTTACATAGACCCACACTCCCAAATTTGTTGCATAAAAGTGATTTCCCCACTGCCATTTTTTGCATACAGTAGATTTCCATTTTCCCCACTTTGTTCCCCTAAGTAAATTTCCACACTGCACATTGTTCTTTACAGTAGATTTCCACACGGGCACATTTTTTGCATACAGAGATTTCCCCATTTCCATTTTTTGGGCTACATTTAGACTCCACACTGCACATTGTTGCATCCAGAAAGACCCCCAAAAGCCTTTTGCATACGGGTAGACTCCCCACTGCACATTGTTGCATACAGTAGATTTCCCCCAGGCCCCGAAATTTTTGCATACAGTGACTCCACACTGCACATTGTTGCATACAAAAGATTTCCCAAACCCCCCCCCAAAACCTCCCCCCGCACTTTTTTTCCCCCCCCCCCAAATTTTCCCCCTTTTATTCCCCTTTTTGCATACAGTAACCCCCCCATTTTCACATTTTTTTGCATACAGTAGCCCTCGACACTGCAAAATTTTTCCCATACAGTAGCCCCCCACACTGCACATTTTTTTGCTTTACATTAGACTCCACACTGCACATTGTTGCATACGTAGCCCCCCAACCCTCCCAAAAATTTTTGCTTTACAGTAGCCCCCAAACGGGCACATTTTGCATACGTAACCCCCCCACGCACTTTGTTGCTTACATAGGATCCAACTGCACTTTTTTTGGAACATTAGACCCCCCCACTGCACATTTTTTTGTTTTAACATAGACTCCCCACTGCAAAATTTTTTGCATCCCAGTAGACCCCCACTGCAATTGTTGCATACAGAAAGACTCCCCACTCCCAAAATTGTTGATACAGTAGACTCCACACTGGAAATTGTTGCATACAGTAATCCACACTGCCATTGTTGCTTTACAAAACCCCCCACTGCACATTTTGTTTACATTAAAATCCACACGCACTTTGTTGCTTTCAGTAGCTCCCCCTGAAACATTGTTCTTTACAGTAGACTCCACACGCACATTTTTTGAAATACGTAGATTTTCCCCACTCCCACATTTTTTGCATACAGTGGGAATCCACACTGCAAAATTGTTGCATACAGTAACTTCCCATGCACATTGTTGCATCCCGTTTACTCCCCATTTAAACTTTGGGGCATACAGTAGCCCTCCCCACGGCACATTGTTGCAACAGTAGACCCCCACTGCCCCTGTTGCTTTCAGTAAAACCCCCCCATTTCCCCCATTTTTGCATACAGTAGAATCCCCCACTAAAAATTTTTTTGGCTTACAGTAGACCCCCCACTCCCAAAATTTTTGCATACAGTAGACTCCCACGAAACATTGTTGCATACAGTAGACTCCACACTGCACATTGTTGCATACAGTAGACTCCACCTGCAAAATTTTTTAAATTTACAGGGACCCCCCACTGCACGGGTTTTGGGCATACTGTGACTCCCCAAATGACATTGTTGCTTTAAAAAGTAGACCCCCCCCCGCAATTTTTTTGCTACAGTAGACTCCCCCTGCACTTGTTGCTTTTACAGTAGACTCCCCCACTGACATTGTTGCATACATTAGACCCCACACGGCACAGTTTTGAAATTCAGTGGGACTCCACGAAACATTGTTGCATACAGTAACTCCCCACTGACATTTTTTGCATACAGTAGATTTCCCCCCCCCTGCACATTTTTTCCATAACTTTTGTTTTCCAAAAAGGGGGATTTGCCTACAGTTTTCCCTTCGGGAGATTTTATTTTTTTCCACATTCAGAAAGGGGAACTTTTTTCCCAAACTAAACTTCTGGGGGTTCTCTATTTCCACTAAACTTCACTGGTTTTTCTACTCCCCCACGAATTTTCCACTTGGTTCTCTACGGGCCCATTTGAACTTCTGGGTTCTTCTGCCCATTTAAACTTCTTTGGGGTTCTCTACCCCCCACTGAATTCACGTTTTTCTCAAATTTGCCCAATGAACTTCCCCGGGTTCTCTACTGCCCATTTGGATTTCATTTTGGTTCTCTACTGCCCCCCTGAACTTCATTTTGGTTCCTACTGCCCACTGAATTTTCCTTTGGGGTTTCCCTTACGCCCCCTGAACTTCATTGGTTCTCTACACCCCCCTGAACTAAATGGGGTTTTCTCTACTCCCACAAATTCATGTGGTTCCTACTGCCCACTGAATTTTCATGTGGCTTTTCTACTGCCCACGAACTTCATGTGGTTCTCTATTTCCCATTTAATTTGTGGTTCTCAAACGGCCCACTGAACTTCATGGGGGTTTCTCTACTCCCCACGGGGGAAAAAATTTTCATGTTTTCTCTACTCCCCACTGGCCCTTCTTTGGGGTTCTCTATGCCCACTGGTTTTTCAGTGGTTTTTTAAACGCCACGGGAATTTCATGTGGTTCTTTTACCCCCCATTTGAATTCATGGGGTTTTCCTTAAATGCCCACTGAATTTTCATTTGGGTTTCTCTACTGCCCATGAATTCCCTTTGTGGTTCTCAAACCCCCACTGAACTTCATGGGGTTTTCTCAAATCCCCCTTTGAACTTACGTGGTTCTCAAATCCCCCACTGAACTTAAAGGGGTTTTCCCCTACTGCCCACTGAACTTCATGTGGTTCTCTACTGCCCACTGAACTTCACGTGGTTCTCTACTGCCCACTGAACTTCATGTGGTTCTCTACTGCCCACTGAACTTCATGTGGTTCTCTACTGCCCACTGAACTTCATGTGGTTCTCTACTGCCCACTGAACTTCACCAGTCCACTAACACCCAGGATGCCACCCACACAAGTCCACTAACACCCAGGATGTGACCCACACCAGTCCACTAACACCCAGGATGTGACCCACTCCAGTCCACTAACACCCAGGATGCGACCCACACCAGTCCACTAACACCCATGATGCGACCCACACCAGTCCACTAACACCCAGGATGCGACCCACACCAGTCCACTAACACCCAGGATGTGACCCACACCAGTCCACTAACACCCAGGATGTGACCCACACCAGTCCACTAACACCCAGGATGCGACCCACACCAGTCCACTGACACCCAGGATGCCACCCACACAAGTCCACTAACACCTAGGATGTGACCCACACCAGTCCACTAACACCCAGGATGTGACCCACACCAGTCCACTAACACCCAGGACGCGATCCACACCAGTCCGCTAACACCCAGGATGCGACCCACACCAGTCCACTAACACCCAGGATGTGACCCACACCAGTCCACTAACACCCAGGATGCCACCCACACCAGTCCACTAACACCCAGGATGTCACCCACACCAGTCCACTAACACCCAGGATGCCACCCACACCAGTCCACTAACACCCAGGATGCCACCCACACCAGTCCACTAACACCCAGGATGTAACCCACACCAGTCCACTAACACCCAGGATGCCACCCACACCAGCCCACTAACACCCAGGATGCCACCCACACCAGTCCACTAACACCCAGGATGCCACCCACACCAGTCCATTAACACCCAGGATGCCACCCACACCAGTCCACTAACACCCAGGATGCCACCCACACCAGTCCACTAACACCCAGGTACCTATTTTACTGATGGGTGAATATAGACAACCGATGTAAAGAAACACGCCCAATATTTCAACCCTCGCTGGGAATCAAACCCAGACATCCGCCGTGTAAAGCGAGAGCTTTAACCACGAGGCTACGGGCCACCGTAAACATGCAACATACGATATACAACTTACTCTTCCATCCCCACGTGATCAACCATACTATGAATGAGACACTTCTGCAACATTTGGGTATCTTGAGGAAACGTTTCGCCAGTCAGTGGCTTCATCAGTCCAATACGAAGAGAAACGGTAGAAAAATAGAAGGAGTTTGAAGTAATGAGTCCCTCAGTCTGGAATTGTTGTGATCAGTTTACTTAAGATATGAGGGACTGATTACCCCAAACTCCTCTTTTTCTACCGTTTTTCTTTGTATTGGACTGATGAAGTCACTGACTGGCGAAACGTTCCAGCAATATTCACAAATATTACACAAGTGTATAATCTTCAACTTATCGGTTTGTTAAGCAATTATCACGCTTCTCTCTCTCTCCTCTCTCTCTCTCTCTTCCTTTCTTCTCCTTCTCTTCTCTCTTTCTCGTCTCCTCTCCTCTCTCTCTCTCTCTCCTCTCTCTCTTCTCCTCTCTCTCTCTCCTCTCTCTCTCTCTCTCTCCATCTCTCTCTCCTCTCTCTCTCTCTCTCTCTCTCTTCCCCCTCTCTCTCTCTCTCTCTCATCTCTCCTCTCCTCTCTCTCTCTCCTCTCTCTCTTCTCGCCCCTCTCTCCTCTCTTTCTCCTCTCCCCTCTCTCTTCCTCTTCCCCTCTCTCTCCCCCTCTCTCTTCTCTCTCTTCTCTCTCTCTCCCCCTCTCCCCCTCTCTCTCTCTCTCTCTCTCTCTCTCCTCATCTCTCTCTCTCTCTCCTCTCTCTCCTCTCCTCCCTCTCGTCTCTCTCTCTCCCCTCTCTCTCTTTTTTTTTTTTTTTTTTTTTTTTTTTACACATGGTTTGAAAAGGGTTTAAAGGGAAATCCCTAGCTTTATTGACAAGCTATTACAGGTTAAGGATTCCTAACTTATTGACAAGCTAAGAGCTGTTACCTACATCAGCTCATTTGAAAGCATTTTTTATTGTTATGAGACATACAAGTAGGGAACAGGATGAAGTTGGAGCCATCTGTGGGCCAGCATTTTCATTTGATCAACTGACGTTATCTCGTTGACATCATTATGCTGAACGAATGTGTTCCATACTCGAGTCATCCTGGTATGTATGATCTCAGATGGAGTGATGTTCTGGAGAAGGGTACAGCCAGAGTGAAGTTGCTGCTTTCTGCCCGTCTTGTGGCATAAAAGCTTGTTTCGCGCTGTCCTCGAAGTGGATCCAAGTGTGGTACTTTGACAATATTGGCCTTGTACATAACAGTAAGGCCACCCACATCCCTCCTATGTTGAAGGCTCTGCTGAAATGACAGATCCATCCAGGATGGGTCCAGGCGAGAGATGAGACGTCTTGCTCTGTTCTCTACTCTGTCAAGCAGTCGCAGATGAGAGGGGGACAGGCAAACCAAGAAAGTGGAGCATATTCAAGGTGTGAGCGTACTTGTGCCTCGTACAGTATCTGCAACCCCTACTGTCAAGCAGATGCGAGATACGGCGAAGTGCTGTAAGCTTCCTGGCTGCCTTGTTTGCAAGATTTACAACATGGTTCTTCATGGTTAGTTTGGAGTCAAATTTCACCCCAAGGATATCAACTTCTTCTCCAGGTGCCAACATCCTCCCATTCATCCTTAACTACTGCACCAGCATTACCATCATGGTGCCTAGAGACGATCATCATTTGCGTTTTCTCAGGTGCAAATGTTACTTGCCATCTATTTCCCCAAGCTGATATAGCTCTCAGCTGGTGATTGATGTAGCTTAGAGCAGCTGGCATTTCTTCTCTTGGATAAGTGAATGTCAGTGTACAGTCGTCTGCATATGCATGTGATTCTGGGATGAGATGAAGAAGGTCGTTGAAGTAGACATTCCATAACAGTGGACCCAGCACACTTCCTTGTGGAACGCTTGCCCCAATAGGATGTCTTGCTGATTCCGTTCCATTGAGGACTACACTTAGAGATCTACCATGAAGGTAATCACTGAGGAGACATAGCGTAGAGCCTGCAATTCCCAGTGCTTGAAGTTTTGCTAACAGGCCCTGGTGCCACACCCGGTCGAAAGCGCCAGCAATGTCCAGTGCTACCACACAGCTGACTTTGGATTCATCCAGTGACTGGTGCCACTTAGTGGAGAGGTTTAACAACAGATCAGCAGCAGAGTAACCTTTCCTGAAGCCATACTGACGATCACAAAGTAGTGAGTGGTAGTCAAAAAAATCTGTCATTTGTCTTGAGATTATTGTCTCAAGGATCTTACCAGTGATTGACAGGAGTGACACTGGTCTGTAGTTGCTGATTTCTGCTCTGCTCTTCTTTTTGTGAACAGGGACTACATTTGCCTCTTTCCATGGAGAGGGCCATTTGCACTGTACTAGGCAGTGCTGAAAGATGCGAGTTAGAGGTGCTGCTAGCTGGTCTGCACATCTTCTCAACAATCTTGGGCTCAACTTGTCTGGGCCCACAGCCTTTCTCTCTCTCTCTCTCTCTCTCTCTCTCTCTCTCTCTCTCTCTCTCTCTCTCTCTCTCTCTCTCTCTCTCTCTCTCTCTCTCTCTCTCTCTCTCTCTCTCTCTCTCTCTCTCTCTCTCTCTCTCTCTCTTCTCTCTTCTCTCTCTCTCTCTCTCTCTCTCTCTCTTCTCCTCTCTCTCTCTCTCTCTCTCTCTCTCTCCTCTCTCTCTCTCTCTCTCTCTTTCTCTCTCTCTTCTCTCTCTTCTCTCTCTCTCCTCTCTCTCTCTCTCTCTCTCTCTCTCTCTCTCTCTCTCTCTCTCTCTCTCTCTCTCTCTCTCTCTCTCTCTCTCTCTCTCTCTCTCTCTCTCTCTCTCTCGCTCTCTCTCTCTCTCTTTCTCTCTCTTACCCTTTATCTCAGATTAAACCTTATTCTCCTCCCCTCTCCCTCTCATCCGCTGGTGGATCTGGGAATTATCTTCCCCTCGGTCTGGGTCTCAGACCAGGTCTTCTTGGATGCAGAGGAAATATTGCAGGTTTGAGATCTCTTAAGATACACACAAAAAAAACAGATTTTAATATATATATCTTCCTTTTTTAATTTTAGCCAATGAGAAATTAAAGAGGTGCTGTCAGAATAGATATGATTCATTTATTTAGTAATTTTGTTACCTAATGCTGTATAGGAATGTGTGTAGTAATGTAAGTAGAAGTGTGTAAGATTTACCTGCCATCTTACCTGTCCCTCCCTAGAGAACAATACGTAAATTCTGTCAAGAAACCGTCCTCACGGAATCCCATTACCTGTCCCTCCCTAGAGAACAATACGTAAATTCTACAGTTTCCACTACCAGCATTACCACTACCACTACCAGCATTACCACTACCACTACCAGCATTACCACTACCACTACCAGCATTACCACTACCACTACTTGTTCTTCCTCTCTTGGTCCTGTCTCTGTCCTCCTATATATACACCAGCTCACTCTCTTCTGTCAGTGTGACTTTGGAATGGTTCAAGTCAGACTGAAATGTCATAAGCTTTTCTCTCTCCTATGCGTTTCCCAACATCTCATTAAAAAACCCGCAGCCCCTTATTTCCTCTTCCATACTTCTTCTTTAAGAACATAAGAATGTAGGAACACTGCAGAAGGCCTACTGTCCCATACGAGGCAGGTCCTTATCAAAACGACATCTTCCTCCTCCCATCTCCAGTTACTTCCCTCAACCTCGCTTCTCCAAGACTTCTCTCTTCCTGTGTCTTTCCCTTTCACAGTCTCCTCTTCCTCGCCTTTATGTATTGTTCATCTCCTGACTGTACTTCCCTTAAACCCGTTTCTCCAAGGTTCCTCTGTTTCTCTGTTTCCTTCCCTCTCACAACCTCTATTTCCCTCTTCACTTACTGCCCATCTCCCATTCTCACTTCTATTTTCACAATCATCTTCTCTCCTCAACTTCTTCACTCTACCACAGCCTCTTCCAGCAACACCTGGAGACCTAGACACCACAAACTGAAAATATAATATAAATTTGAGATAGTTTATACTGTAATATGCAAATACAGAAGGAATTACAGATATGGGGAACTGAAGGAAAGGTTATGAGAGGATATATCAGATATCATAGCTCTCATAGAAACAAAGCACAAAGGAATAGTAACGCAATGAAATATTCCTGAGGGATATATTGTGACTAAAGATTGGAGAAGAGGCACTGGCACTCATGATTAGGCACCATTGTAGTTTTGAAAAACTGAAAAACGTAAACTTGAGTGAGTTACATAACTAACGTCATAGGAACTGTTGTAACTGGATGATGCAAAACAATAGTAGTGGTAGTATACAACCCACCACCGAATAACAGGACACCAAGGTAGATGGACAAGAATAATAAAGCGACAATAAATTAGTATCAAAGAAAGCAAAAAGGACCAGAACACAACAAGTGATTATAAGGATTTTTTACCAAATGGAGAATAACGGGGAATAATTTGGATTCGTAAAGATGGACTAGGAACACCGAGAGCAACATTTATGCAAAATAAAATCTAGAATTTCCTAACTCAACGGGAAAACATAAACCATAGTACGGGTGAGGGTTAGAACTCGTGGAAAATGAGTTGTAAAACTAGAGACGATAACAGGGACTCGTGCACAAGACTTACCAGCAAGACTGACTCAGGTCTTCATCTTAGACAACTCAGACACAGGAGAACTTAATACTGAGAGAAACTAGGAGCCAGTCACCAAGCTGTGTTGAGTATCGAATGTCTGATAGAGGTGGGAATAGAGAGAAAGAATGGTAGGACAACAGGAGACCATGAACGATTGAGAACATTCCTGAATAAAGTGCAGTGGGTAAGATAGATAAACAGACTACACGAAGAACTGAACAGACTGAAGGAAGAAAATGTGGCCTATGCAAGGCAGGTCCTTATCAAAACGACCTCTGTTTGTTAGGTAAGACACATATGCAACAGTTAGGTATCTTTATTTCGAAAATAAAGATACCTAACTGTTGCATATGTGTCTTACCTAACAACCTGTCGGTATTTTATACCATTTTAATGTTTAAAACGACCTCTACCTAAAGCTACCCAAGAAATAGCTCCGTTATCTCAGTCTACTGTCGGGGTGAACTCCAGTCAGTGACACCTTCGGAAGCTGGTGTATCATGGAAATTTGAAAGTGAGAAGGAACAACAAATAATCCCAGGGAAACCAAAACCGACCAGTGGGGCACCAGCACATGCCATTAGTAAACCATACCCCGGCCGGGATTGAACCCGCAGTCAGAGCGTCTCAAAACTCCAGCCCGTCGCGTTAGCCACTAGACCAGCTAGCGACGGGCTGGAGTTTTGAGACTCTCTGACTGCGGGTTCAATCCCGGCCGGGGTATGGTTTGTTTGCAATCGTGTCATTACGATTTCGTGAGTCACATGCCATTAGTTACCTGGAGAGAGTTTCGGAGGTGAACGCCCCCGCGGCCCGGTCCATGACCAGGCCTCACAGATCAGGGTCTGATTAACCTTGTTAATGTCCAATTGGTCAAGTACCTTGTTAATGTCCAAGTGGTCAAGTACCTTGTTAATGTCCAAGTGGTCAAGTGCCTTGTTAATGTCCAAGTGGTCAAGTACCTTGTTAATGTCCAAGTGGTCAAGTACCTTGTTAATGTCCAAGTGGTCAAGTACCTTGTTAATGTCCAAGTGGTCAAGTACCTTGTTAATGTCCAAGTGGTCAAGTACCTTGTTAATGTCCAAGGGGTCAAGTCCCTTGTTAATGTCCAAGTGGTCATGTACCTTGTTAATGTCCAAGTGCTCAAGTACCTTGTTAATGTCCAATTGGTCAAGTGGCTTGTTAATGTCCAAGTGGTCAAGTGGCTTGTTAATGTCCAAGTGGTCAAGTGGCTTGTTAATGTCCAAGTGGTCAAGTGGCTTGTTAATGTCCAAGTGGTCAAGTAGCTTGTTAATGTCCAATTGGTCAAGTACCTTGTTAATGTCCAAGTGGTCAAGTAGCTTGTTAATGTCCAAGTGGTCAAGTACCTTGTTAATGTCCAAGTGGTCAAGCACCTTGTTAATGTCCAAGTGGTCAAGCACCTTGTTAATGTCCAAGTGGTCAAGTACCTTGTTAATGTCCAAGTGGTCAAGTACCTTGTTAATGTCCAAGTGGTCAAGTACCTTGTTAATGTCCAAGTGGTCAAGTACCTTGTTAATGACCAATTGGTCAAATGGCTTGTTAATGTCCAATTGGTCAAGTACCTTGTTAATGTCCAAGTGGTCAAGTAGCTTGTTAATGTCCAAGTGGTAAAGTACCTTGTTAATGTCCAATTGGTCAAGTGGCTTGTTAATGTCCAAGTGGTCAAGTACCTTGTTAATGTCCAATTGGTCAAGTACCTTGTTAATGTCCAATTGGTCAAGTACCTTGTTAATGTCCAATTGGTCAAGTACCTTGTTAATGTCCAAGGGGTCAAGTACCTTGTTAATGTCCAAGTGGTCAAGTACCTTGTTAATGTCCAAGTGGTCAAGTACCTTGTTAATGTCCAAGTGGTCAAGTACCTTGTTAATGTCCAAGTGGTCAAGTACCTTGTTAATGTCCAAGTGGTCAAGTACCTTGTTAATGTCCAAGGGTAAAGTACCTTGTTAAGTCCAAGTGGTCAAGTACCTTGTTAATGCCCCAAGGGGTCAAGTACCTTGTTAATGCCCAAGTGGTCAAGTACCTTGTTAATGTCCAATTTGGTCAAGTACCTTGTTAAGTCCAGTGGTCAAGTCCTTTTTAATGTCCAAGTACCTTGTAATGTCCAAGTGGTCAAGTACCTTTTAATGTCCAAGTGGTCAAGTCCCTTTGTTAATGTCCAGTGGTCAAGCACCTTGTTAATGACCAAGTGGTCAAGTACCTTGTTAATGTCCAAGTGGTCAAGTACCTTGTTAATGTCCAAGTGGTCAAGTACATTGTTAATGTCCAAGTGGTCAAGTACCTTGTTAATGTCCAAGTGGTCAAGCACCTTGTTAATGACCAAGTGGTCAAGTACCTTATTAATATCCAAGTGGTCAAGCACCTTATTAATGTCCAAGTGGTCAAGCACCTTATTAATGTCCAAGTGGTCAAGCACCTTATTAATGTCCAAGTGGTCAAGCACCTTGTTAATGTCCAAGTGGTCAAGTACCTTGTTAATGTCCAAGTGGTCAAGCACCTTGTTAATGTCCAAGTGGTCAAGTACCTTATTAATGTCCAAGTGGTCAAGCACCTTATTAATGTCCAAGTGGTCAAGCACCTTATTAATGTCCAAGTGGTCAAGCACCTTGTTAATGTCCAAGTGGTCAAGTACCTTGTTAATGTCCAAGTGGTCAAGCACCTTATTAATGTCCAAGTGGTCAAGCACTTATTAAGTCAAGTGGTCAAGCACCTTTTAATGTCCAAGTGGTCAAGCACCTGTAATGCCCATGGTAAGTGTACTGGTTTCCCTTTAGTGCCGATCATTCACCTTTGACTTAAGTAAGTTTGATTACTTAAAGTCACACAGGTACACTTACATCTATAGTAACATGTCTGCAAATTACTCTCCACGATAACCTCAAAAAAGTCGAAGTTACTTATTTCCACTAGGGTCCTTGTTTTCCACCAGGGTCCTTGTTTTCCACCAGGGTCCTTGTTTTCCATTGTGGTCCTTGTTTTCCACCAGGGTCCTTGTTTTTCACTAGGGTCCTTGTTTTCCACCAGGGTCCTTGTTTTCCACCAGGGTCCTTGTTTTCCATTGTGGTCCTTGTTTTCCACCAGGGTCCTTGTTTTTCACTAGGGTCCTTGTTTTCCACCAGGGTCCTTGTTTTCCATTGTGGTCCTTGTTTTCCACCAGGGTCCTTGTTTTTCACTAGGGTCCTTGTTTTTCACTAGGGTCCTTGTTTTTCACTAGGGTCCTTGTTTTCCATTGTGGTCCTTGTTTTCCACTAGGGTCCTTGTTTTCCATTGTGGTCCTTGTTTTCCACTAGGGTCCTTGTTTTCCATTGTGGTCCTTGTTTTCCACTAGGGCCCCTTGTTTTCCATTGGGTCCCTTGTTTTCCACTAGGGTCCTTGTTTTCCATTGTGGTCCTTGTTTTCCACTAGGGTCCTTGTTTTCCATTGTGGTCCTTGTTTTCCACTAGGGTCCTTGTTTTCCATTGTGGTCCTTGTTTTCCACTAGGGTCCTTGTTTTCCATTGTGGTCCTTGTTTTCCATTGTGGTCCTTGTTTTCCATTGTGGTCCTTGTTTTCCATTGTGGTCCTTGTTTTCCATTGTGGTCCTTGTTTTCCATTGTGGTCCTTGTTTTCCATTGTGGTCCTTGTTTTCGATTGTGGTCCTTGTTTTCCACCAGGGTCCTTGTTTTTCA
Source organism: Cherax quadricarinatus (assembly GCF_026875155.1). Taxonomy (NCBI): domain Eukaryota; kingdom Metazoa; phylum Arthropoda; class Malacostraca; order Decapoda; family Parastacidae; genus Cherax; species Cherax quadricarinatus. The sequence continues at coordinate 6,931,114 of NC_069493.1, forward strand.
CTAGGGTCCTTGTTTTCCACTAGGGTCCTTGTTTTCCATTGTGGTCCTTGTTTTCCATTGGGGTCCTTGTTTTCCATTGTGGTCCTTGTTTTCCACTAGAGTCCTTGTTTTCCATTGTGGTCCTTGTTTTCCACTAGGGTCCTTGTTTTCCATTGTGGCCCCTTGTTTTCCACTAGGGTCCTTTTTTTCCCCATTGTGGTCCTTTTTTTTCCACTAGGGTCCTTGTTTTCCACTAGGGTCCTTGTTTTCCACTAGGGTCCTTGTTTTCCACTAGGGTCCTTGTTTTCCACTAGGGTCCTTGTTTTCCACTAGGGTCCTTGTTTTCCACTAGGGTCCTTGTTTTCCATTGTGGTCCTTGTTTTCCACTAGGGTCCTTGTTTTCCATTGTGGTCCTTGTTTTCCACTAGGTCCTTTTTTTTCCATTGTGGCCCTTTGTTTTCCACTAGGGTCCTTGTTTTTCCATTGTGGTCCTTTTTTCCACTAGGGTCCTTGTTTTCCATTGTGGTCCTTGTTTTCCATAGGGTCCTTGTTTTCCATTGTGGTCCTTGTTTTCCACTAGGGTCCTTGTTTTCCATTGTGGTCCTTGTTTTCCACTAGGGTCCTTGTTTTCCATTGTGGTCCTTGTTTTCCACTAGGGTCCTTGTTTTCCATTGTGGTCCTTGTTTTCCACTAGAGTCCTTGTTTTCCACTAGGGTCCTTGTTTTCCATTGTGGTCCTTGTTTTCCACTAGGGTCCTGCGAGTTAGGAAACACGAACATTATACTACCTATCTAAAGGCATTGAACATGGCGACGTCAGGAGAGAGGAAAGCCAGGGGAGACATAATTACAACATACAAGATACACGAAGGAATTGACAGGGAAGATAAAGACTTTTTGAAATGCTCGGCACGGGAACATAGACTGACAATGAAGGCACAGATGGGCCACGGGAATTTTAGGAAATATTTCTTCAGCCTCTGGGTGGTGAGAGGAATGAGCTGGACGAAGTGACAGAGACACATTCCATACGTAGTTTTAAGAGTAGGTGCGACAGAACTCAAGAGGCCAGGAGTCTAAGAGGCAAATACCTCTTGGTGAGTACGTACACACACACACACACACACACACACACACACACACACACACACACACACACACACACACACCCCAGTGTGTGTGTGTACTCACCTAGTTGTGGTTGCAGGGGTCGAGTCCAAGCTCCTGGCCCCGCCTCTTCACTGATCGCTACTAGGTCACTCTCCCTGAACCGTGAGCTTTATCATACCTCTGCTTAAAGCTATGTATGGATCCTGCCTCCACTACATCGCTTCCCAAACTATTCCACTTACTGACTACTCTGTGGCTGAAGAAATACTTCCTAACATCCCTGTGATTCATCTGTGTCTTCAGCTTCCAACTGTGTCCCCTTGTTACTGTGTCCCATCTCTGGAATATCCTATCTTTGTCCACCTTGTCAATTCCTCTCAGTGTTTTGTATGTCGTTATCATGTCCCCCCTATCTCTCCTGTCCTCCAGTGTCGTCAGGTTGATTTCCCTTAACCTCTCCTCGTAGGACATACCTCTTAGCTCTGGGACTAGTCTTGTTGCAAACCTTGTGTGTGTGTGTGTGTGTGTGTGTGTGTGTGTGTGTGTGTGTGTGTGTGTGTGTGTGTGTGTGTGTGTGTACTCACCTATTTGTGGTTGCAGGGGTCGAGTCCTAGCTCCTGGCCCCGCCTCTTCACCGGTTGCTACTGGGCCCTCCCTCTCTCCGCTCCGTGAGCTTTATCAAACCTCGTCTTAAAACTGGTATGGTTTCCCGCCTTTCCACTACGTCATTTTCTAGGCTTTCCACTGCCTTACAACTCTATGACTGAAGAAATACTTCCTACTATCTCTCTGACTCATTTGTGTCTTCAACTTCCAATTGTGGCCTCTTGTTTCTGTGTCCCCTCCCTGGAACATCCTGTCTTTGTCCACCTTGTCTATTCCACGCAGTATTTTATATGTCGTTATCATGTCCCCCTGACCCTCCTGTCCTCCAGTGTCGTCAGGCCGATTTCCTTAATCTTTCTTCATAGGACATTCCCCTTAGCTCTGGAAACTAACCTTGTTGCAAACCTTTGTACTTTCTCTATTTCTTGACGTGCTTTATCAAGTGCGGGTTCCAAACAGGTGCTGCATACCCCAGTATGGGCCTGACATACACGGTGTACAGTGTCTTGAATGATTCCTTACTAAGGTATCGGAATGCTGTTCTCAGGTTTGCCAGGCGCCCATATGCTGCAGCAGTTATCTGATTGATGTGTGCTTTCCGGAGACATGCTCGTGTTATACTCACCCCAAGATCTTTCTCCTTGAGTGAGGTTTGCAGTCTTTGGCCACTAGCCTATACTCTGTCTGTGGTCTTCTGTGCCCTTCCCCTATCTTCATGACTTTGCATTTGGCAGGATTAAATTCGAGAAGCCATTGCTGGACCAGGTGTCCAGTCTGTCCAGGTCTCTTTGAAGTCCTGCCTGGTCTTCATCAGATTTAATTCTCCTCATTAACTTCACATCATCTGCAAACAGGGACACTTCTGAATCCAACCCTTCCGTCATGTCGTTCACATATACCAAAAATAGCACTGGTCCTAGGACCGACCCCTGTGGGACCCCGCTCATCACAGGTGCCCACTGTGATACATCATTACGTACCATGACTCGTTGTTGCCTCCCTGTCAGGTATTCTCTGATCCATTGCAGTGCCCTTCCTGTTATATGCGCCTGATGCTCTAGCTCTGCACTAATCTCTTATGAGAACTGTGTCAAAGGCCTTCTTGCAGTCCAAGAAGATGCAATCAACCCACCCCTCTCTCTTGTCTTACTTCTGTTATTTTATCATAAAACTCCAGAAGGTTTGTGCACAGGATTTGCCTCCGTGAATCCGTGCTAGTTGGCATTTATACTCCTGTTCCGTTCCAGGTGCCCACCACTCTCCTCCTGACAATCTTCTCCATAATTTTGCATACTATACACGTCAATGACACAGGTCTATAGTTTAGTGGCTCTTTTCTGTCTCCTTTTTTAAAAATGGGAACTACATTTGCCGTCTTCCATACCTCAGGTAGTTGCCCAGTTTCCAGGATGTGTTGAAGATTGTGGCAAGTGGCACGCACAACATATCTGCTCCCTCTCTAAGGACCCACGGGAGATGTTGTCCGATCCCATTGCCTTTGAGGTATCGATGTCCCTTAGCAGTTTCTTCACCTCCCCTCATCTGTATTATGTCGTCCAACACTTGTTGGTGTATTCCTTGCTGGTGTCCCCATCTGGTCTTCCCCCCAGAGTCCTTCCTGTCTCTACTGTAAATACTTCCTTAAATCTCGTGTTGAGCTCCTCACATACCTCTTGATCGTTTCTTGTGAGTTCTCCACCTTCTTTCCTCAGCCTTATCACCTGGTCCTTGACTGTTGTCTTCCTCCTAATGTGGCTATACAACAGTTTCGGGTCAGATTTGACTTTCGATGCTATGTCGTTTTCATACTGTCGCTGGGCCTCCCTCCTTATCTGTGCATACTCGTTTCTGGCTCTTCTACTAATCTCCTTGTTTTCCTGGGTCCTATGCCTCCTGTACCTTTTCCATTCTCTGTTGCACTTAGTTTTTGCCTCCCTACACCTTTGGGTAAACCAAGGACTCGTTTTGGTCTTCCTATTATTTCTGTTCCCTTGGGAACAAAACTTTCCTCTGCCTCCTTGCACTTTGTTGCCACATATTCCATCATCTCGTTTGCTGATTTTCCTACCATTTCTCTGTCCCACTGAACCTCCTGCAGGAAGTTTCTCATACGTGTGTAGTCCCCCCTTTTATAGTTTGGCCTGTCCCCTTCAGTTCCTGTTACCTTCTCCACTTGTAACTCTACTATATAGTCAAAACTCAGCACCACATGATCGCTAGCTCCAAGGGGCCTCTCGTAAGTGATGTCCTCAATGTCCGAACAGCTCAGGGTGAACACAAGATCCAGTCTTGCTGGCTCATCCTCCCCTCTCTCTCTGGTTGTGTCCCTGACATGTTGATGCATGAGGTTTTCAAGTACCACATCCATTATCTTGGCTCTCCATGTTTCGGGACCCCCATGTGGCTCCAGGTTTTCCAGTCGATCTCCCTGTGGTTGAAATCGCCCATTACCAGTAACTTTGCTCTGCTCGAGTGAGCTCTTCTTGCCACCTCAGCCAGTGTGTCCACCATCACCCTGTTGTTTTCTTCGTACTCCTCTCTTGGCCTCCTGCAGTTTCTGTGGTGGGTTATACATCACTCCAATGACTACTTTATGTTCTCCGGACTGAATTGTACCTACAATGTATCTCTTTCTCCAATCATGTCCATGCCTTCCATTTCCTCAAATCCCCATCGGTGTTTTATGAGCAGTGCAACCCCTCCTCCCCCTCTACTCCTTCTATCTTTCCTCAGGATCTGATATCCTGTTGGGAAGATTGTGTCTGTTATTGTCTCAGCGAGTTTTGTTTCTGTGACTGCTATGATGTCTGGGGATTTTTCACTGATTCTTTCATTCCACTCCTCATGTTTATTCGTTATTCCATCCGCGTTTTGTACCAAACCTTTAGTTTCTTTTCTATCATTGTGGTCCTGCAAGAATATTGGGGTTGGGGGAGGGAGAGCCTTGGTGGGGGCCTATATGGGGCTGTGGTGTAGGTGGGGTTTGTGTTGATGGGGGTGGGTCAGAATGCCCATAAGGGACAGCTGTTGGGGTGAGGTTTGTGATATGGGGGTTGGTGGTAGAGGGAACAGTGAGTGGGTTATTAGTATAGGTTGCTCAGTTGCGTGGAATGTCGCGGGTGGAGTCTTTTGGTGGGAGATTCTGTGGGGTGTGTTTGCCCTTCCTCCTGTGTCTGGTCCTGCTCATTTTCATTGCTTCCCGTTCCTCCTTGGTCTCTGTACCCTCTCTTTCAGTGTAGTCCTTTCTTCTTGTGTTCTGTCGCGGTCGAGGTATACTCTCTGGTACCCCTCTTTGTCCCTCAGTCTTGCTTTCTCTTGCAGAATCCTGGTTCGAACTGATTCTTCCTTGAAAGTTACTCTGACAGGCCGTATCCTTCCACTCGCAAACCACCCAATTCTCTGAAAATTTGTCACCTGGGTCATATTGCCCTCCCCTATTGTTTTCCATTAATGCCTTCAATCATTTTTTTCTCCTCCTGTTTTATTTCTTCAAAGTTGGCCCCCTTGGCTTCTTGGAGCCCGTACACAAAAACTGACCTCGCCCTTTCCTCCTCCCACTGAGTCTCCATCTGTGTCCTCTGAGGCATTTTATTTCCTTCCATTGACATGTTCTTGCCTTCAGTCCCTGTCATATCTGAAACTTCTATTCTCAGTGAACTGTCTTGTGTGTGTGTGTGTGTGTGTGTGTGTTACTATTTGTCAAAGTGCTTTTGACAAATAGTAACTACTACTGCTGCTGCGGCTGCGGCTGCGGCTGCGGCTGCTCCTGCGGCTGCGGCTGCTGCAGCAGCACACGCTGACGCTTATGAAGGCTCAAGACCCACGTAATGGGAGTTTCCCATCTCGACTGAAACCCATCACCAACCCTTCCATTCCCCAGGCGCTGAATGACCCCTACGGGTTTACATATTCCTCAGGATGCTGCAACTCATCTCCCGACTCAGGATGCTGTGCTGTCAGCCTCCCTCTACGCGTCAGCCAGAACCGCCTGACGTCACGCTGGCATTCTTGGTGACGTAGTAACCCACATGTCAGGAGGCTGTGAGGGATACCATGAGGAATACCTCCATGCGAGGGATACCTCCATGTCAGGGATACCATGATGAATACCTCCATGTCACGGATACCACGAAGGATACCTCTCTGCGAGTGATACCATGAGTACCTCCCAGAGAGGGATATCTCCATGTAAGGGATACCATGAGGGATACCTTAAGGAATACCTCCCTGCGAGGAATACCATGATGCATACCTTTGTGTCAGGGATGCCATGAGGAATGCCTCCCTACGAGGGATACCATGAGGAATACCTCCCTGCGAAGGATTCCATGAGCAATATCTCTGTAAGATAAAGTGAGGAATACCTCGACGTGAGGGATACCTTGAGGAATAACTCGAGGAATTTTTAAAACAATGAGGAATACAGAGAAATCTTAAATAAGAGCATAAAGAAGGAATGACTCACGAAATCGTAATGACACGATTGCAAACAAACCATAACACGGACGGGGATAGAACCCGCGGTCAGAGAGTCTCAAAACTCCAGCCCGTCGCGTTAGCCACTGGACCAGCTAGCCATAATAAGATTCATCCAACTAGGTATATTTCTACACCATAGGAAGGTTAGCATAGGCCACCACTGTGACCACAAATGCAAGTTTTTACAGACGAATCTCCAGCTAGCGTGGCCTTGACGAACTCTAACTAAAGTCCCCTCACTGCCGTCAACATGAGTCACGAAATCAGTAGTCAGGTCCAACTCACACCCACCCAAACCCAAGTGAGGTCAGCGTCTCAGTCTCTCTTACACACACACACACACACACACACACACACACACACACACACACACACACACACACACACACACACACACACACACACACACACACACACTCCAGCAGAGCAAAGTTGCTAGTTATGGGGGATTTCAACCACAGGGAGATTGACTGGGAAAACCTGGAGCCACATGGGGGTCCCGAAACATGGAGAGCCAGGATGTTGGACGTGGTGCTGGAAAACCTTATGCACCAACATGTTAAGGACAGTACCAGAGTGAGAGGGGAGGATGAACCAGCAAGATTGGACCTTGTGTTCACCCTGGGCAGCTCAGACATTGAGGACATCAAGTATGAGAGTCCCCTAGGAGCTAGCGACCACGTGGTTCTGTGCTTTGAATACATAGTAGAGCTGCAAGTGGAGAGAATAACAGGAGTTGAATGGGAAAACCCAGACTATAAAAGAGGGGACTACATAGGGTTGAAGAACTTCCTGCGGGAGGTCCAGTGGGACAGAGAACTGGCAGGAAAGCCAGTAAATGAAATGATGGAATATGTAACAACAAAATGCAAGGAGGCAATGGAAAGGTTCATTCCCAAGAGCAACAGTAACAACGGGAAGACCAGAACAAGCCCCTGGTTTACCCGACGGTGTAAGGAGGCAAAAACAAAGTGCAACAGAGAATGGAAAAAGTACAGAAGGCAGAGAACGCACGAAAATAGGGAGATCAGTCGCAGAGCCAGGAATGAGTACGCACAGGTAAGGAGGGAGGCCCAGCGACAGAATGAAAATGACATAGCATCGAGAATCAAGACTGGCCCGAAACTGTTGTATAGCCACATCAGGAGGAAGACAACAGTCAAAGACCAGGTGATCAGATTAAGGACAGAAGGTGGAGAACTCACAAGAAATGATCAGGAGGTATGTGAGGAGCTGAACAGGAGATTTAAGGAAGTTTTTACAGTAGAGACAGGAAGGGCTGTGGGAAGACAGCACAGAAGGGAACATCAAGAGGGAATATACCAACAAGTGTTGGATGACATACGAACAACCGAGGAGGAGGTGAAGAAGCTCCTAAGTGACCTTGACACCTCAAAGGCGATGGGACCGGACAACATCTCCCCATGGGTCCTTAGAGAAGGAGCAGAGATGCTGTGCGTGCCTCTAACCACAATCTTCAACACATCCCTTGAAACTGGGCAACTACCTGAGAAATGGAAGACAGCTAATGTAGTCCCCATATTTAAGAAAGGAAACAGAAACGAGGCGCTAAACTACAGACCTGTGTCTCCGACATGTATTGTGTGCAAAGTCATGGAGAAGATTATCAGGAGGAGAGTGGTCGAACACCTGGAAAGGAACAAGATTATAAATGAAAACCAGCATGGGTTCATGGAAGACAAATCTTGTATCACAAACCTCCTGGAGTTTTATGACAAGGTAACAGAAGTAAGACACGAGAGAGAGGGGTGGGTAGATTGCGTTTTCCTAGACTGCAGGAAGGCCTTTGACACAGTTCCCCACAAGAGATTAGTGCAGAAGCTGGAGGATCAGGCGCATGTAAAAGGGAGGGCACTGCAATGGATAAGGGAATACCTGACAGGGAGGAAGCAACGAGTCATGGTACTTGAAGAGGTATCACAGTGGGCGCCTGTTACGAGCGGGGTCCCACAGGGGTCAGTTCTAGGACCAGTGCTATTTTTGATATATGTGAACGACATGATGGAAGGAATAGACTCTGAAGTGTCCCTGTTCGCAGATGATGTGAAGTTGATGAGAAGAATTAAATCGGATGAGGATGAGGCAGGACTGCAAAGAGACCTGGACAGGTTGGACATGTGGTCCAGTTACTGGCTTCTCGAATTCAATCCAGCCAAATGCAAAGTCATGAAGATTGGGGAGGGGCAAAGAAGACCGCAGACAGAGTATAGGCTAGGTGGACAAAGACTACAGACCTCACTCAGGGAGAAAGACCTTGGGGTGACCATAACACCGAGCACATCACCGGAGGCACACATCAACCAAATAACCGCTGCAGCATACGGGCGCCTGGCAAACCTGAGAATAGCGTTCCGATACCTTAATAAGGAATCGTTCAAGACACTGTACACTGTATATGTTTAGGCCCATACTGGAGTATGCAGCACCAGTCTGGAACCCACACCTGGTCAAGCACGTCAAGAAGTTAGAGAAAGTACAAAGGTTTGCAAACAAGGCTAGTCCCAGAGCTCAGGGAATGTCGTACGAGGAAAGGTTGAGGGAAATCGGACTGACGACACTGGAGGACAGAAGGGCCAGGGGAGACATGATAACGACATACAAGATACTGCGGGGAATAGACAAGGTGGACAGAGATAGGATGTTCCAGAGAGGGGACACAGGGACAAGGGGTCACAACTGGAAGCTGAAGACTCAGACGAGTCACAGGGACGTTAGGAAGTATTTTTTTCAGTCACAGAGTTGTCAGCAAGTGGAATAGCCTTAGCAAGTGAAGTAGTGGAGGCAGGAACCATACATAGTTTTAAGAAGAGGTATGACAAAGCTCAGGAAGCAGAGAGAGAGAGGACCTAGTAGCGATCAGTGGAGAGGCGGGGCCAGGAGCTGAGTCTCGACCCCTGCAACCACAATTAGGTGAGTACAATTAGGTGAGTACACACACTTCAGCAAAAACACTTCGTAAAAAAATTCCCTGGGTGTTAAATACCCCACTGCACCGAGCATGGGCAGTGCCCACCACCAGGGCAGTTGTTACTGCTGTATCTGGCACTACATCACCTTTCTTAAACAGTATTTCGTATCCAAATATATACTGATAGGTTGGCTAATGGGTTTTAAACCTATCGGTTGCATGATTCTCATTCAGGCTGAAATGTATAGGCAGGTATAGACAGGTACCTGAAAAAATTGGGTAGCGAGAGAGCTCTCCTCCTTTCTCGTAGAGATGACCACTGCCCTGTAAAAGACTGAGGGACTGACCACTGCCTGTCAAGACTGAGGGATTGACCCTGCCTGTCAAGATTGAGGGAGGACCAATGCCTGTCAAGACTGAGGGAACTGGCCAATGCCTGTCATGATTGAGGATGACACTGCCTGTCAAGACTGAGGGGACTGAACAACTGCCTGTCAAGAACTTAGGGACTGCCACTGCTGTCAAGACTGAGGGATCTGACCACTGCCTGTCAAGGACTGGGGGATGACCTATGCCTGTCAAGAATGAGGGACTGACCAATGCTGTCTAAGGATGAGATGACCACTGCATGTCTAGGACTGAGGGACTGACCCACTCCTGGAGCAAGACTGAGGGATCACCAATGCCTGTCAAAGACTGAGGGACTGGACCACTGCCTGCAAAAACTGAGGGACTGACCACTGCCTGCCAAGACTGGGGACTGTCAATGCCTGCCAAGATGAAGGGACTGACCCACTGCTGCCAAGATGAGGGACTGACCACTGCCTGCATGACTGAGGGACTGACCACTGCCTGTAAGACAAAGGTACTGACAACTGCCTGTCAAGACTGAGGGGACTGACCACTGCCTGTCAAGACTGAAGGACTGACCAACTGCCTGCCAATGACTGCGGGTCTGGACCGCTGCCCCATGCTAAGATTGAGGGACTGACAGCTGCCCTGCAAGACCTGAGGGACTGACCACTGGTGTCAAGACTGAAGGACTGATCACTGCCTGTCAAGATTGAGGGAAAGACCACTGCCAGTCAAGACTGAGGGATTGACCACTGCCTGTAAAGTCTAAGGGACTGTTACTGCTCTGTCAAGACTGAGGGGGATGACCCATGCCTGGTCAACACTGAGTGGTACTGCCTGTCAAGACTGAGGACTGACCCAATGCCTGTCAAGGTGAAGGACTGAATACTGCTGTCAAGACTGACGGATACCACTGTGCCTGTCAAAACTGAGGGCCTGACACACAGCATGTCAAGAATGAGGGACTGACCACTGCCTGTCAAGATTGAGGGAACTGACACCACTGGCTGCCAGGACTGAGGGACTGAACCATGCCTGTCAGTCTGAGGGACTGACTGCTGCCTGTCAACACGAGGACTGACCACTGTCTGTGAAGGCTTGAGGAACTGGCCACTGCCTGTCAAGACTGTGGGTATGACCACTGCCTGTCAAGGACGAGGGACTGCTGACACTGCTAGTCTAGACTGAGGGACTGACCCTCCCTGTCAAGATGAGGACTCACACTGCCTGTCAAGACTGAGGGACTGAACGCGGTCTGTCAAGTTGAGGGATGACCACTACCTATCAAAGACTGAGGGACTGGACATGCCTATCAAGACTCAAAAGGATGCCACTACCTTATCAAGATCAGGGGACTGGACCACTACATATCAAGCCTGAAGGACGGACCCACTGCTATCAAGACTGAGGGACTGACCACTGCCTTCCAAGACTGAGGGAATGACCACTTACCGATCAAGACTGAAGGACGACCACTACCTATCTAGACTGAGGGACTGACCACTACCTATCAAGACTGAAGGACTGACCACTGCCTATCAAGACTGAGGGACAGACCACTGCCTAATCAAGACTGAGGGACTGACCACTTTACCTATAAGACTGATGGGATGACCACTGCCTATCAAGCGACTGAGGGACTGACCACTGCTATACAAGACTGAGGGATTACAACTACCTATCAAGACTGGGGGTATGACCATGCCTATTCAAAGATTGAGGACTGGACTTACTACTATCAAGGGACTGAGGGAATGACCACTGCCTTTCAAGACTGAGGGGACTGGAACCATACTATCAAGGATTGAGGGACTGACCACTATCAAGACTGCGGGACTGACACTACCTTCAAGACTGAGGGACTGGACCATGCCTAATCATGACTGAGGGGACTGGACCACTACCTATCAGACTGAGGGGACTGACACTACCTTATCTAAGACTGAGGGACTGACCATGGTCAAGACCTGAGGGACTGACCACTACCTATCAAGACCTGAGGGGACTGACCATACCTTCATGACTGAGGGACTGACCACTAGCAAGAGTGTGGGACTGACCACTACCTATCAAAGATCTGTGGGACTGACACTACCTATCAAGACTGAGGGACTGAAACGCTGTCAAGGAGCTGAGGGAATGACCACTCTCTATCGATGGACTGAGGGATGACAATACTATCAAGACTGAGGGACTGACCACTATCAGACTGAGGGACTGACCACTACCTATCAAGACTGAGGGACTGACCACTACCTATCAAGACTGAGGGACTGACCACTACCTATCAAGACTGAGGGACTGACCACTACCTATCAAGACTGAGGGGACTGAACCACTACCTATCAAAGACTGAGGGACTGACACTGCCTATCAAGACCTGTAGGGTATGGACCACTGCCATCAAGACTGAGGGAATGACTACTACCTATCAAGGACTGAGGGACTGACCACTACCTATCATAGACTGTGGGACTGTACCACTACCTATCAAGACTGAGGGACTGACACTACTATCAAGACTGAGGGACTGATCACCTCAAAATTACTTTTTCTGCTACAGCAATATTATATTCACCTGAATTTGACTGAAGAATCTTGTGGAGGCGAAACGTTTCATAAATACACCCAGATGTTGCACACGTTTTTATTTCACCAGCTTGTTGGTATTGTGTTGGTGAGAGTTGTGTTGGTGAGAGTTATTGTGTTGGTGAGAGTTGTGTTGGTGAGAGTTGTGTTGGTGAGAGTTGTGTTGGTGGAGCTGTTGTGATGGTGAGAGTTATTGAGTTGGTGAGAGTTATTGTGTTGTGTGAGAGTTGTGTTGGTGAGAGTTGTGTTGGTGAGAGTTGTGTGGTGAGGTTGTGTTGGCTGAGAGTTAATTGTGTTGGTGAGAGTTTGTGTTGGTGTGGAGAGTTGTGTTGGTGAGAGTTTTGCTGTTGGTGAGAGTTGTGTTGGTGAGAGTTGTGTTGGTGAGAGTTGTGTTGGTGAGAGTTATTGTGTTGGTGAGAGTTGTGTTGGTGAGAGTTATTGTGTTGGTGAGAGTTATTTGTTGTTGGTGAGAGTTGTGTTGGTGTGAGTTGTGTTGGTGAGAGTTTGTGTTGGTGTGAGAGTTGTTGTTGGTGAGAGGTATTGTGTTGGTGAGAGTTGTGTTGGTGAGAGTTATTGTGTTGGTGAGAGTTAATTGTGTTAGGTGAGAGTTGTGTTGGTGAGGGTGTGTGGTGAGCAGTTGTGTGGTGAGAGTTGTGTTTGGTGGAGTTATTGTGTTGGTGAGTAGTTATTGTGTTGGTGAGAGTTATTGTGTTGGTGAGAGTTGTGTTGGTGAGAGTTGTGTTGGTGAGAGTTATTGTGTTGGTGAGAGTTATTGTGTTGGTGAGAGTTGTGTTGGTGAGAGTTGTGTTGGTGAGAGTTATTGTGTTGAGTGAGAGTTATTGTTGTTGGTGAGAGTTGTGTTGGTGAGAGTTGGGTGGTGAGAGTTGTGTTGGTGAGAGTTGTGTTGGTGAGAGTTGTGTTGAGTGAGAGTTGTGTTGGTGAGGTTGTGTTGGTGAGGTTGTTTGGTGAGAGTTGGTGTTGGTGAGTGTTGTGTTGGTGAGAGTTGTGTTGGTGAGAGTTATTGTGTTGGTGAGAGTTATTGTGTTGGTGAGAGTTATTGTGTTGGTGAGAGTTGTGTTGGTGAGAGTTATTGTGTTGGTGAGAGTTATTGTGTTGGTGGAGAGTTGTGTTGGTGGAGTTGTGTTGGTGTGAGAAGTTATGTGTGTGAGAGTTATTGTGTTGGTGAGAGTTATTGTGTTGGTGGAGAATTATTGTGTTGTGAGAGTTATTTGTGTTGGGTGAGAGTTATTGTGTGGTGAGAGTTGTGTTGAGTGAGATTTGTGTTGGTGAGAGTTATTGTGTTGGTGGAGAGTTATTGTGTTGGTGAGAGTTGTGTTGGTGAGAGTTGTGTTGGTGAGAGTTGTGTTGGTGAGAGTTGTGTTGGTGAGAGTTGTGTTGGTGAGAGTTGTGTTGGTTGAGAGTTTTATTGTGTTGGTGGGAGTTGTGTTGGTGAGAGTTGTGTTGGTTGAGAGTGTGTGTTGGTGTGATGGAGTTGTTTTTGGTGAGGAGTTATTGTGTTGGTTGAGTGTTACTTGTGTTGGTGAGAGTTGTGTGGTGATAGTTGTGTTCTGGTGAGGTTGTGTTTGGTGAGAGTTTTGTGTTGGTGAGAGTTATTGTGAGGGGTGAGGAGTTGTGTTGGTGAGAGTTGTGTTGGTGAGTGTTGTGTTGGGTGAGTGTTATTGTGTTGGTGAGAGTTGTGTTTGGTAGAGAGTTGTGTTGGTGAGGTTGTGTTTGGTGAGAAGTTGTGTTGGTGCGAGTTATTGTGTTGATGAGAGTTATTGTGTGGTGAGAGTTATTGTGTGGTGAGGAGTTTTTGTGTTGGTGAGTGTTGTGTTGGATGGTGAGTTGTGTTGGTGAGTGGTGTGTTGGTGAGAGTTGTGTTGTGAGAGTTGTGGTTGTGTGAGTGGTGTGTTGGTGGAGAGTTATTTGTGTGGTGAGTGTTGTGTGGTGTGAGTTGTGTTGTGTGTGAGTTGTGTTGGTGAGTGGTTTTGTGTTGGGAGGAGTTGTGGTTGGCGTGAGTGAGAGTTGTTGTTGGTGTGAGTTTTTGTGTTGGTTGAGAGTGGTGTTGGTGAGCTGTTGTGTTGTGAGAGTTGTGTTGGTCGTGAGTTGTGTTGGTTGAGAGGTATTGTGTTGGTGAGGTTGTGTTGTTGGAGTTGTGTTGGTTGAGAGTTGGTTGGTGTGGTTTGGGTGTTGGTGAGAGTGGTGTTGGAGAGAGTTGGTGTTGGGGAGAGTTGTGTTGGTGAGAGTTATTGTGTTGGTGAGAGTTGTGTTGCGTGAGTGTTGTGTTGGTGAGAGTGTTTGTGTTGGGGGAGAGTGTGTGGGTGAGAGAGGTGTTGGTGAGTGTGGTGTTGGTGAGTGTTTGTGTGTTGGGGAGAGTTTGTGTTGGTGTGAGTTATTGTTGTTTGGTGAGAGTTGTGTTGTGAGTGTGGTGTGGGTGAGTGTTGTGTTTGGTGAGAGGTTAGTATGTTGGCTGTGTGTGGTGTTGGTGTGTGTTGAATGTGTTGGTGAGAGTTGGGTTGGTGGAGTTATTGTGTTGGTGAGAGTTATTGTGTTGGTGAGTGTTGTGTTGGTGTGGGAGTTGTGTGGTGTGTGTTGTGTTGGTGAGAGTTTGTGTTGGTGAAGAGTTATTGGTGGTGAGGAGTTAAGTGTGTTGGTGAGAGTAGTGTGTTGGTTTGGAGAGTTGGTTGGTGAGAGTTAGTATGTTGGTGAGTGTTGTGTTGGTGGTGAGTTGATGGTGTGTGTAAGTGTGTGTTGTTGAGAGTTGTGTGGTGAGAGTATTGGTTGGTTTAAGATGTAGTGTTGGTGAGAGTTGTGTTGTTGAGAGTTATTGGTGTTGGTAAGAGTTGTGTTGGTGAGGTGTGTGGTGTGAGTTGTTGTGGTGAAGGAGTTATTGTGTTTGTAGAGTTGTGTTGGTGAGAGTTGTGTTGGTGAGAGTTGTGTTGGTGAGAGTTATTGTGTTGGTAAGAGTTGTGTTGGTGAGGAGTGTGTTGGTGAGAGTTGTGTTGGTGAGATTTAATTGTTGTTGGTAAGAGTTGTGTTGGTGAGAGTTGTGTTGGTGTGAGTTATGTGTTGGTAAGAGTTGTGTTGGTGAGAGTTGTGTTGGTGAGAGTTGTGTTGGTGTGAGTTATTGTGTGGTAAGAGTTTGTGTTGGTGAGAGTTGTGTTGGTGGAGAGTTGTGTTGGTGAGAGTTATTGTGTGGTAAGCAGTTGTGTTGGTGAGAGTTGTGTTGGTGAGAGTTGTGTTGGTTGAGAGTTATTGTGTGGTATATGAGTTGTGTTGGTGAGAGTTGTGTTGGTGAGTGTTGTGTTGGTGAGAGTTATTGTGTGGTAAGAGTTGTGTTGGTGAGAGTTGTGTTGGTGAGAGTTGTGTTTGGTGAGAGTTATGGTGTTGGTTAATGAGTTGTGTTGGTGACGATGTTGTGTTGGTGAGAGTTGTGTTTGGTAAGAGTTGTGTTGGTGAGAGTTATTGTGTTGGTAAGAGTTGTGTTGTGAGAGTATTGTGTTGGTAAAGAGTTTGTGTGGTGAGAGTTATTGTGTTGGTAAGGTTGTGGTTTGTGAGAGTTGTGTGGTGAGGTTGTGTTGGTGAGAGTTTATTGTGTTGGTGAGAGTTTTGTGTTGGTGGTTGTGTTGGTGAGAGTTGTGTTGGTGAGAGTTGTGTTGGTGAGAGTTGTGTTGGTGAGAGTTATTGTGTTGGTGAGAGTTATTGTGTTGGTGAGAGTTGTGTTGGTAGAGAGTTATTATGTTGGTGAGAGTTATTGTTGTTGGTAAGAGTTGTTTGCTGGTGAGAGTTGTTGTTGGTGAGAGTTGTGGTGGGAGAGTTGTGTGGTGAGCGTTGTGTTGGATGTGAGAGTTGTGTTGGTGAGAGTTATGTGTGGCGAGAGTTTTGTGTTGGTTGAAGATGTTGGTGAGTGTTGCTTGTTGGTGAGTTAGAGTGTTGTGTTAGTGATAATTTTGTATGGTGGAGCGTTTTGTGTTGGTGAAAGTTTTAGTGAAGGTGTTGGTGAGAGTTTTAGTAGTTGGTGAAAGTATTAGTGAAGGTGTTGGTGAGAGTTTTGTGTTGGTGAAAGTATTAGTGAAGGTGTTGGTGAGAGTTTTGTGTTGGTGAAAGTATTAGTGAAGGTGTTGGTGAGAGTTTTGTGTTGGTGAAAGGTATTAGTGAGGTGTTGGTGAGAGTTTTGTGTTGGTGAAAGTATAGTGAAGGTGGCTGTTGGTGAGTAGTTTGTGTGTTGTTGTGAAAGTATTAAGTGAAGGGGTTGGTGAGTGTTTTGTGTTGGTGAAAGTTCATAGTGAAGTGTTGGTGAGTGTTTTGTAGTTGGTGAAAGTATTTAGTGAAGGTGTTGGGTAGAGTTTTGGGTTTGGGAATTGTTTTAACTTAATACCTCCTTCTTGCCACACCGTCTCTGCCCACACCGTCCTGCCCACACCCGTCTCTGCCCACACCCGTCTCTGCCCACACCCGTCTCTGCCCACACCCGTCTCTGCCCACACCCGTCTCTGCCCACACCCGTCTCTGCCCACACCCGTCTCTGCCCACACCCGTCTCTGCCCCACACCCGTCTTGCCCACACCCGTCTCTGGCCCACACCCGTCTTGCCCTCCCCCGTCTCTGCCCACACCCGTCTCTGCCCACACCCGTTCTGCCATACAAGTCTCTGCCCACACCCGTCTTGCCCACACCAGTTCTCTGCCCACACCCGTCTTGCCCACCCCGTCTCTGCCCACAACCGTCTCTGCCCACCCCGTCTCTGCCACACCCAGTCTCTGCCCACCACCAGTCTCTGCCCACACCGTCTCTGCCCTCACCCGTCTCGCCCTCTCCCGTCTCTGCCCACACCCGTCTCTGCCCACACCCGTCTCTGCCCACACCGTCTCTGCCACACCGTCTCTGCCACACCTGTATGGCCCTCACCCGTCTCTGCCACACCCCGTCTTCTGCACACGTCTCTGCCACACCGTCTCTGATGCCACACCCGTCTCTGCCCACACCCGGTCTCGACACACCCGTCTCTGCCCACAACCGTCTCTGACCACGCCCGTCTCTGCCTCGCCCTCTCTGCCAAGCCCGTCTCTGCCCACACCCCGTATCTGCCTCACCCGCCTCTGCCCACTCCCGTCTCTGCCCAACCCGTCTCTGCCCACACCCGTCTCTGCCCACACCCGTCTCTGCAACACTCCCTCTCTGCCCACACCGTCTCTGCCACACCCGTCTCTGCCCACACCCGTCTCCTGCCCACACCCGTCTCTGCCCACACCGTCTCTGCCCAACCGTTCTGCCCTCACCCGTTCTCTGCCCACGCCCGTCTTGCCCACACCCGTGTTGCCCACACCAGTCTCTTCCCAAACCCGTCTCTGCCCACGCCCGTTCTGCCCTCACCCTTCTCTGCCACAACCCGCTCTGCCACACCCGTCATGCCCACACGTCTCTGCCCACACCCTTCTCTGCCACCACCCGCCTCTGCCCCACCCGTCTCTGCCCACACCGTCTGCCCACACCCGTCTGCCCACACCGTCTCTGCCCACACTAGTTTCTGCTAACACTTAGTTTTGCTCACACTAGCTTCTGCACACACTGTTCTGCCCACTTTAGCATCTCCCACACTAGTTTCTGCCCACATCTTGCATCTGCGCCACACTAGCATCTGCCACATTAGTTTCTGCCCACCTAGCCTTCGGCCCACTCTTGCTCATACCCACACTAGCTTCTGCCACACTAGCTTCTGCCCACCACTAGATCTGCCCACACTAGTTTCTGCCCACACTAGCATCTACCCACACTAGCATCTACCCACACTAGTTTCTGCCCACACTAGCATCTACCCACACTAGTTTCTGCCCACACTAGCATCTGCCCACACTAGTTTCTGCCCACTACTAGCATCTTCCACACTGTTTCTGGCCACACTAGCATCTACCCACACTAGTTTCTTCCCACACTAGCATATGCTCACACTAGTTTCTGCCTACACTAGCTTCTGCCCACACTAGCATCTACCAACACTAGTTTTTGCAAACACTAGTTTCTGCCCACACTAGCATCTGCCCACACTAGTTTCTGCCCACACTAGCATCTACCACACTAGCTTCTGCCCACACTAGTTTCTGCCCACACTAGTTTTGCAAAACTCTAGTTTCTGCCACACTAGATCTGCCCACACTAGTTACTGCCACATGGCCTTCTGCCTCACTAGGCTTCTGCCCACACTAGCATCTGCCACTCACTAGTTTCTGCCCCACTAGCTTCTGCCCACACTAGCACCTGCACAACACTAGTTTTACCCACACTAGCATCTGACCCACACTAGCTTTCTACCCTCACTAGCTTCGCACACACTAGCTTTTGCCCACATTAGCAATTGCCCACACTAGCTTTGCCCACACTTGCTTCTGCCCAACTTGCTTCTGCTCACACTAGGTTTCTGCCTCCCACACTAGCATCTGCCCACACTAGTTTCTGCCCACACTAGCACTTGCCCACACTAGCTTCTGCCCACACTAGAATCTGCCCACACTAGCTTCTACCCACACTAGCTTCTGCCCACACTAGCTTCTCCCCACACTAGCTTCTGCCCACACTAGCATCTGCCCTTCACTAAGCTTTGCCCCAACACTAGCTTCTGCCCACACTAGCTTCACCCCACACTAGTTTCTGCCCACACTAGCTTCTGCCCACACTAGCATCTGCCCACACTAGCTTCTGCCCACACTAGCTTCTGCCCACACTAGCTTCTGCCCACACTAGCATCTGCCCACACTAGCTTCTGCCCACACTAGCTTCTGCCCACACTAGCTTCTGCCCACACTAGCTTCTGCCCACACTAGCATCTGTCCACACTGCCTTTGCCTCACATAGCATCTGCCCACTAGCATCTGCCCAACCACTAGCTTCTGCCCACACTAGTTTCTGCACACACTTGCTTCTGCCCACACTAGCTTCTGCCCACACTAGCATCTGCACACACTAGCTTCTCCCCACACTGCTTCTGCCCACACTAGCATCTGGCACACACTAGCTTCTGCCACTCTTGCTTCTGCCCACACTAGCTTCTGCCCATACTAGCATTCTACCCAACTTGCTTCTGCCCACACTAGCTTCTGCCAACACTAGTTCTGCCCACACTAGTTTCTGCCCACACTAGCATCTGCCCACACTAGCATCTGCCCACACTAGCTTCTGCCCACACTAGCATCTGCACCTCACTAGGCTTCTGCCCACACTAGCTTCTGCCCACACTAGCATCTGCACACTTAGTTTATCCCACACTCAGCTTCTGCCCCATTGCTTTCTGCTCACACTAGCTTCTCCCCAAACTGGCTTCTGCCAACTCTAGCATCTGCCCACACTGCCTTCTGCCACACACTATAGCATTGCCCCACACTTGCATCTGCCCACTCTAGCTTCTGCCCACACTAGCTCTGCACACCACTAGCTTCTTCCCCACTAATGGCTTCTGCCCACACTAGCATTGCCCACTTAGCTTCTGCCACACTAGCCATCTGCCAACTAGCATCTGCCCACTCTAGCTTCTGCCACATAGCATCTGGTCAACACTAGCATCTGCTATCTAGCTTATGCCCACACTAGCATCTGCCCACAACTAGACATTCTGCCACACACTTAGCATCTGCCCTCACTAGCATCTGCCCACTCTTGCATCTGACACACTTCATCTGCCCACACTAGCATCTGCCCACACTAGCTTCTCCCCACACTAGCTTCTGCCCACACTAGCATCTGCACACACTAGCTTCTCCCCACACTAGCTTCTGCCCACACTAGCATCGCACACATAGCTTCTCCCTCAGCTTCTGCTCACATAGCTCCTTTCCCCACACTAGCTTTGCCACACTAGCATCTGCACACACTTGCTTCTCCCACACTGCTTTCTGCCCACATAGCATCTGACACACTAGCTTCTCCCCACAACTAGCTTTGCCCACACTAGCTCTGCAAACATCTAGCTTCTCCCCACACTAGCTTCTGCCCACACTAGCATCTGCACACACTAGCTTCTCCCCACACTAGCTTCTGCCCACACTAGCATCTGCACACCACTTACTTCTCCCAATACTAGCTGCTGCCCCACACCACTATCACAAGTCAATTCTAGTCCAGTGACTGACCTGAATGAAGAGGCTGTTACATGGTGGTTAGCGTTTATCACTAATTCCTGTTTAATATTTGTAATTACGCACTTTTCAAGTCACACTGTATTCAATAGCTATAATTATTAACATAATTTTTAAAGGGTTTGAAGAGTAAGCCAGTGGGAAGCCTCGTCAGAATGACCAAAAACCTCCAGCTGAGGGTATCATATCGTAAGACAGCGTCAGGAAACACTTGTCCTGTTTCTGACTAACCTAACCCTACTAACTAACCGAACCTAACCTAGCCTAACCTAACCTAACCTAACCTAACCTACCTAACCTAACCTAACCATACCTTCTTACCTAATCTAACCACACCAAACTTACCTCCTAACTAACCGAACCTAACCTAACTTACCTAATCTAACCCAACCAAACTTACCTAACTAACCTAACCTAACCTAACGTTTCCTAACCTAAACCTAACCTAATCCTAAACTACCTAACCTAACCTAACCTAACCTAACTTACCTAACCTTACCTATCCTAACCGAACCTACCTATCAACCTATACTAACCTATTCCTAACACTTAATTAACTAATCTAACCCAACCTAACTTACCTAACCTAACCTAACCCAACCTAACTTACATAACTACTAACCTATCCTAACTTACGTAATACATAACCTAACCTACCCTAACCTAACCGATCCTATAACCTAACCTAAACCTAATAACCTAACTAACCACCTAACCTTTACCTAACCTAACCTTAACCCAACTAACTTACCTAACCTAACCATAACCTAACCTAACTTACGTAACAATAACCTACATAACCTAACCTACCTAACCGAACCTAACCTATCCCTAACCTAACTTTCCTAACCTAACCTCCCATAACCTATCCTAACCTAATCCTAACCTACTATACCTAAACCTATCCTAACCTATACCTAACCTATCCGAATATCCTAACCTTACCTAATCGTTTTCTTGTAAAATCTCCTTAACCTGGTTTACTATAGGTGTTTTAAATTAATCTTCTTAGGTGTGATCTAACAAAGATGTTCCAGTGCTTATATGTCAAATTCAGGTGTGTTTTGTTCGTGTGAGATGTTTATATGTTTTCTTATATGTACATATGGGATTCTATTGCAGGTGTTCCGAGTACACACACATTCTGTATTCACATAGGTTATATATGTGGGTTTCTCACACATGATTCCCATTTTATTTCTAGTTTTCGTTAAGATAACTACTATGCTTTGTTTACTACTATGTATATCATTGCTGTTATTTCTACCTATCATTACTACTACTAATGTCATTACTATATTACTACTACCACACCGCTACGACTAATATCTTCACTACTACTACTACTACATCACTACTACTATACTACTACTACCCACCACTACTACTACTAGCATCACTACTATATTACTATATTACTACCACCACTACTATTACATCCACTAGTCTTCTACTTCTCAACTCCACTTCCTGCTTGTATTTTTATATCTCTCTTCCCTGCTCTCCTGTGTATATGTACTGGCTCCCTTACCTCTTGGAGTTAGATGTGACTAGATAATAGCCAGAGCGAACGTCGTTATAAGTTTCTCTTCTCCTAATGAGCGGGTTATTTGTGTAGTCAAGTTCATCGGTTTGTGCCTCTTTCTTCTTTATATTACGTCTAGAAGTGACCAGTTTAGGTTAGATTGTCCTTTCGTATAAGATTTTTGATTCAGATTTTGCAACCTAATGGCTTCTAGTTTATTTTGTACCTCATATCATCCTGTGGATGGTTGTGGCTTAGTTTATGTGTTACCTCATATCCATCCTGTGGATGGTAGTGGTTGTTTATTGGGTACCTCATATCCATCCTGTGGATGGTTGTGGCTAGTATATTGTGTACCTCATATCCATCTGTGGATGGTAGTGGCTAGTTTATTAGTGTACCTCATATCATCTGTGGATGGTGTGGCTAGGTGTTATTGTGCACCTCATACCAAACCTATCTGTATGATGGCAGTGCCTAGTTTACTGTGTACCTCATTTCCATCCTGTGGATGGTAGTGGCATAGTTTATTGTGTACTCATATCCATCCTGTGGATGGTAGTGGCTAGTTTATTGTGTACTCATAATCCATCCTGAGGATGGTAGTGGCTAGTTTTTTTGTGTTTACCTCATATCATCCTGTGGATGGATAGTGGCTAGTTTATTGTGTTACCTCATTCCATACTTGTGGATGGTAGTAGTGGCTAGTTTAATTGTGTACCTATTTCATCTGGTGGATGTAGTGGCTAGTTTTTTGTGTACCTCTATCCATCCTGTGGATGGGTAGTGGCTAGTTTTTTGTGTACCTCATATCCATCCTGTGGATGGTAGTGGGCATAGTCTAGGTTTATTGTGTACCTCATATCCATCCTGTGGATGGTAGTGGTAGTTTATTGTGTACCTCATATCCATCCTGTTGGTGGTTGTGGCTATAGTTTATTGTGTACCTCATATCCATCTGTGGACGGTAGCACTAGAGCATATGTATTCACTTAGGCCTAGGAACTAGGACCCCAGAGGGGTTTAATTCAGGGAGTGCATCTGGATTTATATCTACTGTTCACTTATCTGTTACAAGTTAAATTTATTAATTTGCTTATTATGCCGTATAAATAACAAATTATTGAATATTTAATAGTTGATTTAGGTCGTGTTTGTGACTGACCAAGGTTATGTAGAAATTAAGTCACATACGAAATCCGGGGGTTTCTTTATTGTGGAACGTTTTCGCCACACAAGTTGACTTCTTCAGGCCAAATGTGATACCACACCTACGACTGCTTCGTCCCAACCTGCCGTGAGGTTTGTGTGTCTCTTACACCGTGTGGTGTGTGTCTCTTACCCGTGAGGTGTGGGGCTCTTACCCGTGAGGTGTTGGTCTCTTACACCGTGAGGTGTGTGTCTCTTACACCGTGAGGTGTCTTTACACCGTGAGGTGTGTTGTCTCTTACACCGTGAGGTGCTTGTGTCTCTCAGGTATTTCCATTTGAGGTGGTATGTCGTTTATCGTGGGGTTGTAGTCTTTTGTACCGGTGGATGTTGGATACGTGCGGCCAGCCAGCAGTAACAACATGGTTGATGAGGGCCCTGATCCACAGATGAGGCCTAGTCGTGGCAGCGCCCGCGGGGGAGGTTGATTCCCAGAAATGCCTCCAGGTAGATACCCATTGAGAGATGTTATCTCTGTGTATATACGCAAGAAAGATTGCTATTTGGCAGTGAACAGCGTCACGCACTTCACAGACCATCATTGCAGTAGAATAGGTTTAAAACCCCACTAACGTAAACGTCCAGATGTTAAAAAACTTCCTGACTTTTTTTCCTTCACCTCGTTGCCAGAAGTACAGTGGAAATTTTCGTCTAGATGTATTACGAGTCAATAATATTTTCTTAGAAGGTTACTGTTACCTAACTCAGTTTTTTAATTTAAGTTTATAATTACCCGGTTTTTACGGTCATTTATATTAATGTGGCGGTAAAACTATTAGTTCTTATTGGTTTTGTTGTCTGGTGGTCCAGTGAGTGGACGTTTTTAGGGTACATAATACCACGTCTGTCAGGACTGAGGGACTGACCACGCTATGTCTAGACTGAGGGACCTGACCCACTGCTTGTCTAGACTGAGGAACTGCCACTGCTTGTCTAGACTGAGGGGGGGGGGGGGGGGGGATATGACCACTGCTTGTCTGATGAGTGACTGACCATGCTTGTCTTGACTGAGGGACTGACCACTGTTGTCTAGGACTGAGTGACCTGACCACTGCTTGTCTAGACTGAGGGATGACCACTGTTGTTAGTAGACTGAATTGATGACCACACTGCTTGTCTAGACTGAGGGGACAGACCACTGCTAGTCTTAGTATGAGGGGAACTGACCACTGCTTGTCTAGACTGAGTGACTGACCACTGCTTGTCTAGGATGAGGGACTGACCACTGTTGTCTAGACTGAGGGACTGACACTGCTTGTCTAGACTGAGGACTGACCACTGCTTGTCTAGACTGAGGGACTGACCATGCTTGTCTAGACGAGTGACTGACCACTGCTTGCTAGACTGAGGGAACTGACCACTGTTGTTTGACTGTGGGATCTGACGACTGCTTGTCTAGACTGAGTGGACTGACCACTGCTTGTCTAGGACTGGGATGAACCACCTGCTTGTCAAGACTGAGATGATCCTACCGGTTTGTCTAGACTGAGTGATCTTGCCACTTGCTTCTGTCTAGACTGAGGGACTGACCACTGCTTGTCTAGATGAGTGGGACTGACACTGCTGTCTAGACTGAGGGACTGACACTTGCTGTCTAGACTGAGGGACCTGGGACCATGCTTGTCTAGACTGAGGGGACTGACCACTGCTTGGTTCTTGACTGAGGGCTGACCACCTGCTTGTCTAGACTGAGGGATGACACTGTTGTCTGACTGAAGGGACTGACCATGCTGTCTAGAATGAGGACTCACCACTGCCTTGCCAAGACTGAGGGATGACCACTGCCTGTCTAGATAGAGGTCTCCACCACTGCTTGTCTAGACTGAGGGGACTGACCACTGTCTTGTCAAGGACGGAGGGGACTGACCACTGCCTGTCAAGACCTGAGGGAACTGAACCACTGCCTGTCAAGAACGAGGGATGACCACTGGCGCCTGTCAAGACTGAGGGACTGACCACTTCTGTCAAGACTGAGGGACTGACCACTGTTTGTCTAGATGAGGGGACTGACCACTGCTGTCAAGACTGAGCGACTGAACCACTACCTGTTCATGACTGAGGGACTGACCACTGTCTGTCAAGATTGAGGGACTGACACCACTTGTCTGTCCAAGGACTGAGAGACTGACCATGCCCTGTCAAGGACTGTGGACTGACCACTGCTGTCTAGAATGAGGGACTGACACTGCCTGTCAAGAATGGAGGACTGACCATGCCTGTCAAGAACTGAGGGACTGACCACTGTCTGTCAGGGAATGAGGGGACCTGACCACTACCTGTCAAGACTGAAGGGACTGGACCACTGTCTGCTCAAGACTTGAGGGACTGACATGTTGTCAGGACTGAGGGAAGTGACACTGTTTCTGTTCAAGGTATCTGAGGGACTGACCACTGCCTTGTCTATGAATGAGGGACCTGACCATGCCTGTCATGACTGAGGAACTGACCATGCCTGTCTAGACTGAGGATTGGACCACTGCCTGTCTACTCTCTGCCACTCCTGAGGGACTGACTGCTGCCGTCAAGATGAGGGAATGAAACTGCCTGTCAAGGACTGAGGGAATGACCAATGCTGTCAAGACTGAGGACTGAACCACTTCCTGTCAAGGACTGAGGGACAGACCACTGCCTGTCAAGATATTATGTGTAGGACTGACCACTGCCTGCCAGATGAGGGATCTGACCATGCTTGCCAAGACAGAGGGACTGGCCACTGCCCGTCAAGACTGAGGGACTGACCACTGCCTGTTATGACTGAGGGGGATGGCCACTGCCTGTCATGACTGAAGGACTGACCCTACCTTATCAAGGACAGAGGGCTGACCAATGCCTGACAAGAATGAGGGGACTGATGTGCCTGTCAAGACCGAGGGACCTGACCACTGCATGTCAAAGACTGAGGGACTGACCACTGCCCTGTAAAAGACTGAGGGACTGACCACTGCCTGTCAAGACTGAGGGATTGACCCTGCCTGTCAAGATTGAGGGAGGACCAATGCCTGTCAAGACTGAGGGAACTGGCCAATGCCTGTCATGATTGAGGATGACACTGCCTGTCAAGACTGAGGGGACTGAACAACTGCCTGTCAAGAACTTAGGGACTGCCACTGCTGTCAAGACTGAGGGATCTGACCACTGCCTGTCAAGGACTGGGGGATGACCTATGCCTGTCAAGAATGAGGGACTGACCAATGCTGTCTAAGGATGAGATGACCACTGCATGTCTAGGACTGAGGGACTGACCCACTCCTGGAGCAAGACTGAGGGATCACCAATGCCTGTCAAAGACTGAGGGACTGGACCACTGCCTGCAAAAACTGAGGGACTGACCACTGCCTGCCAAGACTGGGGACTGTCAATGCCTGCCAAGATGAAGGGACTGACCCACTGCTGCCAAGATGAGGGACTGACCACTGCCTGCATGACTGAGGGACTGACCACTGCCTGTAAGACAAAGGTACTGACAACTGCACTGTCAAGACTGAGGGGACTGACCACTGCCTGTCAAGACTGAAGGACTGACCAACTGCCTGCCAATGACTGCGGGTCTGGACCGCTGCCCCATGCTAAGATTGAGGGACTGACAGCTGCCCTGCAAGACCTGAGGGACTGACCACTGGTGTCAAGACTGAAGGACTGATCACTGCTGTCAAGTTGAGGGAAAGGACCACTGCAGTCAAGCCTGAGGGATTGACCACTGCCTGTAAAGTCTAAGGGACTGTTACTGCTCTGTCAAGACTGAGGGGGATGACCCATGCCTGGTCAACACTGAGTGGTACTGCCTGTCAAGACTGAGGACTGACCCAATGCCTGTCAAGGTGAAGGACTGAATACTGCTGTCAAGACTGACGGATACCACTGTGCCTGTCAAAACTGAGGGCCTGACACACAGCATGTCAAGAATGAGGGACTGACCACTGCCTGTCAAGATTGAGGGAACTGACACCACTGGCTGCCAGGACTGAGGGACTGAACCATGCCTGTCAGTCTGAGGGACTGACTGCTGCCTGTCAACACGAGGACTGACCACTGTCTGTGAAGGCTTGAGGAACTGGCCACTGCCTGTCAAGACTGTGGGTATGACCACTGCCTGTCAAGGACGAGGGACTGCTGACACTGCTAGTCTAGACTGAGGGACTGACCCTCCCTGTCAAGATGAGGACTCACACTGCCTGTCAAGACTGAGGGACTGAACGCGGTCTGTCAAGTTGAGGGATGACCACTACCTATCAAAGACTGAGGGACTGGACATGCCTATCAAGACTCAAAAGGATGCCACTACCTTATCAAGATCAGGGGACTGGACCACTACATATCAAGCCTGAAGGACGGACCCACTGCTATCAAGACTGAGGGACTGACCACTGCCTTCCAAGACTGAGGGAATGACCACTTACCGATCAAGACTGAAGGACTGACCACTACCTATCAAGACTGAGGGACTGACCACTACCTATCAAGACTGAAGGACTGACCACTGCCTATCAAGACTGAGGGACAGACCACTGCCTATCAAGACTGAGGGACTGACCACTACCTATCAAGACTGATGGGATGACCACTGCCTATCAAGCGACTGAGGGACTGACCACTGCTATACAAGACTGAGGGATTACAACTACCTATCAAGACTGGGGGTATGACCATGCCTATTCAAAGATTGAGGACTGGACTTACTACTATCAAGGGACTGAGGGAATGACCACTGCCTTTCAAGACTGAGGGGACTGGAACCATACTATCAAGGATTGAGGGACTGACCACTATCAAGACTGCGGGACTGACACTACCTTCAAGACTGAGGGACTGGACCATGCCTAATCATGACTGAGGGGACTGGACCACTACCTATCAGACTGAGGGGACTGACACTACCTTATCTAAGACTGAGGGACTGACCATGGTCAAGACCTGAGGGACTGACCACTACCTATCAAGACCTGAGGGGACTGACCATACCTTCATGACTGAGGGACTGACCACTAGCAAGAGTGTGGGACTGACCACTACCTATCAAAGATCTGTGGGACTGACACTACCTATCAAGACTGAGGGACTGAAACGCTGTCAAGGAGCTGAGGGAATGACCACTCTCTATCGATGGACTGAGGGATGACAATACTATCAAGACTGAGGGACTGACCACTATCAAGACTGAGGGACTGACCACTACCTATCAAGACTGAGGGACTGACCACTACCTATCAAGACTGAGGGACTGACCACTACCTATCAAGACTGAGGGACTGACCACTACCTATCAAGACTGAGGGACTGACCACTACCTATCAAAGACTGAGGGACTGACACTGCCTATCAAGACCTGTAGGGTATGGACCACTGCCATCAAGACTGAGGGAATGACTACTACCTATCAAGGACTGAGGGACTGACCACTACCTATCAAGACTGAGGGACTGACCACTACCTATCAAGACTGAGGGACTGACCACTACCTATCAAGACTGAGGGACTGATCACCTCAAAATTACTTTTTCTGCTACAGCAATATTATATTCACCTGAATTTGACTGAAGAATCTTGTGGAGGCGAAACGTTTCATAAATACACCCAGATGTTGCACACGTTTTTATTTCACCAGCTTGTTGGTATTGTGTTGGTGAGAGTTGTGTTGGTGAGAGTTATTGTGTTGGTGAGAGTTGTGTGAGTGAGCGTTGTGTTGGTGAGAGTTGTGTTGGTGAGAGTTATTGTGTTGGTGAGAGTTATTGTGTTGGTGAGAGTTATTGTGTTGGTGAGAGTTGTGTTGGTGAGAGTTGTGTTGGTGAGAGTTGTGTTGGTGAGGTTGTGTTGGCTGAGAGTTAATTGTGTTGGTGAGAGTTTGTGTTGGTGTGGAGAGTTGTGTTGGTGAGAGTTTTGCTGTTGGTGAGAGTGTGTTGGTGAGAGTTGTGTTGGTGAGAGTTGTGTTGGTGAGAGTTATTGTGTTGGTGAGAGTTGTGTTGGTGAGAGTTATTGTGTTGGTGAGAGTTATTTGTTGTTGGTGAGAGTTGTGTTGGTGTGAGTTGTGTTGGTGAGAGTTTGTGTTGGTGTGAGAGTTGTTGTTGGTGAGAGGTATTGTGTTGGTGAGAGTTGTGTTGGTGAGAGTTATTGTGTTGGTGAGAGTTAATTGTGTTAGGTGAGAGTTGTGTTGGTGAGGGTGTGTGGTGAGCAGTTGTGTGGTGAGAGTTGTGTTTGGTGGAGTTATTGTGTTGGTGAGTAGTTATTGTGTTGGTGAGAGTTATTGTGTTGGTGAGAGTTGTGTTGGTGAGAGTTGTGTTGGTGAGAGTTATTGTGTTGGTGAGAGTTATTGTGTTGGTGAAAGTTGTGTTGGGTGAGAGTTGTGTTGGTGAGAGTTATTGTGTTGAGTGAGAGTTATTGTTGTTGGTGAGAGTTGTGTTGGTGAGAGTTGGGTGGTGAGAGTTGTGTTGGTGAGAGTTGTGTTGGTGAGAGTTGTGTTGAGTGAGAGTTGTGTTGGTGAGGTTGTGTTGGTGAGGTTGTTTGGTGAGAGTTGGTGTTGGTGAGTGTTGTGTTGGTGAGAGTTGTGTTGGTGAGAGTTATTGTGTTGGTGAGAGTTATTGTGTTGGTGAGAGTTATTGTGTTGGTGAGAGTTGTGTTGGTGAGAGTTATTGTGTTGGTGAGAGTTATTGTGTTGGTGGAGAGTTGTGTTGGTGGAGTTGTGTTGGTGTGAGAAGTTATGTGTGTGAGAGTTATTGTGTTGGTGAGAGTTATTGTGTTGGTGGAGAATTATTGTGTTGTGAGAGTTATTTGTGTTGGGTGAGAGTTATTGTGTGGTGAGAGTTGTGTTGAGTGAGATTTGTGTTGGTGAGAGTTATTGTGTTGGTGGAGAGTTATTGTGTTGGTGAGAGTTGTGTTGGTGAGAGTTGTGTTGGTGTGAGTGTGTTGGTGAGAGTTGTGTTGGTGTGAGTTGTGTTGGTGAGAGTTGTGTTGGTTGAGAGTTTTATTGTGTTGGTGGGAGTTGTGTTGGTGAGAGTTGTGTTGGTTGAGAGTGTGTGTTGGTGTGATGGAGTTGTTTTTGGTGAGGAGTTATTGTGTTGGTTGAGTGTTACTTGTGTTGGTGAGAGTTGTGTGGTGATAGTTGTGTTCTGGTGAGGTTGTGTTTGGTGAGAGTTTTGTGTTGGTGAGAGTTATTGTGAGGGGTGAGGAGTTGTGTTGGTGAGAGTTGTGTTGGTGAGTGTTGTGTTGGGTGAGTGTTATTGTGTTGGTGAGAGTTGTGTTTGGTAGAGAGTTGTGTTGGTGAGGTTGTGTTTGGTGAGAAGTTGTGTTGGTGCGAGTTATTGTGTTGATGAGAGTTATTGTGTGGTGAGAGTTATTGTGTGGTGAGGAGTTTTTGTGTTGGTGAGTGTTGTGTTGGATGGTGAGTTGTGTTGGTGAGTGGTGTGTTGGTGAGAGTTGTGTTGTGAGAGTTGTGGTTGTGTGAGTGGTGTGTTGGTGGAGAGTTATTTGTGTGGTGAGTGTTGTGTGGTGTGAGTTGTGTTGTGTGTGAGTTGTGTTGGTGAGTGGTTTTGTGTTGGGAGGAGTTGTGGTTGGCGTGAGTGAGAGTTGTTGTTGGTGTGAGTTTTTGTGTTGGTTGAGAGTGGTGTTGGTGAGCTGTTGTGTTGTGAGAGTTGTGTTGGTCGTGAGTTGTGTTGGTTGAGAGGTATTGTGTTGGTGAGGTTGTGTTGTTGGAGTTGTGTTGGTTGAGAGTTGGTTGGTGTGGTTTGGGTGTTGGTGAGAGTGGTGTTGGAGAGAGTTGGTGTTGGGGAGAGTTGTGTTGGTGAGAGTTATTGTGTTGGTGAGAGTTGTGTTGCGTGAGTGTTGTGTTGGTGAGAGTGTTTGTGTTGGGGGAGAGTGTGTGGGTGAGAGAGGTGTTGGTGAGTGTGGTGTTGGTGAGTGTTTGTGTGTTGGGGAGAGTTTGTGTTGGTGTGAGTTATTGTTGTTTGGTGAGAGTTGTGTTGTGAGTGTGGTGTGGGTGAGTGTTGTGTTTGGTGAGAGGTTAGTATGTTGGCTGTGTGTGGTGTTGGTGTGTGTTGAATGTGTTGGTGAGAGTTGGGTTGGTGGAGTTATTGTGTTGGTGAGAGTTATTGTGTTGGTGAGTGTTGTGTTGGTGTGGGAGTTGTGTGGTGTGTGTTGTGTTGGTGAGAGTTTGTGTTGGTGAAGAGTTATTGGTGGTGAGGAGTTAAGTGTGTTGGTGAGAGTAGTGTGTTGGTTTGGAGAGTTGGTTGGTGAGAGTTAGTATGTTGGTGAGTGTTGTGTTGGTGGTGAGTTGATGGTGTGTGTAAGTGTGTGTTGTTGAGAGTTGTGTGGTGAGAGTATTGGTTGGTTTAAGATGTAGTGTTGGTGAGAGTTGTGTTGTTGAGAGTTATTGGTGTTGGTAAGAGTTGTGTTGGTGAGGTGTGTGGTGTGAGTTGTTGTGGTGAAGGAGTTATTGTGTTTGTAGAGTTGTGTTGGTGAGAGTTGTGTTGGTGAGAGTTGTGTTGGTGAGAGTTATTGTGTTGGTAAGAGTTGTGTTGGTGAGGAGTGTGTTGGTGAGAGTTGTGTTGGTGAGATTTAATTGTTGTTGGTAAGAGTTGTGTTGGTGAGAGTTGTGTTGGTGTGAGTTATGTGTTGGTAAGAGTTGTGTTGGTGAGAGTTGTGTTGGTGAGAGTTGTGTTGGTGTGAGTTATTGTGTGGTAAGAGTTTGTGTTGGTGAGAGTTGTGTTGGTGGAGAGTTGTGTTGGTGAGAGTTATTGTGTGGTAAGCAGTTGTGTTGGTGAGAGTTGTGTTGGTGAGAGTTGTGTTGGTTGAGAGTTATTGTGTGGTATATGAGTTGTGTTGGTGAGAGTTGTGTTGGTGAGTGTTGTGTTGGTGAGAGTTATTGTGTGGTAAGAGTTGTGTTGGTGAGAGTTGTGTTGGTGAGAGTTGTGTTTGGTGAGAGTTATGGTGTTGGTTAATGAGTTGTGTTGGTGACGATGTTGTGTTGGTGAGAGTTGTGTTTGGTAAGAGTTGTGTTGGTGAGAGTTATTGTGTTGGTAAGAGTTGTGTTGTGAGAGTATTGTGTTGGTAAAGAGTTTGTGTGGTGAGAGTTATTGTGTTGGTAAGGTTGTGGTTTGTGAGAGTTGTGTGGTGAGGTTGTGTTGGTGAGAGTTTATTGTGTTGGTGAGAGTTTTGTGTTGGTGGTTGTGTTGGTGAGAGTTGTGTTGGTGAGAGTTGTGTTGGTGAGAGTTGTGTTGGTGAGAGTATTGTGTTGGTGAGAGTTATTGTGTTGGTGAGAGTTGTGTTGGTAGAGAGTTATTATGTTGGTGAGAGTTATTGTTGTTGGTAAGAGTTGTTTGCTGGTGAGAGTTGTTGTTGGTGAGAGTTGTGGTGGGAGAGTTGTGTGGTGAGCGTTGTGTTGGATGTGAGAGTTGTGTTGGTGAGAGTTATGTGTGGCGAGAGTTTTGTGTTGGTTGAAGATGTTGGTGAGTGTTGCTTGTTGGTGAGTTAGAGTGTTGTGTTAGTGATAATTTTGTATGGTGGAGCGTTTTGTGTTGGTGAAAGTTTTAGTGAAGGTGTTGGTGAGAGTTTTAGTAGTTGGTGAAAGTATTAGTGAAGGTGTTGGTGAGAGTTTTGTGTTGGTGAAAGTATTAGTGAAGGTGTTGGTGAGAGTTTTGTGTTTGGTTGAAAGTATTTAGTGAAGTGTTTGGTGAGAGTTTTGTGTTGGTGAAAGGTATTAGTGAGGTGTTGGTGAGAGTTTTGTGTTGGTGAAAGTATAGTGAAGGTGGCTGTTGGTGAGTAGTTTGTGTGTTGTTGTGAAAGTATTAAGTGAAGGGGTTGGTGAGTGTTTTGTGTTGGTGAAAGTTCATAGTGAAGTGTTGGTGAGTGTTTTGTAGTTGGTGAAAGTATTTAGTGAAGGTGTTGGGTAGAGTTTTGGGTTTGGGAATTGTTTTAACTTAATACCTCCTTCTTGCCACACCGTCTCTGCCCACACCGTCCTGCCCACACCCGTCTCTGCCCACACCCGTCTCTGCCCACACCCGTCTCTGCCCACACCCGTCTCTGCCCACACCCGTCTCTGCCCACACCCGTCTCTGCCCACACCCGTCTCTGCCCACACCCGTCTCTGCCCCACACCCGTCTTGCCCACACCCGTCTCTGGCCCACACCCGTCTTGCCCTCCCCCGTCTCTGCCCACACCCGTCTCTGCCCACACCCGTTCTGCCATACAAGTCTCTGCCCACACCCGTCTTGCCCACACCAGTTCTCTGCCCACACCCGTCTTGCCCACCCCGTCTCTGCCCACAACCGTCTCTGCCCACCCCGTCTCTGCCACACCCAGTCTCTGCCCACCACCAGTCTCTGCCCACACCGTCTCTGCCCTCACCCGTCTCGCCCTCTCCCGTCTCTGCCCACACCCGTCTCTGCCCACACCCGTCTCTGCCCACACCGTCTCTGCCACACCGTCTCTGCCACACCTGTATGGCCCTCACCCGTCTCTGCCACACCCCGTCTTCTGCACACGTCTCTGCCACACCGTCTCTGATGCCACACCCGTCTCTGCCCACACCCGGTCTCGACACACCCGTCTCTGCCCACAACCGTCTCTGACCACGCCCGTCTCTGCCTCGCCCTCTCTGCCAAGCCCGTCTCTGCCCACACCCCGTATCTGCCTCACCCGCCTCTGCCCACTCCCGTCTCTGCCCAACCCGTCTCTGCCCACACCCGTCTCTGCCCACACCCGTCTCTGCAACACTCCCTCTCTGCCCACACCGTCTCTGCCACACCCGTCTCTGCCCACACCCGTCTCCTGCCCACACCCGTCTCTGCCCACACCGTCTCTGCCCAACCGTTCTGCCCTCACCCGTTCTCTGCCCACGCCCGTCTTGCCCACACCCGTGTTGCCCACACCAGTCTCTTCCCAAACCCGTCTCTGCCCACGCCCGTTCTGCCCTCACCCTTCTCTGCCACAACCCGCTCTGCCACACCCGTCATGCCCACACGTCTCTGCCCACACCCTTCTCTGCCACCACCCGCCTCTGCCCCACCCGTCTCTGCCCACACCGTCTGCCCACACCCGTCTGCCCACACCGTCTCTGCCCACACTAGTTTCTGCTAACACTTAGTTTTGCTCACACTAGCTTCTGCACACACTGTTCTGCCCACTTTAGCATCTCCCACACTAGTTTCTGCCCACATCTTGCATCTGCGCCACACTAGCATCTGCCACATTAGTTTCTGCCCACCTAGCCTTCGGCCCACTCTTGCTCATACCCACACTAGCTTCTGCCACACTAGCTTCTGCCCACACTAGAATCTGCCCACACTAGTTTCTGCCCACACTAGCATCTACCCACACTAGCATCTACCCACACTAGTTTCTGCCCACACTAGCATCTACCCACACTAGTTTCTGCCCACACTAGCATTGCCCACACTAGTTTCTGCCCACTACTAGCATCTTCCACACTGTTTCTGGCCACACTAGCATCTACCCACACTAGTTTCTGCCCACACTAGCATATGCTCACACTAGTTTCTGCCTACACTAGCTTCTGCCCACACTAGCATCTACCAACACTAGTTTTTGCAAACACTAGTTTCTGCCCACACTAGCATCTGCCCACACTAGTTTCTGCCCACACTAGCATCTACCCACACTAGCTTCTGCCCACACTAGTTTCTGCCCACACTAGTTTTTGCAAACTCTAGTTTCTGCCCACACTAGCATCTGCCCACACTAGTTACTGCCACATGGCCTTCTGCCTCACTAGGCTTCTGCCCACACTAGCATCTGCCACTCACTAGTTTCTGCCCCACTAGCTTCTGCCCACACTAGCACCTGCACAACACTAGTTTTACCCACACTAGCATCTGACCCACACTAGCTTTCTACCCTCACTAGCTTCGCACACACTAGCTTTTGCCCACATTAGCAATTGCCCACACTAGCTTTGCCCACACTTGCTTCTGCCCAACTTGCTTCTGCTCACACTAGGTTTCTGCCTCCCACACTAGCATCTCCCACCACTAGTTTCTGCCCACACTAGCACTTCCCTCACTAGCTTCTGCCCACACTAGAATCTGCCCACACTAGCTTCTACCCACACTAGCTTCTGCCCACACTAGCTTCTGCCCACACTAGCTTCTGCCCACACTAGCATCTGCCCTTCACTAAGCTTTGCCCCAACACTAGCTTCTGCCCACACTAGCTTCACCCCACACTAGTTTCTGCCCACACTAGCTTCTGCCCACACTAGCATCTGCCTCCACTAGCTTCTGCCCACACTAGCTTCTGCCCACACTAGCTTCTGCCCACACTAGCATCTGCCCACACTAGCTTCTGCCCACACTAGCTTCTGCCCACACTAGCTTCTGCCCACACTAGCTTCTGCCCACACTAGCATCTGTCCACACTGCCTTTGCCTCACATAGCATCTGCCCACTAGCATCTGCCCAACCACTAGCTTCTGCCCACACTAGCATCTGCACACACTTGCTTCTGCCCACACTAGCTTCTGCCCACACTAGCATCTGCACACACTAGCTTCTCCCCACACTAGCTTCTGCCCACACTAGCATCTGCCACACACTAGCTTCTGCCCACACTAGCTTCTGCCCACACTAGCTTCTGCCCATACTAGCATCTACCCACACTAGCTTCTGCCCACACTAGCTTCTGCCCACACTAGCTTCTGCCCACACTAGTTTCTGCCCACACTAGCATCTGCCCACACTAGCATCTGCCCACACTAGCTTCTGCCCACACTAGCATCTGCACCACACTAGCTTCTGCCCACACTAGCTTCTGCCCACACTAGCATCTGCACACTTAGTTTATCCCACACTCAGCTTCTGCCCCATTGCTTTCTGCTCACACTAGCTTCTCCCCAAACTGGCTTCTGCCAACTCTAGCATCTGCCCACACTGCCTTCTGCCACACACTATAGCATTGCCCCACACTTGCATCTGCCCACTCTAGCTTCTGCCCACACTAGCTCTGCACACCACTAGCTTCTTCCCCACTAATGGCTTCTGCCCACACTAGCATTGCCCACTTAGCTTCTGCCACACTAGCCATCTGCCAACTAGCATCTGCCCACTCTAGCTTCTGCCACATAGCATCTGGTCAACACTAGCATCTGCTATCTAGCTTATGCCCACACTAGCATCTGCCCACAACTAGACATTCTGCCACACACTTAGCATCTGCCCTCACTAGCATCTGCCCACTCTTGCATCTGACACACTTCATCTGCCCACACTAGCATCTGCCCACACTAGCTTCTCCCCACACTAGCTTCTGCCCACACTAGCTTCTGCACACACTAGCTTCTCCCCACACTAGCTTCTGCCCACACTAGCATCGCACACATAGCTTCTCCCTCAGCTTCTGCTCACATAGCTCCTTTCCCCACACTAGCTTTGCCACACTAGCATCTGCACACACTTGCTTCTCCCACACTGCTTTCTGCCCACATAGCATCTGACACACTAGCTTCTCCCCACAACTAGCTTTGCCCACACTAGCATCTGCACACACTAGCTTCTCCCCACACTAGCTTCTGCCCACACTAGCATCTGCACACACTAGCTTCTCCCCACACTAGCTTCTGCCCACACTAGCATCTGCACACACTAACTTCTCCCAACACTAGCTTCTGCCCCACACCACTATCACAAGTCAATTCTAGTCCAGTGACTGACCTGAATGAAGAGGCTGTTACATGGTGGTTAGCGTTTATCACTAATTCCTGTTTAATATTTGTAATTACGTCACTTTTCAAGTCACACTGTATTCAATAGCTATAATTATAACCATAATTTTTAAAAGGGTTGAAGAGTAAGCCAGTGGGAAGCCTCGTCAGAATGACCAAAAACCTCCAGCTGAGGGTATCATATCGTAAGACAGCGTCAGGAAACACTTGTCCTGTTTCTGACTAACCTAACCCTACTAACTAACCGAACCTAACCTAGCCTAACCTAACCTAACCTAACCTAACCTACCTAACCTAACCTAACCATACCTTCTTACCTAATCTAACCACACCAAACTTACCTCCTAACTAACCGAACCTAACCTAACTTACCTAATCTAACCCAACCAAACTTACCTAACTAACCTAACCTAACCTAACGTTTCCTAACCTAAACCTAACCTAATCCTAAACTACCTAACCTAACCTAACCTAACCTAACTTACCTAACCTTACCTATCCTAACCGAACCTACCTATCAACCTATACTAACCTATTCCTAACACTTAATTAACTAATCTAACCCAACCTAACTTACCTAACCTAACCTAACCCAACCTAACTTACATAACTACTAACCTATCCTAACTTACGTAATACATAACCTAACCTACCCTAACCTAACCGATCCTATAACCTAACCTAAACCTAATAACCTAACTAACCACCTAACCTTTACCTAACCTAACCTTAACCCAACTAACTTACCTAACCTAACCATAACCTAACCTAACTTACGTAACAATAACCTACATAACCTAACCTACCTAACCGAACCTAACCTATCCCTAACCTAACTTTCCTAACCTAACCTCCCATAACCTATCCTAACCTAATCCTAACCTACTATACCTAAACCTATCCTAACCTATACCTAACCTATCCGAATATCCTAACCTTACCTAATCGTTTTCTTGTAAAATCTCCTTAACCTGGTTTACTATAGGTGTTTTAAATTAATCTTCTTAGGTGTGATCTAACAAAGATGTTCCAGTGCTTATATGTCAAATTCAGGTGTGTTTTGTTCGTGTGAGATGTTTATATGTTTTCTTATATGTACATATGGGATTCTATTGCAGGTGTTCCGAGTACACACACATTCTGTATTCACATAGGTTATATATGTGGGTTTCTCACACATGATTCCCATTTTATTTCTAGTTTTCGTTAAGATAACTACTATGCTTTGTTTACTACTATGTATATCATTGCTGTTATTTCTACCTATCATTACTACTACTAATGTCATTACTATATTACTACTACCACACCGCTACGACTAATATCTTCACTACTACTACTACTACATCACTACTACTATACTACTACTACCCACCACTACTACTACTAGCATCACTACTATATTACTATATTACTACCACCACTACTATTACATCCACTAGTCTTCTACTTCTCAACTCCACTTCCTGCTTGTATTTTTATATCTCTCTTCCCTGCTCTCCTGTGTATATGTACTGGCTCCCTTACCTCTTGGAGTTAGATGTGACTAGATAATAGCCAGAGCGAACGTCGTTATAAGTTTCTCTTCTCCTAATGAGCGGGTTATTTGTGTAGTCAAGTTCATCGGTTTGTGCCTCTTTCTTCTTTATATTACGTCTAGAAGTGACCAGTTTAGGTTAGATTGTCCTTTCGTATAAGATTTTTGATTCAGATTTTGCAACCTAATGGCTTCTAGTTTATTTTGTACCTCATATCATCCTGTGGATGGTTGTGGCTTAGTTTATGTGTTACCTCATATCCATCCTGTGGATGGTAGTGGTTGTTTATTGGGTACCTCATATCCATCCTGTGGATGGTTGTGGCTAGTATATTGTGTACCTCATATCCATCTGTGGATGGTAGTGGCTAGTTTATTAGTGTACCTCATATCATCTGTGGATGGTGTGGCTAGGTGTTATTGTGCACCTCATACCAAACCTATCTGTATGATGGCAGTGCCTAGTTTACTGTGTACCTCATTTCCATCCTGTGGATGGTAGTGGCATAGTTTATTGTGTACTCATATCCATCCTGTGGATGGTAGTGGCTAGTTTATTGTGTACTCATAATCCATCCTGAGGATGGTAGTGGCTAGTTTTTTTGTGTTTACCTCATATCATCCTGTGGATGGATAGTGGCTAGTTTATTGTGTTACCTCATTCCATACTTGTGGATGGTAGTAGTGGCTAGTTTAATTGTGTACCTATTTCATCTGGTGGATGTAGTGGCTAGTTTATTGTGTACCTCATATCCATCCTGTGGATGGTAGTGGCTAGTTTATTGTGTACCTCATATCCATCCTGTGGATGGTAGTGGGCATAGTCTAGGTTTATTGTGTACCTCATATCCATCCTGTGGATGGTAGTGGCTAGTTTATTGTGTACCTCATATCCATCCTGTGGATGGTAGTGGCTAGTTTATTGTGTACCTCATATCCATCTTGTGGACGGTAGCACAAGAGCATATGTATTCACTATAGGCCTAGGAACTAGACCCCAAAAGGGTTATCAGGAGTGCATCTGGATTTATATCTACTGTTCACTTATCTGTTACAAGTAAATTTATTAATTTGCTTATTATGCCGTATAAGTAACCAATTATTGAATATTTAATAAGTTGATTAAAGGTCGTGCTATGTGACTGACCAAGGTATGTAAGAAATTAGTCACATACGAAACACCGGGGTATCTTTATTGTGGAAACGTTTCGCCACACAGTGACTTCATCAGTCCAATGTGATACCACCTACGACTGCTTCGTCCCACCTGTCTACAGGGAGGGACTGATTATCTCAAACTCCTTCTGGTCTTCAACCATTCTTCTTTGAATTGGACTGATGAAGCCATTGTGTGGCCAAACTCTTCCACAGTAAAATACCTAAGTGTTGCACATGTGTAATTGATCAACCTGTCGGTATGACTTAAGAAATCGTAATGACACGATTGCAAATAAACCATACCCCCGGCCGGGATTGAACTCGCGGTCAGAGAGTCTCAAAACTCCAGCCCGTCGCGTTAGCCACTAGACCAGCTATCCACAATAAGATTCATCCAACTAGGTATATTTCTGCTACCATGGAGGTTAACATAGCCACCACTGTGACCAAAATGACAAGTTTTACAGACAATCTCCAGCTTAGGTGGCCGTGACGAACTTCTAGCTCAAGTCCTTCTGCCGTCTGTAAAACTTCATTTTGTGGTCACATGGTCCTATTTTTAACCTTCGAGTGGTAGACATATACCTAGTTGGATGGAATCTTATTGGCTAGCTGGTTAGTGCAACGTGGAAGAGGCTGAGTTTTTAGACTCTGACCGCGGGTTCAATCCTGGCCGGGTGTATGGTTTAACCTGTCGGTAGTCTGAAGCGTTGCCTACAACTATGTGAGGTTATCACTGTTTTAAATACGTTCATTACTCATCCCATTTACTGAAAAATATTATTCCTGAAACGTATGGAAGAAGACGCTTATGTCCAGTTCAGGACGTTTGTGAGGGGTGTAGGTTCCTGTTGGTGAGGGTGTAGGTTCCTGTTGGTGAGGGTAGGTATTCCTGTTGGTGAGGGTGTAGGTTCCTGTTGGTGAGGGTGATGGTGTGGGCTCCTGCTGGTGCTGGTGAGGGTGTATGTTCCTATTGGTGTTGGTGAGGTTCTAGGTTCATGCTGGTGTTGGTGAGAGTATAGGTTCCTGCAGGTGTTGGTGAGAGTGTAGGTTCCTGCAGGTGTTGGTGAGAGTGTAGGTTCCTGCAGGTGTTGGTGAGAGTGTGGGTTTCCCTGCAGGTGTTGGTGAGAGTGTAGGTTCCTGCTGGTGTTGGTGAGAGTGTAGGTTCCTGCTGGTGTTGGTGAGAGTGTAGGTTCCTGCTGGTGTTGGTGAGTGTAGGTTCCTGCTGGTGTTGGTGAGTGTAGGTTCCTGCTGGTGTTGGTGAGAGTATAGGTTCCTGCTGGTGTTGGTGAGAGTGTAGGTTCCTGCTGGTGTTGTGAGAGTATAGGTTCCTGCTGGTGTTGGTGAGAGTATAGGTTCCTGTGGTGTTGGTGAGGTATAGGTTCCTGCTGGTGTTGGTGAGAGTGTAGGTTCCTGCATGGTGTTGGTGAGAGTGTAGGTTCCTGCTGGTGTTGGTGAGAGTATAGGTTCCTGCTGGTGTTGGTGAGAGTATAGGTTCCTGCTGGTGTTGGTGAGAGTATAGGTTCCTGCTGGTGTTGGTGAGAGTGTAGGTTCCTGCAGGTGTTGGCGAGAGTGTACGTTCCTGCAGGTGTTGGTGAGAGTGTAGGTTCCTGCAGGTGTTGGTGAGAGCGTAGGTTCCTGCAGGTGTTGGTGAGAGTATAGGTTCCTGCTGGTGTTGGTGAGAGTATAGGTTCCTGCTGGTATTGGTGAGTGTAGGTTCCTGCTGGTGTTGGTGAGAGTATAGGTTCCTGCTGGTGTTGGTGAGAGTATGGTTTCCTGCTGGTGTTAGTGAGATGTAGGTTCCTGCAGGTGTTGGTGAGAGTGTAGGTTCCTGCTGGTGTTGGTGAGAGTATAGGTTCCTGCTGGTGTTGATGAGAGTATAGGTTCCTGCTGGTGTTGGTGAGAGTGTAGGTTCCTGCTGGTGTTGGTGAGAGTGTAGGTTCCTGCTGGTGTTGGTGAGTGCAGGTTCCTGCTGGTGTTGGTGAGTGTAGGTTCCTGCAGGTGTTGGTGAGAGTATAGGTTCCTGCTGGTGTTGGTGAGAGTGTAGGTTCCTGCTGGTGTTGGTGAGAGTATAGGTTCCTGCTATTGTTGGTGAGAGTATAGGTTCCTGTTGGTGTTGGTGAGAGTGTAGGTTCCTGCTTGTGTTGGTGAGAGTATAGGTTCCTGCTGGTGTTGGTGAGAGTGTAGGTTCCTGCTGGTGTTGTTTGAGAGTATAGGTTCCTGCTGGTGTTGTTGGTGAGATGTGTAGGTTCCTGCTGGTGTTGGTGAGTGTAGGTTCCTGCTGGTGTTGGTGAGTGTAGGTTCCTGCTGGTGTTGATGAGAGTATAGGTTCCTGCTGGTGTTGGTGAGAGTGTAGGTTCCTGCTTGTGTTGGTGAGAGTATAGGTTCCTGCTGGTGTTGGTGAGAGTGTAGGTTCCTGCTGGTGTTGATGAGAGTATAGGTTCCTGCTGGTGTTGGTGAGAGTGTAGGTTCCTGCTGGTGTTGGTGAGTGTAGGTTCCTGCTGGTGTTGGTGGAGTGTAGGTTCCTGCTGGTGTTGATGAGAGTATAGGTTCCTGCTGGTGTTGGTGAGAGTGTAGGTTCTTGCTGGTGTTGATGAGAGTATAGGTTCCTGCTGGTGTTGGTGAGAGTGTAGGTTCCTGCTGGTGTTGGTGAGAGTGTAGGTTCCTGCTGGTGTTGGTGAGAGTGCAGGTTCCTGCTGGTGTTGTGAGTGAAAGGTTCCTGCTGGTGTTGGTGAGAGTATAGGTCCTGCTGGTGTTGGTGAGAGTGTTAGGTTCCTGCTGGTGTTGGTGAGATAGTAGGTTCCTGCTGGTGTTGGTGAAGGTGTAATTAGCTCTGAGAGTCTTGTTGCTCCAAGTATGTGTGTTGTGTGTATATACACCCGTGATTGGCACAGCCAACACCAACACAGACGGCACACAACCCCCTCTGCTCGACATACATACATACATACATACATACGTACATACATACATACATACATTCATATTATTTCAAGAAATGGACGGGATTCGAATATGATTGGCAAGTGCTAACTCTTTCTGTCACCTGTGGTTTGAGGTGCGTTTCTTCCAGTCCCCTTCAGTTTCCAACCCTCTCTCTCCCTCTCACTATCCCACGCCTCGTCTATTACTTTTCACTTATATCTTCTTTTATGAAACATACCATTAAGGATCC
Organism: Cherax quadricarinatus; assembly: GCF_026875155.1. Classification (NCBI taxonomy): domain Eukaryota; kingdom Metazoa; phylum Arthropoda; class Malacostraca; order Decapoda; family Parastacidae; genus Cherax; species Cherax quadricarinatus. Next base: position 6,973,556 of record NC_069493.1, read on the forward strand.
TCATTAGTCTTAGGTACCGTATTTCGCGACTTATAAGACGCGACTTATAAGACTTTAGTTTCAGTGGCTCGGCTTCGGACGTAACTGGGAGAGTTACAATCCACCCCAGACTTATACCTCCTGTCTCTGACCTTCAGTTTATAAGACGCAGGCTGATTTTTGGAGACAGTCTATGGAAAATAATGCGTCCAATAAGCCGCAAAATACGATTGTAATAAGTGCAACACACGGACATTGAACGACTGTATTGAATATATAGAATACTAGACAGGGACTCAACCTGCATTCCAACCTTGTCACGATTGTGTCGTTAAATCCTGTTATAAGGAATAAAAAGCCACGATACCGTGACTGGAAAATATATATATATATATTTTTATATATATATAAAATAATATATATATATATATATATATATATATATATATATATATATATATATATATATATATATATATATATATATATATATATATATATATATATATATATATATATTTTATATATATATATATATATATATTATATATATATATATATATATATATATATAACTCGTACTTGAAATAAAACTGATGACAATGTTTCGGTCCGACTTGGACCATTAACTAGTAACACAGTTAACAGTTAACACCATTAACTAGTCACACAGTATGACTAATTAATGGTCCAAGTTGGACTGAAACGACGTCATTACTTTCATTCTCCCATGTGCTGGTTATTTGTATCCTATTGTAAGCTATATGGCACTATAGTAACAGTGTTGAGCCTAGTATTAACGAGGACCCAGGTTCGAGTTCCCTCTCAGTATTATGCTTATTCTTCTAGTTGTCGTGCAGCAAAAGTTTCCTTAAGCTGCGGAGCCTCCAGAACTTTTTAAAAGTATAAATCGACCACACTCCACCATCTTCTATCAAAGTCTCCCCGACACACACGTCAAGAGATGCTCTGCATTAGATGTTGCACATCAATACTGCTCAGGAAGCCTGGCCGGGTGGTGGAAGGGGGCAGGGGTGTTGCTGGGGGCAGGGGGTGTTGCTTTGGGAGGGTAGGGTCAATACCCTACTCGTCCCCAGCAGTTGGAAAGGTGAACGAGAGTGATGGAGTTGCGAGGTCGGGGTAAAGAAGTGGGTGATGGCGAGCACTTGGATGGTTGAATGTTGGTGGACATATAGCCCCCACCTCTGGACTACGTCGACCTCTAAAATCATCCTGGCAGACCAGTTTTGAAGACCATACCTGACGTACCACGTACAAAACGGGTTGGGTTTGAACACATTGCAGATGAGTTCGCAAAACTTCAGGCCAGTGCATTAACCACTGGGCCAGCTGGCTACAATAATGTTCATCCAACTAGGTATATTGGTATACACCATAGTGAGGTTAGCATGGGCCACCACTATGACCATGTTGCATGCAAAGAGCATGTTAAATTTTATTTGGCATATGTCACACTTCCATATAGGCTGCCTCCCAACCAGCAAACTGGTTGCTAAGGATTTAAAGATCGGTTGGGTACCCGTCGTTAAATCAGTACTTAGTTCATTGGCCAATCACAAGCAAGCCCACCAAAGCTGCAGCAACACTTGTGCCAAGCAAATTGACAGACTTGCCTAGCTGCTGGTTGAGCACAGTGCACACTCTCTGGCTTCTGCTTTGCCATCTGTCACTGTGGTGCACATTTACAGTTTCTATCTGTACATATTGTACATGTACATAGTGTACATACCTGTAGGTATCTGGTAAAAGCAAATGCAGCTAGTCCTCCACTTTCGCGAACTTCAAACACTCACGAATGCCCAGCTGCCCAGTTTTCATGTGTTTTATGTTAAGTTTTCACGTGTTTTATGATTGTTCGTGGCTCAATAAGTTATGGAAGCAGTATTGTTAGGCTAAGTAAATGCTATTATTATATTTCCCTACATATTTCTGCACCAAACATTTGCAAAATTTCAAGATTCGCGAGGTTCTTGATCCCCTCACCTAGCGAATGTGGAGGGCCTCTTGTATACATTACGGTTTACTGTTGAGATTTATTTACTCCGTATTCCCATTACGACCAGGTCTCACACGCCATTCATTACCTGTGTTTGTAATAGACCACAAATGCAAGTGTTTACATATGAATCTCCTGCCAGCGTGATTACGCACTGACCAGGAGTTTTACGACCCCCACCCGTTCCATGTTTCTTTTTTCCCCTAGGAGCATCCATTTCCAGGGTTATGCCTCTCTGGGATCTCATTAGAAAGGTCTTTAGGATGTTAACTCCTGAACGATGCCTCACAAACCCAGCCTGCCCCGGGTACCTCATTACTATTGAGTTATCTGTGTGATCTTATTGCATCTCTGAGTCTTACTGTGCATATCTTGCGCAGTACACAAATAACCCACACATAGGAGAGAGCAGCTTACGACTTTGTAAATGGTTCAAGTCGGACCAAAACGTCGTCGTAAGCTCCTCTCTATGTGCGGGTCATTTGTGTATTGTTCCAGTCACGACATTGTACCTTTTTGTTATATCTTGCACAGTCTGCCGTTGCTCTCATAAGAAGTAATTTCAGTGTGCAGAATTGGAACCAGTTTCTTCAGCTTCAAGACTGGTTATCTGGGCTTAAAACTTGTCGACTTTTTAGACAGTCATTAAGGCTGCATGTCACCTGTTCTCTCTTCTAGTCAGGAATACCTTAATCCACAAATTAGTCATTAAAATATACTCTTAGTATAGAGAAAGATCGCAGTCAGCAGGACTCGATACTACTACTGAGAGACGGGCAAGGTTCCCAGGCAACTCTCTTATTCACTCAGCCACAAAATGCCTCGTTAGTATATTTGCACTGAGGAAGGTGCACCTCTCACTGTATATAATACATGGCCTCATTTATCCTTAGTGAAATATATCCTTCTCTCCTCTGCTCCAGGGAGTAGTCTGGGAGATGTAATGTTCCAGTAATTTAGCTGATTGAATTTATACAGAGAATAATGATTCTTTGTACGTTCTTGAGATCTGTGATCTTGTCTTGAGATCTGTGATCTTGTCTTGAGATCTGTGATCTTGTCTTGAGGTCTGTGATCTCGTCTGCCTCAAGATATTATTCTGCATTAGTATTCCAGTGTATAGAGAATAAGTGCTTACTTTGACTGATGTTTCTTGTAAAGGTACCTGTTATAAAGGTACCTGTTGCGGAGGTATCTGCTATGTAGGTACCTGTTACGGAGATATCTGCTATGTAGGTACCTGTTACGGAGATATCTGCTATGTAGGTACCTGTTACGGAGGTATCTGTTATGTAGGTATCTGCTATGTAGGTACCTGTTACGGGGGTACCTGCTAGGTAAGTACCTGTTACGGAGGTACTTGTTACGGGGGTACCTGCTTTGTAGGTACCTGTTACAGGGGTACCTGCTTTGTAGGTACCTGTTACGGAGGTACCTGGTATGTACCTGGTAGGTACCTGCAATGTAGTACCTGTTACGGAGGTACCTGGTATGCAGGTGCCTGTTATGGAAGTACCTGCTATGTAGGTACCTGTTATGGAGTACCTGCTATGTAGGTACCTGCTATGGGGTACCTGTTACGGAGGTACCTGCTATGTATGTACCTGTTATGGGGTACCTGCTATGTAGATACCGGTTACGGAGGTACCTGCTATGTAGGTTCCTGTTTATGGGGTACCTGCTATGTAGGTACCTGTTACGTAGGCACCTGTTATGGGGTACCTGCTTTGTAGGCACCTGTTATGGAGGTACCTGCTATGTAGGTACCTGTTATAAAGGTACCTGCTATGTAGGTACCTGTTACGGGGTACCTGCTATGTAGGTACCTGTTACGGGGGTACCTGCTATGTAGGTACCTGTTACGGGGGTACCTGCTATGTAGGTACCTGTTATAAAAGTACCTGCTATGTAGGTACCTGTTATAAAAGTACCTGCTATGTAGGTACCTGTTACGGGGTACCTGCTTTGTAGGTACCTGTTACGGAGGTACCTGCTTTGTAGGTACCTGTTACGGAGGTATCTGCTACGTAGGTACCTGTTACGGAGGTACCTGCTATGTAGGTACCTGTTACGGGGGTACCTGCTATGTAGGTACCTGTTATGGGGGTACCTGCTATGTAGGTACCTGTTACGGGGGTACCTGCTATGTAGGTACCTGCTATAAAATTACCTGCTATGTAGGTACCTGTTACGGGGTACCTGCTTTGTAGGTACCTGCTACGGAGGTACCTGCTTTGTAGGTATCTGTTACGGAGGTATCTGCTATGTAGGTACCTGTTACGGAGGTACCTGCTATGTAGGTACCTGTTACGGGGGTACCTGCTATGTAGGTACCTGTTACGGGGGTACCTGCTATGTAGGTACTGTATTAGGAGTACCTGCTATGTAGGTACCTGTTACGGGGGTACCTGCTATGTAGGTACCTGTTACGGGGGTACCTGCTATGTAGGTACCTGTTACGGGGGTACCTGCTATGTAGGACCTGCTATAAAAGTACCTGCTACGTAGGTACCTGTTACGGGGGTACCTGCTATGTAGGTACCTGTTACGGGGGTACCTGCTATGTAGGTACCTGCTATAAAAGTACCTGCTATGTAGGTACCTGTTACGGGGGTACCTGCTATGTAGGTACCTGTTACGGGGGTACCTGCTATGTAGGTACCTGTTATAAAAGTACCTGCTATGTAGGTACCTGTTATAAAAGTACCTGCTATGTAGGTACCTGTTACGGAGGTACCTGCTACGTAGGTACCTTTTTACGGGGTACCTGCTATGTAGGTACCTGTTACGGAGGTACCTGCTATGTAGGACCTGCTATTAGATACCTGTTACGGGGTACCTGCTAAAAAAAGTACCTGCTATGTAGGTACCGTTACGGAGGTACCTGCTACGTAGGTACCTGTTACGGAGGTACCTGCTACGTAGGTACCTGTTACGGAGGTACCTGCTACGTAGGTACCTGTTACGGGGTACCTGCTGTAGGTCCCTGTTACGGGGGGTACCTGCTATGTAGGTACCTGTTCCCGGGAGTACCTGCTATGTAGGTCCTGTTACGGGGGTACCTGTATGTAGGTACCTGTTACGGGGGTACCTGCTATGTAGGTACCTGTTACGGGGGTACCTGCTATGTAGGTACCTGCTATAAAAGTACCTGCTATGTAGGTACCTGTTACGGGGGTACCTGCTATGTAGGTACCTGTTACGGGGGTACCTGCTATTGGGTACCTGCTATAAAAGTACCTGCTATGTAGGTACCTGTTACGGGGGTACCTGCAATGTAGGTACCTGTTACGGGGGTACCTGCTAATGTAGGTACCTGTTATAAAAGTACCTCTATGTAGGTACCTGTTATAAAAGTACCTGCTATGTAGGTACCTGTTACGGAGGTACCTGCTACGTAGGTACCTGTTACGGGGGTACCTGCTATGTAGGTACCTGTTACGGAGGTACCTGCTATGTAGGTACCTGCTATGTAGATACCTGTTACGGGGGTACCTGCTATAAAAGTACCTGCTATGTAGGTACCTGTTACGGAGGTACCTGCTACGTAGGTACCTGTTACGGAGGTACCTGCTACGTAGGTACCTGTTACGGAGGTACCTGCTACGTAGGTACCTGTTACGGGGGTACCTGCTATGTAGGTACCTGTTACGGGGGTACCTGCTATGTAGGTACCTGCTATAAAAGTACCTGCTATGTAGGTACCTGTTACGGAGGTACCTGCTACGTAGGTACCTGTTACGGAGGTACCTGCTACGTTAGGTTACCTGTTACGGGGGCCCCTGCTATGTAGGTAACCTTTTTACGGAGGTACCTGCAAATGTAGGTACCTTTTAACAGGGGTACCTGCTATGTAGATCCCCTGTTACGGGGGTACCTGCTATAAAAGTACCTGCTATGTAGGTACCTGTTACGGAGGTACCTGCTACGTAGGTACCTGTTACGGGGGTACCTGCTATGTAGGTACCTGTTACGGAGGTACCTGCTATGTAGATACCTGTTACGGGGGTACCTGCTATAAAAGTACCTGCTATGTAGGTACCTGTTACGGAGGTACCTGCTACGTAGGTACCTGTTACAGGGGTACCTGCTTTGTAGGTACCTGTTACGGAGGTACCTGCTACGTAGGTACCTGTTACGGGGGTACCTGCTATGTAGGTACCTGTTACGGAGGTACCTCTTACGGGGATAACTGCTATGTAGGTGCCTGTTATGAAGGTACTTATTATGCAGCAAATCTACTACCCCAGGATCATTCACTTTCTAGCTGACGATCTGTAATATTCTCCGTAACGAATTAACTAGTACAGTGGACCCCCGGTTAACGATCACCTCCAAATGCGACCAATTATGTACGTGTATTTATGTAAGTGCGTTTGTACGTGTATGTTTGGGGGTCTGAAATGGACTAATCAACTTCACAATATTCCTTATGGGAAAAAATTCGGTCAGTGCTGGCACCTGAACATACTTCTGGAGTGAAAAAATATCGTTAACCGGGGGTCCACTGTATTTGATTTCCTTGAACATCGTGTTTTCTGTCTCCCTCTGGAGACTTAGATGATGACTGCATAAAGTTGTATATGTATTACCTGGAGACCTGGAGTTTACCTGGAGAGAGTTCCGGGGGTCAACGCCCCCGCGGCCAGGTCTGTGACCAGGCCTCCTTAGGTCAGTGTCCCAGGATGCGACCCACACCAGTCGACTAACACCCAGGTACCCATTTTACTGATGGGGAACATAGACAACAGGTGGATAGAAATACGTCCAATGTTTCTACTCTGGCTGGGAATCGAACCCGGACCCTCACCGTGTGAAGCCAGAGCGTTAACCACCAGGCCACCAGAGCCTGTGATGTACAGTACCGACAATGTCTTGCACAGTTTGTCGTGCCGTTTCTCTCATAAGAAGTAATTTCAGTGTGTATATAGACATGTCTAATTCTTTTTTTTGTCGACATTTTATGCCATACGTATACCACCTGTCAGACACTGCAACATCATGGAATCTTGGTTTAGAGGACATTTCCGACCCGTCCCTTGGGTATGACCTACTTCCACTGTGGAATCCAGTTTACCAGTGACAGTCTCTTAGTCTGCTACCCGTCCCTTACCACCTGACGCCAGTATATAAACGCCAGCCTTCTTGCCAGTGCTCCAGAGTCTTCAAGACTACGGTCCTCTTCACCAACTCCAAGACTGAGGGACTGATTACCACACTTTTGTATATAGCTCTTCTGTCTTCCAATTATACCCTTGAATTTGTATTGATAAATCCAGTGGTTGGCGAAACGTCTACAATACAGATACCCAAATGTTGCACGTGTGTAATTCTTCATTACCATTACTTCAACTTGCAGGTTTGCTGTGTCCTCGATAGACGTCACTTATGCTAAGTAACATCTGTGAAGGCTGTTACTGCTTAGCGTCACATTTGGAATCCAAGGATCTGGGACTGATTACCTCAAACTCATCTTCTGTTACGCAGTGACATGCAGAAACTGAGTATACTGAAAGCGGACGTGTATTATTCCCTGAAAGCGAACGCGTTTTATTCCTGTCAGGCAGGCAGTGGCCAGGACAGGAGCAGATGAGACGCGTGTGTAAGTCATCATACGAGACGGGTGGTGACGGGGTAAAGTCATCATACGAGACGGACGGTGATGGGGGTAAAGTCATCATACGAGACGGGTGGTGACGGGGTAAAGTCATCATACGAGACGGGTGGTGACGGGGTAAAGTCATCATACGAGACGGGTGGTGACGGGGGTAAAGTCATCATACGAGACGGGTGGTGACGGGGTAAAGTCATCATACGAGACGGGTGGTGACGGAGTAAAGTCATCATACGAGACGGGTGGTGACGGGGTAAAGTCATCATACGAGACGGATGGTGACGGGGTAAAGTCATCATACGAGACGGATGGTGACGGAGTAAAGTCAGTGGTCAGTCGTCACGTGAGGTCACAGACCCTGAGCTGCTTTGGGGATTAGTGTGGACGGTTACAAAGCATGGCTTGCTTCTGCAGTGTTTTAAAAATTGAGGTTGGAGAGTTGAAGGAGGAGGTCTTGCTTCTCCAGGAGGAGATTAGGAGGCTGAAGGTCCACCTCAATGGGTCTGGGAGAGAGTGTGAGGTGGCTGGAGTTGTGGGGAATGAGGCTTCAAGTGAGGTGCAGTCTGTCTCTCGCTGTGAGGAGGCTACCAGCAGTGAGGTGCAGTCCAGCACCTGCTACAAGTGGCGAGTGGTTCACAGTAATGGAAGGCGCATCAGAGTAAGGAAAGTTAAGAGTGAAGATCTGAAGGTAGGAAATCGCTTCTCTGTTCTTCAGGATGAATGTACTTCAGTGGCCAGTGAAGGTAAGGGTACTACTGCCCCTGCTAATGGAGGTAAGCGCATTCTTGTGGTTGGTGACTCTCAGGTAAGATATATGGACCGTGCTTTTTGTAATAGGAATAAGAAATGAGAGATAGAGTGTGCTTCCCTGGAGCTGGTGTTTGGGGACATTGTCAACAGGCTGGATAATACCCATGTCAGGTAATGGGAACAAGCCCATTATCTGTCTCAGTGCTGGGTGAAATGATATTGGGAAGGGTAGGAGAGAAGAGCTGCTAGATAAGTACAGGTCAGCTATAGATTTCATTAAGTCTAAGGGAGGGATCCCAATCATATGTAGCATCTTGCCTAGAAGGGGAGTAGGAAATGAATGGTTGTCTAGGGCAATTGGTGTAAATTGCTGGCTAGACTGATACTGCAAGGAACTTGCAATCCCATTCATTGACAAACTGGAACAACTTTTATGGCAAACATGATATGTATGCAAGGGATGGGGTACATCTCCTCGGGGGGCTGGGGTGGTTTAGCACTTGCAGACTCGATTGAGAAGGCCATTGGTGAAATGCCTATGATTTTAAACTGATGGAAGATAGAGGTATGGGTTGGTGTGGGAAACAAGCAGGTTGCAACACTTGGGTTGGAAACAGTAAATGTATAAAAGACATTCAGCATGAAGTTATAAATAAAGACAATAGATCAGGTCAGCAGACAAAGGGGGACAGCAGAGGGCAGCAAGGGACTAGCTCCTTAAGGTTTACTATACTAATAGCAGGAGTGTAAGAAATAAGATGACGAGCTAAGATTAATTGCAAGTGCAGGAAACATAGATATTATTGCTATAACAGAGACCTGGCTCAATCTGAAAGATAGAGAGATGCCCTCTGAATGTCACATACAAGGCTATAAATTATTCCACAAATGACAGGGTCACAGGAAAGGTGTGGAGTAGCGATGTATGTCAGAGACAATTTAAATTGTTTTGTTTAGACAAGATATTAAATTAGAAGCGTCAGCCACTGAATCTGTTTGGTTACAGCTTCTCGAGAGCCGAGAAAAACTAATTTTGGGTGGTGTGATTTACAGGGCCCCAAATCTTGATAGGGAGTGCAGTAAACTTCTATGGGACGAAATTCGGAAGGCATCTACATACGAAAATGTTGTGCTAATGGGAGATTTCAACTATAGACAGATTGACTGGGGCAATTTGACAGGAAATTTAGAGTCAGGTGACTTTCTTTATACGATCCAGGATTGTTTTTTAAAACAGTTTGTGACAGAGCCAACTAGGGGAAATAACCTCCTTGACTTGGTTTTGCCAGTAGGGAAACATAATTAATAATCTTGAGGTTAATGATGAGCTTGGGGAAAGTGGGTCACAAATCACCCCAGTTTTAATATATCATGGATTCCCCTAAAAATGGCAATCAAGTCTCCGTCCCTGACTTTCGCTTGGCTGATTTTTATAGGACTGAAAAATTACTTAGGTGGGGTGAACTGGAATGACCTGACTAAGGGTCAGGTAGGTGGTGATGGTTGCCGATATGATGCTTTCCCGGGCATGTTCTAGCTGCCAGTCAAATTATGTTCCAAATAGGGAAATCAGATCAAACAAAAATGATCCTAAATGGATGAACAATAGATTAAAATATCTGATTGGTCAAAAAGAGAGGCAAAATTTTAGGCAAATCAAAAGAGGAGAGGGGCAATTGAGAAATCGATATATTCAGTTAAAGAGAGAAATAAAAAAGGGAATTAGAAAAGCAAAAAGAGATTATGAGGTTAAAGTTGCAAGAGAATCGAAGACTAACCCAAAAGGATTCTTTCAGGTATACAGAAGTAAGATCAGGGACAAGATAGGCCCACTCAAAAGTTCCTCGGTCAGCTTTTCTGACAGTGATAAGGAAATGTTAGAATTTTTAACACATACTTCCTCTCAGTTTTTACACAGAGGATACCAGCGATATTCCAGTAATGATAAATTATGTAGAACAGGACGATAATAAACTGTGCACATTAGGGTCACAAGTGACATGGTCCTTAGGCAAATAGATAAATTAAAAAAAACCTAACAAATCCCAGGCCCTGATGAACTGTATGCAAGGGTTCTAAAGGAAAAGTAAAGAGGAGCTTAGCACCCCTTTGGCTAATCTTTTCAACATATCACTACAAACTGGCATGGGGCCAATAAGTGGAAAATGGCAAATGTGATACCTATTTTCAAAACAGTTGACAGGTCCTTAGCAAACGAATATAGACCAATAAGCCTAACCTCCATAGTGGGAAAATTTATGGAATCAATAATTGCCGAGGCAGTTCGTACCACCTTGAAAAACATAAATTAATCAACGAATCTCAGCATGGTTTTAAAAAGGGGCGTTCCACCCTTTAACGTTTTTTATTAACTTTTTTTCCCCAAAGGGTTTTTGAGGGGGGGTTAATTTCATGGAAATGAATAGATATTGTGTATATGGATTTCAGAAAGGGGCTTTTACAGGGTCCCACACCCAGAGACAATTGGGGAAAAATTTTAAAGCAAAATGGAATGGGAAAGGGGAAAATTTTTTCCTGGATAGGGGCATTTTTGACAAATAGGCAGCAGAGGGTTTGCTAAAGGGGGAAAAAAACAAGTGGGAAGTGTCACGAGGGGGTTTTCCCAAGGGGTCATTGTTGGGCCCCCTGCTGTTCAAAAACTACATAAACGACATAAAATGAGGGCAAAAAGAGCGACATGGGAAAATTTTTGCCATGACACCAAAATGGGCCTTTCAAAATTCCCTTTCTGACAAGGACATTCGAGCACCCCAAAGGAAGTTTTTAATAACTGAGGGCATTTGGTCGAGAAGTGGCAGATGCATTTTAATATAGACAAAGAAAAGTTCAAAATTTTGGACAGGAAAAATAACCATCCCCACATAAAATACTAAAAAAAATTAGATTTTAAATTTTAAGGGATTGCAAAAAAAGGGTTTTTGGAGTTCGGGTTTAAAGCGGGTAATCTGAAACCAAGACAAACAGTGCATAAGTTTTCCCCAATAAACCCTAAAAAAAAATCCTTGGCTTCATATCAAGAAGCTTAAATAATAGGAGCCCCCTCAGGTTGTTCTTAAACTCTTTTCACCCTTTTGGTGGGCCTCATTTAGATTATGTGCAAAATTTTTGGTCACCGGGTATTACAGAATGGAAATAAATTCCTGGAAAATGTACAAAGGAGGATGACAAGGTTGATCCCATTTTATCAGAAACCTTCCCTAGGAGGAAGACTAAGGCCCTGAAACTCCCACTCTCTAGAAAGCCCGTAAATTTAAAGGGGGGAAAAGTTTTGAGGTGTAAAAATTTTGGAAGACGGGAATAAAAAAAGGGGGATGTAAATAGTGTGCTGAAAATATCTAGCCTAAAACGGACCCCCGCAGAAATTTGGTTTTTAAAGTTAAAAAATTTCAAAATTCGGGAAAGGGAAATAGGAAAGTACTGGTTTGGTAAAAGATTTTGTGGATGAGGGGAACAAACCCCCCAATACCTTTATAGGGGGCCAGAACGTTGTGTAGTTTTAAAAATTTGGGTTTGGATAAATTAAAATTGAGGGGAAATGGGGGTTTGGGTGTGATTTAGACCTGAAAGCTTGGCAAACCGGGTGGGTTGGGCCGTTTCCCCCCTTAAGTCAATGTGACCGGGACCTACTGGGGGGGGTTTGCATTGGCTTAAGCCGGTAGGAAATTTGGGCCCCTGCCCGAAAAGGGCCCCAGTAGCCTTCTGCAGTCCCCCCCTTTTTCGTTTTTAAATGTTTTTAAAGTTCTTTTTACGAGAGGGGTTTTGGTAGGGGGTAAAGTCTTCATACGAAGGGGTTGGTGACGGAGAAAAGTAAACCCAAAACGAAAACGGGTGGTGAGGGAGAAAAAGCCCATCAAACGAGAGGGGGTGGTGACGGAGTAAAGTCATCAATACAAAGGACGGGTGGGACGGGGTAAAGTCACATCCCGAGACGGGGGGTGAGGGGGTAAAGCCCCATCATACGAACGGGTGGGTGACGGAAAAATCATCATACGAGACGGGGGGGTGACGGAGTAAAGTCATAATACGAGGGGGTTTGGGGGCCCGGGGAAAAGGGTCTTTCATACGAAAACGGGGGGGGGGCCCGGGGAAAGTCATCATACAAACCCGGGGGGGCCCCGGAGAAAAAGGTCATCATACGAAAAACGGGTGGTGACGGGGTAAAGCCCATAAATACGAACGGGGGGGAGGGAGAAAAAGTCATAAATACGAACGGGGGGTGAGGGGGAAAGTAAACAAACGAGACGGGGGGTGACGGAGTAAAGTCACCCATACAGACGGGTGGTGACGGAGTAAAGTCATCATACGAAGGGGTGGGGGGAGAAAAAGTCATCAAGAGACGGGTGGTGACGGGGAAAAGGGTCATCATCCCGGAGGGGTGGTGAGGGAGTAAATCATCATACGAGACGGGGGGGGAGGGGGTAAAGTCATAAACGAAACGGTGGGGCCCGGGTAAAGCCCATCAAACAAACGGGGGGGTGACGGGGTAAAGTCATCATACGAGAGGGTGGTGAGGAAAGTAAAGTCATCATACGAGACGGGGGTGACGGGGAAAAAGTCATCATACGAGCCCCGGGTGGTGAGGGGGAAAAAGTCATCAAAACGAAACGGGTGGTGACGGGGGAAAAAGTCATCAACGAGACGGGGGTGAGGGGGAAAAAGCATCAAAACGAGAGGGGTGGTGACGGGGGTAAAGCCTCATACGAGCGGGGGGTGACGGAGTAAAGCCCATCATACAGAGGGGTGGGGGTGACGGGAAAGCCCCATCAAAACGAAAGGGGGTGTGACGGGTAAAGTCATCAAAAACGAAACCCGGGGGTGAGGGGGGAAAAGTCACCCTACGAGACGGTGGTGACGGGGTAAATTTCATCATACGAACGGGTGGTGACGGGAAAAGGGTCATCATACGAGAGGGAGGGTTTGGGGGGTAAAGCCCATCATATTTGGGCGGTATTTGGGAATAGATAATTATAGTAAATTTTTTGGGCGTAAACCATAAAATCTTTGTGTTTAAAGTGCTCTCATTTTACACTCTATGTCGTAACTTAAAAATAATGTTCCCGGGCCCTAAACGCTGCTCAAAACGGGTTGCCCTGGGGATTTTTAAAATTACTTTGAAAAAACCCAGCAAACCTTGGTCAGCATTTACCTATATTTTAAAACAATAAAAACCCTTTGGGGCCCAAGCTTTGTACCTATAAAATTAACAATTTTAAACCCTTTGGGTCACCAGGGACCTTATATTAACAATTTTTAACCCTTTGGGACCACCAAAAGTCCCCATATATTAACAATATTAACCTTGGACCAGCATTTCCCTATATTTTAAACAATTTTAAACCCTTTTAAACCAGCATGTACCTAATTTTAAAACAATTTTTAAACCCTTGGACCAAAATTACCTATAAATTTAACAAAATTAAACCCTTTGGGACCAGCATGTACCTAAATTTTAAAACAATATTAAACCTTGGACCAGCATTACCTATATATTAACAATTTAAAACCTTTGGGGTTCAGCATGTACCTATATATTAACAATTTTAAAATTTGGGACCAGATGAAAACCTATAAAATTAACTTTTAAACCCTTTGGGAAACCAAACATTTACCTATATTTAAGAATTTTAAACCCTTTGGGACCAGCTTTGTCCCTATATTTTAACAATTTTAAACCCTTTGGGAAACCAAAGCATGTACCTAAAAATTTTAAAAAATTTTAAACCCTTTGGGAACCAGCATGTCCCTTTAAATATTAACAATATTTAACCCTTTGGACCAGCATGTACCTAATTTTAAACAATTTTAAACCGGGAAAAAGCGGGGCCCAATATTTTAACAATTTTAAAAACCGGGGGGCCCCCCCCAGAAATGTACCTATATTTTTAACAATTTTAAACCCTTTGGGGCCCAGCAGTCCCTTTAATATATTAACAATTTTAAAACCTTTGGGAAACCGGGCTGTACCTATATATAACAATTTTTAACCTTGGGCAGCATTTTACCTAAAATTTTTAACAAAAATTAAAACCTTTGACCACATGTACCTATATAAAACAATATTAACCTTGGACCACATGTCCCCTAAAAAATTAAAACCAATATTAACCTTGGACCAGCATGTACCATATATTAACAATTTTAACCTTGGACCGCTTTGTCCCTATATATTAAAAAATTTTAAACCCTTGGACCACATTACCTATATTTTAAACCCAATTTTAAACCCTTTGGGACCAGCATGTACCTATATATTAACAATATTAACCTTGGAACACGTGAAACCTATAAATTAACAATATTAACCTTGGCCCCAGCATGTACCTTTTATATTAACAATTTTAAACCCTTTTGGACCAGCATGTACCTATAAAATTAAACAATTTTAAACCCTTGGGCCCAAAGCAGGGTACCTATATATTAACAATTTTAAACCCTTTGGACCGGGAAATTGTACCTTTTTTAAACAATTTTCCCTTTGGACCAGCATGCCCTATATTTTAAACCCAATTTTAAAACCTTTGGACCAGCATGTACCTTTTATATTAACAATTTTAAACCCTTTGGACCAGCATGTACCTAAAATTTTAAAAAATTTTAAACCCTTTTTGGAAAACCAAACCCGGGGGGGGGGGTTTTTTTTACCTATATTTTAAAACAATATTAACCCTTGGACCCCACATGTACCTAAATATTAACAATTTTTAAACCCTTTGGGAAACCAGCATTTTCCTTAAAATTAACAATTTAACCTTGGACCAGCTTGTACCTATTTTTTTAACAATTTTAAACCCTTTGGACCAGCAGGGTACCTATATTTTAAACCCAATATTAAACCTTGGCCCAGCAGGCCCCCCTTATATATTAACAATTTTAAAACCTTTGGGGCCCAAAGCTTGTACCTATATATTAACAATAAAAAACCTTGGACCAGCATGTACCTTTTAATTAACAATTTTAAACCCCTTGGACCCATGTCCTATATATTAACAAAAATTAAACCCCTTGGGGTCAGCTTTAAATTTATATATTAACAATTTTAACCTTGGACCAGCATGTACCTAATATTAACAATTTTAAAACCTTGACCACCATGTACCTAAATTTTTAAAAAATTTTAAACCCTTTTGGGCCAGCATGTACCTATATATTAACAATATTAACCTTGGACCAGCATGTACCTATAAATTAACAATATTAACCTTTGGAAACCAGCGTGCCCCTATATATTAACAATATTAACCTTTGGACCAGCATGTACCTAATTTTTAAAAAATTTTAAACCCTTTGGGAAAAAGCGTGTACCTAATATTAACAATATTAACCTTGGACCAGAAAAGTACCTTTTTATTAAACCAATATTAACCTTGGCCCCAAAATGTCCCTATATATTAACAATATTTAACCCTTTGGCCCAAACAGCCCTATATATTAACAATAAAAAACCTTTGGGGCCCAGCATGTCCCCCTTATATTAACAATTTTAAACCTTGGACCAGCATGAAACCTATAAATTAAAAACAATATTAACCTTGACCAAAATGTACCTATATATTAACAATAAAAATTTTGGCCCAGCATGTACCTATATATTAAAAATTTTTAAACCCTTTGGGTCACCCAGTACCTATATATTAAAAATTTTAAACCCTTTGGGTCAGCATGTACCTAAATATTAAAAAAATTTTAAACCCCTTGCCCAAGCATGAAACCAAAATTATTAACAATTTTCCCCCTTGGGCCCAAAGCATTTTACCAAAATTTTATTAACAATTTAACCCCTTTTGGGTCAGCATGTACCAAATATTTTAAACCCAATTTTTAACCCTTTGGACCAGCATTCCCAATATATTAAAAAAATTTTAAACCCTTTGGCCCCAAGCATGTCCCTATTTTTTTTAACAATATTAACTTTGGACCACATTGTCCCTAAAAATTTTAACAATTTTAAACCCCTTGGGAAGCCAAAACCCATGTAAAAAATATTAAACAATTTTAAAACCCTTTGGACCCCAGCATGAAACCTAAATATTAAAAATTTAAAACCCTTGGACCACCCCTTTTCCCTTTATAAAATTAACAATTTTAAAAACCTTGGACCACATGTACCAATAAAATTAAAAAATATTAAAACCTTGGGCCCCAAGCGTGTCCCTATATATTAACAAAAATTAAAACCTTTGGGACCAGCATGTACCTATATATTAACAATTTTAACCCTTTGGGGGCCAAAAGCATGTACCTATATATTAAAAAATAAAAACCCCTTGGGCCCAAAGAAATGTCCCTTTAATAATTAACAATATTAACCTTGGGTCAGCATGTACCTAAAAATAATAACAATTTTAACCCTTTTGGAAAAAAGCGTGTCCCCTATATATTAACAATTTTTAACCCTTTGGGGAAACAAAAAGTACCTATATATTAACAATTTTAAAACCCTTGGGAAAAGCAATTACCATATTTTAACAATTTTAAACCTTGGCCCAGAAAGTCCCCTATATATTAAAAATTTTAAACCCTTTTGGACCAGCGGGGTCCCAAAAATATTAACAATTTTAAACCCTTTTGGAAAAAGAAAGTACCTATATTATTAAAAATAAAAACCCTTTGGGGACAAGAAAGTACCTATAAATTTAACAATTTTAACCCTTAAACCACAGTACCTATATATTAACAATACTAACCTTGGACCGCATGAAACCAAAATTTTAAAAACAAATTAACCTTGGACCCACAGCCATTTTTTAAAAAAACCTTTAAATTAAAAATTTAACAATATTAACCGGGACCACATGTACCTATAAAATTTTTTTTTTTTTTTTTTTTCCTTTTTTGGGGGGGGGGGGGGGGGGGGTTTTTTTGGTTTTTTTAAATAACTTTTTTTTCCCTTTGGGACCAGCATGTACCTATAAAATTAACAATTTTAAAACCTTTGGGACCCAGCATGTACCTTAAATTAAAAATTTTAACCCCTTGGGCCCCCAAAAGCATGTACCTATTTTTTTTAAAAAAAAAAAAAAAAAAAATTCCCCCTTTGCCAGCAATGTACCAAATTTTAAAAACAAAAATTAAACCCTTTTGGAAACCGCATGTACCTTTTAAAATTAACAATTTTAACCTTTGACCAGCAGTACCCTAAAATAAACAATTTTTTAACCCTTTGGGCCCAAACATGTACCTTTTATTTAATTTAACCCAAATTTTTAACCTTTGGAAAACCCCCGGAATGTACCCTATATATTAACAAAAATTAACCACCTTGACCAGATGTACCAAATAAAAATTAAAAAAATATTTAACCCTTGGGAAACCAGAAAATGTACCTATATATTAACAAAAATTAAAACCCGGGGGCCCACATTTTTACCTTATATAACAAAATAAAAACCCTTTGGGCCAGCATGTACCTATAAAATTTAACAATAAAACCCCTTTAAGGGTCAGCAGGGTTCCCCCTAAAAATTAACAATAAAAACCCTTTGGGACCAGCAGGGAAACCTAAAAATTTTTAAAAAATTTTAAACCCCTTGGGAAAAAGCATGCCCAAAATAAAATTAAAACAATTTTAAAACCCTTTGGCCCCACCCATGGTCCCCTATATATTTAAAAATTTTAAACCCTTTTGGGCCACATTAACCTAAAAATATTTAACAAAAAAAAACCTTGGGTCACATTACCAATTATTAACAATTTTAAAACCTTGGCCAGAAAGTACCTATATTTTAACAATTTTAACCCTTTGGGGCCAGCATGTACCTAAAATTTTAAACAATTTTAAACCCTTGGGTCAGCATGTCCCATATATTAAAAAAATTTTTTAACCCTTGGGGGCCCAAGCATGTACCTACATTTTAAACCCTTTTTAAAAACCCTTGGGGCCCAAAAGAAATGTACCTAAAAATATTAACAAATTTTAAAAACCTTTGGGGGTCAGCAGGGTACCCAAATATTTTAAACAATTTTTAAAACCTTTGGGGCCAGCATGTACCAAATAAAATTAAAAACAATTTTAAAACCTTTGGGGGCCAGCATGTACCTATATATTAACAATTTTAACCTTGGGCCACCATGTCCCCTATATATTAACAATTTTAAACCTTTGGGGGGGCCAGAAATGTACCTAAATTTTAAAATTTTAAAACCTTTGGGGACCCCCAGCAGTACCTAAAATTTTAAAACAATTTTAAACCCTTTGGGACCAGCTTTTTCCCTATATTTTAAAAACAATTTTAACCCTTTGGACCAGCATGTCCTAAAATTAAAAATATTAACCTTGGAAACCAGCATTCCCTTTTAATTTTAACAAAAATTCCCCCTTTGGACCAGCAGGGTACCTAAAAATATTAACAATTTTAAAACCTTGGACCACCATGCCCTAATATTAAAAAAAATTTTAAACCCTTTTGGCCCAGCATGAAACCTAAATATTAACAATATTAACCGGGGCCCAAACATGTACCTATATATTAACAATTTTAACCTTGGACCAAAATGAACCTATATTTTAAAAAAAAATTAACCTTGGACCAGAAAAGTACCTATATATTAACAATTTTAAAAACCCTTGGCCAGCATGTACCAAAAAAATTAAAAAATTTTAAACCCTTTGGGGGTCAGCATGTACCTATATATTAAAAAAATTTTAAAATTTGGGCCAGAAATGTCCAAATATTAACAAAAAAAACCCTTTGGGCCCAAAAGCATGTACCTATATTTTAAACAATTTTAAACCCTTTGGGGTCACCCTTTACCCTATATTTTTAACAAAAATTAAACCCTTTGGGGCCCCAAAGCTTTGTACCTATATTTTAAACCCAATTTTTAACCCTTTGGGGCAGCAGAAACCCCTAATATTAACAATATTAACCCTTGGGGTTTCAGCTTTCCCCTAAAAATTTTAAAATTTTAAACCCCTTGGGCCAGCATGAAACCTATATAAAAAAACAATTTTAAACCTTTGGGTCAGCTGTACCTATAATTAAAAAATATTAACCTTGGGCCAGCTTTGAACCTATATATTAACAATATTAACCTTGGTCAGCATGTCCCCTATATTTTTAACAATATTCCCCTTGGGGCCAAAATGTACCTATATTTTAAACAATTTTAACCCTTTGGGCCAGCATGTACCTATATTTAACAAATAACCCTTGGGTCAGCATGTCCCCTAAAAATTTAAACAATATTAACCTAGGACCAGTATGTACCATAATTAACAATTTTTTAACCTTGGGCCAGCATGTACCTAAAAATTTTTAACAATATTAACCTTGGGCCCCGCATGTCCCCCAAATATATTTAACAATAAAAACCCTTTGGGACCCCTGTACCTATATTTAACAATTTTAAACCCTTTGGAAACCAAACCCCATGAACCTATAAAATTAACAATATTAACCTTTGGGGCCCGAAAAGTACCTAAAATTTTAAAACAAAAATTAACCGGGAAAAAAGCATGTACCTATATATTAAAAAATAATTAACCTTGGCCCAAACAGTCCCTTTATATATTAACAATTTTAAATTTTTTTGGACCACAGAAACCTATATATTAAAAATTTAAAAACCTTGACCAGCATGTACCATATATTAACAATTTTAAACCCCTTGGGACCAGCATGTACCTATATTTTTAAACAATTTTTAAACCTTTGGGACCAGCATGTACCTATATATTAACAATAAAAAACCCTTTGGGCCACATTTTCCTATATTTTAAAACAATTTTAAACCCTTTGGGCCCCAAGAAAGTACCTATATTTTTTAAACCCCCCAAAAAAATTAAACCCTTTTGGGACCACATGTACCTATATATTAACAATATTAACCTTGGGTCGGGGCATGTCCCTTTAAAAATTTTAAACAATTTTAACCCTTTGGACCACATGTACCTATATATTAACAATTTTAAACCCTTTGGGCCAGCATTTTACCTAAAAAAATTAACAATTTTAACCCTTTGGGAAACCACCCATGAAACCTAAATTTTAAAACAATTTTAAAACCCTTTTTACCAGCATGAAACCTATAAAATTAACAATTTTAAAAATTTGCCCAAACTTTGACCCAATATTAAAAAAATATTAACCTTGGACCACATGTACGTATATTTTTAAACAAAAATTAACCTTGGGTCAGCTTTGTACCTATATATTAACAATTTTAAAACCTTGCTCAGCATGTAACCTATATTTTAACAATATTAACCTTGGACCAGCATGTACCTATATATTAAAAAAAAATTTTAAACCTTGGACCAGCATGTACCTTATTAACAATAAAAACCCTTTGGGGCCACATGTACCTTTTATATTAACAATTTTAACCCTTTGGGGGGCCAAAATGAAACCTATTTTTTAAACAATTTTCCCCCTTGGACCACCCATGTACCATATTTTAAAACAATATTAACCTTGGCCAGCATGTCCCCTATATTTTTTAACAATTTTAAACCCTTTGGGGTTCAGCAGTACCTATATATTACAATAAAAAACCCTTTGGGCCCAGCATTACCATATATTAACAAATTAACCTTGGCCCAGCAGTACCTTTAATTAACAATTTTAAACCCCTTGGGGACCAGCTGTACCTAAAATATTAACAATTTTAACCTTGGCCCCCAAGCATGTACCTAAATATTAACAATAAACCTTGGCCCGAAGTTTTTCCCCAATATTTTAACAATTTTAACCCTTTGGAACCAGCATGTACCTATATATTAACAATTTTAAACCCTTTGGGGCCCACATTCCCTATATTTAAAAAATTTTAAAACCTTGCCCCACATGAACCTTTATTTTTAACAATTTTAAAAACCTTTGGGAACCCCAACATGTACCTATATATTAAAATATTAAACCTTGGACCAGCATGAAACCTATAAAATTAACCAATTTTAAACCCTTTTGGAAACCCAACCCAATGTCCCTTTTATTTTAACAATTTTAAACCTTGGCCCCAAGAAATGTACCAAATAAAATTAACAATATTAACCTTTGGAACAGCATGTACCTATATTTTAAACAATTTTAAACCTTGGACCACATTTTACCTATAAATTAACAATTTTAAAACCTTGGCCCTAGAAATGTACCTATATTTTAAAACAATATTAATTTTTAAACCAGCATGTACCTATATTTTAAAAATAAAAAACCCTTTTGGCCCCAGCATGTCCCCTAAAATATTAACAATATTTAACCTTTGGGAACCACATGTACTATATATTAAACAATATTAATTTTTTTGGAAATAGAAAAAGGGAATACAATTGCAACAAAATGTGAAAACTGTGGAAAACGAAATCCCCCTTTAAACGGCTTGACAAAGCCCGGGGGAGAGCGAAACGTTCCAAATAAAAATGCACAGTTTTCACTTGTGCCTTTTAGAACAAAAAAACGAAGGAAAAACCGCAGCAGGCCTACTGGCCCAAGCGAGGCAGGTCCAAGTCTCCTACCGGCTTAAGCCAATGCACCCAACCTACTCAGGTCAGGTCACATTGACTTAAGGAGGAACACGGCAACCGACCTGGTAGCACAAGCTATCAGGTCCAACTCACACCCACCCACATCCACTCATGTATTTATCCAACCTATTTTTAAAGCTACACAACGTTCTGGCCTCTATAACGGTACTTGGGAGTTTGTTCCACTCATCCACAACTCTATTACCAAACCAGTACTTTCCTATATCCTTCCTGAATCTGAATTTTTCCAACTTAAAACCATTGCTGCGAGTCCTGTCTAGGCTAGATATTTTCAGCACACTATTTACATCCCCTTTATTTATACCTGTCTTCCACTTATACACCTCAATCATTCCCCCTAATTCTACGTCTTTCTAGAGAGTGCAGATTCAGGGCCCTTAGTCTATCCTCATAGGGAAGGTTTCTGATACATGGGATCAACTTTGTCATCCTCCTTTGTACATTTTTCCAGAGAATTTATATCCATTCTGTAATACGGTGACCAAAACTGTGCAGCATAATCTAAATGAGGCCTAACCAAGGATGTATAGAGTTGAAGAACAACCTGAGGACTCCTATTATTTATGCTTCTTGATATGAAGCCAAGGATTCTATTAGCTTTATTGCGAACACTTATGCACTGTTGCCTTGGTTTCAGATTACTGCTAACCAGAACTCCTAAATCTTTTTCGCAATCCGTAATATTAAGATCTACATTATTTAGTTTTATATGTGGCATGGTTATTGTCCTGTCCAACATTTAGAACTTTGCATTTGTCCTATATTAAACTGCATCTGCCACTTCTCCGACCACTGCATCAGTCTATTCAAATCTTCCTGGAGTGCTCGAATGTCCTCGTCAGAATGAATTCGACGGCCTATTTTGGTGTCATCGGCAAACTTGCCGATGTCGCTCTTTGTGCCCTCATCTAAGTCGTTTATGTAGATTGTGAACAGCAGGGGGCCCAACACTGACCCCTGTGGAACAGCGCTCGTGACGCTTCCCCACTCTGGTTTCTCCCCATTTATGCAAACTCTCTGCTGCCTATTTGTCAACCATGCCTCTATCCAGGAAAAAATTTCTCCTCCTATTCCATGTGCTTTAATTTTCCT
The DNA here is from genome assembly GCF_026875155.1 of Cherax quadricarinatus. NCBI lineage: Eukaryota > Metazoa > Arthropoda > Malacostraca > Decapoda > Parastacidae > Cherax > Cherax quadricarinatus. Next base: position 6,996,515 of record NC_069493.1, read on the forward strand.
CAATAGTCTCTGATGTGGGACCCTGTCAAAAGCCTTACTGAAGTCCATATACACAATATCTTATTCATTACCATGATCTACCTCCTCAAATACCTTAGTGAAAAAAGTTAATAAATTCGTAAGGCAGGAACGCCCCTTTGTAAAACCATGCTGAGATTCGTTGATTAATTTATGCTTTTCAAGGTGGCTACGAACTGCCTCGGCAATTATTGATTCCATAAATTTTCCCACTATGGAGGTTAGGCTTATTGGTCTATAAAACCATACCCCCTGCCAGGATTGAACCCGCGGTCATAGAGTCTCAAAACCCAGCCCGTCGCGTTAGCCACTAGACCAGCTAGCCACGACGGGCTGGAGTTTTGAGACTCTATGACCGCGGGTTCAATCCCGGCCGGGGGTATGGTTTGTTTGCAATCGTGTCATTACGATTTCTTGAGTCTTATTGGTCTATAGTTGGAAGCTAAGGACCTGTCACCTGCTTTGAAAATAGGTATCACATTTGCCATTTTCCACTTATCTGGCACCATGCCAGTCTGTAGTGACATGTCGGTAATTCTACCAGCATTATTACAATATTAATTATTATTAGGAAAAAAAGGACAGAAACTGACCTAATGCGAAAATATACTTAAATATTAATAATAGTAACATATATACAACTTACAAACTAATATAGCAAACCAACACTGGTATAAACCTTGGTAATAAATACCGACAAGTTGGTTTAAAAAAACACGTAAGCAAACACTGTAACATATTTATTAGAAAACGTTTCGGTCATGGGACCTTGATCAAGGTCCCAGGACCGAAACGTTTTCTAATAAATGTGTTATAGTGCTTGCTTACGTGTTTTTCTAAACCAAAACCAACACTGACTGGCGACAGTCAGTGTTCACGAGTGTCTTGACTATCTTAACTCTGATGTATGATACAGGATCACTGTTGTATGATACAAGATCACTGTTGTATGATACAAGATCACTGTTGTATGATACAAGATCACTGTTGTATGATACAAGATCACTGTTGTATGATACAAGATCACTGTTGTATGATACAAAATCACTGTTGTATGTCTTTGTTGTATGATACAAGATCACTGTTGTATGATACAAGATCACTGTTGTATGATACAGGATCACTGTTGTATGATACAAGATCACTGTTGTATGATACAAGATCACTGTTGTATGTCTTTGTTGTATGATACAAGATCACTGTTGTATGATACAAGATCACTGTTGTATGATACAGGATCACTGTTGTATGATACAAGATCACTGTTGTATGATACAAGATCACTGTTGTTTGTCTTTGTTTTATGATACAAGATCATTTTGTTAAAAAAGTCACCGTGTAGTCTTTGTTGTATGATACAAGCATGTTGTATAAACAGATCACCTTTGTTTGATCAAGATCACTGTTGTATGATACAAGATCCTGTTGTATGATACAGATCACTTTTGAGATACAAGATCACTGTTGTATGTACAAGACACTGTTGTATGTAAAAGACCTGTTGTATATAAAAGATACTTTGTATGATAAAGTCACTGTTGTATGTAAAAGATCATGTTGTATGATACAAGATCATGTTGTATGATAAAAGATCACTGTTGTATGATACAAGACACTTTGTAGATAAAAGATAAATGTTGTATGATACAAGATCATGTTGTATGAACAAGATCACTTTTGTATATACAAAATCCTGTTGTATGTCTTTGTTGTAGATACAAGTACTTTGTATGTAAAAGATCCTTTTGTAGATCAGGATCATGTTTATGATAAAAGGTAAAGTTGTATATACAAAATCACTGTTGTATTTTTTTGTTGTTGATACAAGATCACTTTTTTTGATACAAGTCACTGTTGTTGACAGGATCACTGGTATTTTACAAGCACTGTTGTAGATACAAGATCATGTTGTATGTCTTTTTTGTATGATACAAGATCACTGTTGTATAAAAAAGATCACCGTTGTATGTCTTTTTTTGATGATCAAGATATGTTGTATGATACAAGATACCGTTGTTGTACAAGACACTGTTGTATGATAAAATCACTGTTGTATGATACAAGTCCTTTGTTGATAAAAGATCATGTTTATGATACAAGATCACTATTGTTGTACAAGATCACGTTGTTTGATACGACACTGTTGTATGATAAAAGATCAGTTGTATTATACAAGATCACTGTTGTATGTAAAAGATCAGTTTGTATCATACAAGATCACTGTTGTATGATACAAGACCTGTTTTGTATGATACAAGATCATGTTGTATGATACAAGACACTTTTGTTGATACAAAGATCCTGTTGTTGATACAAGTCACTGTTGTATGAACAGATCATTTTGGGGATGATACAAGATATGTTGTATGATAAAAGATCCGTTGTAGATAAAAGATACTTTTGTATGATACAAAATCACTGTTGTATGATACGATAATGTTGTATGTAAAAGATCATGTTGTATGTCTTCGTTGTATTACAGGTCATGTTGTTGATACAAGATCACTGTTGTATGATACAAGATCACTGTTGTATGATACAAGATCATGTTGTTGAACAAGTCACTGTTGTATGATACAAGTCACTGTTGTAGATCAAGTCATTTTGGGGTAGATAAAAGATCCATGTTGTATGTCTTCGTTTTTTGATCAGATCCGTTGTATATCAGGATCACTTTTGTATGATCAAGTCACTGTTGATGTCAGATCACTGTTGTTGATACAAGATCACTGTTGTTTATAAAAGATCACATTGTTGTACAAGCATGTTGATGAAAAAAGTCACTGTTGTAGATACAAGTACTGTTGTAGATAAAAGATCCTGTTGTTGATACAAATCACTGTTTTATGATAAAAGATCAGTTGTTGATACAAGATCCGTTGTATGTCAAATCACTGTTGTATGTAAAAGTCCTGTTGTATGATACAAGACCCTGTTGTATGTCTTGTTGTATATACGGACACTTTGTTTATACAAGATCACTTTTGTATGATAAAGTCACTGTTGTATGAAAAGATCACTTTGTATGATAAAACACTTTGTATGATACAAGATCACTGTTGTTAAAACAAGATCACTGTTGTTGATACAAATCACGTTGTATGATACAGATCATATTGTATGATACAAGATCACTTTTGTATGATAAAGATCACTGTTGTATGTTTCGTTTTGATACAGGATCACTGTTGTTGATACAAGACCCCTGTTGTATGATAAAAGTCATGTTGTTGATACAAGATCACTTTTGAAGATACAAATCACTGTTGTTGAACAAATCACGTTGTTGATACAAGATCCTGTTGTATGTACAAGACCCTATTGATGTACAAGACCCTTTTTTGTTTGTACAAGATCACTGTTGTATGATACAAGACCCGTTTTTGATAAAAGATCACTTTTGGGGAATAAAAGATCCTTTTGGGATGATAAAATTCACTTTTGTATGTTACGGATCACTTTTGTATGATACAAGATCCCGTTGTATGTCTTTGTTGTTGATACAAGATCATGTTGATGTACAAGTCCCCGTTGTAGTCTTTGTTGTATGATACAAATCACTGTTGTATGATAAAAATTCACTGTTGAAATGATAAAAATTTCAAGTTGTATGATACAAGATCCTGTTGTATGTCTTTTTTGTTGAACAAGATCCGTTGATACTTCAGTTGAAGATGTATAGGTCTCTCTCTCCCATAAAGTGAAGTCTTTAAAAAATAGAACAATTCCCTTGTGGGTTCTTGATCCCGGGAATTGGATCTCTCCTCCAGGGGGTTTGACTGTGTGACGCCTTAGGGTTTTGCGTTCCCCTGCTAGGAAGAGGAGGGTGTAAAGGCTAAAGGGTAGGGTGTGGTGGCGTATCACCCATTTGGGTTGCGGGGGCGTCCCCTGGCCCTTTTGGTGCTCCGTGGGGCTGCCCCACCAACAGCCCGGGTTTTCAGGGAAAAAATTTTTAAAACTCTTCCAGGTATATCAGGGCCAAGGAAGATGCGTCTAAAGGCGGAAAAGGGTTTAGTGACGAGGATGTGGTTTAATGCGAGGAAATACGTTTAAATTTCGAGGAAAAATGCATTCAATGGGAGCAGGGCCCCCTGACGTTTACACGTCATCCAGGCAGGGGGGTTTTTGAAAAGTTTCCTGTCGACGTTGTTTGACGCAGAAACGGGGGAAAAAACAGGAAAATTAGGATGTCACGTCTTGTTGTAGTTTTTCCGGAAAATTTTAGATGGGAAAAACAGTAGATTTTTTTGACGTATATGAGTGATTTGGACGTAAGTGGGGTGTGTGACGTGGAGTGACTATGGGTGTGTAAAAAGTGGGGGTGGATGTACGAGTGTGTAACGTGGTGTGAGTCTGTGTGTAACGGGATGTGACGTAGGGGGGGGTTTTAACGTGGGTTGAGTACGTGTGTGTAACGTGGATGTGACGTACGTGGGTAACGTGGTGTGATTACGGGTGTGTAACTGGATGTGACGTCGGTGTGTAACGTGGATGTGACGTACGTGTGTAAACGGGGTGTGACGTACGGTTGTGAACTGGTGTGCGTAGGTTGTGTAAGTGGATGTGACTACGGTGTGTAACGTGGATGGCATTCGTGTTTTAACGGGATGTGACTACAGTTGTGTAACGTGGGGTGACGTACGGTTGTGTAACATGGATGTGACGGACGTGTGTAAGTGGATGTGACTACAGTTTGTAACGTGGTGTGACGTCGGTTGTGTAAAATGGAGTTCGCGGTGTAAGTGGATGGACGTACAGTTGTGCAACGGGTTTTCGTCGGTTGTGTAAGGGGATGTGGGCGGACGTGTGTAACTGGATGTGAGTTCGTTTTGTAAAGTGGGTTTGCGTACGGGTTTGTAACGTGGATTGACTACGGGGATAGACGTGGGGTTTTATGCGTGTATGTGCGTTTTTTATGCGCGTTTGTTTTTTAAACACTTTAAAAAGTAAAAACGGTTTGAGACTGTTTTTTGACATTTACGAATGTTTGTATGTTTTGTGTTTTTGGGGGTATTTATGGGTTGAGACCTTTGACGAACGTGCCACAATGTACTAACTGTACCGACATATGTGTGCGTGTGAAATGTTTACATGCGTGTATACATGCACCAACGTCCTTTTTTGATCAGGACATGGTCTGGGACCAGGATTAGAAAATCGTGAACATCTTTGGGTTTCCTGAAAGTTTGCTCGCCAGGGGGGCGTGTCAGAAGGGTGGGCGAAAAAGTTTTCTAAATTTAAAGCCATATAAGAAAAAAATAAGAACGAAGGAAATGCAGAAGGCCTACGGCCCATTTGAGGAGGTCCAATCTCCTCCGCTTAAGCCCAAAGCACCCAACCTAGCGGTCAGGTCACACTGACTTAATATCCCCACATTTTTATTGTGATGAATGGTTTAAAAACCCACCCAAATTGAAAATTGAGACATTATGCGCATATGGGAATTTTTATTCAGGAAACGTTTCGCCACACAGTGGCTTCTCAGTCCATACAAAGAGGAAGGGGTAAGGAGGGAGGAGAATGAGGGGGAATCATCCCCCAAAATGGAGTCGATGTGTTCGTCCATCAAACTTGTAGAAAAGACGCATGGGCCGTTGCTGGCTTATATACTGTAGTGAGGTGACGTGAAGGATGGAGGCGGGGGCATAGTGGTACCCTCCACTGTAAAGTGTCAGGTGAGGTGAAGCGGGGGAGGCGGGGTCAAGTGGTACCTCCCAGTCGAATAGTAGGTGAGGTGAAACAGGAGGAGCGGGGGCATGTGGTACCATCCATAGTGAATTTTGGCTTGTCCAAAAGGGTTTAACAAATGTTAAAATTTCTTTGTAACAAGACGGCAGCATCATGGGGTCTTGTTACAAAGAATTCTTCAACGCTTGTTCAACCTTTGGACAAAGACCTACTTCGACTAGTGGATGGTACCACTATGATCCCGCCTCCGTCTGCTTCAAGTCACCTCACTACAGTATATAAGCCAAGTCTACGGCCCTATGCTGTACATTCTACAAGATTGATGGACTGAACACATCGACTCCAGGCTGAGGGACTGATTACCTCATACTCCTCCTCTCCTTACGCCTTCCTCTTTGTATTGGACTGATGAAGCCACTGTGTGGCGAAACGTTTCCTGAATAAAGATTCCCATATGCTGCATAAGTGTCTCAATCTTCAGAGAACATACAGAGAACATAAGAACATAAGAACGAAGGAACACTGCAGAAGGCCTACTGGCCCATGCGAGGCAGGTCCAAGTCTCCTACCGGCTTAAGCCAATGCACCCAACCTAGTCAGGTCAGGTCACATTGACTTAAGGGAGGAACACGGCAACTAAAATGATTTACTGTGTAAGGAACCTCCCGTATGAAGATAGACTTTAAGCCTTAAATCTCCACTCTCTGGAGAGGCGTAGAATGAGGGGAGATATCATTGAAGTGTATAAGTGGATGACGGGCATAAACAAGGGAATTACCGACAATATGTAAAGTAAAAGGACACAAGTGCAACCTCACTCAGAGCCTTTATATACCCTCTGTGTCCATGTATTGTTTGTAATGGCTTGATAAAGCTCCTGGAGAGCGAAACGTTGCCACAATAAATGTCACATTAGTTTCACTTGTGTCCTTTTACTTTACATAAACAAGGGAGATATTAATGAAGTACTGAGGGTGTCGAACCAGGTAAGAACCAGGAATAATGGATTTAAGTTGGTTTTCTACCAGAGTTGTAGATGCGTGGAACAGTCTTCCCAGTGGGGTGATAGAGGCTAGGACCTTGGGTAGCTTTAAGAAGAGACTGGACAAATATATGAGTGGGAGGGGCTGGGTTTGATTGGTGTCATGGGGTACGGGAGTTATTTCTTGAGTAGCTTTAGGTAGATGTCGTTTTGATAAGGACCTGCCTCGTATGGGCCAGTAGGCCTTCTGCAGTGTTCCTACATTCTTATGTTCTTATTGCTTCTCCGAGGTTGGTGGATAAGCCCAGTAAAAAAGTAGGGGTGCGGTGAGCACAATAAGGAAACACTGTATCAACATCCGGGGTCCCAGATTATTCAACATCTTACCAGAAGATATCAGAAACACTGCTGGAATAAGTGTAGAAGCCTTGAAGAGGAAATTGAGTATCTTTCAACAGGTGCCAGATCAACCAGGCTGTGATGGAAATAAATAACATAAGAACATAAGAAAGGAGGAACACTGCAGGAGGCCTGTTGGCCCATACTAGGCAGGTCCTTTACAATTCATCCCACTAACAAAACATTTGACCAACCCAATTTTCAATGCCACCCAAGAAATAAGCTCTGATGTGCAAGTCCCTCTCAAATCCAACCCCTCCCACTCATGTACTTATCCAACCTAAATTTGAAACTACCCAAAGTCCTAGCCTCAATAACCCAACTAGGTAGACTGTTCCACTCATCAACTACCCTATTTCCAAACCAATACTTTCCTATGTCCTTTCTAAATCTAAACTTATCTAATTTAAATCCATTACTGCGGGTTCTCTCTTGGAGAGACATCCTCAAGACCTTGTTAATGGAAATAAATGGTATAAAACACCGACACAATGGCAATATAAACACAAATGCAGCACAATGTGATCCCCCATCGACTACGTTTCGCCCACACAGTGGGCTTTTTCAAGTCACAAGCAGAACTGTTTGTGACTTGAAAAAGCCCACTGTGGGGGGCGAAACGTAGTCAAAAAAGGGATCACATTAACTGCATTTTGTTTATATTTCCAGGCTGTGATGGGTATGTGGGGCAGCGAGTCACTAATAGCAACAACTTGGTTGACCAAGTAAGCACCAGACGAACCTGGCGAAAGTTAAAGGCATTCCAATCCACAGTTGTGGGAATTATTTCGGAAAGTTCGTCTACGCTACATCACCATTTAATCTTCCAGTGTATCCAAGAGCAGTCGTAATGGCCCGGGTACTTGTGAGAGACAGAGCAAACCTGTTCAAACCCCGTTTTGACCTGGGTTGTGCAAGTGAATCCATCCGATGACAATCTTGCTTCTTAAGACCTTGTTCGTTCATCATTGACATGGTGTCAGCAAGTGGCAAGCAGATATAGTCGCGAATTTAATATGGTTTTATGGAACGACCGTGGTCGTGGTCTCTCTCTCTCTCTCACACACACACACACACACACACACACACACACACACCCCGCAACACACACACAAAGCACAACACACACACACCACACACAAAACACGCACACACACACACACACACACACACACACAACACACACACACACGCACACACACACACACGCACACACACACACACACACACACAACACACGCACACACACACACACACACACACACACACACACACACACACACAAAACACACACACACACACGCACACACACACACACACACACACAACACACACAACACACACACACTCACACACACACACACACACACACACCACACGAGCTGTGACTCAACCCCAGCAAGCACAGCTAGGAGAGTACACACAAACCAGGGTGGGTATACAAACAGACACTGGGGGGGAACTCCCTCTCATCTCCAAGGAAACAGGTTACACAAGCCCTGCCCTATGACTCTTCTCCCCTTTATGCTGGGCAAGGGCTCGTGATTCAAGAATCAGTTACCTTCCCTTTTCTTGGATCAAACCCGAGTAATACCCATTCGCCAGGTGTTGTATGCCCCTCCCTTCCCCGTGAATATATAATCTAATATTGGTATTAAAAACAGAAACTATATAACAATAACATATATATATATATATATAAAATATATATATAATATATATATATAAAATAATATATTTTATATATATATATATATATATACATATGCACACACATAAATAAAAGAGAAATGCAGGGGAGAGTGCAGCCGCGTCAGTGCTGCGGTAAGCCAAGGGAGACAAAAAAACTCGACAAGGTGTTTGTTTACCTGGAGGAGGGGGGCGCCGTCCCTGACGATGACTCTGACGCAGAACTTGTGCCCTGAGCCCCCGCAGGGTACCACCACTGTAAACCCCCCAATCTGCGAGTACTGCAAACCCACGACTCCAGCAGTCCCGTCCCCTGCGGGAGCAAGTGAAGGTTTGGGTCAGGGGATTTTTTTAAGACTGATATAAAACTGAATTTAAGTAATTCCCCCTTTTTCCCGGGGAGTTTAAAAATTTGCGATAATTTACGTATTTTAGCTAAAAAAAAATAGGTACAGAATCTTGAGATGTTTGTAAAAGAATACTTTAGTCCTAAAATATGATTAATAAAAAAATTTCCCGGGGATATGTCATTCAGACATCTCTCGGGGTAAAATACCCTTGAAAAGGCCTCTCAAAACTTTTAAAAATTTTGTAAGTGTTCCTTTGTGTTTAGGCTGGAAACCTACCGAGAGGTATACATGCATTGATAAAAAAATTTGAGTATGTCACGTTAGTTACACTGAGAACAATTGTAAAATGGATCGGGGAGCTAGTATTTTAATCTTCTATAACGTCTTAGTTAGTACAGATGGTAGGTGATTTGAGATGGGGGGCCCAAATTGGGGCCGAAACCCACCTCTCTGTCTTGGGAAAGGTGGGTGAGGGAGGGGAAAGCGATTAGGTTTATTATTTTTATTATTATTATTTATTTTATTTTTATTATTATTTTTATTTTTTTAAATTATTTTTTTATTTTTTATTATTATTATTTATTATTATTTTATTATTTATTTTTTTTATTATCACACGGGCCGATTCCCCCAAAGGCGGGGGTGCCCACCAAGGCAGGTGGTCCACCAAGGGGGGGTGGTCCCCAAGGCAGGGTGGTCCACCAAGCGGGGTCCCCAAGGAGGGTGTCCCCCCAAAAGGCAGGGTGGCCCACCAAGGCAGGGTGGTCCCCCAAAGGGCAGGGGGGCCCCAAAAAAGAAAAACTTTCACCTTTTTCACTCCCCCCGTTTGCCAAAGGGTCTTTACACACATTTTTTTAAACTGCCCCATTAACACCCCTCCTTAAAGGGTGCGGGCACTGTACTTCCCACTCCAGGACTCAAGTCCGGCCTCGGTTTCCCTAACCCCTTCAAAAATTTTTATTTTGCCACCTCCAACCCCACTAGTATTTAAAAACCATTTGTCCCCTTTCACTCCTTCAAAAGCTCACCATGCCTGTGGAAGTCCAAACCCCTCGCACAAAAAACCTCCTTTACCCCCCTCCCCAAACCCCTTCCTAGGCCGACCCCCCCCCCCCTTCCTTCCCTACGACTGAACACTCTTAAAGTTTTCTTTTTTCGCCCATTTCTCTACATGCCGAACCACCCAACCCCCCCTTTCCCTCACCCTCGGGACAACAGTTTTGGAAATTCCCTCACCTCCTCCTAACTTCCAAACTACAATTCTTCTTATATTCACCCACACATTGCCCCAACATACATCTCCACGCCTCCGCCTTCCCCTCGCGCAACTTTTCATCACCCACCTCCACCCATAAACTTTGGGAAAAAACTATCCCCTTCAACATTCCCTCTTGCCCCCAAAAGGACAAAGTTTTTTGTCTCCAAACCCCAAAGGCCCCCCTTCACCCTTTTCCCTCTCAATCAATTCTATGATTCACCTCATCTTTCATAGACCCCATCTGCTGACCGTCCACTCCCAAATTCGAATCTTTCACCCCTCCATACTCTCTCCCCAATCTGTATCCAACTTTTCCCTAATCTTTTTTTAACCCTCATAAACTTACTCTTTCCTATTTTCCTTTTAATTTTCTTCTTTTACATCCCCTCCCAAATTCATCCCCCAATCTCTGCATTTTTCTTCAAAACCCCCAAAAGAGCACGGGGTCTCACAAACAACGTGACAACTCCCCTTTTTTTTGGGATCTTTATCTTTTAACTCCACACCTCTTCCCAAGCCCCTTGCATTTACTTCTCTTACAACCCCACTATAAATAATTAAACAACCAGGGTGACATCACCATCCTTTTTAAGGCCTACTTTTATGGAAATAATTTCCCTTTTTTCCTACAAACCAATTGAGCCCACACCCTCTTTTATTTTTATCGTCCCTTAAAATCGCAGGTCATCCAAGTCAACAGAAACGCGTGCAAATTTTCAAGTTTTTTCTTCGATTTTTTTATATTCTTTTCATCCATATGGGTCATATACACTTTTTCCGTGCCCCTGTACTGGGGGATGATAAACGGGGGTAATTGGTCTTGAATTTAAAGCTGGCCTTTTGGCCATCGACCGAGGCCTTCCACTGGCTTACCATAGCACGCATCATCCACTGCGACCGGATCCGTTTGGACCGGCCTTCCCGTGGCCATTCCCAAACATTGTGATGATCAATGAAAACTGAAGAAATAAACTGGGGAGTTAAAATAGTTAGGAAAACCATGTGGGTCTTGTATCCTGGACACCTTTTTCACAGCTGCGTCAGCACATAACAAGTAGGAATAAGAAAGAAGGCAAAAAAAATAGACAGTGAATAATTACTTAAAAAATATGGCAAAATGTGGAATATACAATCTAACCCGGGGTTCGTAGCGCACTTAGGTTACATTTTAAAGGCCGGGGTTCGTTTTCCCCGGTACGGGGGGAAAGCAGGGGGGCTGAATTTTTAAACCCCTTCGTCACGTTACCTGCAGAAAGTAGGTACCTGGGGTTAGTAGACTGGTGGCCACCCGGGGGAAAAAAATTCACCTAATTTGCCCAAAATGTTGGCTAAAAAGGAGGGGGAAATGTTACTGATGTCACTATGGTCTGTAAATTTTACATGTACTGATACCTTGTACTTTATGGTATACCTTGTCAGTCCGGATCCTTTGTACATTACTTGTTACCTTGGGACAGACATGTATCCCTTTGTACATGACTGGTTTACCTGTACATAATTGTATCCCGTACTATACTTGTATCCCTTTACATGTACTGGTTACCTGTACTATCTGTATACCTTGTACTGTACTTTATCCTTTTGTACAATATTTGCATAAACAAATATTATAAGGACGACAGTGAGAACTTAAAGCGCCAACTTGAGGTAACCTGAAATTTTTTTCCACGAGTGCCAGACACCGTTTCACAATTTTGGGCCTCAGCCCCTGGTTCGCGGGTCGGATTCTTATGTTGCTCACAAACTCAAATAAAATTAACATACACTTGTATAGCACAAATAGCACCCTGGACTGGTCACGGGGGGCGTTGCCCCCCGACACGTCCCATTTAAAAAATTTTGAAAAAACACTTCCAAAAGTTCGCTTTGTTTACCCCCTCAAAAATTTTAATGTTGAAGTTTGGGGACACTTATGAAAACTTTTCCACTTTTCCAACGTTTTTCTCCACACGTGGTTTCATCATCCCTACAAAGCAGAAAGTTGAGACATTTATGCAACATATAGAACTTTATTGGAAACGTTTTGGGCCCCCAGTGGGTTCATCATCCTAATAAAGTGAAAGGGGCAAAGGGGATGGGATTTGAGGTAATAGTCCCCCCAACCTGGAGTCATTGCAGTCCCTCAATTTGAGAATTACAGCATAGGGGGGTAGCGTGGTTAATACTTATGAGTGAGTAACAATGGGGGGTCATAGTGTACCATCCCCTACGAAGTAGCAGGTGAGGTGGGAAACAGGGGGGCGGGGGAATATGGTACCACCCTATCGAATATCAGGGGATGGACGGAGGGGGCGGGTCATGTGGACCATCCACTATAGAATATAGGGGATGAAGCAGGAGGAGGGGGGGTCTAGGGGACCTCCATAGTCGAAGTAGTCAGGAGGTGGAAACAGGAGGAGCGGGGCATAGTGGTCCCTCCACTAGTCAAGTGTCAGGGGAGGTGAAGCAGGAGGGGGCGGGTCATAGTGGTACCCTCCACTAGTCAATGAGGGAGGTGAACAAAAAGGGGGGGTCAAGTGGTACACCACTATTCAAGAGTCAATGGGAAAGGAGGGGGCGGGGGCAAAGGGGACATCCATAGCGAAATTCAGGGAGTGAAGCAGAGGGGGTGGGGTCAAAAGGGACCCACTGCGAAGTAGTCAGGTGAGGGGAAGCAGGGGGGAGGGGGGGTCATGTGGTCCATCCCCCTATCGAAGATCAGGTGAGGGGAAGAGGGGGGAGGTGGGGTATAGTGTACCATCCACTATCGAAGTATCAGGGGAGTGAAGCAGGGAGGCGGGGTCTATGGTACCATCCCCTATCGAAGTATCATGAGGTGAAGCAGGAGGAGGGGGGTCATAGTGGACCCTCCACTGTCGAAGTGTCAGGGGGGAAGCAAGGGGGCGGGGGTAGTGTCCCTCCACAGTCAATAGTGGGGAGGTAAACAAGCGGGGCATAGTGGACCCCCATTCAATATCAGTGAGGTGAAACAGGGGAGGGGGGTCCCCTGTGGACCACCACTAGTCGAATAGTCAGGTGAGGTGAAGCAGGGGGAGGGGGGGTCAATGGTACCATCCACTACGAAGTAGTCAGGGGAGGTGGAAAAAGGGGGAGGGGGGGTCTAGGGTACCTCCCCTAGTCGAAATATTTAGGTGAGGGGAAGGGAGCGGGGGCATAGTGGTACCATCCACTATCAAGTAGTCAGGGGGGTGAACAAAAGCGGGGTCATGTGGGCCATCCCCTAGTCAAGTTCAAGTGAGGTGAAGGGAGGGGGCGGGGGCAAAGTGGGACCATCCACTGTCGAAGTAGTCAGGTGAGGTGAAGCAGGAGACGGGGGCATAGTGGGACCATCCACTAGTCAAGTTGTCAGGTGAGGTGAAGCGGAGGAGGTGGGGTCTATGGTACCATCCACTACAAGTAGTCAGGTGAGGGGAGGAGGAGGCGGGGTCATATGGTACCCCCCTATCGAAGTAGTCGGGGAGGGGAAAACAGGGGGAGGGGGGGTCAAGGGCACCATCCACTGTCGAAATATAGGTGGGTGAACAGGAGGGGCGGGTATGTGGTACCCTCCACTAGTCAATAGTGAGGTGATGAAGCAGAGGCGGGGGCTAGTGGTACCACCCTTTGTCGAAGTAGTAGGAGGGGCAGAAGGCGGGGTCATTGGTACCATCCCCTATCGAAGTAACGGTGAGGGGAACAGAGAGGCGGGGGGCATAGTGTCCATCCCTAGTCGAAGATCAGGGGATGAAGCAGGGGGAGGGGGGGTCATAGTGGTACATCCACTACAAGTATGGTAGGGGAAAAGGCGGGGGCGGGGTCATAGTGGTCCATCCACTAGCAAGTAGTCAGGTGGGGAAGCAAGGAGGCGGGGTTATAGTGGTCCTCCACTATCAATAGAGGTGAGGGGGAAGCAGGGAGGCGGGGGGCATAGGGGTACCATCCATAGTCGAATTGTCAGGTGACGTGAACGATGGGGCGGGGGGCATAGTGGTCCATCCACTAGTCGAAGTAGTCAGGGGTGAAGCAGGGGGGAGGGGGGTCTAGTGGTACCATCCCCTAGTCGAAGTAGTCAGGTGACGTGAAGCAATGGAGGCGGGGGGCATATGGTACCCTCCCTGTCGAAGAGTCAGGGGAGGTGAAGCAGAGGGGGCGGGGGCATTTTGTGGTACCTCCATATCGAATATCAGGGGACTGGGAAACATGGAGGGGGGGTCATGTGGGACCATCCCCAGTCGAATTCAGGTGACGTGAACAAAGGGGGGTCATAGTGGTACCATCCACTAGTCGAAGTGTCGGTACGGAAGCAGGAGGGGCGGGGGCATAGTGGTACCATCCACTTTCGAAGAGGGCTTGTCCAAAGGGGTTGGACAAGTGTTTGAAGAATTTTTACACCTTTTTCCCATTGTATTTGGATGATGAAGCCCCGTGTGGGGAAACGTTCCGAAAAAGATTCCCCTTTCGAATAAGTTCTCAATCTTTTAAATTAGGGTGGGGTTTGGTAATTGGGTGGTTTTGGTAAGTTTGGGTGGGTTGGGTAAGTTAGGATGGGGTTTGGTAGTTAGGTGGGTTTTGGGAATTAGGATGGGGGAGGGAAGTAGGATGGGTTAGGGAAATAGTAGGGTGGGGGAAGTTAGGATGGGTTATGAAAAATTTGGATGGTTAGGTAAAATTTGGATGGGGTTGGGGGAAGTTGGGTGGGTTAGGTAAGTTAGATGGGGTTTGGTAATTGGGTGGGTTTGGAATTAGGGTGGGGGGGGTAAGTTAGGATGGGGTTTGGAATTGGATGGGGTTTGGTAAGTTAGGGTGGGTTAGGTAAATTAGGGTGGGTTGGTAATTGTTGGGGTTGGTAATTAGGATGGTTTTTTAAGTTTGGGTGGGTTTGGGAAAAAAGGGTTGGGGGGGAAGTTAGGATGGGGGAGGGAAATAGGGTGGGGTTAGGTAAGTTTTGGGGGGTTAGGTATTAGGGTGGGTTAGTAAGTTTAGGATGGGTTAGGGAGTTAGGATGGGGTTTGGTTAGGATGGTTGGTAAATTTGGTGGGTTAGGTAAATTAGGATGGTTGGTAATTAGGATGGGTTAGGGAAATTAGGATGGGTTAGGTAAGTTAGGTGGGTTAGGGGTTTTGGATGGGGTTTGGGAAGTTAGGAGGGGGTTTGTAAATTTGGTTTTGGTAATTTGGAGGGTAGGTAAGTTAGGGTGGGGTTTTAAAAAGGGTGGGGGAGGTAAGTTAGGATGGGGTTGGGGAATTAGGGTGGGGGTTGTAATTTTGGATGGGTTTTGGGGAAATTAGGGTGGGTTAGGTAAGTTAGGGTGGGTTTGGTAAGTTTGGGTGGGGTTTGGTTAATTGGGTGGGGTTTTAAGGGATGGGTTTTGTAATTTTAAAGGGTTTGGGAAGTTTGATTTGGGGGTTGGGTTAATTAGGTGGGGTTTGGGAATTTTGGGTGGGTTAGGGGTTTGAAGGGGGTTTGGAAGTTTGGTTAAGGTTAGGGGGGTTTTTAATTGGGGGTTAGGTAATTAGGAGGGGTTTGGTAATTAAATTTTGGTAGGTTTGGTAAGTTAGGGGGTTTGGGAATTTGGATGGGTTGGGGGAAGGACGTTGGGGGTTGGGAAATTTGGGAATTATTTTTTTCCGTATGGGCCCACCCAACACAGGAAAAAATTTTGAATTTTTAAAATAATTTTTAAAATGATAGAAGAAACAGAATTGAAAGAGAGAGAGAAAAGAGAGAGAGAGAAAAAGAGAGAGGGGGGGGAATATGGGGGTGTATCGCCATTTTGGTTTCAGGGTCGATTCACAGCTCCTCTGTGTACTCACCTTTTGTACTACCTTTTGTGGTTCGGGGGCGAGTCACAGCTCCGGCCCCGCCTCTCGCTGATTGCACTAGGTCCCCCTCCCGCCCCCTACTCATCATACCCGCCTTAAAACTTGTATGGTTCCGCCCCCACCCACCCTTTCTAGTTTTTCCCGCCTGATACTCTTGACTGAAGAAATACTTCCCCCAAAATACCCTTTTATTCTTGATCTTCAACTTCCAATTGTGCCTCTTTTGTCTGTGTCCCATCTGTGTGTGTGTGTGTGTGTTGTTTTTGTGTGTGGTTGTGGGTGTGGAGTGTTGTTTGTGTGTGTGTGTGGTGTGTGTGGTTTTGTGTGTGTTTGTTGTGTGTGTTGTGTGTGAGGAAGCAAAAAACGATAAGCCATAATCCAGAGGGGGAAGTGCGTCAAAGCTGAAGATTTGTACAAAATGGAACCCGTCTCTCCCTCACACACCACACAACAGCGGACAAGAGAGGAGTGGGGAGATTGCATTTTCTTGGGCGCAAGAAGGGGTTTGACCAGTTCCACACAAGACATTAGCGCAAAAACGAAGAACCGGTAGTGTAATAAGAAAGGCCTGCAAGGATCAAAAAACTGACAGGGAAAGGGATCAACGAGTGATGACTTGACGAGGTTCAAGGGCGCCGGGGGCGAGCAGGAATCTACAAGGGTTTAATTTAGGGTCGTTGCGTTTCTGTATATTTTAATGACAGACGGAAGGGAGAATTCAGAGTTGTTGTTTGCGACGACTGAAGCTAAAGGGAAAACAAGTGATGAAGATCAGGGAGGACTACAAGGGGCCTGGACATGTTGGAAGCCTGGTCACAACGGCTCCTGGGGTAACCCCACCAAGTCAAAGCATTAAAATTTGGGGGAAGGGCAAAGAAGAACCCCCAACAGGTACAGTCTAGGGGGCCTGGACTGCAAACCTCACCAAGGGAAAACATCTTGGGGGGAGATAACCCCGGCACATTTCCCGAGGCACACTCACCCAACAACTGCTGCAGAATGGGCGCCCGGGAACCCTAAGAATACGTTTCGACACCCTGTATGGGCTCGCAAAACCGGGTTTTCGTCACGCCCATTTTTGGGGTAGCGCACCAGAGGGGCCCACAAGGGCCATGAGTCAAGAAATTTAAAAAAGTGCAAAAATTTTCAAAAGCTAGTTCGGAGCTTAGGATATTCCTACGGGGGAGGTTTAAGTGAAATCGACCTACGACACTGGGACAGGATGGGAAGGACAGTAACGCTATGAAAAAACTGAGAGGGAAACAAGCAACCCCGGGCGGGGTTAGAACCCGCGATCAGAGAGTTTTTAGACTCTCTGATCGCGGTTTTAACCCCGCACGTGGGGACGGGGTTTTTTGCAATCGGGCATTACGATTTTTGTGAGTCACTGAGAGAATCGACAATGTGGATAGAAAAGAGATTTTTCCAGGGGAAGGACACAGCAACAAGGGGCACGTTGGAAAATTGAAGACTCAATGATCCACAGTGATGTTTGGGAAATATTTCTTCGTCACAGAGCTTTAGGATGTGGAATAGTCTGGGAAGTTGTATGGAGGAGAAACCCTACATAGCTTTTAAAAAGAGGTATGATAAAAAGCAGGAGCAGGGAAAATTTACCCAGTGCGACCAGTGAAAGGGGGGGGCCAGGGGCTGTGAATCGACCCCTGCAACCAAACTAGGGGAGGTAATACACAACACACAACACACATACAGGAGCCCGGGCTGTTCCCAACTCTGCAACACAAATTTGGGGGAGAAACACACACACACACACACACACACAAACACACACACACACACACACAACACAAACACACACAACCAACCCAACACACACCCCACACACACAACACCGGGTGCATTTAAATTCCACCTAAAATTTTAAAAAAAACATTGATCCCTTTATCAACCCGAAAATGTAATGTTTTTTAAAAAGGACTAAAAAGAAACTTACGAAAAAAAGGACAAAAACAAAACTAAAACCAAAAGTTAATAACAACCAGAATAAATATGTGTAGGCTTGTTCCTCCGTTTTCTCTATAAATAATGATAGGCTGCAAGGCCCCCAAAATTAGCTGCCCTTCAAAAACGTGATAAAAAATCTCCCCTCATCACAGAGGAATTTAAACACGACGTAAAGATACCATAGATAAAAGGGCCCGAGAGGCATATTTTTAAAAATAAGAGCCAAACACAAAAAACGCAAATGAAATTGAAATAAACGCTTTTTTTCTGAAAAAACGAAGCATTAATATTTTTTAAAAACAATTAGATTTTGCCACCCAAGTGGCTAGTTATTGTTACCTCAATCCCCCCTTGGATGGTAGTGCTATTTTTTTGTGTCCTCATATCCATCCCGTGGATTTGGTTTTTGGTTAGTTTTTGGTACCTCAACCACCGTGGATGGTAGTGGCTGTTTATTTGGTACCTTATCCATCCTTGGGTGGGGTTT
>NC_069493.1:7015651-7040651 GCF_026875155.1 Cherax quadricarinatus
ACCTAAATTGTGGGCAAGTTGCTCATAAATTTATAGCTGAGATTATAAGAAGCCACTCGATAAGCATAGCTTGTTTAATGTACTCAGATGGATTCCCAAGAGGCCGTTCTTTCTAACTAATTTTTTAAACTTTCTTCAGTAAAGCTTTTGGGGCTGTTGACCACGAAAAAAGAATTTGATATTTTTATTTAGATTTTAGTAAGGCTTTTTAAAGGTTCCGCACCAAAGACTTTTGAAGAAATAGCACTCATGCTTTGGGGGGAAGGGTGCTCTCGTGATCAAATATGGTCACAAGAGGAAGCAAGAGTGTCCAAAATGGGTTAAAAATCCGAGGGGGGGGATCAAAACAAGGGCTTCCACAGGGACAGTTTGGGGCCCGTTTTTTTATAAAAAAATATCAATGTCTTGATGAGGAATTACTATGATATGAGCAAATTCCCCGGAAAAAAAATGGGTAGGATAATTGATTCAAATGGGATGTTAGGGAATTTAGGAGGATTAGACAAACTTACTCGGGTCAGAAAAGGGGCAGATGCATTCAATGTAGAAAATCAAGTTTAAAGCTCGGAGTGCCCCAAAACCCTAGCACTTTAATTAAATAATAGAACTTAGCCATACAGATTGCAAAAAGGGGATTGGGGGTCAGGGTAACAGCAACCTTTAAACCCAAAGACGCAACCCTAAGCATCGAAAAAAGGAAAATAGTTTACTGGGTTTTATATCAGAAGTGTAAGAAACAGAAGTCCAGAGGTCATATACAGCTTTATACATCATTATAAGGCCTCACCTAATTTCGCTAAATTCGGGTCTCCATATTACAGAATAGACAAAAAATTCGTTAAAAAACTTCAGGTAGGATGACAAAATTAATACTAGATTAGAAATCTTCCTTATAAGAAAGTTTAAGACTCTTAATTACATTCACTTTTTTTGACAAAAATGGGGGGAGACCTGTTTGGGTGTATAAGTGGAAGATAGGTTTAAAAAAGGGGGATTTTAAAAAAGGGTCTTGGGGAAATCCTCCAAGAAAAACCCCCGCAGAAGGGTTTTAAATTATTAAGTTTAGTTTTAAAAAGGACATAGGAAATAGGGTTTTGGGAAAAAGGTATAGATGGGGGGAACAGTCTACCTATTGGGTTATTGAGCTGGGGCTTTGGGGAGTTTTAAATTTAGGTTTTGGGTAAAAAACTGAGTGGGGGAAGGGTGGGTTTTTAGTGGGGCTTGCACATCAGGCTTTTTCTTGGGGAATTTAAATTGGATTGTCAAATTTTTGTTGTGGGTGAATTGTAAAGGACCTGCCCCATAAGGGGCCCAACAGGCCCCGCTGCAGTGTTCCTCCTTTTAGTTCATGTTTTTAGTTCTTATCTCCAGTTTTGGTCCCCTTTTCAAGGAGGACATGACTCATTAGAGAAAAAACAGAAAAATGACTAAAATGATTTACTTTAAAGGAACCCCCGTAAGAAAAAAGACTTAAAGCCTTAAATTCACTCTTGGAAGGCGAGAATGAGGGGGGATATCACTGAAGTTATAAGTGGGTGACGGGGAAAAAAAGGGAGACATTAAAAAAGTATGAGGGTTCGAACCAGTAAAACCCGGAAAAATGATTTTAAATTGGATAAATTTAGATTAGAAAGGACAGGTAAGTCTGGTTTTCTAAAGGTTGTAGATCGTGGAACAGTCTTCCCATGGGGTGATAGAGGCTAGGACCTTGGGAGCTTTAAGAAGAGACGGGGCAAATATATGAGTGGAGGGGCGGGTTTTATTGGTTGGGGGTGGGGGGGGTTTTTTTTGAGTACTTTAGGTAGATTCGTTTTGAAAGGGCCTGCCTCGTATGGCCCGTAGGGCCTTCTCAGTGTTCCCCGCATTCTTTTGTTTTTTTTCTTTTCAAGGGGGCTAAGAACTGCCTCGGCAATTACTGATTCCAAAATTTTCCCTTATGGAGGTTTGACTTATTTTTCTATAAAAAATTTCCCCGGCCGGATTGAACCCGCGGTCATAGAGTTCCAAAAATCCCGCCCTCGCGTTAGCCACTAACCATAGCCACGACGGGCTGGATTTTGGCCTATACCGCGGTTCAAAACCCCGGGCCGGGGGGATGGTTTGTTTGCAATCGGTCATTACGATTTTTTGATTTTTGGTCTATATTGGAAGCTAAGGGCCTTCACCTGCCTTGTAAATAGGGACAATATGCCTTTTCCACTTATCTGCACCAGCCAGCTGTAGGCCAGCGGGGAAACTACCCGTATTATTTCATATTAAATTATTTTTAGGAAAAAAGGACAGAAACTGACCTAATACGAAAAAAATACTTAAATATTAAAAAATTTGTAACATATATACAACTTACAAATAATATAGCAAACCCAAAACCTGGGATAAACCTTGGTAATAAAAACCGACAATTGGTTTAAAAAAACCTAACAACACTGTAAAATATTTATTAGAAAAAGTTTCGGTCCTGGGACCCGATCAAAGGGCCCAGGACCGAAACGTTTTTTTAAAAATTTATAGTCTTGCTTACTGTTTTTCTAAACAAAACCAACATGACTGGCGACAGTCAGTGTATGTCGGATCACTGTTTTAGATACAGATCACGTTGGTACAGGATCAGTTGTAGATACGGATCACTTGTTTTAAAAGGTCATGGGTTTTTGATACAAGATCACTGTTTTATGATACAAGTCCTGTTTTGATACAGATCACTGTTGTTGATACAAAATCACTGTTGTATTACAGGATCACTGTTTTTATGATTAAGGGTCACGTTGTAGGATACAGGATCATGTTGTATGTACAGGATCATGTTGTAGATACAGGCACTGTTGTTGATACAGGATCATGTTGTATGATACAGGATCATGTTTATGATAAAGATCACTGTTTATGATACAAGATCACTGTTGTTGATCAAGATCACGTTTTATGATCAAGATCATTTTTTGATACAGGGTCCTGTTGTATGATACAGGATCACTGTTGTATGATACGGATCACTGTTTAGATACAGGGCATGTTGTTGATAAAATCACTGTTTTTAAAATTTTTAAATCATGTTTATGTAAGGATCACTGTTTATGACAGGATCACTGTTTAGATACAAGATCACTGTTGTATGATACAGTCATGTTGTTGTAAAGATCCTGTTTAGTCTTTGTTGTATGATAAAGATCACTGTTGTATGATACAAACATGTTGTATATACAAGATCACTGTTGTATGATACAGATCACTGTTTTTGATAAGAAACTGTTTTTGTCAAACACTGTTGAATTACAAGGGCACTTTGTATGTCTTTGTTGTATGAAAAATGTTTTACTGTTTTAGAACAGGGGTCACTGTTGTTGTAAAAAGACATTTGTATATACGGATATGTTGTATGACAAGTCATGTTGTATGTCTTTGTTGTATGATACAAGTCACGGTATGTCAATTATGTTGAGTTTTTTTTGATTAAAGATAAATGTTTTTTTGAAAAGAAACGTTTTTGGGCTTTTTGTTGATAAAAGATTTCCCGTTGTTGATACGGATCACGTTGTATATACAAGATCACTGTTTATGTCTTTGTTGATGATACAGGGCAGTTGTTAAAAATACTGTTGTTTCTTTGTTGTTGTACAGGGTCACGTTTTATGATACAATCCTGTTGTATGATACAGGTCCTGTTGTATGATACAGTTCACTGTTGTTGTTTTGTTGTATGATACAAGATCACTGTTGTATGATACGGATCACTGTTGTATGATACAGGACATTTGTATGTCGGTCACGTTTATGATACAGGATCTGTTTATATCAAATCACTGTTGATGATACGGATCACTGTTGTATGATACAAGATCCTGTTGTATGATACAATCATGTTGATGAAAAAAGATCATGTTGTATGATACAAGATCACTGTTTATGTCTTTGTTTTATGATCAGGATCCTGTTTTGATCAAGATCACGTTTTTATGAACAGATCACGTTGTTTTGATACAAGATATTTGTATGATACAAGCGCGTTTTATGTCTTTGTTGTAGATACAGGATCACTGTTTTAAGCTTTGTTGTTGATAAAGATCACTGTTGTAAAATCAGGATCACTGGGTTTTTGATACAAGACACTGTTGTATGTCTTTGTTTTTTTGATACAAATCACTGTTTTATGATACAGGATCACTGTTGTATGATACAAGACACTGTTGTATGTTTTTTGTATGATCAAACACTGTGTTGATCAAACATGTTTTATGTACAAGATCCTGTTTTTAAGATCAAGACACTGTTGTTGATAAAGGATCACTGTTGTATGATACAGGATCAGTTGTATGAAAAAGATCATGTTTTATGCTTTGTTGTATATACAGATCACTTTGTTGATACAAGCACTGTTGTAGATACAAGATCACTGTTTTTTATGATAAAAATCACTGTTTTATGAACAATATCACGTTTATGAAAAGGGTCCTGTTGTATGTACAAGATCACTGTTGTTATACCGGATACTGTTTGTATGATACAGGATCATGTTTTATGATACAAATCATGTTGTATGTACAGGGGCACTGTTGTATGAAAAGTCACTGTTGTTGTCTTTGTTGTTGATACAAGATCACTGTTGTATGATACAAAATCACTGTTTTTTTGATACAAGATCACGTTGTATATACAGATCACTGTTGTATGAAAAAAGTTTTACTGTTTATGATACGGCAGTTGTATATACAAAATCATGTTGTTGTCTTTGTTGTATGATACAGGAAACCGTTGTATGATACAAGATCATGTTTATGATCAAGATATGTTGTATGAACAAGATCACTGTTGTAGATACAAGATCGGCGTTGTATGTCTTTGTTGTATGATAAAGGATACTGTTGTATGAACAGGAAAAC
Source organism: Cherax quadricarinatus (assembly GCF_026875155.1). Classification (NCBI taxonomy): domain Eukaryota; kingdom Metazoa; phylum Arthropoda; class Malacostraca; order Decapoda; family Parastacidae; genus Cherax; species Cherax quadricarinatus. Next base: position 7,020,529 of record NC_069493.1, read on the forward strand.
TGTTGTATGATAAAGATCACTGTTGTATGATACGGTCACTGTTTTTGTACAAATCACTGTTGTATGATACAGGAACACTGTTTTATATACAAGACATGTTGTATGATACAAGTCACTGTTTAGATACAAGATCACTGTTTTATGATACAAGATCTGTTGATGTCTTTTTTGTATGATACAATCACTGTTTTATGTACGGATCCTTTGTAATACGGGGTCACTGTTTATGATACAAGACACTGTTTTAGTCCTTTGTTGAGATACAAGACCTGTTGATGATACAAGATCCTGTTGTAGTCTTTGTTTTAGATACAAAAATCACTTTGTATGATACAAGATCACTGTTGTATGTCTTGTTTTATGAAAAAGATCAGTTGTATGATACAAGATCCTGTTTTATGATACAAGATAGTTGATGATACAAGATCATGTTGTAAGTCTTTGTGTATGATCCGGGTCACGTTTTAAAACAAGTCACTGTTGTATGATACAAAATCACTGTTGTAGATCAAGAACATGTTTTTTGTCTTTTTTGATGATACGGACACTGTTTTAGAACAGGATCACTGTTGTATGAAAAAATCCCTGTGTATATACAGGTCACTGGGTTGTTGAAAAAAATCATGTTGATGAAAACAAGATCCTGTTGTTGTCTTTTTTGTATGATAAAAAACACTGGTAGAACAAGATCACTTTGTATGATACAAGGGTCACTGTTGATGAACAAGATCATGTTGTATGTCTTTTTTGTAAAACGGATCATGTTGAGATACAAAATCAGTTGTATGATACAAGATCACGTTTATGATCAAATCACGTTGTTGTCTTTTTTGTATGATACAGGACACTGTTTTTTGATACGGATCACGTTGTATGATACAAGATACTGTTTATGATCAGGTCATGTTGTATGTACAAGATCACTGGTATGTCTTTGTTTTGTACAGGATCACGTTTTATGATAAAAGGATACTGTGTATGTACAAAATCCTGTTTTATGTCTTTTTTGTATGATCAGGATCACTGTTTTATGATACAGGATCACGTTGTATGATACGGATCATGTTGTTTATACAAGTCATGTTGTATGTCTTTGTTGTATGAACAGGATCACTGTTTTTTGATACAGGTCACTGTTGATGATACAAGATCATTTGTTGATAAAAAGGATCATGTTGATGATACAAAATCCCCCTGTTGTATGTCTTTGTTGTATGATACAGGATCCTGTTGTATGTCTTTGTTTATATACAGGACACTGTTGTAATAAGGATCATGTTGATGATACAAGATCATGTTGTATGATACAGGGTCACTGTTGTTGAAAAGACACTGTTTTATGTCTTTGTTGTATATACAGGATCACTGTTGTATTCTTTTGTATGATACGGATCACTGTTTTTGATACAAAATCCTGTTTATGATACAAAAATCCTGTTGTATGTCTTTGTTGTATGATACAGGTACGTTGTATGTCGATCCTGTTGTATATACAAGACACTGTTGTATGATACAAAATCACTGTTTTATTCTTTTTTGTATATACAAGATCATGTTGTAGATACAAGTCACTGTTTAGATCAAGTCACTGTTGTATGATACAATCACGTTGATGCTTTGTTGTATGTACAGGTCACTGTTGTATATACAAAATCACTGTTGATGATACAAGATCACTGTTTTATGATACAAGATCCTGTTGTATGATCCAGACACTGTTGTATGTCTTTGTTTGTATGAACGGATTTACTGTTTTATGATACAGGACCGTTGTATGAAAAAGGTCACTGGGTTTTATGATACAAACACTGTTGTATGTCTTTGTTGTTGATCAGGATCACGTTTTATGAACGGAACTGTTGTATGATACAAGATCACGTTGTATATTTTCAGGACACTGTTGTATGATACAAGATAAAATGTTGTATGTCTTTTGTATGATACAGGACACTGTTGTTTTTCTTTGTTGATGTACAGGAAACCTGTTGTATGATACAAGTCACTGTTGTTGATAAAAGATAGTTGTATTCTTTGTTTTATGTACAGGATCATGTTGTATGATACGGTAGTGTATGATAAAGATCACTGTTTTATATACAAGATCACTGTTGTTTGGGTACAAGATCCTGTTGTATGTCTTTGTTGTATGATCAGGACACTGTTTAAGATAAAGATCATGTTGTATGATACAAGATCACTGTTGTATATACGGATCACTGTTGTTGATACAAATCACTGTTGTATATACAGGAAAACATGTTGTATGTACGGGTCACGTTTTGATACGGATCACTGTTGTATGATACAGGATCACTGTTGTATGTCAGGGTCACTGTTGTATGATACAAAGGTCCTTTTTATTAAGGATCATGTTGTATGTACAAAATCCCTTTTTTATGATACAAGATCACTGTTGTATGTCTTTGTTGTATGATACAAGATCACTGTTGTATGATACAAGATCACTGTTGTATGATACAAGATCACTGTTGTATGATACAGGATCACTGTTGTATGATACAAGATCACTGTTGTATGTCTTTGTTGTATGATACAAGATCACTGTTGTATGATACAAGATCACTGTTGTATGATACAAGATCACTGTTGTATGATACAGGATCACTGTTGTATGATACAAGATCACTGTTGTATGATACAGGATCACTGTTGTATGATACAGGATCACTGTTGTATGTCTTTGTTGTATGATACAAGATCACTGTTGTATACTTCAGTTGTATGATGTATAGGTCTCTCTCTCCCATAAAGTGAATGTCATCCTTAAATGGAAACGAATTGCCTCTAGTGGGTTCTTGATCCCAGGAATTGGATCTCTCCTCCCAGGGGGTTAGACCTGTGTGACGCCTTACGGGTTTAGCGTTCCCCTGCTAGGAAGCAGGAGGGTGTAAATGAGCTAGGAGTAGGGCTGTGGTGGACGTACTCACCCATTTGTGGTTGCAGGGGTCGATCCCCTGGCCCCTTGTGTGTGCTCCAGTGGGCTGCCAGCACCAACAGCCTGGTTGATCAGGAAAAATTCTTAAAACTCTTCACAGGTATATCAGAGGCCAAGGAAGATGCGTCTAATGGCGGAAAGGATTTAGTGACGAGGATGATGCGTTTAATGACGAGGAGAATACGTTTAATTACGAGGAAAATGCATTCAATGAGGATGCAGCTGCCTCTCTGACGTCTTACGACGTCATCCAGGCAGCTGAGGCGTTTCTGAGAAAGTTGTCCTGTCGACGTCTGTTCCTTGACGCAGAAACTGGTGGGAAAAAACAGGAAAATTAGGAATGTCACGTCTATGTTGTTGTTATTTCCTGGAACAATATAGATGGAAAAACAGTAGATTTTTGTGACGTATATGAGTGACGTTTGTGACGTAAGTGTGGGTGTGTGACGTGGATGTGACATATGGGTGTGTAACGTGGATGCGATGTACGAGTGTGTAACGTGGATGTGACGTACGTGTGTGTAACGTGGATGTGACGTACGGGTGTGTAACGTGGATGTGACGTACGTGTGTGTAACGTGGATGTGACGTACGTGTGTGTAACGTGGATGTGATGTACGTGTGTGTAACGTGGATGTGACGTACGTGTGTGTAACGTGGATGTGACGTACGTGTGTGTAACGTGGATGTGACGTACGTGTGTGTAACGTGGATGTGACGTACGTGTGTGTAACGTGGATGTGATGTACGTGTGTGTAACGTGGATGTGATGTACGTGTGTGTAACGTGGATGTGACGTACGTGTGTGTAACGTGGATGTGACGTACGTGTGTGTAACGTGGATATGATGTACGTGTGTGTAACGTGGATGTGACGTACGTGTGTGTAACGTGGATATGATGTACGTGTGTGTAACGTGGATGTGATGTACGTGTGTGTAACGTGGATGTGACGTACGTGTGTGTAACGTGGATGTGACGTACGGGTGTGTAACGTGGATGTGACGTACGTGTGTGTAACGTGGATGTGACGTACGTGTGTAACGTGGATGTGACGTACGGTTGTGTAACGTGGATGTGACGTACGGGTGTTTAACGTGGATGTGACGTACGTGTGTAACGTGGATGTGACGTACGGTTGTGTAACGTGGATGTGACGTACGGTTGTGTAACGTGGATGTGACGTGCGGTTGTGTAACGTGGATGTGACATACGTGTGTAACGTGGATGTGACGTACAGTTGTGTAACGTGGATGTGACGTACGGTTGTGTAACGTGGATGTGACGGACGTGTGTAACGTGGATGTGACGTACAGTTGTGTAACGTGGATGTGACGTACGGGTGTGTAACGTGGATGTGACGGACGTGTGTAACGTGGATGTGACGTACAGTTGTGTAACGTGGATGTGACGTGCGGTTGTGTAACGTGGATGTGACATACGTGTGTAACGTGGATGTGACGTACAGTTGTGTAACGTGGATGTGACGTACGGTTGTGTAACGTGGATGTGACGTACGGGTGTGTAACGTGGATGTGACGGACGTGTGTAACGTGGATGTGACGTACAGTTGTGTAACGTGGATGTGACGTACGGGTGTGTAACGTGGATGTGACGGACGTGTGTAACGTGGATGTGACGTACAGTTGTGTAACGTGGATGTGACGTACGGGTGTGTAACGTGGATGTGACATACGTGTGTAACGTGGATGTGACGTACAGTTGTGTAACGTGGATGTGACGTACGGTTGTGTAACGTGGATGTAACGGACGTGTGTAACGTGGATGTGACGTACAGTTGTGTAACGTGGATGTGACGTACAGTTGTGTAACGTGGATGTGACGTACGGTTGTGTAACGTGGATGTAACGGACGTGTGTAACGTGGATGTGACGTACAGTTGTGTAACGTGGATGTGACGTACGGTTGTGTAACGTGGATGTGACGTACAGTTGTGTAACGTGGATGTGACGTACGGTTGTGTAACGTGGATGTGACATACGTGTGTAACGTGGATGTGACGTACAGTTGTGTAACGTGGATGTGACGTACGGGTGTGTAACGTGGATATGACGTACGGGTATATGACGTGGGTGTGTTATGTACGTGTATGTGACGTATTTGATGCGCGTTTGTGTTTTTAACACTTTAAGACTAGTATAAAACGTGTTTGAGACGTGTTTACGACATTTACGACATGTTTGTATGTTTGTGTGTTTGGAAAGTATTCATGGGTTGAGACCTTTGTACGAACGTGCACACACATGTACACGCACATATAAGAACATAAGAACATAAGAACGAAGGAACACTGCAGCAGGCCTACTGGCCCATGCGAGGCAGGTCCAAGTCTCCTACCGGCTTAAGCCAATGCACCCAACCTAGTCAGGTCAGGTCACATTGACTTAAGGGAGGAACACGGCAACCGACCTGGTAGCACAAGCTATCAGGTCCAACTCACACCCACCCACATCCACTCATGTATTTATCCAACCTATTTTTAAAGCTACACAACGTTCTGGCCTCTATAACGGTACTTGGGAGTTTGTTCCACTCATCCACAACTCTATTACCAAACCAGTACTTTCCTATATCCTTCCTGAATCTGAATTTTTCCAACTTAAAACCATTGCTGCGAGTCCTGTCTAGGCTAGATATTTTCAGCACACTATTTACATCCCCTTTATTTATTCCTGTCTTCCATTTATACACCTCAATCATATCCCCCCTAATTCTACGTCTTTCTAGAGAGTGCAGATTCAGGGCCCTTAGTCTATCCTCATAGGGAAGGTTTCTGATACATGGGATCAACTTTGTCATCCTCCTTTGTACATTTTCCAGAGCATTTATATCCATTCTGTAATACGGTGACCAAAACTGTGCAGCATAATCTAAATGAGGCCTAACCAAGGATGTATAGAGTTGAAGAACAACCTGAGGACTCCTATTATTTATGCTTCTTGATATGAAGCCAAGGATTCTATTAGCTTTATTGCGAACACTTATGCACTGTTGTCTTGGTTTCAGATTACGTGTGAAGTGTTTACATGCAGTGTATACATAGCACCAACAGTCTTGTTGATCAGGACACTGGTCTGGGACCAGGATTATAGAAAATCGTGACACATACTTGAGTTCCATGAACGTTAGCTCGCCAGGGACGATGTCAGAAGGGTGGGCGAAACGTTTTCATAAATTTAATGCCATATAAGAAGAACATAAGAACGAAGGAACACTGCAGAAGGCCTACTGGCCCATGTGAGGCAGATCCAAGTCTCCTACCGGCTTAAGCCAATGCACCCAACCTAGTCAGGTCAGGTTACACTGACTTAATATCCAGCACATTTCTTATTGTTGTTAGGTAAGACACATATGCAACAGTTAGACAACTTTATTCCGAAACGTTTCGCCTACACAGTAGGCTTCTTCAGTCGAATACAGAAAGTAGGCAGGAACAGTAGAGATGTGAAGACGATGTAATCAGTCCATCACCCTTGAAGTCGTAGAATTTGAGGTTGTCAGTCCCTCAGCCTGGAGAAGTTCAGTTCCATAGTCAGGAACTATCTCTACTGTTCCTGCCTACTTTCTGTATTCGACTGAAGAAGCCTACTGTGTAGGCGAAACGTTTCGGAATAAAGTTGTCTAACTGTTGCATATGTGTCTTACCTAACATCATCAGTCTTATACAAAGCAGAAAGGTCCAAGGAGAGGAGGAGTTTGAGGTAATCAGTCCCTCAGTACCTCAAGTTCCTTTCCTTACACCTTTCTACTTTGTATAAGACTGATGAAGTCACTGTGTGGCGAAACGTTTCCTCAATAAAGATTCCCATATGTTGCATAAGTGTCTCAATCTTCAACTTGTCGCTTTTCAATACCATTCATCACACATCTTTATTCCTGAAATGTTTCGCCTACACAGTAGACTTCTTCAGTCAGATACAGAGGCAGCAGATCTAGCAGTGAAATCAGTCCATCAACTTTGGAGAAATATGGACATAGACTCATTAGAGAACATAAGAACATAAGAACGAAGGAACACTGCAGAAGGCCTACTGGCCCATGCGAGGCAGGTCCAAGTCTCCTACCGGCTTAAGCCAATGCACCCAACCTAGTCAGGTCAGGTCACATTGACTTAAGGGAGGAACACGGCAACTAAAATGATTTACTGTGTAAGGAAAGACACATATGCAACAGGTCCTAGCCTCTATCACCCCACTGGGAAGACTGTTCCATTTTAATGTTCACTGTGTAAGGAACCTCCCGTATGAAGATAGACTTAAAGCCTTAAATCTCCACTCTCTGGAGAGGCGTAGAATGAGGGGAGATATCATTGAAGTGTATAAGTGGATGACGGGCATAAACAAGGGAATTACCGACAATATGTAAAGTAAAAGGACACAAGTGCAACCTCACTCTGAGCCTTTATATACCCTCTGTGTCCATGTATTGTTTGTAATGGCTTGATAAAGCTCCTGGAGAGCGAAACGTTGCCACAATAAATGTCACATTAGTTTCACTTGTGTCCTTTTACTTTACATAAACAAGGGAGATATTAATGAAGTACTGAGGGTGTCGAACCAGGTAAGAACCAGGAATAATGGATTTAAGTTGGATAAATATAGATTTAGAAAGGACATAGGTAAGTACTGGTTTTCTAACAGAGTTGTAGATGCGTGGAACAGTCTTCCCAGTGGGGTGATAGAGGCTAGGACCTTGGGTAGCTTTAAGAAGAGACTGGACAAGTATATGAGTGGGAGGGGCTGGGTTTGATTGGTGTTGGGGGGTGCGGGAGTTGTTTCTTGAGTAGCTTTAGGTAGATGTCGTTTTGATGTCGTTCTGTTTGTGACTTGAAAAAGCCCACTGTGTGGGCGAAACGTAGTCAATAAAGGATCACATTATACTGCATTTGTGTTTATATTGCCATTGATAAGGACCTGCCTCGTATGGGCCAGTAGGCCTTCTGCAGTGTTCCTACATTCTTATGTTCTTATGTTAACTTGGTTGACCAAGTAAGCACCAGACGAACCTGGCGAAAGTTAAAGGCATTCCAAGTCCACAGTTGTCGAATTATTTCGGAAAGTTCGTCTACGCTACATCACCATTTAATCTTCCAGTGTATCCAAGAGCATGTCGTAATGGTCCGGTACTTGTGAGAGACAGGAGCTACCTGTTCAGAACTCGTTTTGACCTGGGTTGTGCAATTGTGAATCCATCGCGAATGACAATCTTGCTTCTTAAGACCTTGTTCGTTCATCATTGACATGGTGTCAGGCAAGTGGCAAGCAGATATAGTCGCGAATTTAATATGGTTTTATGTGAAGCGACCGTGGTCGTGGTCTCTCTCTCACACACACACACACACACACACACACACACACACACACACACACACCACACACACACACACACACACACACACACACACACACACACACACACACACACACACACACACACACGAGCTGTGACTCAACCCCAGCAAGCACAGCTAGGAGAGTACACACACCAGGGTGGGTATACAAACAGACACTGGGGGGGAACTCCCTCTCATCTCCAAGGAAACAGGTTACACCAGCCCTGCCCTAGTGACTCTTCTCCCTTGATGCTGGTCAAGGGCTCGTGATTCAAGGAATCAGTTACCTTCCCTTTTCTTGGATCAAACCCGAGTAATACCCATTCGCCAGGTGTTGTATGCTCTCCCTTCCCCGTGAATATATAATCTGATATTGGTATTAATACAGAAAGTATATACAATATATATATATATATATATATATATATATATATATATATATATATATATATATATATATGCACACACATAAATAAAGAGAACTGCAGGGTAGAGTGCAGCCGCGTCAGTGCTGGCGGTAAGCCAAGGGAGACAAAAAAACTCGACAAGGTGTTTGTTTACCTGGAGGAGGAGGGCGCCGTCCCTGACGATGACTCTGACGCAGAACTTGTGCCCTGATGCCCCGCAGGGTACCACCACGTGTACCTCCTCAATCTGCGAGTACTGCACCAGCGACTCCAGCAGTCCCGTCGCCTGCAGGAGCAAGTGAAGGCTTGGTCAGCGGAGTTTTAAGACTGTATATAAAACGTGAAATAATGTAATTCGCCTTTTTCCCATGGATGATTAAAATTGCGATAATTTACGTATTTTAGCTAAAAAAAAATAGGTACGAGAATCATTGAGACTGTTTGTCAAGAATACTTTAGTGCCTAAAATAGTGATTAATGTAAATTCTCAGGATATGTACATTCAGAGACATCTCTCGGTGTATATATCCTTGAAAAGGCCTCATCAAAATTCGTATATATATTGTAAGTGTTGGTTTGTATATTAGGCTGAAAACCAAGCAATTGAATGTCTCATTAAGATTGTAATTCACCTATTAAGAGGTGAATATACACTGAGAGGTGTATATCATGCATGTGATATATATATCTGAGTGTATGTCACGTGTATGATATACACTGACTGGAATAGATTGTAAAATGGAGTCAGGGAAGCTAGTATTTTAATCTTCTATAACGTCTTAGTTGGATACATGAGTGAGTCAGGTTGATTGTGAGATGGAGCTGCCTAGTATGGGCCAGTAGACCTACTGCAGTGCTCTGTTCTTAGGAAGGTGGGTGATGAGGGAGTGGAAGCTGAGTATATGAGTTAACTGATACTTTTTGGGTATTATTATTATTATTATTATTATTATTATTATTATTATTATTATTATTATTATTATTATTATTATTATTATTATTATTATTTATTTTTTTATTATCACACTGGCCGATTCCCACCAAGGCAGGGTGGCCCACCAAGGCAGGGTGGTCCACCAAGGCAGGGTGGCCCACCAAGGCAGGGTGGTCCACCAAGGCAGGGTGGCCCACCAAGGCAGGGTGGTCCACCAAGGCAGGGTGGCCCACCAAGGCAGGGTGGTCCACCAAGGCAGGGTGGTCCACCAAGGCAGGGGGTCCACCAAGGCAGGGTGGCCCACCAAGGCAGGGTGGTCCACCAAGGCAGGGTGGTCCACCAAGGCATGGTGGCCCACCAAGGCAGGGTGGCCCACCAAGGCAGGGTGGTCCACCAAGGCAGGGTGGTCCACCAAGGCAGGGTGGCCCGAAAAAGAAAAACTTTCACCATCATTCACTCCATCACTGTCTTGCCAGAAGGGTGCTTTACACTACAGTTTTTAAACTGCAACATTAACACCCCTCCTTCAGAGTGCAGGGACTGTACTTCCCATCTCCAGGACTCAAGTTCGGCCTGCCGGTTTCCCTGAACCCCTTCATAAATGTTACTTTGCTCACACTCCAACAGCACGTCAAGTATTAAAAACCATTTGTCTCCATTCACTCCTATCAAACACGCTCATGCATACCTGCTGGAAGTCCAAGCCCCTCGCACACAAAACCTCCTTTACCCCCTCTCTCCAACCTTTCCTAGGCCGACCCCTACCCCGCCTTCCTTCCACTACAGACTGATACACTCTTGAAGTCATTCTGTTTCGCTCCATTCTCTCTACATGTCCGAACCACCTCAACAACCCTTCCTCAGCCCTCTGGACAACAGTTTTGGTAATCCCGCACCTCCTCCTAACTTCCAAACTACGAATTCTCTGCATTATATTCACACCACACATTGCTCTCAGACATGACATCTCCACTGCCTCCAGCCTTCTCCTCGCTGCAACATTCATCACCCATGCTTCACACCCATATAAGAGCGTTGGTAAAACTATACTCTCATACATTCCCCTCTTTGCCTCCAAGGACAAAGTTCTTTCTCTCCACAGACTCCTAAGTGCACCACTCACCCTTTTCCCCTCATCAATTCTATGATTCACCTCATCTTTCATAGACCCATCCGCTGACACGTCCACTCCCAAATATCTGAATACATTCACCTCCTCCATACTCTCTCCCTCCAATCTGATATCCAATCTTTCATCACCTAATCTTTTTGTTAACCTCATAACCTTACTCTTTCCTATAATCACTTTTAATTTTCTTCTTTTACATGCCCTACCAAATTCATCCACCAATCTCTGCAACTTCTCTTCAGAATCTCCCAAGAGCACAGTGTCATCAGCAAAGAGCAACTGTGACAACTCCCACTTTATGTGTGATTCTTTATTTTTTAACTCTACGCCTCTTGTCAAGACCCTCGCATTTACTTCTCTTACAACCCCATCTATAAATATATCAAACAACCACGGTGACATCACACATCCTTGTCTAAGGCCTACTTTTACTGGGAAATAATTTCCCTCTTTCCTACATACTCTAACTTGAGCATCACTATCCTCGTTTATTATTGTCGATACCTTTAAATCTGCAGGGGTCATCCAAGTCAGACAGAAACGTCGTGCTAAGTTTCAAGGTTCTTACGTTCGGATTATTTTTATATTTCTGTTCATCCATATGGGTCATATATCAGCTTCTTCCTGTGTCCTGTGCTGAGGGACTGATGAAACTGGAGGTAATTGGTCTTGAGATTAAGCTGAGACCTTTGGCCATCTGACCGAGGCCTACCACTGGCTTACCATAGCACCGCATCATCCACTGCAGACTCAGATCCGTTGTGGACTCGGCAGTCATTTAAGCTGACATAAACTAGGCCTTCCCGTGGCCATTGTCAACATTGTGATGATCAATGAAAACTGTAGAAATAATAACTTGAGGAGTTTAAAATATGTTAGGAACCATGTGTGGTCTTGTATCCTGGACACCTGTTCACAGCTGCGTCAGTACGATAACAAGGTAGGAATAAGCAAGGCAGAAAAAAGTAGATAGTGAATTCATTTACTTAAAAAATACTGGCAAATATGTGTGCAATATACATAACTAGAGCTCGGTTGGTAGCGCACTTAGCTCACATATTAAGGGCCGTGGTTCGATTTCCGGTACTGGTGGAAGCATTGGGGGCATGTTACCGTAAGACACCTTCTGTCACTGTTCACCTAGCAGTAAGTAGGTACCTGGGCGTTAGTAGACTGGTGTGAGTCGCACCCTGGGGACAAAATTCACCTAATTTGCCCAAAATGTTGTGCATAACAAGGCATGTGTAGTATGTTACTGATGTCAGCTATGGTCTGTATACCTTGTACATGTACTGGTATACCTTGTACATGTACTTGTATACCTTGTACATGTACTGGTATACCTTGTACATGTACTGGTATACCTTGTACATGTACTTGTATACCTTGTACATGTACTGGTAAACCTTGTACATGTACTTGTATACCTTGTACATGTACTGGTAATACCTTGTACATGTACTGGTATACCTTGTACATGTACTTGTATACCTTGTACATGTACTTGTATACCTTGTACATGTACTGGTATACCTTGTACATGTACTTGTATACCTTGTACATGTACTTGTATACCTTGTACATGTACTTGTATACCTTGTACATGTACGGGTATACCTTGTACATGTACTGGTATACCTTGTACATGTACTTGTATACCTTGTACATGTACTTGTATACCTTGTACATGTACTTGTATACCTTGTACATGTACTTGTATACCTCGTACATGTACTTGTATACCTTGTACATGTACTTGTATACCTTGTACATGTACTTGTATACCTTGTACATGTACATGTATACCTTGTACATGTACTTGTATACATTGTACATGTACTTGTATACCTTGTACATGTACTTGTATACCTTGTACATGTACTTGTATACCTTGTACATGTACTTGTATACATTGTACATGTACTTGTATACCTTGTACATGTACTTGTATACCTTGTACATGTACTTGTATACCTTGTTACATGTACTTGTATACCTTGTACATGTACTTGTATACCTTGTACATGTACTTGGTATACCTTGTACATGTACTTGTATACCTTGTACATGTACATATATACCTTGTACATGTACTGGTATACCTTGTACATGTACTGGTATACCTTGTACATGTAGTTGTATACCTTGTACATGTACTTGAATACCTTATACATGTACTTGTATAACTTGTACATATACTTGTATACCTTGTTCATGTACTTGTATACCTTGTACATGTACTTGTATACCTTGTACGTGTACTTGTATACCTTGTACATGTACTGGTATACCTTGTACATGTACTTGTATACCTTGTACATGTACTTGTATACCTTGTACATGTACTGGTATACCTTGTACATGATTTTGCATAAACAAATATTATAAGAACGACAGTGAGAACTGTGAGCGACCAGACTTGAGGTAAGCCTGTTAATTTTTTCCACGAGTGCCAGACACCGCTTCACAACTTTGGCACTCTAGCACCTGGTTCGCTGGTCGGGATGTCTATATGTGTGCATCACAAACGTCAAATACAATGTAACATACACTTGTATAGCACAAAATAAGCACCCTGAGACTGAGTCACGGGGGGCGTTGACCCCCGACACAGTCTCCAGTTAAAACTGTTGACAAAACACTTCCATAAGATTCGCTTTGTTTATCCTCCTCACATGATTATAATGTTGAAGATTGGGACACTTATGCAACATTTTCCACCGTTTCCAACGTTTCTCCACACAGTGGTTTCATCAGTCCAATACAAAGCAGAAAGTTGAGACATTTATGCAACATATGAGAATCTTTATTCAGGAAACGTTTCGCCACACAGTGGCTTCATCAGTCCTATATAAAGTAGAAAGGTGCAAGGAGATGAGGAGTTTGAGGTAATCAGTCCCTCAGCCTGGAGTCGATGTGTTCAGTCCATCAATATTGTAGAATGTACAGCATAGGGCCGTAGACGTGGCTTATATACTGTAGTGAGGTGAGGTGAAGCAGGAGGAGGCGGGGTCATAGTGGTACCATCCACTAGTCGAAGTAGTCAGGTGAGGTGAAGCAGGAGGAGGCGGGGTCATAGTGGTACCATCCACTAGTCGAAGTAGTCAGGTGAGGTGAAGCAGGAGGAGGCGGGGTCATAGTGGTACCATCCATAGTCGAAGTAGTGAGGTGAGGTGAAGCAGGAGGAGGCGGGGTCATAGTGGTACCATCCACTAGTCGAAGTAGTCAGGGAGGTGAAGCAGGCGGAGGCGGGGTCATAGTGGTACCATCCACTAGTCGAAGTAGTCAGGTGAGGTGAAGCAGGAGGAGGCGGGGTCATAGTGGTACCATCCACTAGTCGAAGTAGTCAGGTGAGGTGAAGCAGGAGGAGGCGGGGTCATAGTGGTACCATCCACTAGTCGAAGTAGTCAGGTGAGGTGAAGCAGGAGGAGGTGGGGTCATAGTGGTACCATCCACTAGTCGAAGTAGTCAGGCGAGGTGAAGCAGGAGGAGGCGGGTCATAGTGGCACCATCCACTAGTCGAAGTAGTCAGGTGAGGTGAAGCAGGAGGAGGCGGGGTCATAGTAGGTACCATCCACTAGTCGAAGTAGTCAGGTGAGGTGAAGCAGGAGGCAGGCGGGGTCATAGTGGAACATCACTTAGTCAAGTAGTCAGGTGAGGTGAAGCAGGAGGAGGCGGGGTCATAGTGGTACCATCCACTAGTCGAAGTAGTCAGGTGAGGTGAAGCAGGAGGAGGCGGGGTCATAGTGGTACCATCCACTAGTCGAAGTAGTCAGGTGAGGTGAAGCAGGAGGAGGCGGGGTCATAGTGGTACCATCCACTAGTCGAAGTAGTCAGGTGAGGTGAAGCAGGAGGAGGCGGGGTCATAGTGGTACCATCCACTAGTCGAAGTAGTCAGGTGAGGTGAAGCAGGAGGAGGCGGGGTCATAGTGGTACCATCCACTAGTCGAAGTAGTCAGGTGAGGTGAAGCAGGAGGAGGCGGGGTCATAGTGGTACCATCCACTAGTCGAAGTAGTCAGGTGAGGTGAAGCAGGAGGAGGAGGTGGGGTCATAGTGGTACCATCCACTAGTCGAAGTAGTCAGGTGAGGTGAAGCAGGAGGAGGCGGGGTCATAGTGGTACCATCCACTAGTCGAAGTAGGTCTTCGTCCAAAGGTTGAACAAGTGTTGAAGAATTCTTTGTAACAAGATCCCATGATGCTGCAGTATCTGACAGTTGTGATGAATGGTTTGAAAAACCGACAAGTTGAAGATTGAGACACTTATGCTGCATAAGTGTCTCAATCTTGGACTGATGAAGCCACTGTGTGGCGAAACGTTTCCTGAATAAAGATTCCCATATGCTGCATAAGTGTCTCAATCTTCAAGTTAGGATGGGTTAGGTAAGTTAGGATGGGTTAGGTAAGTTAGGATGGGTTGGGTAAGTTAGGATGGGTTAGGTAAGTTAGGATGGTTTGGTAAGTTAGGATGGGTTAGGTAAGTTAGGATGGGTTGGGTAAGTTAGGATGGGTTAGGTAAGTTAGGATGGGTTAGGTAAGTTAGGATGGGTTAGGTAAGTTAGGATGGGTTAGGTAAGTTAGTATGGGTTAGGCAAGTTAGGATGGGTTGGGTAAGTTAGGATGGGTTAGGTAAGTTAGGATGGGTTAGGTAAGTTAGGATGGGTTGGGTAAGTTAGGATGGGTTAGGTAAGTTAGATGGGTTAGGTAAGTTAGAATGGGTTAGGTAAGTTAGGATGGGTTAGGTAAGTTAGGATGGGTTAGGTAAGTTAGGATGGATTAGGTAGTTAGGATGGGTTAGTGGTAAGTTAGGATGGGTTGGGTAAGTTAGGATGGGTTAGGTAAGTTAGGATGGGTTAGGTAAGTTAAGATGGGTTTGGTAAGTTACCATGGGTTAGGTAAGTTAGAATGGGTTAGGTAAGTTAGAATGGGTTAGGTAAGTTAGGATGGGTTAGGTAAGTTAGGATGGGTTAGGTAAGTTAGGATGGGTTAGGTAAGTTAGAATGGGTTAGGTAAGTTAGGATGGGTAGGTAAGTTAGGATGGATTAGGTAAGTTTGGATGGGTTAGGTAAGTTAGGATGGGTTGGGTAAGTTAGGATGGGTTAGGTAAGTTAGGATGGGTTAGGTAAGTTATGATGGGTTGGGTAAGTTAGGATGGGTTAGGTAAGTTAGAATGGGTTAGGTAAGTTAGAATGGGTTAGGTAAGTTAGGATGGGTTAGGTAAGTTAGGATGGGTTAGGTAAGTTAGGATGGGTTAGGTAAGTTAGGATGGGTTAGGTAAGTTAGGATGGTTTAGGTAAGTTAGAATGGGTTAGGTAAGTTAGGATGGGTTAGGTAAATTAGAATGGGTTAGGTAAGTTAGGATGGGTTAGGTAAGTTACAATGGTTAGGTAAGTTAGAATGGGTTAGGTAAGTTAGGATGGGTTGGGTAAGTTAGAATGGGTTAGGTAAGTTAGGATGGGTTGGGTAAGTTAGAATGGGTTAGGTAAGTTTGGATAGGTTGGGTAAGTTAGGATGGGTTAGGTAAGTTAGGATGGGTTAGGTAAGTTAGGATGGGTTAGGTAAGTTAGGATAGGTTAGGTAAGTTAAGATGGGTTGGGTAAGTTAGGATGGGTTAGGTAAGTTAGAATGGGTTAGGTAAGTTAGAATGGGTTAGGTAAGTTAGGATGGGTTAGGTAAGTTAGGATGGGTTAGGTTAAGTTGGATGGGTTAGGTAAGTTAGAATGGGTTAGGTAAGTTAGGATGGGTTAGGTAAGTTAGGATGGATTAGGTAAGTTTGGATGGGTTAGGTAAGTTAGGATGGGTTGGGTAGTTAGGATGGGTTAGGTAAGTTAGGATGGGTTAGGTAAGTTAAGATGGGTTGGGTAAGTTAGGATGGGTTAGGTAAGTTAGAATGGGTTAGGTAAGTTAGAATGGGTTAGGTAAGTTAGGATGGGTTAGGTAAGTTAGGATGGGTTAGGTAAGTTAGGATGGGTTAGGTAAGTTAGGATGGGTTAGGTAAGTTAGGATGGTTTAGGTAAGTTAGAATGGGTTAGGTAAGTTAGGATGGGTTAGGTAAATTAGAATGGGTTAGGTAAGTTAGGATGGGTTAGGTAAGTTACAATGGGTTAGGTAAGTTAGAATGGGTTAGGTAAGTTAGGATGGGTTGGGTAAGTTAGAATGGGTTAGGTAAGTTAGGATGGTTGGGTAAGTTAGAATGGGTTAGGTAAGTTTGGATAGGTTGGGTAAGTTAGGATGGGTTAGGTAAGTTAGGATGGGTTAGGTAAGTTAGGATGGGTTAGGTAAGTTAGGATGGGTTGGGTAAGTTAGGATGGGTTGGGTAAGTTAGGATGGTTAGGTAAGTTAGAATGGGTTGGGTAAGTTAGGATGGGTTGGGTAAGTTAGGATGGGTTAGGTAAGTTAGGATGTGTTAGGTAAGTTAGGATGGGTTGGGTAAGTTAGAATGGGTTAGGTAATTGGATAGGTTGGGTAAGTTAGGATGGGTTGGGTAAGTTAGGATGGGTTAGATAAGTTAGGATGGCTTAGGTAAGTAAGGATGGGTTAGGTAAGTTAGGATGGGTTAGGTAAGTTAGGATGGGTTAGGTAAGTTAGGATGGGTTAGGTAAGTTAGGATGGGTTAGGTAAGTTAGGATGGCTTAGGTAAGTTAGAATGGGTTAGGTAAGTTTGGATAGGTTAGATAAGTTAGGATGGGTTAGGTAAGTTAGGATGGGTTAGGTAAGTTAGGATGGGTTAGGTAAGTTTGGATAGGTTGGGTAAGTTAGGATGGGTTAGGTAAGTTAGGATGGGTTGGGGAAGGACGTTGGGTTAGGTAAGTTGGGAATTATTCTTTCTCGTGATGGCCTATCCCATACACAGGAAAATGATGAGATTTTTAAAATAATTTTTAAAATGACAGAAGAAAGCAGAAATTGACAGAGAGAGAGAGAGAGAGAGAGAGGAGGAGAGGGGGGGGGGAATATGGGTGTGTAGTCGCCTATTTGTGGTTACAGGTGTCGATTCACAGCTCCTCTGTGTACTCACCTATTTGTACTCACCTATTTGTGGTTGCAGGGGTCGAGTCACAGCTCCTGGCCCCGCCTCTTCGCTGATTGCTACTAGGTCCTCTCTCTCCCTGCCCCATGAGCTCTATCATACCTCGCCTTAAAACTATGTATGGTTCCTGCCTCCACCACATCACTTTCTAGGCTATTCCATGGCCTGACTACTCTATGACTGAAGAAATACTTCCTAACATCCCTTTGATTCATCTGAGTCTTCAACTTCCAATTGTGACCTCTTGTGTCTGTGTCCCATCTGTGTGTGTGTGTGTGTGTGTGTGGTGTGTGTGTGTGTGTGTGTGTGTGTGTGTGTGTGTGTGTGTGTGTGTGTGTGTGTGTGTGTGTGTGTGTGTGTGTGTGTGTGTGTGTGTGTGTGAGAGGAAGCAAAAAAAGATAAGCCATAATCCAGAGGAGGGGAAGTGCGTCAATGCTAAAGGTTTGTTAAGATAAAAGTGTACGAAAATGGAATCCTGTCTCTCTCTCTCACACACACACACACACACACACACACACACACACACACAACAGCGAGACAAGAGAGGAGTGGGTAGATTGCATTTTCTTGGACTGCAAGAAGGCTTTCGACACAGTTCCTCACAAGACATTAGCGCAAAAACTGAAGAACCAGGTAGGTGTAATAAGAAAGGCACTGCAATGGATCAGAGAATATCTGACAGGAAGGCATCAACGAGTGATGGTACTTGACGAGGTGTCAGAGTGGGCGCCTGTGACGAGCAGGGATCTACAAGGGTTAATTCTAGGGTCGTTGCTGTTTCTGGTATATGTGAATGACATGACGGAA
Organism: Cherax quadricarinatus; assembly: GCF_026875155.1. Lineage (NCBI taxonomy): Eukaryota > Metazoa > Arthropoda > Malacostraca > Decapoda > Parastacidae > Cherax > Cherax quadricarinatus. The sequence continues at coordinate 7,039,143 of NC_069493.1, forward strand.
GGGAGAGATTCAGAGTTGTCCCTGTTTGCAGACGACGTGAAGCTAATGCGGAAAATTCAAGTGGATGAGTATCAGGCAATACTACAAAGGGATCTGGACATGTTGGAAGCCTGGTCCAGCAACTGGCTCCTGGAGTGTAACCCCACCAAGTGCAAAGTCATTAAGATTGGGGAAGGTCAAAGAAGACCGCAGACAGAGTACAGTCTAGGGGGCCTGAGACTGCAAACCTCACTCAAGGAAAACGATCTTGGGGTGAGTATAACACCGAGCACATTTCCTGAGGCACACATCAGCCTAACAACTGCTGCAGCATATGGGCACCTGGCAACCCTAAGAATAGCGTTTCGACACCCTAGTATGGACTCGTCAAGACCGTGTACGTCATGCCCATTTTGGAGTATGCAGCACCAGTATGGAGCCCACAACTGGCCATGCACGTCAAGAAATTAGAGAAAGTGCAAAAGTTTGCAAAAAGACTAGTCTCGGAGCTTAGGATTATGTCCTACGAGGAGAGGTTAAGTGAAATCGACCTGACGACACTGAAGGACAGGATGGATAGGACATGATAACGGCATATGAAATACTGAGAGGAATCAAGCATACCACGGGCGGGGTTAGAACCCGCGATCAGAGAGTTTTGAGACTCTCTGATCGCGGGTTCTAACCCCGCACGTGGTACGGTTTGTTTGCAATCGTGTCATTACGATTTCGTGAGTCACTGAGAGGAATCGACAATGTGGATAGAAACGAGATGTTCCAGAGATTGGACACAGCAAAAAGGGGACACAGTTGGAAGTTGAAGACTCAGATGATCCACAGTGATGTTAGGAAGTATTTCTTCAGTCACAGAGCTGTCAGGATGTGGAATAGTCTGGGAAGTGATGTAGTGGAGGCAGGAGCCATACATAGCTTTAAGAAGAGGTATGATAAAACGCATGGAGCAGGAAGAGTGACCCAGTAGCGACCAGTGAAGAGGCGGGGCCAGGGGCTGTGACTCGACCCCTGCAACCACAACTAGGTGAGGTAATACACACACACACACACACATATACAGGAACCAGGGGCTGTGTCTCTAACTCTGCAACCACAATTAAGTGAGTACACACACACACACACACCACACACCACAACCTGACGACACGGAGGACGGGAGAGATAGGGGGGACATGAAACGCATACAAAATACTGAGGGAATTGACAAGGTGGAAAAAGACGGATGTTCCAGAGTTTGGGACACAGTAAAAAAAGGGGACACGTTGGAAGTTAAGCACAGATAAATCACGGGGGATGTTGGGAAAAGTATTTCTTCGCCACGAGTGTCAGTAATGGAATAGTTTGGGGAAGCGATGTATGGGGCGGGACCCATACATAGTTTTAAGCGAGGTATGTAAAGTCAGGGCCGGGAGAGTGCCCAGTACGATCAGTGAAGAGGGGGGGCCAGGAGCCGGACTGACCCCCCAAACCCTCAACGGGGTGGTACATGCACACAGAAGTGAATAGTCTAGAGTT
>NC_069493.1:7045592-7055592 GCF_026875155.1 Cherax quadricarinatus
CCTTTGGGTTTCCCAAGGGAAGTCTTGAAGGGGAGTCAGGGGTTCTTTTCACAAATGTGGAAGCGAACGGGTTTTGCACTTTTTACATCATCACCATGCTTAAAAGCCAAAACCTGATTACTATATTTATTAAAATTTTCAGGGGTTTACTGGGGACCTGGAAGAGTTTCGGGGCAACGCCCCGGGGCCCGGTCTGTGACCGGCCTCCCTTTGTCAAGATGCTAAATTTTTTTTTGGAAACTTGTTAAAATGAGGAAGGTCGGCGAACCAATGCCTCTCCGGAGGATGAACTTTTGGGTTAGTGCTTCCTTTAAAAACCATCACCTTAACAGGTACCCTTGTTCTTGCGTTCTTGATTCATCTTAATGCGGTAGGTCCGTGCATCTGTTCATCTCCCAGAAGACAGAGGACAGAGATCTTAAAAAATCCGCCCCGGGGTTAGCCACTAGACCCCCTAGCCGGGCTAACCCCCGGTCTGGGGTTTTGAGCTCTCTGACCGGGGTTCTAACCCCACCGGGGGTTGTTTTTTTTTTTAAATAGGTACCGTTAGGCAGTGTGGTGAAAGTAACAGAACCGCTTTGGCATGTAGTGAAAATAACTAGGTACCGCTGATGGGAGTGTAGGTGAAGTAACTAGGTACCCCTTATGGCAGTGTAGATGAAGAAAATGGTACCGCTGATGGCAGTGTGGGGAAGTAACTAGGGACCGCTTTTGGCAGTGTAGGGGAAGTAAAAGGGACCGCTTTTGGCAGTGTAGGGGAAGTAACTATACCGTGATGGCATGTAGGTGAAGAACTAGGTACCCCTTTTGGCAGTGTAGGTGAAGAACAGGTCCGCTGTGGCATGAGGTGAAGTAACTAGATACCGCTTATGGCAGTGTAGGGGAAGAAATGGTACCCCGAGGCATGAGGGAAGTAATAGGGACCGCTTTCGGCAGTGTAGAGGTGACCAATATGGGGCTCATGGTACCCCCCGGGTTAATATTGATATAGAGTTTCCGTGGTCAGCTTATGTGCAAGGTAGATAGTGCAGGCTCAGCTATATGACAAGGCTCAGCATTGACAAGGCTCCTAATTGTACAAGGGTCAGCTATATGTACAGGCTCAGCTGTATGTGCAAGGTCAGCTATATGTGCAAGGCTCAGCTATATGTCAAGTTCACTTATGTAAAGGTTTTAGTATATGTCAAGGGTCAACTATATTAAAGGTTAGTAAATGTGAGGGTGTTATATGTAAAGGTGTATATGTGAAGGTGTATTGGGTAAAGGCCCTCAGGGTTATGTTCAAGGGTTCAGCATATGTGAAGGTCATAATTGCAAGGGTCAGCTATATGTCAAAGGTCAATATGTACAAAAGGTCACTTATGTCAAGGTCAGCTATATGTCAAGGTCAGCTATATGTACAAGGCTAGCTATATGTACAAGGTTTAGCTATAGTACAAGGCTCACTATTGTACAAGGTCACTATATTACAAAGGTCGCTATATTACAAACAGCTATAGTCAAGGGAGTATATGTACAAGGCTCAGTTTGTACAAGGTTTAGTATATGTACAAGGTCAGCTATATGTCAAGGCTCAGCTATATGTTCAAGGCTCATATATGTAAAGGCCCCTATATTACAAGGTTTTAGCTATATGACAAGGTCAGCTATAGTCAAGTCAGCTATAGTCAAAGGTCAGCTATAGTCAAGGTTTAGCTATAGTCAAAGGTTTAAATATTGCAAGGTTTAGCTATATTCAAGGTCACTATATGTGCAAGGCTCAGTATGTCAAAGGTCACTAATATCAAGGTCAGCTTTATGTGCAAGGCTCAGCATATGGCAAGGGTCACTATTGTACAAGGTTTAGCTAATGTACAAGGCTAGTATATGTGCAAGGCTCGCTAAGACAAGGCCAAAACTTTTTGTCAAGGCTCAGCTATTGCAAGCTCACTTTGTTTTTCAAAGGGTCCTATATGTACAAAGGCTCACTATATGTCAAGGGGTGCTAATGTGCCCAAGGACTCAGCTATATGTCAAGGCCCCAGTATATTCAAGGCCGCTATATGTACAAGGTCAGCTTTTTCAAGGTCACTATATGTAAAGGGTCAGTATATGTCAAGGCTAGCTATATGTACAAAGGGTCAGTATATGCAAGGCTCACTTATGTACAAAAGGCTCGCTATATTTTAAGGCTAGCTATAGTACAAAGGGTCGCATTGGGGCAGGCTCAGCTATATTTACAAGGCTCAGCTATATGTCAAGGCTCAGCTATATGTGCAAGGTTTTCCCGTATTTGTACAAGGCTCAGCTTAGTACAAGGCTCGCTATATGTACAAGGCTAGCTAATGTCAAGGCTAGCTATATGTCAAGGCTCAGCTATATGTCAAGGGTCAGTAAATGCAAGGCTCGCTATTGTGCAGGCTCATATATTACAAGGTCAGTATAGTACAAAGGCTCACTATATTACAAGGCTCAGCATATGTCAAGGTCAGCTATATGTGCAAGGCTCGATATGTCAAGGGTCGCTAATGGGCAAAGGGGTTTGCATATGTACAAGTCGCTATAGTACAAAAGGGTCGCTATATGTACAAGGCCCCACTATATGTACAAGGGTCAGTATATGTGCAAGGTCAGCTATATGTCAAGGCTCGCATATGTCAAAAGGGTCAGCTAATGTAAGGTCAGCTATATGGGCAAGGGTCGCTTATGTACAAGGTTTAGCATATGTTCAAGGTTCAGTATATGTCAAGGCTCGCTATATGTCAAGGCCAGTTTAAAAGTCAAACTCAGCTATATGTACAAGCTCAGCTTATGTACAAAGGCTCGCTATATGTAAAGGTTTAGTATATTACAAGGCTCATTATGTACAAGCCAGCTTATGTCAAAGGCTCAGCTTATTTAAAGGTCAGCTATATGTCAAGGCTCGTAGTTACAAGGTCAGCTAAATGTCAAGGGTCAGCTTTTGGGACAAGGCTAGTATATGTACAAGGGTCACTATATTCAAGGTCAGCTTTGTACAAAGGCTCAGCTATATGACAAGGCTCAGCATATTAAAGGTCAGTATATGTACAAGGCTCAGCTATTGTACAAGGCTCAGTTATTTAAAAAGGCTCGCTATGTACAAGGCCATTTTGTCAAGGTCAGCTATAGTCAAGGTTAGCTATAGTACGAGGGTCAGCTTATGTACAAGGCTCAGCTTATGACAAAGGGCCCCTATTTGTACAAGGCTCACTATATTTCAAGGTAAATGAAAGCCAGCAATGTACAAGGCTCAGCTTATTCAAGGCCCAGTATATGTACAAGGCTCAGCTTATGACAAGGCTCAGCTATATGTACAAGGCTCCTTTGTCAAGGTCAGCTATATGTACAAGGGGTCGCTAAGTCAAAGGGTTTTGTTAAAAGTAGAGGGGCCCGTAATGTACATCATATTTTCAAAGGTAGATTTGTCAAGGCCCAGTAAGTACAAGGTAGGAAAGTACATCAGCTAAGTGCAAAGGGTAATGTACAACCCGCTAGGAGTGACAGGGGTGTACGACCCCGTAGGGTGACAGGGAGTTACGATCACTAGGAGTGACAGGGTGATGTACGACCCAGCTAGGAGTGACAGGGGAGATGTACACTCAGCTAGGGGTGACAGGGTAGAGGACGACCCGCTAGGGGTGACAGGGTGATGTACGACCCAGTAGGGGGACAGGGGAGATGTACACTCAGTAGGATGACAGGGTAATGTACGACCCAGCTAGGAGTACAGGGTAGTGTACGCCAGCTAGGGTGACAGGGGAATGTACGACCAGTCTAGGAGTGACAGGGAGATGTACGACCCATAGGAGTGACAGGGTAGATGTACGACCCCGCTAGGATGACAGGGGAGATGGACCCAGCTGGAGTGACGGGGAGATGTGACCCCGCTAGGAGTGACAGGGTAATGTACGACCGCGGATGACAGGGTAGAGAAAGACCAGTAGGAGTGACAGGGGGAAAGTACGACCCAGTAGGAGTGACAGGGTAGATGTACGACTCAGCTAGGAGTGACGGGTGATTAGACCCGCTAGGTGCGGGTGTGTACGACCCCGCTAGGAGTGACAGGGGAGATGTACGACTCAGCAGGGGTGACAGGGGGAGATGTAGACCCAGCTAGGAGTGACAGGGGGTAGGATGTAAAAACTCAGCTAGAAATGACAGGGTAGATGTACGACTCAGCTAAGGGGGGGGCAGGGTAGGTGTACGATCAGCTAGGAGTGACAGGAGGTACGACTCACAGGAGTGACAGGGTGATTCGACTCAAGAGTGAAGGGTAGAGTACGACCAGTAGGTTTACAGGGTAGATGTACGACTCAGCTAGGAGTGAACAGGGTAGATGTACGATCAGCTAGGAGTGAAGGGTAGAGTACGCCGCTAGGAGGACGGGTAGAGGCGACTCAGCTAGAGGGCAGGGTAGAGACGACTCAGCTAGGGGGACAGGGTAGAGTACGACTCAGCTAGGAGTGAAGGGGAGTTTTACGACTCAGCTTTGGAGTACAGGGGAGAGTACGACCAGGGATGGCAGGGGAGAGGGACGACTCAGCTAGGAGGACGGGGAAAAGGACACACTAGGAGTGCAGGGTAGAGGTAGACTCACTAGGAGTGACAGGGTAGAGGAAAGACTCAGCTAGGAGGACAGGGTAGAGGTACGTTTAGCTAGGAGGGACAGGGTAGAGTACGACTCAGTAGGAGTGAAATGGGTAGATGTCGACTCAGCTAGGAGTGAAGGGTAGAGGTACGATCAGCTAGGGTGACAGGGTAAAGGTAATCACTAATAATAAAAATACACTATAATGACAGGGTAAGGGACACCCCACTGGGGTAAGGGAAGGACAAAAAGCTAATAAAAAAATAATAGACTCAGCTAGGAGTGACAGGGTAGGGTACACTCGCTAGGAGTGACGGGTAGAGTACGACCAGCTAGGGGACAGGGTGAGGGACCTCAGTAGGAGTAAAGGGTAGAGGAGACTCAGCTAGGAGTGACAGGTAAAATAGACTCAGTAGGAGTGAAGGGTGAGTACGACCGCAGGAGTGACAGGGGAAAGGGTACGATCAGCTAGGGTGACAGGGAGGGAATAGAGATGACAGGGTAAAGAGACCCGTAGGTAAGGGGGTACGACCAGCGGAGGACAGGGTAGAGTACGACCCGCTAGGAGGCCGGGTAGATGTACGATCAGCAGGGGGGGACAGGGTAGAGTCGACTAATAGGGTGACAGGGGGAGAGGGGACGACCAGCTAGGAGTGACAGGGTAGAGTACGACCGTAGGAGTGAAGGGGAGAGGACGACTCAAGGAGTGAAGGGAGAGGGCGACTCGCTAGGGGTGACAGGGGGAGGTACGATCGCTAGGGTGGGCAGGTAGAGGTACGACTCACTAGGGGTGACAGGGGGAGAGGGAGACTCAGCTAATGAGGGGGGACAAGTAGAAAGGGGGAAGGGGACCAGCAGGAGTGACAGGGGAGAGGTACGACTAGCTAGGGTGAAGGGTAAGGGACGACCCCGCTAGGATGACAGGGTAGAGGTACGACCCCCAGGGTGACAGGGGGAGAAGACTCACAGGAGTGAAAGGGAGGTTTCGACTCATAGGGGGGACGGGAGATGTTCGACCATAGGGGTGACAGGGGAGAGTACGACCAGCTAGGAGTGACAGGGGAGAGGGGCGATCGCTAGAGTGACAGGGTGAGGTACGACAGCGGAGTGACGGGGAGGGTACGACCGCTAAATGACAGGGTAATACGACTCAGTAGGAGTGACAGGGTAAGAGTACGACCAGCTAGGGGACAGGGTAGAGGGACGATCAAGTGAGGGGAAGTGAACTTAGGGTAGAGTACGACTCAGCTAGGAGTGACAGGGTAAAATAGACCAGTAGGGGGTGAAGGGTAGAGGGACGATTTAGCTAGGAGTGACAGGGGGTAAAGAGGTACGGGGGGGCCAGTAGGGTGACAGGGTAGAGGTAGACTCAGCTAGGGGTGACAGGGTAGAGGTACGCCCACTAGGAGTGACAGGGGAAGGGGACGACTCAGCTAGGAGGAAGGGGAAGTACGCTCAGTAGGGGTGACAGGGGAAGTACGACTCCCGCAGGAGTGGGGTAATAAAAAAAACCCCTAGTACAGGGTAGGACATAGCAAGGACAGGGTAATGTACGACAGCTAGATGACAGGGTGGGTCCTCCGCTTGGATTGAAAGGGTAAAGGTACAACCGCGGAGTGCGGGTTTTGATTCGACCGTGGAAGGGGGGGTAATCACTGGAGTAGGCAGGGGGAAAGGGACGAATCATGGTTGACAGGGTAAGGAGACTCAACTGGGTACGGGTAGAGGTTTTCGGGGAAACCCCAGCTGGGTACCCAGGGTAGGGTACCCACTGGGTGCAGGTAGAGGGACGGGATCCTAAGGGGCCTCAAATACCAAAAACCATCTTTCCTACGTTGCCACATAATGCCCTCAAAACCCCCTCCGTCCCCAAGGGGAATAGGACCTAGGTACCCCTGTTTGCTGTTGCCTTTTCCCACTGCTTTCAAATTGGAGGTATTTTCCAACCCGCCCTTGCCGTGGTTTGATGGACGGGTGTTTTTGAAGGTTTGTTAAATTTTTCCCTGTCCCTTTTTCACCTGCAGTAAGTAGGTACCTGGTTATCCTACCCTGCCTGTTCACTAGCATAAGTAGGTACTGGGGTTATCCTACCCTGTCCTTGTTCCCTAGAGTAATAGGTACTGGGTTTATCTACACCTGTCCCGGTTTACTGCAGTAATAGGTAACTGGGGGTTTTATCCCAACCCGTCCGGTTTTGCCAAGGGAAGTAGGTACCTGGGGGTGATCCTACACCTGCCCTTGTTCACCTAGCAGTAGTAGGTACTGAGTTATATCCTATACACCGTGCTTGTTCACCTAGCAGTAAGTAGGTACCTGAGTGTAACCTTACACCTGTCCTTGTTCACCTAGCAGTAAGTAGGTACCTGGGTGTTATCCTACACCTGTCCTTGTTCACCTAGCAGTAAGTAGGTACCTGAGTGTTATCCTACACCTGTCCTTGTTCACCTAGCAGTAAGTAGGTACCGGATGTGTATCCTACATCTGTCCTTGTTCACTTCGTGAGCAGTAAGTAGGTACGCCTGAGTCTTATCCTACACCTGTCCTTGTTCACCTAGCAGTAAGTAGGTACCTGAGTCTTATCCTACACCTGTCCTTGTTCACCTAGCAGTAAGTAGGTACCTGGGTGTTAATTCATCTTGCACCTACTGTCAGTGTTTGAAAACCAGTACTTTCCCTATGTCCTTTTCTAAATTTAAACTCAATTGAATTCATTGTTTTGAGTTCTTTCTTGATTTCAAAACCTCATTGTCTTTAATTTATATCAACTTTTTTTATGGTTATCTTCCACTTATATACCTCAGTGATATCTATTCACAATCTATGTCTCTGAAGAGAGTAAAAGTTCAAGGTTCTCAGTCTATCTTCGTATTAGAGATTCCTTCTATGGTGGATTAATTTTGTCATCCCTCTCTGTATGTTCTCCAGAGAATTTATATCCATTCTGTGTACGAATGGTATATAATACCGACAAGATGAGAGTAAGACACATGTGCAACATCTGGGTATCTTTATTGTAGACGTTTCGCCATCCAGTGGCTTTATCAATACAAATTCTAGGACATAACTTGAAGACAGTAGATCTATGTACAGAAGATGAGGTAATCAGTCCCTCAACCTATGAGTAGGTGCGAAGAGCACCATAGTCGTGGCGATTCGAAGCTGAAGAAAGGTTCCTGCGCTTATATCTATTATCGCCAGGATGTAGCAGTACGAGGCAGAGTCACTGGTAGCGGGATTTCCTCCCATGAAGCTAGTCCTTCCCAAAGAGATGGGTTAGTTTGTAGTTATTGTCGTAAAGCGCCAAGGATCCTTTCTACAGCTTCAGAATCTCCATCGACTATGGTGCTCCTTCGCACCTACTTCTAGGTTGAGACTGATGACCTCATCTTCTGTAATAAGTTCTACTGTCTTCAAGTGATGTACTGGAATTTGTATTGATAAAGAGCCACTGGATGGCGAAACTCTAACAAAAAAAGATACCCAGATGTTGCACATGTGTCTTAACTCACCATAGCCATTCTGTAGTATCCTGAGTTGTATCTGGAAGAGTTCCGGGGGTCAACGCCCCGCGGCCCGTTCGTGACCTGGCTCCTTAGTCTTGTCCCAGGATGCGACCCACACCAGTCGACGACACCCAGGTACCCAGTTTTAACTGATGGGAACATAGAACAACAGGTGAAAAGAAACACCGTCCAATGTTTCTACTCTGGCTGGGGAATCGAACCCAGGCCTCACCGTGTGAAGCCAGAGCTTTTAACCCCCAGGCCACCAGAGCGACCAAACCTGAATAGTAAGTATAAGCTCTTCAGAGTTTACTCAGCTTATTTGTGAGTTATATACGAATTTACTCGTGTCTTCACAATCTATGTCTCTCAAAGAGTGATAGTTCAAGTTCTCAGTCTATTTTCGTAGAGAGATGTCCTTCTATGGTGGATTAATTTGTCATCCCTCTGTGTATGTTCTGTGTTAGGTGAGACCACATATGCGAAAAATGTAGTAATCTTTATTTCGAAACGTTTTCGCTACACAGGAGGCTCTTCAGTCCGATACAGAAAAGTTGATAAAGCAGAAGATACTTGAAGACGATGTAATCAGTCCTTCACCCTAAAGTTTTGAGGTGGTCATCGTATGTTCTCAAAGAATTTATATCCAATCTGTAGTATGGCGACCAAACCTGAATAGTAATGTATAGATCTATCCAGAGTTACTCAACTTTATTTTTTGAATTATCAACGAATTTACAACGTGCAACTTATTACTCCTGGTCAAGGTCATTTAATATATATTATAAACAGAGGTTCCTGTGGTACCCACTATGGCTGGCCCCATTCAGATATTCACCAGCACCATTTTTTGGGAATTATCCCATTAACTAAATTAAATGATTTCTCAATTGGTATGTTAACTGTCACGTTACTGAGTACGATCTCTCTGAGGCTAGAAAATCTAGGATTACCGAAGAATTTCAATCTGTAAGTAGTAATATAAGTTTGGCTGGTAAAATTACACTAATTTTAGTGTATCGTATTTTCCCGGTAAAGAAGACACCCTAGGCCCCTAATTCTGACTGGTTGTATTCGGTAATAAAAAATCGCTAAAAGAATTTACACGATTTATTATTGAATGATAAACCAGAGCTTAGGTATCTAAACACTGCTGTAAAACTAAGTTTTGCCCAAAATCTGTTATACTAAGGACTTTCTGCATGCCTCCTCTAAATGTCATGCCCGCCCTTGCTGGAGATCAAGTACAGTGTACCCCGATTTCCGTACATAATCCCGTCCACCAGCTGTTCGATGTCTTAAAGAATGATTTTGTTCCCATTAGAAATAATGTAAATTTAAGTAGTCCGGGCAGACCCAGAAATACACTTACAAAACACTTACATAATGAAGCTTATATAATTGTTCGGTTGGGAGCTGTACGAGATTGGGGCACCACTGTATGATTATTATAATTATTATGATTAATTATTTATTATTATTATTATGATTATTATTATATTATTATTATTATTATTATTATTATTATTTATTATATTAATTATTATATATTTATTATTAATTATTATTATTATTATTAATATTATTATTATTATTATTATTATTATTATTATTATAATATTATTATTATTTATTTATTATTATTTATTATTATTATTTATTATTAATAGTATTTATATAAATATTATTATCATTATTTATATATAATAGATTAATATTATTATTATTATTTTTATTATTATGATTATTATTAATTATTATTATATTTTATTATATTAAATATTCGTATTTATTATTATTATTATTATTATAATATATTATTATTATTATAATATTATTATTATTATTATAGTATATGAAATATATTATTATTATTAGAGTATTATTATTATTATTATTATTATTATTA
>NC_069493.1:7060592-7068092 GCF_026875155.1 Cherax quadricarinatus
ACCACTTTTAAACTACTTTTAAACCACTTTTAAACTACTTATAAACTACTTTAAACTAACTTTTAAACTAACTTTTAAACCACTTTTAACTACTTTTAAACTATCGTTATACGACGGTTGAAACTACTTTTAAACACTTTTAAACTACTTTTTAAACTGCTTTTAAACCAACTTTAACACTTAAACCACTTTTAACACTTTAAACTATACTTTTTAAACTACTTTTAAACTACTTTTAAACTACTATAAACTACGTTTTAAACCAATTTAAACTACTTTTAAAAAACTACTTTTAAACTCCTATTTCAAACTTTCTTTAAACTACTTTCAAACTACTTTTAAACTACTTTTAAACTACTTTTAAACTACTTTTAAACTACTTTTAAACTACTTTTAAACTACTTTTAAACTACTTTTAAACTACTTTTAAAAAACTACTGTTTAAACTACTTTTTAAACCACTTTAAATACTTTTAAACTACTTTAAACCACTTTTAAACTACTTTTAAACTACTTTTAAACTACTTTTAAACTACTTTTGAACTACTTTTAAACTACTTTTAAACTACTTTTAAACTACTTTTGAACTACTTTTAAACTACTTTTAAACTACTTTTAAACGACTTTTTAAACTACTTTTAAACTACAAACTACTTTTAAACTAACTTTTAAACTACTATTAAACTACTTTTAAACTACTTTTAAACCACTTTTAAACTACTTTTAAACTACTTTTAAACTACTTTTAAACTACTTTTAAACCACTTTTAAACTACTTTTAAACTACTTTTAAACTACTATTAAACCACTTTTAATCTACTTTTAAACTACTTTAAAACCAATTAACTACTGTTAAACTACTTTTAAACATCTTTTAAACTTACTTTTAAAAACCACTATTAAACAACTTTTAAACCACTTTTCAACTACTTTTAAACTACATTTAAACGCACTTTTAAACTACTTTTAACGTACTTTTTAAACTACTTTTAAACTACTTTTGAACTACTTTAAACTAACTATACTTTTTAAACTACTTTTTAAACTACTTTTTAACGACTTTTTGGAACTACTTTTAAACTACTTTTAAACTACTTTTAAACTACTTTTAAACTACTTTTAAACTACTTTTAAACTACTTTTAAACTACTTTTAAACTACTTTTAAACTACTTTTAAACTACTTTTAAACTACTTTTAAACTACTTTAAAACTACTCTAAACTACTTTTTAAACATACTTTTAAACTACTTTTAAACTACTTTTAAACTACTTTTAAACTACTTTTAAACTACTTTTAAACTACTTTTAAACTACTTTTAAACTACTTTTAAACTACTTTTAAACCATCTTTTAAACTACTTTTAACCACGTTAAACGACTTTTAAACTACGTATAAACTAATTCTAAACACTTTTAATCTACTTTCAAAACTACTTTAAACTACTTTAAACTACTTTTAAACACTTTTAAACTACTATTAAAACTACATTTAAACGTACTTTTAAATACTTTTAAACTACTTTAAACTACTTTTAACTACTTTTAACTACAATTACAACTACTTGTAAACAACTTTAACTACTTTTAAAACTACTTTTAAACTACTTTTAAACTACTTTTAAACTACTTTTAAACTACTTTTAAACTACTTTTAAACTACTTTTAAACTACTTTTAAACTACTTTTAAACTACTTTTAAACTACTTTTAAACTACTTTTAAACTACTTTTAAACTATCTCTCACTCAACAATGTCACCTTCATTATAATTTTTAAATTTTGTTCATTATTCCTTAAAAAACGTGACTAAAGTGTTTTTAGTGTTGTTTAAGCGTTTAGCAAGAGTTATAATATTCTTTCGCGAGTTATTTATGCTAGTTTTAAAGCGTTTATCAACCTATTACCAACAGACCCCTGGCAGTCTTCAAGTGTCAGGGGCCCGAGACTGTTCAACTGCCTCCCAGCATACATAAAGGGGATTATCCAACAGACCAATGCAAGTCTTCAAGTGTCAGGGCCCAGAACGTGCAACTGCCTCCCAGCACACATAAGGGGGATTACCAACAGACCAATGGCAGTCTTCAAGTGTCAGGGGCCCGAGACTGTTCAACTGCCTCCCAGCATACATAAGGGGGATTACCAACAGACCAATGGCAGTCTTCAAGTGTCAGGGGCCCGAGACTGTTCAACTGCCTCCCAGCATACATAAGGGGGATTACCAACAGACCAATGGCAGTCTTCAAGTTCAGGGGCCCGAGACTGTTTCAACTGCCTCCCACATACATAAGGGGGGTTACCCAAAAGACTCCTGGCAGTCTTTCAAGTGTCAGGGGCCCGAGAATGTTCAAATGCCTCCCAGCACACATAAGGGGGATTACCAACAACCCCTGGCATCTTTTCAAGTTCAGGGTCCGAGACTGTTCAACTGCCTCCCAGCACACATAAGGGGGATTACCACAGACCCCTGGCAGTCTTCAAGTGTCAAGGGCCCGAGACTGTTCAACTGCCTCCCAGCACACATAAGGGGGGATTACCAAACAGACCCCTGTCAGTCTTCAAGTGTCAGGGGCCCGAGACTGTTCAACTGCCTCCCAGCACACATAAGGGGGATTACCAACAGACCCCTGGCAGTCTTCAAGTGTCAGGGGCCCGAGACTGTTCAACTGCCTCCCAGCACACATAAGGGGGATTACCAACAGCCCCTGGCAGTCTTCAAGTGTCAGGGGTCCGAGACTGTTCAAACTGCCTCCCAGCACACATAAGGGGATTACCAACAGACCCCGGCAGTCTTCAAGTGTCAGGGGCCCGAGACTGTTCAACTGCCTCCCAGCATACATAAGGGGGATTACCAACAGACCCCTGCAGTCTTCAAGTGTCAGGGGCCCGAGACTGTTCAACTGCCTCCCAGCACACATAAGGGGATTACCAACAGACCCCTGTCAGTCTTCAAGTGTCAGGGGCCCGAGACTGTTCAACTGCCTCCCAGCACACATAAGGGGGATTACCAACAGACCCCTGGCAGTCTTCAAGTGTCAGGGGCCCGAGACTGTTCAACTGCCTCCCAGCACACATAAGGGGGATTACCAACAGACCCCTGGCAGTCTTCAAGTGTCAGGGGCCGAGACTGTTCAACTGCCTCCCAGCACACATAAGGGGGATTACCAACAGACCCTGGCAGTCTTCAAGTGTCAGGGGCCCGAGACTGTTCAACTGCCTCCCAGCACACATAAGGGGGATTACCAACAGACCCCTGGCAGTCTTCAAGTGTCAGGGGCCCGAGACTGTTCAACTGCCTCCCAGCACACATAAGGGGGATTACCAACAGACCCCTGTCAGTCTTCAAGTGTCAGGGGCCCGAGACTGTTCAACTGCCTCCCAGCACACATAAGGGGGATTACCAACAGACCCCTGGCAGTCTTCAAGTGTCAGGGGCCCGAGACTGTTCAACTTCCTCCCAGCACACATAAGGGGGATTACCAACAGACCCCTGGCAGTCTTCAAGTGTCAGGGGTCCGAGACTGTTCAACTGCCTCCCAGCATACATAAGGGGGATTACCAACAGACCCCTGGCAGTCTTCAAGTGTCAGGGGCCCGAGACTGTTCAACTGCCTCCCACACACATAAGGGGGATTACCAACAGACCCCTGGCAGTCTTCAAGTGTCAGGGGCCCGAGACTGTTCAAACTGCCTCCCAGCACACATAAGGGGGATTACCAACAGACCCCTGGCAGTCTTCAAGTGTCAGGGCCCGAGACTGTTCAACTGCCTCCCAGCACACATAAGGGGATTACCAACAGACCCCTGGCAGTCTTCAAGTGTCAGGGGCCCGAGACTGTTCAACTGCCTCCCAGCACACATAAGGGGGATTACCAACAGACCCTGGCAGTCTTCAAGTGTCAGGAGCCCGAGACTGTTCAACTGCCTCCCAGCACACATAAGGGGGATTACCAACAGACCCCTGTCAGTCTTCAAGTGTCAGGGGCCCGAGACTGTTCAACTGCCTCCCAGCACACATAAGGGGGATTACCAACAGACCCCTGGCAGTCTTCAAGTGTCAGGGGCCCGAGACTGTTCAACTTCCTCCCAGCACACTAAGGGGATTACCAACAGACCCCTGGCAGTCTTCAAGTGTCAGGGGTCCGAGACTGTTCAACTGCCTCCCAGCATACATAAGGGGGATTACCAACAGACCCTGGCAGTCTTCAAGTGTCAGGGGCCCGAGACTGTTTCAACTGCCTCCCAGCACACATAAGGGGGATTACCAACAGACCCTGGCAGTCTTCAAGTGTCAGGGGCCCGAGACTGTTCAACTGCCTCCCAGCACACATAAGGGGATTACCAACAGACCCCTGGCAGTCTTCAAGTGTCAGGGGCCCGAGACTGTTCAACTGCCTCCCAGCACACATAAGGGGATTACCAACAGACCCCTGGCAGTCTTCAAGTGTCAGGAGCCCGAGACTGTTCAACTGCCTCCCAGCACACATAAGGGGGATTACCAACAGACCCTGGCAGTCTTCAGTGTCAGGGCCCGAGGACTGTTCAACTGCCTCCCAGCACACATAAGGGGGATTACCAACAGACCCTGGCAGTCTTCAGTGTCAGGGGCCGAGACTGTCAACTGCCTCCCAGCACACATAAGGGGGATTACCAACAGACCCTGGCAGTCTTCAAGTGTCAGGAGCCCGAGACTGTTCAACTGCCCCCCAGCACACATAAGGGGATTAAACCCAAAAAACCCTGGCAGTCTTCAAGTGTCAGGGCCCGAGACTGTTCAACTGCCTCCCAGCACACATAAGGGGGATTACCAACAGACCCCTGGCAGTCTTCAAGTGTCAGGGGCCCGAGATGTTCAACTGCCTCCCAGCACACATAAGGGGGATTACCAACAGACCAATGGCAGTCTTCAAGTGTCAGGGGCCCGAGACTGTTCAACTGCCTCCCAGCATACATAAGGGGGATTACCAACAGACCCCTGGCAGTCTTCAAGTGTCAGGGGCCCGAGACTGTTCAACTGCCTCCCAGCACACATAAGGGGGATTACCAACAGACCCCTGGCAGTCTTCAAGTGTCAGGGGTCCGAGACTGTTCAACTGCCTCCCAGCACACATAAGGGGGATTACCAACAGACCCCTGGCAGTCTTCAAGTGTCAGGGGCCCGAGACTGTTCAACTGCCTCCCAGCACACATAAGGGGGATTACCAACAGACCCCTGGCAGTCTTCAAGCTGGCACTGGACCAGCACCTAAAGTCAGTTCCGGATCAGCCGGGCTGTGGCTCGTACGTTGGTTTGCGTTCGGCCAGCAGCTACAGCCTGGTTGATCAGGCTCTGATCCAACAGGAGGCCTGGTCACAGACCGGGCCGCGGGGGCGTTGACCCCCGGAACTCTCTCCAGGTAAACTCCAGGTAATATTAATGCGTTATTTCTGGTTTACTTCAAGAACCGGGTTATGTCACTGTTCTTGGCACTAAGTACTGACCTATGAGGGGTACTCACCTATTTGTGGTTGCAGGGGTCGATTCACAGCTCCTGGCCCCGCCTCTTCGCTGATTGCTACTAGGTCTTCTCTCTCCCTGCCCCATGAGCTCTATCATACCTCGCCTTAAAGCTATGTATGGTTCCTGCCTCCACTACGTCACTTTCTAGGCTATTCCACTTCCTGACTACTCTATGACTGAAGAAATACTTCCTAACATCCCTTTGATTCATCTGAGTCTTCAACTTCCAATTGTGACCTCTTGTGTCTGTGTCCCATCTCTGGAACATCCCGTCTTTGTCCACCTTGTCTATTCCGTGCAGTATTTTATATGTCGTTATCATGTCTCCCTTGACCCTCCTGGCCTCCAGTGTCGTCAAGCCGATTTCCCTCAACCTTTCTTCGTAGGACAATCCCCGTAGCTCTGGGACTAGTCTTGTTGCAAACCTTTGCACTTTCTCTAATTTCTTGACGTGCTTGACTAGGTGTGGATTCTAAACTGGTGCTGCATACTCCAGTATGGGCCTAACGTAGATGGTATACAGAGTCTTAAACGAATCCTTACTGAGGTATCGGAACGTTATCCGTAGGTTTGCCAGGCGCCCGTATGCTGCAGTAGTTATCTGATTGATGTGCGCCTCAGGAGATATGCTCGGTGTTATACTCACCCCCAGATCTTTTTCCTTGAGTGAGGTTTGCAGTCTTTGGCCATCTAAACTATATTGTGTCTGCGGTCTTCTTTGCCCTTCCCCAATCTTCATGACTTTGCATTTGGCAGGGTTAAACTCAAGGAGCCAGTTGCTGGACCAGGCTTATAGCCTGTCCATGTCTCTTTGTAGTCCTGCCTGATCCTCATCCGATTTGATTCTTCTCATTAACTTCACATCATCTGCAAACAAGGACACTTCTGAGTCTATCCCTTCCGTTATGTCGTTCACATATACCAAGAACAGCACAGGTCCTAGGACTGACCAATGTGGAACCCCGCTTGTCACAGGCGCCCACTCTGACACCTCGTCGCGTACCATGACTCGTTGTTGCCTCCCTGTCAGGTATTCCCTGATCCATTGCAGTGCCTTTCCTGTTATGTGTGTGTGTGTGTGTGTGTGTGTGTGTGTGTGTGTGTGTGTGTGTGTGTGTGTGTGTGTGTGTGTGTGTGTGTGTGTGTGTGTACTCACCTAGTTGTACTCACCTAGTTGAGGTTGCGGGGGTCGACTCCGAGCTCCTGGCCCCGCCTCTTCACTGATCGCTACTAGGTCACTCTCCCTGAGCCGTGAGCTTTATCATACCTCTGCTTAAAGCTATGTATGGATCCTGCCTCCACTACATCGCTTCCCAAACTATTCCACTTACTGACTACTCTGTGGCTGAAGAAATACTTCCTAACAACCTGTGATTCATCTGTGTCTTCAGCTTCCAACTGTGTCCCCTTGTTACTGTGTCCAATCTCTGGAACATCCAGTCTTTGTCCACCTTGTCAATTCCTCTCAGTATTTTGTATGTCGTTATCATGTCCCCCCTATCTCTCCTGTCCTCCAGTGTCGTCAGGTTGATTTCCCTTTACCTCTCCTCGTAGGACATACCTCTTAGCTCTGGGACTAGTCTTGTTGCAAACCTTTGCACTTTCTCTAGTTTCTTCACGTGCTTGGCTAGGTGTGGGTTCCAAACTGGTGCCGCATACTCCAATATGGGCCTAACATACACGGTGTACAGGGTCCTGAATGATTCCTTATTAAGATGTCGGAATGCTGTTCTGAGGTTTGCTAGGCGCCATATGCTGCAGCAGTTATTTGGTTGATGTGCGCTTCAGGAGATGTGCCTGGTGTTATACTCACCCCAAGATCTTTTTCCTTGAGTGAGGTTTGTAGTCTCTGACCCCCTAGACTGTACTCCGTCTGCGGCCTTCTTTGCCCTTCCCCAATCTTCATGACTTTGCACTTGGTGGGATTGAACTCCAGGAGCCAATTGCTGGACCAGGTCTGCAGCCTGTCCAGATCCCTTTGTAGTTCTGCCTGGTCTTCGAT
>NC_069493.1:7075592-7115231 GCF_026875155.1 Cherax quadricarinatus
ACAGGGTCCTGCGTCCTTTTAAGTGTCGGATGCTGTTTCTGAGGTTGCTGGCGCTCATATGCTGCTAGCAGTTATTTGTTGATTTGGATGTGTCCTGGTGTATCTACCCAAATCTTTTTCTTGTCTGAGGTTGTGTGTCTCTGACACCCTGATGATTCGTCTGCGTTCTTTGCTTCCAATCTGTGTTTGCTTGTGTGGATTGAACATCAGGCCTTTGAAGGGCGCAGCCTGTCAACCTTGTCAGTTTGCGTCTGTGATGTGTGTATCTTCCATCAACAGTCTCTGCCGGGTCTCATTTCCATCGTCATGTTGTTCCTATGAACAGCACTGGTCCTAGGACTGACCCCGCGGAGCTTGGTAGGTGCCCCCTTTGACACCTCGCACGACTTGACTCGTGTGTCTTCTACAGTTTGAGTCCATTGTGTGCTCGTTACCTGTTGGTCCTCCAGATTTTGCCTACTTGTGTGGTGGTCAAAAGTTCTGAAGTCGAAAATTTCAATTACATCTCTCTATTGTCTTACTGTTTCCTTATGAACTCCAGTAGTTGTGCACGTTTCCGTCTGAAATTGGTGCTGTTTGGGGTGATATCCTTTGGTGTTTCTCACCCTCCAAATCTTCTGTTTGCCTTGATGTGTGTGTTGTAGTTTAGTGCTAGTCTGTCTCCTTTTTGTTGGACTACTTTGCCCATGCCTCGGCAATCTGTTTCATGATGTTTGAATTGTGTGGGTAAAGTTTTTGGTGTGAGTGTTTGTGTGTGCGTGTGCGCTGGTGTGTGTTTGTGTGTCGTGTGTGTTGTGTGTGTGTGTGTGTTGTGTGTACTGAGTGTGTTGTGGTTGTGTGTGTGTGTGTGATGTCTACTCATTACTCTACTGTGACACAAGGCAAAATTAACCTGGAGCATACTTAAATGCTCAACCTTGCATTAAATTGAACAAAGGATGTTGGGGCCTTTGGCTAGGTTTCCCACCACACCAGCCAAGGGCACACTGACAGCCTGTTTAGACAGGATACCCTCCTTATATTTCTCTGTAATTTTGTGTCTCAATTGACAACTGCCAAGCCTTGTGTAATGTGTAAACGCTTCTTGCATCCAAGGGAAAATGCAAACCCACCACCCCTTTCTTTTTCTTACTTGTCTTGTCACCATATCAGTGTAATCCAGTAGTTCTGTGAAATACAAGCCCCTGATAACCAGCTCTCTGTAATGAGATCCATGTCCCTCATGGGTCACCACTCTTTCCTGTAACTCCCCTCCAGTGGACATACTCTACTGTCCCGTGGTACACAGTCTGTGGAATACCAGCTCTCCAGTAGTCTACCTTTTTCAGTTACTACCAGTCTTGGTCTACCAGCCATCCAGTGGTAACTACCACTCATCGTAGGTATAAGTCATCCAGTGAAATGTCTTAGGGTACCTAGCCCATCTGTCTACCCGGCTCCTCGGGTCTATAGTGTTCGTGGTGTCATGTGCGTGTGACCGTATGCTGGGTGTATTGGATGTTTTGTCTTCAGTTAGTGGTTTTGTGTATAGTGGTTATGTTAGACATTACTCGTAGTCTGTGACACCAGAATTTACCTTTTCCTAATGCTCAATTTACAAAATTTACCCGTAGATTGGGTTGTTTTTAAGTTGAACCGGCACTAGGGCCCCAATGGGAAAAACCAGTTGGCCGGCCTTCCAAATTTTTTCCTTTTTTTGTTCTGGGGGCCGGGGCCTTGAAAAATTTGTATTTTTTTCATCAACAACGTCCATTCCCCCCAAAAGGACAAATCAACCACCCTTTCCAAAAGGGCTTTTCCAAATATAAACCCACACTGTTAACTACCCTTTCGGGAAAACCCGCTGGTTTCACCCGGTTGCCATTTTGGAATCCCCCTACCATGGAAAAACCGCTCTGGGGTTTTCCTGAAAAAAGTTCCGGGAATCCATTAGTGGGCTCCGTATCCTGGGCTTAGTCTCCAGTTACCATCTCCCGGGGAACTTTCAAACCCCTATCCAGGGAATCCAATCACCAAAAAAACCCTCTCCAAAAATCCGCTATCTTGCCCCCGATCATGGAAAAATCCAGGAAGGTTGTACCCGGGAATTTTCCGCCCCTGGAAACCAGCTCTCCTGGGTTGAAAGGGTAATTCCCCTTTTTAGGGTTCCACCACCTTAAATCCGCAATCCTTCCCCATATTTTTAACTAACAATCCGGGCCCACTCACAAGGGCCAAGGGCACACAGAGAGCCATGTTTAGGACCAGGCCATACCCTCCTGAATATTTTCTCGTAATTTTGTGTTCAGTAACGGAGCAGACTAGCCGGAGAGCCTTGTAATATATTTGTATTTAGTGTCATTCTAGTTCTTAATGCAACGCTCTCTGATTAACCCGGCCATCCGGTAACCGGACAATTGGCAACCGACCCCGTATATCGGCAACCGGCTCTTTTCCAGTTGTTTAAATATAACTACCAGCACATCCTGTGGTAACTACCAGCTTATCCAGTGGTAACTACCAGTACATCCAGTGGTAACTACCAGCTCATCCAGTGGTAACTACCAGCTCATTCAGTGGTAACTACCAGCTCATCCAGTGGTAACTACCAGCTCATCCAGTGGTAACTACCAGCTCATTCAGTGGTAACTACCAGCTCATCCAGTGGTAACTACCAGCTCATCCAGTGGTAACTACCAGCTCATCCAGTGGAAACTACCAGCTCATCCAGTAGTAACTACCAGCTCATCCAGTGGTAACTACCAGCTCATCCAGTGGAAACTACCAGCTCATCCAGTGGTAACTACCAACTCATCCAGTGGTAACCACCAGCTCATCCAGTGGAAACTACCAGCTCATCCATTGGTAACCACCAGCTCATCCAGTGGAAACTACCAGCTCATCCAGTGGTAACTACCAGCTCATCCAGTGGTAACTACCAGCACATCCAGTGGTAACCACCAGCTCATCCAGTGGTAACTACCAGCACATCCAGTGGTAACTACCAGCTCATCCAGTGGTAACTACCAGCTCATCCAGTGGTAACTACCAGCACATCCAGTGGTAACCACCAGCTCATCCAGTGGTAACTACCAGCACATCCAGTGGTAACTACCAGCTCATCCAGTGGTAACTACCAGCTCATCCAGTGGTAACTACCAGCACATCCAGTGGTAACCACCAGCTCATCCAGTGGTAACTACCAGCACATCCAGTGGTAACTACCAAAACATCCAGTGGTAACTACCAGCACATCCAGTGGTAACTACCAGCACATCCAGTGGTAACTACCAGCACATCCAGTGGTAACTACCAACACATCCAGTGGTAACTACCAGCACATCCAGTGGTAACTACCAGCACATCCAGTGGTAACTACCAGCACATCCAGTGGTAACTACCAACACATCCAGTGGTAAGTACCAGCATATCCAGTGGTAACTACCAGCACATCCAGTGGTAACTACCAGCATATCCAGTGGTAACTACCAACACATCCAGTGGTAACTACCAGCACATCCAGTGGTAACTACCAACTCATCCAGTGGTAACTACCAACTCATCCAGTGGTAACTACCAGCACATCCAGTGGTAACTACCAACACATCCAGTGGTAACTACCAGCACATCCAGTGGTAACTACCAGCACATCCAGTGGTAACTACCAGCACATCCAGTGGTAACTACCAGCACATCCAGTGGTAACTACCAGCACATAAAGTGGTAACTACCAACTCATCCAGTGGTAACTACCAACTCATCCAGTGGTAACTACCAGCACATCCAGTGGTAACTACCAACACATCCAGTGGTAACTACCAGCACATCCAGTGGTAACTACCAGCACATCCAGTGGTAACTACCAACACATCCAGTGGTAACTACCAGCACATCCAGTGGTAACTACCAGCACATCCAGTGGTAACTACCAGCACATCCAGTGGTAACTACCAACACATCCAGTGGTAACTACCAGCACATCCAGTGGTAACTACCAGCACATCCAGTGGTAACTACCAGCACATCCAGTGGTAACTACCAGCACATCCAGTGGTAACTACCAGCTCATCCAGTGGTAACTACCAGCTCATCCAGTGGAAACTACCAGCTCATCCAGTGGTAACTACCAGCACAACCAGTGGTAACTACCAGCACATCCAGTGGTAACTACCAGCACATCCAGTGGTAACTACCAGCACATCCAGTGGTAACTACCAGCTCATCCAGTGGTAACTACCAGCTCATTCAGTGGTAACTACCAGCTCATCCAGTGGTAACTACCAGCTCATCCAGTGGTAACTACCAGCTCATCCAGTGGAAACTACCAGCTCATCCAGTGGTAACTACCAGCTCATCCAGTGGTAACTACCAGCTCATCCAGTGGAAACTACCAGCTCATCCAGTGGTAACTACCAACTCATCCAGTGGTAACCACCAGCTCATCCAGTGGAAACTACCAGCTCATCCAGTGGTAACCACCAGCTCATCCAGTGGAAACTACCAGCTCATCCAGTGGTAACTACCAGCTCATCCAGTGGTAACTACCAGCACATCCAGTGGTAACCACCAGCTCATCCAGTGGTAACTACCAGCACATCCAGTGGTAACTACCAGCTCATCCAGTGGTAACTACCAGCTCATCCAGTGGTAACTACCAGCACATCCAGTGGTAACCACCAGCTCATCCAGTGGTAACTACCAGCACATCCAGTGGTAACTACCAGCTCATCCAGTGGTAACTACCAGCTCATCCAGTGGTAACTACCAGCACATCCAGTGGTAACCACCAGCTCATCCAGTGGTAACTACCAGCACATCCAGTGGTAACTACCAAAACATCCAGTGGTAACTACCAGCACATCCAGTGGTAACTACCAGCACATCCAGTGGTAACTACCAGCACATCCAGTGGTAACTACCAACACATCCAGTGGTAACTACCAGCACATCCAGTGGTAACTACCAGCACATCCAGTGGTAACTACCAGCACATCCAGTGGTAACTACCAACACATCCAGTGGTAACTACCAGCATATCCAGTGGTAACTACCAGCACATCCAGTGGTAACTACCAGCACATCCAGTGGTAACTACCAGCACATCCAGTGGTAACTACCAGCACATCCAGTGGTAACTACCAACACATCCAGTGGTAACTACCAGCACATCCAGTGGTAACTACCAACTCATCCAGTGGTAACTACCAACTCATCCAGTGGTAACTACCAGCACATCCAGTGGTAACTACCAACACATCCAGTGGTAACTACCAGCACATCCAGTGGTAACTACCAGCACATCCAGTGGTAACTACCAGCACATCCAGTGTTAACTACCAGCACATCCAGTGGTAACTACCAGCACATCCAGTGGTAACTACCAACTCATCCAGTGGTAACTACCAACTCATCCAGTGGTAACTACCAGCACATCCAGTGGTAACTACCAACACATCCAGTGGTAACTACCAGCACATCCAGTGGTAACTACCAGCACATCCAGTGGTAACTACCAACACATCCAGTGGTAACTACCAGCACATCCAGTGGTAACTACCAGCACATCCAGTGGTAACTACCAGCACATCCAGTGGTAACTACCAACACATCCAGTGGTAACTACCAGCACATCCAGTGGTAACTACCAGCACATCCAGTGGTAACTACCAGCACATCCAGTGGTAACTACCAGCACATCCAGTGGTAACTACCAGCACATCCAGTGGTAACTACCAGCACATCCAGTGGTAACTACCAGCACATCCAGTGGTAACTACCAACTCCATTAACGGTATCTGCTGCTGACGTCACCTTGACGTCAGCAGGTCCCTCCTCCTGCTGCACTCTTGCCACAACGTAAATAGTGATAAGATTGAATATGGACCGTGTACTCTTACGTGTACTCACCAGTGATAGCACTCTCAGCCTCGAGTAGCGGCCTCTTTGTCCTCACAAGCATTGGGAGATGAGATATGGGATGCTGTTGTGGTGTAGAGATGTATTTATACTCCAGCTTCCACACCCACCCTCGAGGGCGTGGGTGGGGTGGGGGTGTCTGAGAGTGGTCGGGGAGTGGGTGAGGTTGGGTTATCAGGGAGGGAGTGGGGTTGGGGGGTATGTGGGAGTGGGATGGGATGGGCCAGGGTTGGGATTAGCTTCTGGTATTTCTATGAACGAGCACCTTCCATCTCTCTGGCATGTGCTCTCTCTCTACAGCCTGAGTACTCAGTGCTCAGGCTAGTACTGCTCACACACAAGCGGATCTGGGTTCGATTCCTGGACGAGTCGAGGCTTAATTAAGATGAACTGATCAATGTTAAGCAGCTTCTCAAATCTCAGCTTTCTCAGATATTTATTTGTCCAACCTGTGTTTTTAGCCTAAGACATCAGTTTCAGTGACGTTCCGTTAGTATGGACCAATAGGCCTACTGCACTACTGTAATCTAAGATTTATTCGGATTTTTAACCCATAGGGTTTACCACTCAGGATAACCCAAAAATAGTCAGCCCTTAAGTCTTGTCCCCCAGTATGCCACCCACACCAGTCGACCAACACCCAGGTACCTACTTACTGCTAGGTGAACTGTGGCTGTAGGTGTAAGGAAACATCCCCAACATATCCACCTGGAGTATACCTGGAGAGTGTTCCGGGGGTCAACGCCCCCGCGGCCCGGTCCATGACCAGTCCTCTCCACTGTTCAGCGTCAAGCTACGCGTATTATAACGGCAGTGAAGGGACTTGAGCTAGAGTTCGTCACGGCCACCCTAGCTGGAGATTCGTCTGTAAAAACTTGCATTTGTGGTCACAGTTGTGGCCTATGCTAACCTTCCTATGGTGTAGAAATATACCAAGTTGGACGAATCTTATTGTGGCTAGCTGGTCCAGTGGCTAACGCGACGGTCTGGAGTTTTGAGACTCTATGACCGCGAGTTCTACCCCCGCCCGTGGTATGGTTTCTTTTACTCATATCATATTTTGTCATAATTACAGGTCAGTTTAACAGCCTCAGTAAACATCAGAAAGTTATACAACCGTAACGGTGACGTTGTCCTGACTTGGACTTAACGTTTTAACTTAAACACTTTACAGTGATATAATTTTCACTTTAAGAGATAAACTAAATAAGAGCGTCAAACAAAGACAAATTGGTAGTGTAGTTTGATAAGTGTACCCGATACGGTGAGCCGCGTTTATCACTAAACCGCTGCCACTATGTGCCGGGTTAGTTAGTTTAATATGTTTTATGTAGCCCATACCTATCCTGTGGGCGGTAGTCACCCCATACCTATCCTGTGGGTGGTAGTCACCCCATACCTATCCTGTGGGTGGTAGTCACCCCATACCTATCCTGTGGGTGGTAGTCACCCCATACCTATCCTGTGGGTGGTAGTCACCCCATACCTATCCTGTGGGTGGTAGTCACCCCATACCTATCCTGTGGGTGGTAGTCACCCCATACCTATCCTGTGGGTGGTAGTCACCCCATACCTATCCTGTGGGTAGTAGTCACCCCATACCTATCCTGTGGGTGGTAGTCACCCCATACCTATCCTGTGGGCGGTAGTCAAAAGATTACATAGGTACCTAATTGGCCCAGGGACTGGACTCCAAAGTTTTAACAGCTAAACAAGTTAGAAAAGTAATGAACTCCAGATAGATCTGGTCACAATCATGACCATGTGCCGGGGATTGAACCACAGACACAGGGTGTGAGGCGAGTGCGTTACCAATATTTTCGCCTGACATATGGTGTCCTGACTCAAGAAATCGTAATGACACGATTGTAAACAAACCATACCCCCGGCCGGGATTGAACCCGCGGTCATAGAGTCTCAAAACTCCAGCCCGTCGCGTTAGCCACTAGACCAGCTAGCCACAATAAGATTCATCCAACTAGGTATATTTCTACACCATAGGAAGGTTAACATAGGCCACCACTGTGACCACAAATGCAAGTTTTTACAGACGGCAGTGAAGGGATTTGAGCTAGAGTTCGTCACGGCCACGCTAGCTGCAGATTCGTCTGTAAAAACTTGCATTTGTGGTCACAGTGGTGGCCTATGTTAACCTTCCTATGGTGTAGAAATATACCTAGTTGGATGAATCTTATTGTGGCTAGCTGGTCCAGTGGCTAACGCGACGGGCTGGAGTTTTGAGACTCTATGACCGCGAGTTCAATCCCGGCCAGGGGTATGGTTTATATGGTGTCCTCCTTGACTTTTCATGCTGCTGGGGACCTCTAGACGAGAATTCGAAAAATACATTCTCATTCCCATTGTCAATTTCTTGTTTATATGGGATATAACCTTCTTAAAAGACAGGCGTTAGTTGTGATGAATGGTTTGAAAAACCGACAAGTTGAAGATTGAGACACTTATGCAACATATGGGAATCTTTATTCAGGAAACGTTTCGCCACACCTTGGCTTCATCAGTCCAATACAAAGCAGAAGGTGTAAGGAGAGGAAGAGAATGAGGTAATCAGTCCCTCAACCTGGAGTCGATGTGTTCAGTCCATCAAACTTGCAGAATGTACAACATAGGGCCGTAGACGTGGCTTATATACTGTAGTCAGGTGGTTATTTTTTCATAGTGGTTATTTTTCAGTGGTTTTTTTTCACAGTGGTTATTTTTTTCATAGTGGTTATTTTTTCTGTGCTTATTTTTTCACAGTGGTTATTTTTTCATAGTGGTTATTTTTTCACAGTGGTTATTTTTTCACAGTGGTTATTTTTTCTGTGCTTATTTTTTCACAGTGGTTATTTTTTCAGTGGTTATTTTTTCATAGTGGTTATTTTTTCACAGTGGTTATTTTTAACAGTGGTTATTTTTTCATAGTGGTTATTTTTTCACAGTGGCTATTTTTCACAGTGGTTATTTTTCAGTGGTTATTTTTTCCACAGTGGTTATTTTTTCACAGTGGCTATTTTTCACAGTGGTTATTTTTCAGTGGTTATTTTTTCACAGTGGTTATTTTTTCAGTGGTTATTTTTTCATAGTGGTTATTTTTTCACAGTGGTTATTTTTAACAGTGGTTATTTTTTCATAGTGGTTATTTTTTCACAGTGGCTATTTTTCACAGTGGTTATTTTTCCAGTGGTTATTTTTTCATAGTGGTTATTTTTTCACAGTGGCTATTTTTCACAGTGGTTATTTTTCAGTGGTTATTTTTTCCACAGTGGTTATTTTTTCACAGTGGCTATTTTTCACAGTGGTTATTTTTCAGTGGTTATTTTTTCCACAGTGGTTATTTTTTCAGAGAGGTTATTTTTCACAGTGGTTATTTTTTTCAGTTGTTATTTTTTCAGTGGTTATTTTTTAACAGTGGTTACTTTTTCAGTGTTTTTTCACAGTGGTTATTTTTTTCACAGTGGACATTTTTTCAGTAATTATTTTTTCAGTGGTTATTTTTTCACAGTGGTTATTTTTCAGTGTTTTTTCATAGTGGTTATTTTTTCACAGTGGTTATTTTTTCACAGTGGCCATTTTTCAGTGGCTATTTTTCAGTGGTTATTTTTTCACAGTGGTTATTTTTCACAGTGATAATTTTCCACAGTGGTTATTTTTTCGCAGTGGCTATTTTTCACAGTGGTTATTTTTCAGTGTTTATTTTTTTCACAGTGGTTATTTTTTCACAGTGGTTATTTTTTTCACAGTGGTTATTTTTCCAGTGGTTATTATTTTCACAGTGGTTATTTTTTCACAGTGGTTATTTTTTCACAGTGGCTATTTTTCAGTGGTTATTTTTCAGTGGTTATTTTTTCATAGTGGTTATTTTTTCACAGTGGTTATTTTTCACAGTGGTTTTTTTCACAGTGGTTATTTTTTCACAGTGGTTATTTTTTCAGTGGTTATTTTTTTCACAGTGGTTATTTTTTCACAGTGGTTATTTTTCAGTGGTTATTTTTCCACAGTAGTTATTTTTTCACAGTAGCTATTTTTTCACAGTGGTTATTTTTCACAGTGGTTATTTTTCACAGTGGTTATTTTTTCACAGTGGTTATTTTTTCAGTGGTTATTTTTTCCACAGTGGTTATTTTTTCACAGTGGATATTTTTTTCACAGTGGTTATTTTTCCACAGTGGTTATTTTTCACAGTGGTTATTTTTCAGTGGTTATTTTTTCAGTGGTTATTTTTTTCACAGTGGTTATTTTTCCACAGTGGTTATTTTTCACAGTGGTTATTTTTTCACATTGGCTATTTTTCACAGTGGTTATTTTTCAGTGGTTATTTTTTCACAGTGGTTATTTTTTCAGTGGTTATTTTTTCACAGTGGTTATTTTTTCACAGTGGTTATTTTTTCACAGTGGTTATTTTTTCACATTGGCTATTTTTCACAGTGGTTATTTTTCAGTGGTTATTTTTTCAGTGGTTACTTTTTCACAGTTGTTATTTTTTCACAGTGGTTATTTTTTCAGTGGTTATTTTTTCACAGTGGTTATTTTTTCACAGTGGTTATTTTTTCACAGTGGTTATTTTTTCACAGTGGTTATTTTTTCAGTGTTTTTTTCAAAGTGGTTATTTTTACACAGTGGTTATTTTTACACAGTGGTTATTTTTTCACAGTGGTTATTTTTTCACAGTGGTTTTCTTTCACAGTGGTTATTTTTTCAGTGGTTATTTTTCAGTGGTTATTTTTCCACAGTGGTTATTTTTCAGTGTTTATTTTTTCACAGTGGTTATTTTTTCACAGTGGTTATTTTTCCAGTGGTTATTTTTTTCGCAGTTGTTATTTTTTCACAGTGGTTATTTTTTCAGTGGTTATTTTTTTCGCAATGGTTATTTTTTCACACTGGTTATTTTTCACAG
Source organism: Cherax quadricarinatus (assembly GCF_026875155.1). Classification (NCBI taxonomy): domain Eukaryota; kingdom Metazoa; phylum Arthropoda; class Malacostraca; order Decapoda; family Parastacidae; genus Cherax; species Cherax quadricarinatus. The sequence continues at coordinate 7,086,382 of NC_069493.1, forward strand.
TGGTTATTTTTTCAGTGGTTATTTTTCACAGTGGTTACTTTTCCACAGTGATTATTTTTCACAATGGTTATTTTTTCACTGGCTATTTTTCACAGTGGTTATTTTTCAGTGGTTATTTTTTCACAGTGGCTATTTTTCACAGTGGTTATTTTTCACAGTGGTTATTTTTTCACAGTGGCTATTTTTCACAGTGGCTATTTTTCACAGTGGCTATTTTTCACAGTGGTTATTTTTCACAGTGGTTATTTTTTCACAGTGGCTATTTTTCACAGTGGTTATTTTTCAGTTATTTTATTCACAGTGGTTATTTTGCATATTGTGATACCAACTATTTGTTGGTAAAATTGGTCAGTTATCAAGAACTCGTTTAAAATTAAGTCCTTTTTAAAAATTTCTCTTATACGTTTAAATATATATATTTTTTTCATTTATGTTAATGTAAAAAATAATAATTTTTGTACCAAAAGAACCTTAGAAAACTTACCTGACCTTATTACAATAAGCTCAGTTTAATTTAGCCTAATCCAACTATATATATTTTAGATTTGTTTACAATAATTTAATACTAAACAAACACAATGAAATATATTTTTTTTGTTAGGTTTAGAATGATTTTTGCGAAATTATTGCATACACAAATTTTAGCTTGTCTTATTCGGCAAGAAGAGCATTGCTATTTTAAAAAGTGTCTTCCGAGTCCTTCCACAACAGCCTAAGATTATTTCTGGGTGTCGTTGTACTGGTTTTAAAACATCAGTCCCCAGTACACAGGATCTGTGATCATATATGACGCACATTAGCAGCACCTGGGTATTGTTATTATGATGTTTCGCCAACCAGTGTTTTTTTCAGTTCATAACAGACTACTGGAGCTAGTGGAAGATGAGGTTATCAGTCCCTCAGCCTCATGTCTGAGGAACTGTTTATTTTATGTTTCATTATCTCCAATACGTAATCTCTGTATTGGCCCAGTCGGCCTTCTGCAGTGTTCCTCCTCAGGCAAATAGATAAATTAAAACCTAACAAATCCCCAGGCCCTGATGAACTGTATGCAAGGGTTCTAAAGGAATGTAAAGAGGAGCTTAGCACACCTTTGGCTAATCTTTTCAACATATCACTACAGACTGGCATGGTGCCAGATAAGTGGAAAATGGCAAATGTGATACCTATTTTCAAAACAGGTGACAGGTCCTTAGCTTCGAACTAAGACCAATAAGCCTAACCTCCATAGTGGGAAAATTTTATGGAATCAATAATTGCCGAGGCAGTTCGTAGCCACCTTGAAAAGCATAAATTAATCAACGAATCTCAGCATGGTTTACAAAGGGGCGTTCCTGCCTTACGAATTTATTAACTTTTTCACTAAGGTATTTTGAGGAGGTAGATCATGGTAATGAATATGATATTGTGTATATGGACTTCAGTAAGGCTTTTGACAGGGTCCCACATCAGAGACTATTGAGGAAAATTAAGGCACATGGAATAGGAGGAGAATTTTTTTCCTGGATAGAGGCATGGTTGACAAATAGGCACAGAGAGTTTGCATAAATGGGGAGAAATCAGAGTGGGGAAGCGTCACGAGCGGTGTTCCACAGGGGTCAGTGTTGGGCCCCCTGCTGTTCCACAGGGGTCAGTGTTGGGCCCCCTGCTGTTCACAATCTACATAAACGACATAGATGAGGGAATAAAGAGTGACATCGGCAAGTTTGCCGATGACACCAAAATAGGCCGTCGAATTCATTCTGACGAGGACATTCGAGCACTCCAGGAAGATTTGAATAGACTGATGCAGTGGTCGGAGAAGTGGCAGATGCAGTTTAATATAGACAAATGCAAAGTTCTAAATGTTGGACAGGACAATAACCATGCCAATATAAACTAAATAATGTAGATCTTAATATTAACGGATTGCGAAAAAGATTAGGAGTTCTGGTTAGCAGTAATCTGAAACCAAGACAACAGTGCATAAGTGTTCGCAATAAAGCTAATAGAATCCTTGGCTTCATATCAAGAAGCATAAATAATAGGAGTCCTCAGGTTGTTCTTCAACTCTATACATCCTTGGTTAGGCCTCATTTAGATTATGCTGCACAGTTTTGGTCACCGTATTACAGAATGGATATAAATTCTCTGGAAAATGTACAAAGGAGGATGACAAAGTTGATCCCATGTATCAGAAACCTTCCCTAAGAGGATAGACTAAGGGCCCTGAATCTGCACTCTCTAGAAAAGACGTAGAATTAGGGGGATATGATTGAGGTTGTATAAATGGAAGACAAGAATAAATAAAGGGATGTAAATAGTGTGCTGAAAATATCTAGCCTAGACAGGACCGCAGCAATGGTTTTAAGTTGGAAAAATTCAGATTCAGAAGGATATAGGAAAGTACTGGTTTGGTAATAGAGTTTGGATGAGTGGAACAAACTCCCAAGTACCGTTATAGAGGCCAGAACGTTGTGTAGCTTTAAAAATAGGTTGGATAAATACATGATGGATGCGGTGGGTGTGAGTTGGACCTGATAGCTTGTGCTACCAGGTCGGTTTGCCGTGTTCCTCCCTTAAGTCAATGTGACCTGACCTGACTAGGTTGGGTGCATTGGCTTAAGCCGGTAGGAGACTTGGACCTGCCTCGCATGGGCCAGTAGGCCTGCTGCAGTGTTCCTTCGTTCTTATGTTCTTACGTTCTTAAAAAGATACTAGTTGGCGAAACGTCTCGTCTGTATAAGATCGCTACCAACCCTATCTCGGTTGGTAGCGCACTCGGCACACACACTGAGGTCCGTGTTTCGATCCCCGGTACGAGTGGAAACATTGGGGAGTGTTTTCTTACACCTGGTGCCCTTATTCGCCTAACAGTAAGTAGGTAATAGGGTGTTAGTCGACTGGTGTGGGTCGCATCCTGGGGACAAAATTAGCCTCAATTGCGGGAAATTCTCTACATAACCAGGAACTTTCTATATTGTACCTGGAGTCTACCTGGAGGGCATTCCGGGGTTCAACGTCCCCGCGGCCCGGTCCATGACCAGGCCTCCTGGTGGATCAGGGCTTGATCAACGAGACTGTTGCTGCTCGCTGCACGTAGTATAACGTACGAACCACAGCCCGGCTGATCCAGCACTGACTAGGTATCTATCCAGCTCCCTCTTGAAGACAACCAGGGGTCTATTGGTAATTTCCCTTACTGCTGGTGGGAGGCTGTTGAACAGTCTGTCACTGATATCAACTATGGTTTGTAGATGAATTAGAAACGTGCAATACTTAGGTATCTTTATTTCGAAACGTTTCGCCTACACAGTAGGCTTCTTCAGTCGAGTACAGAAAAGTTGATAGAAGCAGAAGAGACCTGAAGACGATGTAATCAGTCCATCTTGGTATCAGTATCTTGGTACAGACCTGAAATCAACTTCGACAACCTCTACTAGTGAGAACGGCTGGATTTGAGAGGGACCTGACCTCCCAAAGTGACCTACGTCTCACCTCCTGGCGTTCTAGAAGGCCACATTGCCATCACAACCCGGTTAATCAGGTACTTATAAAAGGAAGCTGTATGGCCTCTTCTTAAAAGCTATTTTCGTTCTGGAAATATTTCTGATTTCTACTGGTAATATATTGAGTCTTGGGATACGGATGTTGACACAGTGTTCTCTGATAGTGTCCATGGCTCCCCAGTTTGTCAATGTTCTTATGCCACACTTTCTCCCATATCTTCCACTCCAGTAAGGTGTTGTAGAAGTGTGTACACTAGGGGCCAGGTCCTTAAGTATCTTTCATGTATCAGTAATATCTCTGCTCATTGCTAGAAAGAACAATCCACAAATGGGACAAAGATGGAGGAAATGATGGTGGAATATGAGAACTTTCAAAACCAGGTTGTGATGGATGTGTGGGTCAGTAGGCCACTAGCAGCAACAGCCTGGTTAACCAGGCTAGTACCAGACTAGCCTTTACCTTTGATATATCTTTGATGAGTTTCTAGTCTTGCTACTCTCGGAGCCCGGCCATGGGCAAGGCTCACTGAGAGAGGGATAACAAATAAAGAACGACAAGGCTGTGTTAAGGCTGCGTATAGGCTGTATCCAGGCTGTGTCAGGGCTACGTCAAGGCTGTATCCAGGCTGTGTCAGGGCTACGTCAAGGTTGTAATCCAGCTGTGTCAGGGCTACGTCAAGGCTGTATCCAGGCTGTGTCAGGGCTACGTCAAGGCTGTATCCAGGCTGTGTCAGGGCTACGTCAAGGCTGTATCCAGGCTGTGTCAGGGTTACGTCAAGGCTGTGTCAAGGGTGTGTCAGGGCTGTGTCCAGGCTGTCAGGACTACGTCAAGGCTGCATCAAGGTTGTATCAAGGCTATGTGAAGGCTGCACAAAGGCTGTACCAAGACTGCATCAAGGCTGTATCAAGGTTGTATCAAGGCTGTGTGAAGGCTGCACCAAGGCTGTATCAAGACTGCATCAAGGCTGTATCAAGGGTATGTCAAGGTTGTATCAAGGCTGCATCAAGGGTGTGCCAAGACTGCATCAAGGGTGTGTCAAGGCTGTATCAAGGATGTGTCAAGGCTGGATCAAGAGTGTGTCAAGGCAGTATCAAGACTGCATCAAGGCTGCATCAAGGGTATGTCGAGGTTGTATCAAGGGTGTGTCAAGGCTGCATCAAGGGTATGTCAAGGCTGCATCAAGGGTGTGTCAAGGCTGTATCAAGGATGTGCCAAGGCTGCATCAAGGGTGTGTCAAGGCTGTATCAAGAGTGTGCCAAGGCTGTATCAAGTGTGTGTCAAGGCTGTATCAAGGATGTGCCAAGGCTGTATCAAGGGTGTGTCAAGGCTGTATCAAGGGTGTGCCAAGGCTGTATCAAGGGTGTGCCAAGGCTGTATCAAGCGTGTGTCAAGGCTGTATCAAGGGTGTATCAAGGCTGTATCAAGAATGTATCAAGGCTGTATCAAGGATGTATCAAGAATGTGCCAAGGCTGTATCAAGCGTGTGTCAAGGCTGTATCAAGGGTGTGCCAAGGCTGTATCAAGGGTGTGCCAAGGCTGTATCAAGGGTGTATCAAGGCTGTATCAAGAATGTATCAAGGCTGTATCAAGGATGTATCAAGAATGTGCCAAGTCTGTATCAAGCGTGTGTCAAGGCTGTATCAAGGGTGTGCCAAGGCTGTATCAAGGATGTGCCAAGGCTGTATCAAGTGTGTGTCAAGGCTGCATGAAGGGTGTATCAAGGCTGTATCAAGAATGTGCCAAGGCTGTATCAAGTGTGTGTCAAGGCTGCATCAAGGGTGTATCAAGGCTGTATCAAGAATGTGCCAAGGCTGTATCAAGTGTGTGTCAAGGCTGTATCAAGAATGTGCCAAGGCTGTATCAAGGGTGTGCCAAGGCTGTATCAAGAATGTGCCAAGGCTGTATCAAGCGTGTGTCAAGGCTGCATCAAGGGTGTATCAAGGCTGTATCAAGAATGTATCAAGGCTGTATCAAGGATGTATCAAGAATGTGCCAAGGCTGTATCAAGTGTGTGTCAAGGCTGCATCAAGGGTGTATCAAGGCTGTATCAAGAATGTATCAAGGCTGTATCAAGGATGTATCAAGAATGTGCCAAGGCTGTATCAAGAATGTATCAAGGCTGTATCAAGGATGTATCAAGGCTGTATCAAGGATTTATCAAGGCTGTATCAAGTGTGTATCAAGGCTGTATCAAGAATGTATCAAGGCTGCATCAAGGATGTATCAAGGCTGTATCAAGGATGTATCAAGGCTGTATCAGGTGACTGCTATGTTACCATAAGACTGACGGTTACTGAGTCACAATAAATCTCACAGATGTAACGAAGTGAAGGGTGATGTGCCTGTGTATTTACCTAGCTCAGTTTACGGGTGTTGAGCTCTAGTGCTTGGGTAAGCATCTTGGATTTCACTTGCGTGAGGTTGTTAGTACATATATCGCTCTGGCTATATATGAATCTAAGTTAAATTAACTAAATTTAACAAGGTTTCCTTGTTAACTGGTTAACCAGACTGTTAGTACTAGCGGCCCGCAGGGGCAGAGCCTAGATAATGAGGCACTATACGCAGTGATCCAGAGAATAGTTTGCTGGTCAGGTTGTATTCATCAAAAAGCATTTTTAATATCGTGACTATGTCTCCTTATGTTCCACACTCCTGAGGTGTGACGTCAAGATCATTCAAAGGGGATGTAAATAGTGTGCTGAAAATATCTAGCCTAGACAGGACTCGCAGCAATGGTTTTAAGTTGGAAAAATTCAGATTCAGGAAGGATATAGGAAAGTACTGGTTTGGTAATAGAGTTGTGGATGAGTGGAACAAACTCCCAAGTACCGTTATAGAGGCCAGAACGTTGTGTAGCTTTAAAAATAGGTTGGATAAATACATGAGTGGATGTGGGTGGGTGTGAGTTAGACCTGATAGCTTGTGCTACCAGGTCGGTTGCCGTGTTCCTCCCTTAAGTCAATGTGACCTGACCTGACTAGGTTGGGTGCATTGGCTTAAGCCGGTAGGAGACTTGGACCTGCCTCGCATGGGCCAGTAGGCCTTCTGAAGTGTTCCTTCGTTCTTATGTTCTTCTTATGTTCTTATGTTTATTCTAAGGAGAAGCGTGTTTGGGAGAGAAAAATATCCGTTTAGCAAAAGAGTAAGTCAGGAAACAGGACAAGTGTTTCCTGATACGGTGTCTGAGCCATACGATGACCCGCCGCTGGAGCTTTTGGTCATCTGACGGAGACCTACCACTGGCTTACACCTCCATTCCTTCAAAAATATGGCTATAATTATCGACAGCAGTAAGAGTAGACAGAGATAATAAAATAGGGAGGTTAGCCAAGGCGGGAAAACACTGTGAAAATTGGTAATGTGAGTCAAGACAGAGAGGAACAACAGGAACAAGAACACGTTTCTTAGCACGGTAAGAAAAGCTGTGAATGTACACGATACTGTGTATCATCACCGTGCTCTCGCTTCATATGGTGAGGGTCCGGGTTCGATTCCCGGCGAGGGTTGAAACATTAGGCGTGTTTTCTTACACTGGTTGCCCATGTTCACACGTGAGTGAAATGGGTGCCTGGGTGTTAGTGGACTAGTGTGGGTGACATCCTGGGTGTTAGTGGACTAGTTTGGGTGACATCCTGGGTGTTAGTGGACTGGTGTGGTCACATCCTGGTGTTTAGTGGACTAGTGTGGGTGACATCCTGGGTGTTAGTGGACTAGTTTGGGTGACATCCTGGGTGTTAGTGGACTGGTGTGGGTCACATCCTGGGTGTTAGTGGACTGGTGTGGGTGACATCCTGGGTGTTAGTGGACTGGTGTGGGTGGCATCCTGGGTGTTAGTGGACTGGTGTGGGTGGCATCCTGGGTGTTAGTGGACTGTTGTGGGTGGCATCCTGGGTGTTAGTGGACTGTGTGGGGTGCATCCTGGTTGTTAGTGGACTGGTGTGGGTGGCATCCTGGGTGTTAGTGGACTGTGTGGGTGGCATCCTGGTGTTAGTGACTGGTGTGGGTGGCATCCTGGGTGTTAGTGGACTGGTGTGGGTCGCATCCTGGGTGTTAGTGGACTGGTGCGGGTCACATCCTGGGTGTTAGTGGACTGGTGTGGGTCGCATCCTGGGTGTTAGTGGACTGGTGTGGGTCACATCCTGGGTGTTAGTGGACTGGTGTGGGTCACATCCTGGGTGTTAGTGGACTGGTGTGGGTCACATCCTGGGTGTTAGTGGACTGGTGTGTGTCACATCCTAGATGTTAGTGAACTGGTGTGGGTGGCATCCTGGGTGTTAGTGGACTGGTGTGGGTCACATCCTGGGTGTTAGTGGACTGGTGTGGGTCACATCCTGGGTGTTAGTGGACTGGTGTGGGTGACATCCTGGGTGTTAGTGGACTGGTGCGGGTCGCATCCTGGGTGTTAGTGGACTGGTGTGGGTCACATCCTGGGTGTTAGTGGACTGGTGTGGTTCACATCCTGGGTGTAGTGACTGGTGTGGGTGGCATCCTGGGTGTTAGTGGACTGGTGTGGGTGACATCCTGGGTATTAGTGGACTGGTGTGGGTGACATCCTGGGTGTTAGTGGATTGGTGTGGGTCACATCCTGGGTGTTAGTGAACTGGTGTGGGTCACATCCTGAGTGTTAGTGAACTGGTGTGGGTCACATCCTGGGTGTTAGTGGACTGGTGTGGGTGGCATCCTGGGTGTTAGTGGACTGGTGTGGGTCACATCCTGGGTGTTAGTGGACTGGTGTGGGTCACATCCTGAGTGTTAGTGGGCTGGTGTGGATAGCATACTGGGTGTTAGTGGACTGGTGTGGGTCACATCCTGGGTGTTACTGGACTGGTGTGGGTCACATCCTGGGTGTTAGTGGACTGGTGTGTGTCACATCCTAGGTGTTAGTGAACTGGTGTGGGTGGCATCCTGGGTGTTAGTGGACTGGTGTGTGTCACATCCTGGGTGTTAGTGGACTGGTGTGGGTCACATCCTGGGTGTTAGTGGACTGGTGTGGGTAGCATCCTGGGACAAAACTGACCTAATTTGCCCGAAATGCTCTGCATGACCAGCAGTAACAGCCTCGTTGATCAGGCCCTGATCCACCAGGAGGCCTGGTCATGGACCGGGCCGCGGGGGCGTTGATCATATAATATATATAAAATATATATATATATATATATATATATATTATATATATATATATATATATATATAATATATATATATATATATATAAATATATAGTAGTATGTCATTGATGTCAGCTATGATGTTTATACCTTGTACATGTACTTGTGTACCTTGTACATGTACTTGTAAACCTGTATTCCCTCGAACACAGGCGAGAGAGATACATAATAATATACACTTGGAAGGTTCTGGAGGGATTGGTACCAAACCTGCACACGAAAATCTCTCCATATGAAATCAAGACTCGGCAGGAGATGCAACATTCCCCCGATGAAAAGCAGGGGCGCCACGAGTACACTGAGAGACAACACAATAAGTGTCCGGGGCCCAAGACTGTTCAACTACTACCCAGCATACATAAGGGGGATTACCAATAGACCCCTGACTGTCTTCAAGAAGGCACTGGACAGGCACCTAAAGTCAGTACCTGATCATCCGGACTGTGGTTCGTACGTCAGCTTGATGCGGCCAGCAGTAACAGCCTGGTTGATCAGGCCCTGATCAACCATGAGGCCTGGTCTCAGACAGAGCCGCGGGGGCGTTGACCCAAGAAAACCTCTCCAGATAAACTCCAGGTAAACCACCTCTCAAAACTGAGGAACTGACCACCACCTCTCAAAACTGAGGAACTGACTACCACTTCTCAAGAGTGAGAAACTGACCACCACCTCTCAAAACTGAGGAACTGACTACCACTTCTCAAGACTGAGGAATCTGCACCACCACTCTCAAAAACTGAGGAACTGACTACCACTTCTCAAGACTGAGGAACTGACCACCACCTCTCAAGACTGAGGAACTGACCACCACCTCTCAAAACTGAGGAACTGACTACCACTTCTCAAGACTGAGGAACTGACCACCACCTCTCAAGACTGAGGAACTGACCACCACCTCTCAAAACTGAGGAACTGACTACCACTTCTCAAGACTGAGGAACTGACCACCACCTCTCAAAACTGAGGAACTGACTACCACTTCTCAAGACTAGGAATGACCACCACCTCTCAAGACTGAGGAACTGACTACCACCTCTCAAAACTGAGGAACTGACTACCACTTCTCAAGACTGAGGAACTGACCACCACCTCTCAAGACTGAGGAACTGACCACCACCTCTCAAGACTGAGGAACTGACTACCACTACTCAATACCAAGGAACTGACCAACCACATCTCAAGACTGGAGGAACTTACCACCACCATCTCAAGACTGAGGAACAGACCACCACATCTCAAGACCGAGGAACTGACCACCACTTCTCAAGACTGAGAACAGACCACCACCTCTCAAGACTGAGGAAACTGAACCACCACCTCCTCAAACTGGCGGAACTGACACCACCTCTCAAGACTGAGGAACAGACCACCACCTTCTCAAGACTGAGGAACTGACCAACACCTCCAAGACTGAGGAACTGACCACCACCTTCAAGAACCTGAGAACTTACCACTCACCTCTCAAAAAACTGAGAACTGACTCCACATCTCAAGACTGAGAAACTGATCCACCACTTCTCAAAGACTGAGGAACTGACCACACCTCTCAAGACTGAGGAACTCTGACCACCACCTCTCAAGACTGAGGAACTGACCGACCACTTCTTCAAGACTGAGGAACTGACCACCACCTCTCAAGACTGGGAACTGACCACCACATCTCAAGACTGAGGAACTGACCACCACTATCTCAACTGAGGAACCAGACCACCACACTCAAGACTGATGGAACGACCACCCACCTCTCAAGACTGAGGACCTGACCACCACTCTCACAAAACTGCGGAACTGGAACTAACCACTTCTCAAGCCTGAGAAACTGACTGACACCACTTCTTCAAGACTGAGGAACTGAACCACCACCTCTCTCAAGACAGAGAACTGACCACCACCTCTCAAGCCTGAGGAACAGACCACCACTTCTCCAAGACTGAGGAACTTGACCACCACCCTCTCAATACTGAGGAACTGTACCACCACTTCTCAAGACGAGGAATCTGACCACCATCCCTCTCAAGACTGAGGAACTGACCAACCACCTCTCCAGACTGAGGACTGACCACCACCTCTCGAAGACTGAGGAACTGACCACCACTTCTCAAGACTGAGGAACTGACCCTCACCTCTCAAGACTGAGGAACTGGACCACCACCTCTCAAGACTTGTGGAACTGTCCACCACTTTCAAGACTGAGGAACTGACCCACCACCCTCAGACTGAGGAACTGACCACCTACCTCTCAAGACTAAGGAACTGACCACCACCTCGTCAAAACTGAGGAACTGACGCACCACTTCTCCAAGACTGAGGAACTGACTCACCACTTCTCAAGACTGAGGAACTGACCACTCACACCACCTCTCAAGACTGATGAACTGACCACCACTTCTCAAGACTGAAGGAACTTACCACCCAACTTCTCAAGACTAAGGAACTGACCAACCACCCTCAAGACTGAGGAACTGACCACCACATCTTCAAGACTAAGGAACTGACCACTACCTTCTCAAGGCCTTTAGGACTGAACCACCACCTCTCAAGACTGAGGAACTGACCACCACCTCTCAAAACTGAGAAACTGACTACCACTTCTCAAGACTGAGGAACTGACCACCACCTACCTCAAAACTGAGACAGACTACCACTACTCAAGACTGAGACTGACCAACCACCTCTCAAAACTGAGGAACTGACTACACACCTTCTCAGACTGAGGAACTGACCACCACCTCTCAAAACTGAGAACAGACTACCACTTCTCAAGACTGAGTAACTGACTACCAACCTCTCAAAACTGAGGAACTGACTACCACTCTTCTCAAGACTGAGAAACTGACCACCACTTCTCAAGACTGAGAACTGACCACCACTCTCAAGACAGAGTAACAGACCACCTCACTTCTCAAGACACTGAGGAACTGACCACCACCTCCTCAAGACTGAGGATCTGAGCCACGCACCTCTCAAGCTTAGTGAACTGACCACCACTTCTCAAGAACCTGAGGAACTGACCAACACTTCTCAAGACTAAGGAACATGACCACACCTCTCAAGACTGAGAACTGGACCACCACTTCTCAAGACAAGGAACTGACCACCACTCCTCCAAGACTAGGAACTGACCACCACTTCTCTTCTCAGACGAGGAACTGACCACCACCTCTCAAGACTGAGGAACTGACCACCACTCTCAAAACTGAGAACTGACCACCACTTCTCAAGACTGAGGAACTAACCACCAACCTCTCTAGACTGAGGAACTGACACACCAACTCTCACCAAGACGAGGAACTGACTACCCCTTCTCAAGACTAAGGAACTGACAACCACCTCTCAAGACTGAGGAGAACTGACCACCACCTCTCAAGACTGAAGGAACTGACCACCCACCTCTCAAAACTTAGAAACTGACTACCACTTCACAAGACTGATGAAACTGACCACCACATTCTCAAGACATGAGGAACAGCCACCACTTCTCAGACTGAGAACTGACCACCACTTCTTCAAGAACTGAGGAACTGACCACCACTTCTCAAGAACTGAGGTACTGACCAAACACCTCTCAAGACAGCGTAACTGACCACCACCTCATCAAGACAGAGGAACTGCCACCACTATCTCAAGACTGAAGGAACTGACCACCACTTCTCAAGACTAAGGAACTGAACACACGGTGCTACCTCTCAGACTGAGAAGAACTGACCACCAATTCTCAAGACTAAGGAACTGACCACTACCTCTCAAGACTGAGGAACTGACACCACCTCTCAAGACTGAGGAAATGACCACCAACCTCTCAAAGACTGAGGAACTGACCACCACTTCACAAGACTAAAGGAAAATGTAACCACTAACCCTCAAGACCTGGGAACGGACCGACCACCTCAACAAGACTGAGAACCAGACCACCAACCTCTCCAAAACTGGGAAACTGACTACCACATCACAAGACAGAGGAACAGACCACCACGCTCTCAAAACTGCGGAACGACTACCACTTCTCAAGACTGAGGAACTGACACACCTCACAAAACTGAGGAACTGACTACCACTTCTCAGATAGGAACTGACCACTACCTCTCAATACGATGAGCTGACTACCACTTCTCAAGACTAAGGAACTGACCACTACCCTCAAACTGAGGCACTGACCACCACCTCTCAAGACAGAGGAACTGACCCACCACCTCTCAAAACTGAGGAACAGACCACCGACTTCTCAAAAAAAAGACTAAGTAACTGACCACCCACCTCTCAAATACTGAGAACTGACCACCACTTCTCAAGACTAAGGAACTGAACGCCTACCTCTCAAGACTTGAGGAACTGACCACCCCTCTCAAGACGAGGAACATGACCACCACCTCACAAGACTGGAGGAACTGTACCCACCACCTCCCCAGACTGAGGAACTGGTCTACCACTTCTCAAGACTAAGGGAACTGACCACCACCTCTCAAGACTGAGAGACTGACTACCGACTTCTCAAGACTGAGGAACTGACCACCACTTCCATCAAGACTAAGTGAACTGACCCACCACCTCTCAAGACTGAGAAACCTGACTCACCCCTTCTCAAGACTGAGGCCTCTGACCACCACTTCTCAAGCCTGCGAACTGAACACCCACCTCTCAAGACTATGAACTGACTCACCACCTCTTCAAGACAGAGGAAACTGACTAAACCAACATCTCAAGACTAAGGAACTGACCACCCACCTCTCAAGACAGAGGAACATTACACCACCACCTCTCAAGTACTGAGGAACTGACTAACACTCCAAGACTGAGAAACTGCCACCACCTTCACAGACTAAGGAACTGACCACCCACTTCTTCAAACTGAGGAACTTGACCACCAGCTTCTCAGACTGAGAACTGACCACCACTTCTCAAGACTGAGGAACTGACCACCATCCTCTCAATAACTGATGAACTGACCACCACCTCATCAAGACAGGGAACTGACTACCACATCTCAAGACTAAGGAAATGACCACGCACCTCTCAAGACCTGAGGAACTGACCACCACCTCACAGACTGAGGAACAGACTAACGCACTGTCTCAAGACTAGGAACTGACCACCCTTTCTCAAGACAGAGGAACTGACCACCACTTCTCAAGACTGAGGAACTGACCACCACCTCTCAAGACTAAGAACTGACTACCACTTCCTCAGACTAAGGAACTGACCACCACCTCTCCAACTGAGGAACTGACCACCCACCTCCAAGACTAAGGAACTAACCACCACCTCTCAAGACTATAGGAACTGACCACCACTTCTCAAGAACTGAGGAACTTACCAGCACTTCTCAAGACTGAGGACTACCACCACCCTCTCAAGACTGAGGAACTGACCAACACCTCTCAAGAACTATTTGGAGGAACTGACCAACCACTTCTCAATACTAAGGAACTGACCACCCTCACAAACTGAGGAACTGACCACCACCCTCAAGACTAAGGCACTGACCACCACCTTCTCAAGACTGAGGACTGACAACCACCTCTTCAAGACTGAGGGACTGACCACCACCTTCTCAAGACTAAGGAACATGACCACACCTCTCAGACTAAGGAACTACCAATCCCACCTCTCAATACACGGAACGTGACCACGCACCACTCAAGACTGAGGAACTGACCACCACCTCTCAAGACTAAGGAACTGACCACCACCCTCTCAAGACATGATGAACTGACTACCACTTCACAGACTATGAACTGACCACCACGCTCCAAATGAGGAACATTACCCCACCTCGTCAGACTATGGAACTGACCAACCACTCTCAAGACTGCGGAAACTGACCACCACTTCTCAAGACTAAGGAACTGACCACCACCTCTCAAGACAATGAACTGACCACCACTTGTCAAGAACAAGGACTGACCACCACCTCAAGACTGAATAAACTGAAAACTGACGCTCACTTCTCAAGACTAAGGAACTGACCACCACCTCTCAAGACTAGAACTGACCACCACCTCTCAAGACTGAGGAACAGGACCCACACACCTCTCAATACTGAGGGAACTGACCACCACCTCTCAAGACTAAGGAACTACCACCACCTCTCAATACTAAGGAAACTGACCCACCCACCTCTCAAACAAAGGACTGACCACCACCTCTCAAGACTGAGAACTGACCACCACCTCTCAAGACTAAGAACTGACCACCACCTCTCAAGACTGCGGAACTGACTATATCCACTTCTCAAGATTAAGGACCTGACGGCACCACCCTCCAGACTGAGGAACTGACCACCACTCTCAAGACTAAGAACAGACCACCGACTTCTCAAGACTGAGGAACTGACCCACCACTTCTCAAGACTAAGGAACGACCACCAACTCCTCAAGACTAAGGAACTTACCACCACTTGTCAAACTAAGGAAACTGACCTTCACCAACCTCTCAAGACTGAGTGAACAAGACCACCACTTCTCAAGACTAAGGATCTGACCACCACCCTCTCAGACTGAGGAACTGACCACCACATCACAAGACTCATGAACTGACCACAACACCACTCAGACAAAGAAACTGACTCACCACTTGTCAAGACTAAGGAACTGACCACCACCTCTTCAAACTGAAGGAAACTGACCACCACGTCTCAGACTAGGGAACAGACCACACCTCTCAAGACTGAGGAACTGAACCACGCACATTTCTCAAGACTGAGGACTGACTCACGCACTTCTCAAGACTAAGGAACTTACCACCACTCAAGACTGAGGAACTGACCACCACGTTCTCAAGACTAAGGAACTGACCACCACTTGTCATTACTGAGGGAACTGACCCACCACTTTCTCAAGACTAAAGGAACTGACACCACTTCTCAAGACTGATGGACGACCACCTCAAACCTGATTGTGGCCACAAACCTTTTTTTCTCCACGATCCCTAGACATAAAATAAACTCTGTCAATCGACAGAAGAAAAAGCTGCTGTGCAGGCGAACCGTTTCATACGAAAATATACCCAATATTTTCAGAGATGTCGCTTGAAAAAATGATTAAGGTTAAAGCCCGACAAAATATCTAAAAACACGTTTCGCGCCACAAGAAGCTTCTTCTTATACATGCAGAAGCGAAGTTGGCAAAACGTTCCTGTTAATGTCCATAAGTGTAAATCAATCAGAATATATTTAAATATGAAAATAGTCATCATAATAAAAAATCAGAGTGTAAAAATTTGTTTGTATTGTGTGTGAAAATTCACACGCAAAAATTATTTTCTCCCCATCCCAGTTGTACTGTATGCTCTGTTTTATTGTTACTGTAGCCGTCTAGTTACTGTTTCAGACCTTCTGTTATCCTGTTTACACCAGACACAGATTTCATCAATTTGAAGTACGGTCACCAGAGGACTAATCCCTGTACTAGTGTGGTGTGTGTGAATGCAAATCAACCCAGTCTCTCTCTTCTCTCGTGTCTTACTTCTGTTACTTTAATCATACAACTCCAGAAGGTTTGTGACACATGATTTTGCCTTCCATGAATCCGTGCTGGTTGTCGTTGGTACTCTTGTTTCGTTCCAGGTGCCCACCACTCACCTCCTTATAATCTCTCCATGAGCTTTGCATACTATACATCTTCAGTGACACTGGCCTATAGTTAGTGCCACTTTTTCTGTCCTCCTTTTTTAAAAAATGGGAACTACAACATATGCCCGTCTTTTCATACCCAGTTAGTTGCCCAGTTTCCAAGGATGTGTGAAGATTGTGGTTTGTGCACACGAACAACATTTCTGCTCCCGTCATCTAAGGACCCATCGGGAGATTTTGTCCGTCCCATTCCTTTGCGGTATCGATGTCCCCTACAGCTTCTTCATCACCTCCTCCTCATTGTATGCAAGTCATCCAACACATGTTGGTATAATTCCATGCTGGTGTCCCCTCTGTATCTGTCCTCCCAAGGTCTTCTTGTCTCTACTGTAAATAACTTTCCTAAATCTCATGTTGAGCTCCCCTCACATATACCTTCTTGATCGATATCATGTGAGATTCCCCACCTTCTTTCCTCAGAACCTTATACCTGGTCCTTGACTGTATGGTTCTTCCTCCTAATGTGGCTATACAAGCAGATCGGGTCAGACTTGACTTTCGATGCTATGTGCGTATTCCGTGCTGTATCCGTCTGGGCCACCCTCCTTATCTGTGCATACACGTTTTCTGGCTCTTCTACTAATCTCCTTTTTCCTGGGTCCTATGCCTCCTGTACCTTTTTCCATTCTCTGGTGCACTTAGTTTTTGCCTCTCTAACACTTTCGGTAAACCAAGTCTCGCTCCTGGTCTTCCTTATTATTTCTATTTCCCTTGGGAACAAACCTTTCCTCTCTCCCTGCATTTAGTTGCTACATATTCCATCATCTCCGTTTACTGACTTTCCTACCAGTTCTCATAGTCCCACTGAACCTCCTGCAGGAAGTTCCTCATACCTGTGTAGTGTGTGTGTGTGTGTGTGTGTGTGTGTGTGTTGGTGTGTGTGGTGTGTGTTTGTGTTGTTTGTGGTGTTGGGTGTTTGTGTGTGAGTGTTAGATTTGTTTTACTGGGCTTCAGATTGTATCAGTGGTTTATTGGTGAGATTTCCCGGTAACTAACACACACACACCCCACACACATAGGAGGAGAGAGAGAGATAGAAGAGAGAGTAGAGAGAGTGAGAGAGATAGGAAGAGAGAGAGAGAGAGAGAGAGAGAGTAAAGGACAGAGAGAGAGAGAGAGAGAGAGAGAGAGTAACTGCAGCAAACTATGTTAATCTCAAACATGAACTTAATCCTCTAAAAATATTTAAGAGAATGTTTTGTTAATTTTGCAGCGAAGTTCCTCGTAGCACAGTGTTAGGTTTCAACCAAGTAAACTGAAATCTCGAGATTAAACCCACTTAAAAAATTTTATTAAGAATTAATGATTCTGAGAACACTTGACTATTATCTGGCCTTCCTGGTTATTTGTAGTATACATCCTGTCTTTGTTTTGTACTTCCTGTCTTTGTTGTAGTACACCTTCAGTCAAGAACTGGGGACAAACAACCTGTCAAGACTAGGGACTGAACACCTGTCAAGACTGAGACTGAACACTCTTCTTTCAAGAATTGCTGACTAATTCCTTCTGCAAGATTGAGGGACTGAACACCTTCTGTCAAGACATGAGGACAAGAACACCTTCTGTCAAGAATGAGAGGTACTGAACGAACCTTATCTGCAAGACTGAGGACTGAACACTTTACCTTCTGTCAAGACTGAGACTGAACACCTTCTGACAAGACTGAGACTGAAACCAAACTTCTGTCAATACTGAGGGAAAGCTGAACACCTTCGTGTCAAGACTGGAGGACTTGAACACCTCTGTCAGACTGAGAAGACTGAACACCTTCTGTCAAGACTGATGACTGAACACCTCTGTCAAGACTGAGGTACTGAACCACCTTACTGTCAAACTGAGGACCTGAACACCTTCATGTCAAGACTGATGGACTGAACACCTTCGGTCTCAATACTGAGAGGGACTGAACACCTTCTGTCAAGACTGAGTGACTGAAACAACCATCTGTCAAGACGAGGTACTGAACACTCTGTCAAAACTGAGGACAGAAACACCTTCTGTCAAAGACTGAGGGGACAGAACACCTTCAGTCAAACTTGAGGGACTTAAACACCTTCTGTCAAAACTGAGGGACTGACACCTTCTTGTCAGACAGAGGGACTTGAACACCTCTGTCAAACAGAGGGACTGAACAACCTTTCTGTCAGACTGAGGGGCTGCAACACCTATTAAGAACTGAGGGACAGAACACCTTCAGTCAATGACTGAGGGACTGAACACCTCTGTCAAGACTGAGGACTGAACACCTTCTGTCAAGACTGAGGACTGAAACACCTTCATGTCAAGATTGAGGGACTGAACAGGAAACCTTCTGAAAGACAGAGTACTGAGCACCTCAAAATTACCTCTCTATTTCTCCTCGGTCTCCAGAATTAAAACCACTCTGTTTTGTATACTGAAAGAGCCTGGCTGATCGCAGGCGAAACGTTCGAAAATTGAGATATGCCGGTAATTTTTACACATATTTTATTCATTTAGCCTCAGGTCAAGCTGGAGAGCACATTTTTCTGCTACGTCCAACTTTCCCACACAGGCTTAATCCACGGCCCCTTTTATTGTCTTCAACGTTTCGCTACTTCAGGGGCGAAACGATGAAGACAGGCAGACCAGCATGGGTCCTCCTGATCTACAGATAAGCGGAAATTCACACCTTGCTTCCTTCGCTTCCACACGAGGGCCCGGTTCGATTCCCGCGGGTGGAACATTCCGACGACGTTTCCTTACACCTGTTGTCCTGATCACCTAGCACAAATCAGGTACCTGGGTGTTAGTGACTGGTGTGGGTCGCCATCCTGGGTGACAAGAATAAGGACCACAATGGAAATAAGTTAGACAGTCCTTGATGACGCACTTACTTTTTTGGGGTTTCCAGATTCTACGAATAATTAAAGCAGAAGAACTATATACAAAGGTTGAGCAATCAGTCCCCAGTCTTGGAGTTTGGTGTTCTACTGTTTTTCTAATTATAAGATAAGATAAGATTTCGTTGGGATTTTTAACCCCGGAGGGTTAGCCACCCAGGATAACCCAAGAAAGTCAGTGCGTCATCGAGGACTGTCTAACTTATTTCCATTGGGGTCCTTAATCTTGTCCCCCAGGATGCGACCCACACCAGTCGACTAACACCCAGGTACCTATTTGCTGCTGGGTGAACAGGACAATAGGTGTAAGGAAACGTGTCGAAATGTTTCCACCCGCCGGGAATCAAACCCGAGCCCTCCGTGTGTGAAGCGGGAGCTTTAGCCACCAGGCCACCGGGCCACCTAGAATCTGTGTTGATAAAGCCAGTGGATGGCGAAACGTCTACAATAGAGATACCCAGAAGTTGCATATGTGTCTCAGTGATTTAACTTGTTAGAGATACTGGTAATCCAGCCAGAGCCGGGCGGTAGTGACGTCCTAGTATCTAATTTATAAAAACGACGTAAACAAACACTAGGGCATATTAGAAAACGTTTCGGTCCTGTGACCTTGATCACTTTTAACCAATCACCGGACCGGGCCGCGGGGGCGTTGATCCCCGGAACTCTCTCCAGGTAAACTCCAGGTAGCGTTTACATACGTGTTTTTCAAACGCAATTTGTTGGGATGTATCACAAAGGTTTACACAAAGAATTTGGTTATTTTCTTGGATGTACCAAAGACATGTTGCACCTCCTGTATGATAGAATGATGATAGATGGACTGGTATCAATCTCTCTCAGTCTTAAGTCAATAAACTTCAGTTGAAGTTCGTATTATTGTTCTCAAACTGTTAACTGACAGCGGAAGATTATAATCTACTTCCTTCCTTCAGGGTCTTTGCTAATTCATCAGTTCTGTTTTGGCGTAAAAAAAACTATACCACGGGCGGGGATAGAACCCACGATCAGAGTCTCAAAACTCCAGACCGTCGCGTTAGCCTGTGAGTCTGTTATGGCGTATTTTACAGTACGATTGAGGAGTCAGGTATGGAGTCCCTTAGCGATTAGTCACTAGTTAATGTTCCCACTCGGACCGAAACGCAGTCATAAGCTTCTCCTATGTGCGGGTTATTTGTGTGCTGTTTCAGTTTCGGTATTGTGATTTTGTGTCCTTAGCGAGCACGTTGTTCCTGTTATATTTATCATAAAAAGCCTATATTGGCCTTATGATGATCGAATGATGAAGGATTTAGACACATGTGCAACATCTGGGTATCTTTATTGTAGACGTTTCGCCCTCCAGTGGCTTTATCAATACAGATTCTAGGACATAACTTGAAGACAGTATGACTAAATACAGAAGATGAGGTAATCAGTCCCTCAGTCTTGGAGTTAGTGTTCACAGCATCGTGGTGGAGGAGAATCTGGAGCAAAGACAAGAAGACTGGTGGTTATATAGGTGTCAGTGGATAGGGACGGGCAGCAGACGAGGGCATAGTCACTGGTAGGCGGGATTTCCCAGTGGAAGTAGGTCCTTCCCAAAGAGATTCCATGATGTTGCAGTGTCTGACAAGTTGTTCAATATCTGGGTATCTTCATTGTAGACGAATTGTAGACTGGTATAAGACCTTCGTTATCTTCCTCACGGGTATCTTCCGCCATGTTGAGAGTGAGGCAGCCGCAGCCTGATTGATGGTGTTTGGAGGGTTAATTGAAATAGAAATGTCCGTCGTTTGTGATACTAAATGTTTCTTCAGATTGATTATTATTATTATAATCAAGGGGAAAGCGCTAAACCCGGAGGATAATACAGCGCCTGGGGGGGGGATGTGGAAGGCATTCAGGCTTAATTCGGGGAACTGGAGCACAGATTCAATTTCCTAAATCAAGAGCCCCTCACCAACATCAAGAAACCTTCCTTGAGGGGTCTTCAGATTGAAAATTCATGTTTGGTAGTTAAGATGGAGCAGTTTATTGATGGTAAAGACCCCTGGACAGGCCACACTCTTTATTGTGAGATCATATTGGAGTGTGAGCAAGGTAACAGTTATGAAGGGATTCAGGGAAACTGGTTAGCCAGACTTGAGTCCTGGAGGTGGTAAGTACGGTGCCTGCAATCTGAAGCAGAGGTGTTGTAGGTTTGAACTGTAGTGTCAGCACGCTTCTTGCAAGACAGTGATGGTGTGAATGATAATAAGTCTTTCTCCTTTTTCGGGTTACTCTGCCTTGGTGGGAGACCACCGATGTGTTGATTGGTAGACGAATAAGACATGTATAACACTTGTGCAAGACTTGGATATGTTTATACAGACGTTTCTCTTCAGTTCGAATCAGTGGGAGACGCGAAGATGTAATTTGAGGTAGTCAGTCCCTCAGCCTTGGAATGCTGTTGCAAGAATTTCTTACTGTCAGACTTGCAGGGTTTTCCTGTGTTTGTACCTGAAGTTGAGTTATAGCTCTTGAGATCCTAGAGAAATTTACTTCTGAGTTTCTTCTTTTCTCTAATTTATCTTAAAATAAACACATATGCAGTATATGATCCTTTATTGGCTACGTTTCGCCCACACAGTGGGCTTGATCAAGTTACAAACAGATCTACCTGGGTCAAGTGTACATGAGATCTGTTTATGCCTTGATAAAGTCCACTGTGTGGGCGAAACGTAGCCAATAAAGGATCACATTATACTGTATTTGTTTATTTTTCCATCGTATCGGTATTTTACAACATTTAGATCCAACAAGCTATTACCTTCATTGGATATCTGACTGCAAGGGTACAACAGCTACTCTTACAGTCGAGACGCTTTCTCTGGCTGATGGAAGTTTTTGACGGTGCGGCTCTGACTACCACGACTCACTACCACATTCCGAAGCGGTATTTCTTGTCCTTTAAGGGACAATAATTGATTTAGTTGTAGACATAACAGCTCCAGCAGCGAGTTAGGTGATGTTGTTTAGGTTCAGTGTTCCTTGGGTTGGTATATAGGTAGGAAATCCTTGTAGTATAAATCTTGGTAATGAATACCCCCGGAACACCCTCCTGGAGTCTACCAGGAAGGTGTTCCGGGGGGTCAACGTTTCGCCACACAGTAGCTTTCGTCAGTCCAATATAAGGAAGAGTGGTGAAGATCGTAAGGAGTTTCTGGTAATCAGTCCCTCAGCCTGGAGTCGAGGGTGATCTTCACCACTATTTGTATTAGACTGATTAAGTCACTCTGTGCCGAAACGTTTTCTCATTAAAGATACCCAAGTGTTGCACATGTCTAATTCATCAATTGTCGGTTTTCTGAACCATTTATCTAGAGTTCATTTTGTGAAGTGGAACCCGGTTATTAATCCTATTGCAACTCAGTGTTATACTACCATCAGTCCGGTTTACAGAAGCAGCACTGTGGTAAAGGACGTTTGTGTACAGTTGAAGATATTGAAGGAAACGTTTCCTTAAATTAATGTCCTGAAGTGTACACACGTTTCCTCCATAGTTTTTTGGTATCACCATGCCATTTAAAGCCAAGAACAACACTTCCTGCCGTCCCGCTGTCAGGGTTAAGGCAGCCATCAGCGTAGATAGTCTGTGATATTTTTTTGTCTGTAGGTCGTGTATTTGCTCCAGAGCGCTGGCTTTAGAAAGTAGTCGTGATGGAGGGATGCATGGTCAGCTAACTTCCTGGCAGGGTAGGAAGGCACAGTGATATAGTTGTGATGGAGGGCTGCATGGTCAGCTAGCTTCCTGGCAGGGTAGGAGGGCACAGTGATATAGTTGTGATGGAGGGCTGCATGGTCAGCTAGCTTCCTGGCAGGGTAGGAAGGCACAGTGATATAGTTGTGATGGAGGGCTGCATGGTCAGCTAGCTTCCTGGCAGGGTAGGAGGGCACAGTGATATAGTTGTGATGGAGGGCTGCATGGTCAGCTAGCTTCCTGGCAGGGTAGGAAGGCACAGTGATATAGTCGTGATGGAGGGCTGCATGGTCAGCTAACTTCCTGGCAGGGGAGGAAGGCACAGTGATATAGTCGTGATGGAGGGCTGCATGGTCAGCTAACTTCCTGGCAGGGTAGGAAGGCACAGTGATATAGTCGTGATGGAGGGTTGCATGGTCAGCTAACTTCCTGGCAGGGTAGGAAGGCACAGTGATATAGTCGTGATGGAGGGCTGCATGGTCAGCTAACTTCCTGGCAGGGTAGGAAGGCACAGTGATATAGTCGTGATGGAGGGCTGCATGGTCAGCTAACTTCCTGGCAGGGTAGGAAGGCACAGTGATATAGTCGTGATGGAGGGCTGCATGGTCAGCTAACTTCCTGGCAGGGTAGGAGGGCACAGTGATATAGTTGTGATGGAGGGTTGCATGGTCAGCTAGCTTCCTGGCAGGGTAGGAGGGCACAGTGATATAGTTGTGATGGAGGGTTGCATGGTCAGCTAGCTTCCTGGCAGGGTAGGAGGGCACAGTAATATCAGCCCCTGTGGTATAACCAAAAATAATTATCTATACTTCCACAAGTATATGATACCACTTATACAGACCATAACTCTCATCATTAACATACTACACAGCAAGCATTTCGGGCAAATTGCCCCCAGGATGCGATCCACATCACTTGTCTAACACTCAGGTACCTGCTTGATAATAGGCGAATATGGACAGCAGGTGTCTGTAGGAAACACACCCGAATGTTTCCACCAGTACCAGGGATCGAACCACGAACCTCAGTATGTGAGCTGAGTGCGCTACAGGTTTTTAGAGCTGTGGATACGTGGAATAATATGAAGATATGTTTCGTGTAGATAGATATATAGGAAAGGGGGGGAGTAGGATATGTACGAGAAATATATTGTTGCATGAAAACAGGTATAAAAATAAATGGATTAGTAACAGAATCTGTTCGGGTTGAATTTCTAGAAAGTCAAGAGAAACTAATTGTAAGTATTATATATAGAGAGAGACTTCTTTGGGACGAAATTGTTAGGGCTTCTGGACACAGTAACATAGTCATAGTAGGGGATTTTAGCTTTAGTCAAATTGACTGGAATTCTTTGACCGGTAATCTGGAGTCCAGTGACTTTATGGAAACAGTTCAGGACTGTTTTCTGAAGCAGAGCGTGACAGAGCCTACCAGGGGTAATAATTTGCTAGACCTAGTCTTGTCAAATAAGGAAACACTAGTGAATAATCTGGAGATCACTGAAGAGCTTGGCGCAAGTGATCACAAATCCATCACCTTTAGCATTAATTGGGAATACAAGAATAATGATAATACAGTAAAAATCCCTGATTTTCGTTCTGCCGATTATAATGGACTTAGGGAACATCTGTCTAATCTTGATTGGGGTTATCTAGCTAATGATTTTATTGACGATAATCATACTTATGAATATGAAGGGATCTGCTTTTATGATTGTTTTCTTAATAATGTACACAGTGCCCAGAGTATATACATTCCCCAGAGAGAAATTAGGTCTAATAATAACGATCCCAAATGGGTTTAACAGGAGGCTAAAGCATCTATTAGGGGAGAAAAGGGGAAACTTATAGGCGCACCAGAAGAGGAGAGGTTTTAACTTACTGACCAATATGTTCAGCTTAAAAGAGAAATAAAAAAGGGGATTAGAAAGGCTAAACGTGACTATGAAATTAGAGTTGCTAGTGAATCAAAGACTAATCCAAAGGGGTTCTTTCAAATATATATGACAAAAGTCAGGAAAAAGTGGGACCACTGAGAATTTGGGCTGGACAGCTGACGGATAATGAACAGGAAATGTGTTCTCTATTTAATGATTATTTGTTGTCAGTCTTTACACAGGAAGACATAAATGATATCCCAGTAATTAACAATTATTCAGTTCCTGAAGAAAACCACTTAAGTGATATTACTATCAGGAGGGACATGGTTACCAAACAGGTAATTAAACTGAAGCAAAATAAGTTCCCGGACCCGATGAAATATTTTCAAGCCCTTAAAGAATGTAAGTTGGAACTTAGCCATTAACGAGCGTGTTTAATATGTCTATCCAGACTGGTGTTGTGTCAGAGATGTGGAAGGTGGGTAATGTAATTCTTATATTTAAATCAGGGAATAAGTCCATTCTATCAAATTAACGTCTAATAATGTTGAAGCTCCAGGTCTGGATTATATCGTTCCAGACCATGGAGCTGAACTCTTCTCCAGGCTGAGGGACTGACCACTTTGTTCCAGACCATGGAGCTGAACTCTTCTCCAGGCTGAGGGACTAACCACCTTGTTTCAGACCATGGAGCTGAACTCTTCTCCAGGCTGAGGGACTGACCACTTTGTTCCAGACCATGGAGCTGAACTCTTCTCCAGGCTGAGGGACTAACCACCTTGTTCCAGACCATGGAGCTGAACTCTTCTCCAGGCTGAGGGACTGACCACCTTGTTTCCAGACCATGGAGCTGAACTCTTCTCCAGGCTGAGGGACTGACCACCTTGTTCCAGACCATGGAGCTGAACTCTTCTCCAGGCTGAGGGACTGACCACCTTGTTCCAGACCATGGAGCTGAACTCTTCTCCAGGCTGAGGGACTAACCACCTTGTTTCAGACCATGGAGCTGAACTCTTCTCCAGGCTGAGGGACTGGCCACCTTGTT
Source organism: Cherax quadricarinatus (assembly GCF_026875155.1). NCBI lineage: Eukaryota > Metazoa > Arthropoda > Malacostraca > Decapoda > Parastacidae > Cherax > Cherax quadricarinatus. Next base: position 7,112,175 of record NC_069493.1, read on the forward strand.
CCAGACCATGGAGCTGAACTCTTCTCCAGGCTGAGGGACTGACCACCTTGTTCCAGACCATGGAGCTGAACTCTTCTCCAGGCTAAGGGACTGACCACCTTGTTCCAGACCATGGAGCTGAACTCTTCTCCAGGCTGAGGGACTAACCACCTTGTTCCAGACCATGGAGCTGAACTCTTCTCCAGGCTGAGGGACTGACCACCTTGTTCCAGACCATGGAGCTGAACTCTTCTCCAGGCTGAGGGACTGACCACCTTGTTCCAGACCATGGAGCTGAACTCTTCTCCAGGCTGAGGGACTGACCACCTTGTTCCAGACCATGGAACTGAACTCTTCTCCAGGCTGAGGGACTGACCACCTTGTTCCAGACCATGGAGCTGAACTCTTCTCAGGTGAGGGACTGACACCTTGTTCCGACCATGGAGCTGAACTCTTCTCCAGGCTAAGGGACTGACCACCTTGTTCCAGACCATGGAACTGAACTCTTCTCCAGGCTGAGGGACTGACCCCTTGTTCCAGACCATGGAGCTGAACTCTTCTCCAGGCTGAGGGACTGACAACCTTGTTCCAGACCATGGAGCTGAACTCTTCTCCAGGCTGAGGGACCTGACCACCTTGTTCCAGACCATGGAAATGAACTCTTCTCCAGGCTGAGGGACCTGACCCCTTGTTCCAGACCATGGAGCTGAACTCTTCTCCAGGCTGGGGGACTGACCACCTTTTTCCCGGGACCATGGAGCTGAACTCTTCTCCAGGCTGTGGGATGACACCTTGTTCCAGACCATGGTTGCTGAACTCTTCTCCAGGCTGAGGGACTGACCACTTCAATACGTTTCCTCGTGGGTTTGGTGGACTGATTACATCTTTTATTTAAATTTCCATTGCTCCCTTTGTATTTGACTGAAGAAGCCTACTGTTTTGCTTCTGTTGGCAGTGTCTAAATCTTCACCGCCCAAAACAAGCAAATTATTGAATCACTTACAGCTTTTTTAGAAGTCACCTTGAAGAGCATAACTTGTTTAAAATGAATCTCAGCATGGATTCACGAGAGGTCGTTCCTGCTGACAACTTACTGAGTTCTTCAATAGAACATTTGAGGCAGTTGACAGTGATAAGGAATATGATTTTGGGTTTATTTGGATTTTAGTAAATTCCTTCGACAGAGTACCTCCAAGAGACTTTTGAAAAAAGTGGCAGCCCATGGTATAGGAGGTAAAGTTCTAGCATGGATAGAGGCATGGCTTTCCCAATAGAAAGCAGAGAGTTACCATTAATGGAGTGAAATCTGAATAGGGATTAGTCACTAGTGGCGTTCCACTAGAATCAGTTTTAGGCCCTCTCCTGTTCATAATTTACATTAATGACCTTGATGAAGGGATTACGAGTGACATGAGTAAGTTTGTGATGATACAAAGATAGGCCGTATAATTACTCTGAGGAGGATATCAATGAACTCCAGGACGATTTGGACAAATTAATGTCTTGGGTCTGGAAAAATGGCAGATGAAGTTCAATGTGGATAAATGTAAGTTTCTTGCCCTTGGTAATGAAAATAACCCAGGAAGCTATAATCTAGGTGAAGTAGAGCTTGGTCATACAGAATGTGGAAAAAGACTTGGGAGTCTGTAAGCAGAAATCTAAAGCCAAGACAAGCAGTGCCTCAGTGTGCGCAACAAGGCCAACAGATTACTTGGATTTATCTCAAGAAGTTAATAAAAATAACAGAAGTCCAAAAGTTATTTTACAGCTTATACATCACTATGAGGCCCCATTTAGATTATGCTGCTCAGTTTTGGTCCCCTTACTACAGGATGGACATAAATTCATTAGAGAACATACAGAGAAGAATGACAAAGTTGATCCACGGTATGAGGAATCTCCCATATGAACACAAAATTAGATGAATTTGATTTTATGTGCAACATCTGGTTTTTGTTGACTGTAGACGTTCGCCATTTTCATTGGCTTTATCAGTATAAATTTTAATGACATAATTGGAAGACAAGAATTATATATAAAAGATGAGGTAATCAGTCCCTCAGTCTTAGAGTTGATGTGAGGAGCACCTTAATCTTGAAAAATCCTTGAATATTCTCTCTCTGGAGAGATGCAGAATGAGAGTTGTGGAAATAAGACACTTATGTACAGTTCAGGACATTTATTAAAGGAAACGTTTCGCCACAGATGGCTTCTTCAGTCCTAATACAGAGGAAAACTAAGAAAACGTATATTATATATAGTGGCAAGGAGTCAGGTGAAGTGACGTGTGGGTTTGAGGTGGTAGTGGTAGTAGTAGTAGTAGTAGTTTAGTAGTAGTTGTATGGGAGTGGTAGTGGTTTGTGGTAGTGGTAGGTGTAGTGAAGTAGTGGTAGTGGTAGTAGTGGGAGTAGTAGTAGTAGTAGTAGTAGTAGTGGTAGTGGTAGTGTTGTGGTAGTTTGTGGTAGTAGTTGGTAGGGTTTGTAAATGGTAGTAGTAGTAGTATAGTAGTAGTAGTGGCAATAGTAGTGGTGGTGGTGGTGGTGGTAGTAGTAGCAGCAGCAGCAGTAGTAGTGGAACTAAGGTGGTGAGACAGATGGCTACAGAGGGACCTGTTGACATCATGTAACAGCAGTTCCCAGAACGGGTAATATCTTGTTAATTAGCAATTTAGAGATACTGTAACTACCAGACTTTTGCTTTATAGTGTTACTGACAGTAATTAGGGCAGATTCTATGCATTTTCTCCGTCTTAAATCGTCTTCGTTAATCACTAGTTTAACTTCATTGAATTTCATGACGTGTCCAACATCGTCCCTATGTTGAACACATGCGTTTTTAGTCTCATTACTGCAACATAGGGACGATGTTGGACACCTCATGAAATTCATCATATATATATAAAAATATATATATATATATATATATATATAATATATATATATATTATATATATATTATATATCTAATATATATATATATATATATTATATATATATAATTATATAATACTATTAATATATATATAATATATAATAATATATATATATATATATATATATAATATATAAAAAATATATA
>NC_069493.1:7115731-7144003 GCF_026875155.1 Cherax quadricarinatus
ACGTTTCCCCAGGGGTTTTGGTCACTAAAAGAAATGTGTTAAGAATTAGAAATTTTCCCCAAAGATGGGGTTTAAATAAACCCCTTTTTTGGGAGTTGGAAGAAAAACCCGAATTTTCACGGGGGAACTGAAACACGGGAAAAGGGAAAGGGGGGTTTATAAACTGGCGACAGATGAAGGACGTGTACGAGAAGAAAATTCCCACTGTAACGGCTTGACAAAGCTCCGGGAGAGCAAAACTTTTGCCAAATAAAAATGTCACTTTGGGTTGCCTTTTTGTCCTTTTTTTTACAAAGTTTGAAGTCGTTAAAACCCGGGGAAGGGGCCAAAAAAAAAGCTTTAAAAGGTTGTGTATAAAGGGCGTTTTGTCGGATTGTAAAATATGAACAATTTTCCTTTTAATTCCAACGTCCCTTTTATTTTTTCGAACTTACTCTAGGTGGGGAAAAAGGAAAACCAAGGGGAAACTAATGTTCTTTTTAATTTTGGCAAGTTTCGCTCCCAGGTGCTTTGCACCCCGTTACATATTGTCGGAAAATTCAAAACCAAGGGGTAAAAAACCCCAAAAAATTTCCCTTTCCCGCTGGGAGAAATGTTTTCCAAACGCTCCCTAAAGACGGGACTTAGCACATTTTAAAGAATTTTTTAAGAAAAAATTTTTTCCAATAGGGAAAAAACTTTTCGACTTTTTTTAAAGGGGAAACATTTCCCCCCTTTGTGAAAAAAAAGCTTATGTGAAACAAGTATCTCGCCCAGTTTTTCGCCAATTAGACACAGGTGCAAACCCCCAGATATTTTTATTTGAAAGAAAAAATCGCTAACCAGGGGGCCACGGGCGTAAAAAACCTTTAAACCGAAGACAGAAAAAGATGCGTAATCAGTCTAAAGCCCTTGCTGAACTTTACCTGGGTATCTTAAAATCAAAATACCGAAAGTTGAAAAAATTAAACACATGTGCGCAGCTAGGTACCCTTTTACTGGCAAAAACGTTTCGCCTACACAGTAAATTTTCTTCAAAAACACGGGAAGTGTTTTAATTAAATGATGATTTTAATCAGTCCATAAACTTTGAAGAAAAAGTTTTTTTGAGGGGGGTTTCATCCCTAAACCGGGGAAAGAGTTCACTCCCATGATCGGGGTTTGAAAATCATTCCGACCATGGAGCTGAACCTTTCTCCAGGCTGGGGACTGACCCCCTTTTTCCAAAACGAGGGAGCTGAACTCTTTCCGGGTGGGGGAAACTGACCATTTTGTTCCAGACGATGGAGCGGGGAACTCTTCCCGGGCTGGGGGGAATGACCACCTTTTTCCAGCCCATGGTGTTTAAAACCCCTTCTCCAGGGGGGGGAAGGGACCCCTTGTTCCAGACCGGGGTAAACCCTTCTTCCCAGGCTGGGGGACTGACCACCTTTTTTCCAGCCCATGGAGCTAAACCTTTTTCTCCAGGCTGAGGGACTGACCCCCTTTGTTCCAGCCCAGGGTGTAAAACTTTCCCCAACTGAGGGACGGACAACCTTTTTCCCCAGCCCAAAGGAGCTGAACTCTTTCTCCATGCGAGGGACTGACAACCTTTTTCCCCAACCCAGGGTGCTAAAACTTTTCTCCGGGCCCTGGGGACGGGACCCCCCTTTTGTTCCAGACCTTTGGACCCTTGAACTTTTTTCCCAGGCTGGGGGAAACAACCACCTTTTTTCCAGACCATGGAGCTGAACTTTTTCTCCGACGGAGGGACGGGACAACCTTGTTCCGACCATGGTGCTGAACTTTTCCCTTCCCGGGGCGGGGGACGGGCCACCTTGTTCCAGACCATGGAGTTAAACTTTTCCCCGGTGGGGGGACTGACCACCTTGTTCAGCCCAGGGAAACTAAAACTCTTCTCCCCAGGCTGAGGGACTGACCCCCTTTTTCCGGGACCATGGACTGAACTTTCTCCAGGCTGGGGGAAATTTGAAAACCCCTTGTTCCAGACCATGGAGGTGAACTTTTCCCAGGCTGGGGGGCCCGACCACCTTGTTCCGACCATGGTGCTGAACTCTTCCCCGGGCTGAGGGACTGACAACCTTGTTCCAGAAAAGGGGGGGGGGGGGGGGGGTTGGGGGCGGGGAAACTCTTTTCCAGGCGGGAGGGGGAAGGGCCCGGGGGGGGGGGTCCCAAAACATGGGGGGGGGCTTCTTTCGGGCTGAGGGACTGACCACCTTTTTCCCCGACCGGGTGCAAAAATTTCCTTTTCCTTGGTGGGGACTGACCACCTTTTTCCCGACCATGGACTGAACCTTCCCCCGCCCTGAGGGACTGCCCACCTTGTTCCAGCCCAAAGGTGGGAAAATCTTCCCGCCTAAAGGGGATAAACCACCTTGTTCCGCCCCCATGGTTGGGACCTCTTCTCCGGGGCCTGAGGGATGACCCCCTTTGTTCCAGACCAGGGGTTCTGAACTCTTCCCAGGCTGGGGGAAAGGACCACCTTGTTCCAGACCATGGAGCTAAAAACTTTTCCTCCAACTGGGGGATGACCCCCCCTTGACCCCAACCAGGGTGCTGGACTTTTCCCCAGGCTGGGGGACTGACCCCCCCTTGTTCCAACCAGGTGCGGGAACTCTTTCCACCCGGGGACTGCCACCTTTTTCCAGACCAGGGTGCTGAACTCTTCTCCAGGCGGGGGGGGAAATGCCAAACCTTGTTCCGGGCCCGGGGTTTTGAACTCTTCTCCGGCTGAGGGACGGGACCCCCTTGTTCCGACCTTTGGAGTTAAAACTTTCTAAAAGGCTGGGGGACTGACCCCCTTTTTTCCAGACCATGGAGTTAAAATTTCTTCCCCAAAGGTGGGGGATGATTGATCCTCTTTATTTCATTATACTGCCCCCTTTGTATTTGACGAAGAACCCCTGTGGGGCAAAAACGTTTCCTAAAAAAAGGGTTTCCCAACTGTCGCTATGTGTCTAAATCTTCATTTAACCTGTTCTCCATTTCACCCACCTAAACTTAATTTTTTGCTTAAATAACTGTTTAAAAAGTTCCAGAAATGAGACCGTCATTTTTTCCCCTTCTCGGGTTTTTTTTTCAAAAATCATTGCCCCTGATGGAAAACCTTTCCTCTGTATTTTTTTTCAAAAACTTTTCCTTTGATTGACTTTGGGAAGGGAAATTTACGACCAAAAAGAGCAGGAAAAAACGGGGTAAGAGAAGAGTGGTCATGAGTATTCTTAAGGATCTCCTGAAAGTTCTATAGCGGCCAGACTGTTTCTTTTTTCAGTGTTTCACTGGAAAACCTTTGTTACTGGTCAGAATAGGGTTCAACGGTGCATATGGTAAAAAGGGTTTTTCCACGTGAGGGTCCCCCTGGGGGAAAAGTCCCCGGTTCCGGTCAGCCACGGGGGAAGTGGTCACATACCCAGAAGATTTTGGCCCCACGGATTCCGTGGAAAGGTTTCCCCCTTTTCCCCCAGGGGTCAAAATTTGAGGGGAGGCAGTTTTGAGAAATTTTGAAAAGACCTGAACTGACCTGCGAGGCCCAGTCGGGTCAAGTTATATCCCTATGGGAATCAAACAGAACAAAATTAGAATATTAGGATCGGGTCAAAATTGTATACCCACTTAGGTTTTTACCAAAGTTTGCTTTAATTTTTCAAGGGGTTTAATTTCCCCCGATCACCTTCATCAAGGTTGAGGTGACTAAACCACCTTCTTTTAAGGTTGAGGTGACTGACCCCCCTTTCTATAAAGGTTGAGTGACTGCCAAACCTTCATCAAGGTTGGGGTGACTGACCCCTTTTCAAACGGGGTTGAGGTGACTGACCACCTCTTTTCAAGGTTGAGGGACTGACCCCCTTTCATAAAAGGTTGAGGGGGACGGGACCACCTTTATAAAGGGTTTTGAGTGACTGCCACCTTTTTAAAGGTTGAGGGGATGACCCCCCTTTCCCTATAAAGGGTTTGGAGGTAAAGGGACCCCCTTTCTATCAAGGTTGGTGATGACCCCTTTCTTTTCAAGGTTTGAGGGGACTGACCACCTTTAAAAAGGGTTTGAGGTGACTAAACCCCCTTCTATAAAGGGTTGAGGTAAAGACCCCCTTTTCTATAAAGGGTTTTGAGGTGACTGACCACCTTTTTCAAGGTTGAGGTGATAAACCACCTTCTATCAATTTTGAGTGATGACCCCCTTCTACGGGTTTTGAGGTGCTTGCCCCCTTTCTATCAAGGTTGGGGGTGATGCCCAAACCTTCTATCAAGGGGTTGGGGTGCTGCCACCTTCTATAAAGGTTTTGAGGGACTGCCCCCCTTTCTATAAAGGTTTGAGGTGACTGACCACCTTCTACCAAGGTTGAGTGACTGACCCCCTTTTCTATCAAGGTTGGGGGAAAATGCCACCTTCTTCAAGGTTGGGGTTGTTTCCCACCTTCTCTCCCGTTTAATGAACTAAAAAGAAAAAGGGACTGAACATTTTAAAAGATGGGGGACTGAATATCTAAAAATTCGTCTCCACTTCGTCCTTGTCTCCAGTAAAAAATCTCGTTTTTTGTATGAAAATTATTTGAAAACATGCCCCTTACAAAAAAATTTTTCTAAAAATTTAAACTGATTAAAGGGATTAAAACCAGGGGGGGCAACATTTGGGGTTTTAAAAACTAATAAAAAACTTTTTCGCCTACACAGAAGGTTTTTTCAGTCAAAGGGGGAAAGGGGGGCCCAGTAGTAATAAAATAACGTTAAAGGAAAGCATTTTCCACCCAACCTCATGGGTAAAAGTATTTGAGGGGGTCAGTCCTTTGTATTTTTTGGGTTTAAATTTAAAGACCATTAACTGGGGCCCATCGGGGAAAAAAAAGGTGCTGGGGGGGGGCCCTGTGCCCCCCGGAAATCGCTCTGAGGAAAACTTTTGAGAAAGAAGCGGGGGAAAGGAAGGAGGAAAAAACGAGTAAAACCGCAAAGAACATAATAGGAGATTTAATGAGGCATTACTGGAACAGAAAAAGTCCCAAATGTTTTTGGGGGCCCCCCATGTATCAACAATTCTTTGTAAAAAAAAACTACATGCCCCAATATTTTAAAAAGCTGGAAAACAAAAGCGGAGAGCCAAGATGCCATATCCCCCTGGTTAATGTGAGGGGGTACAGAGACCCCTTTTTTCCCCCCACGTGGATTACAGGGGAAAGGGCCCATGAGGAAGACAGTAAAAAAATTGGAAGTCAAAAATGGAAGCCTTTCTACAGAGAAGAAACACAGGTTTTTTCACTCGAAAGGAACCCAGACTTATCGTTTACTAAAAAATTATATAAAAATAAGACGATTGAAATACGAGGCCCCCAATTTCGGGGCCCCCTGCCAGTAAAACACCATATATATACATCTACCTAATTATTTTTTTTCCCTGCCATCGCTGAACTGACTCGTGTTTTAAACTCCACAACTTTCGGGAAAGGGGGAATGTTGCAGATTTTTCAGAAAAGGATAAAAAAGGGTTACTGCACATTTTTTTATTTTTTCCAAAGGTTTACAGTTGATTTAAATTCCTAAAAAAAAAAAGAAAAGCTAAATTAAAAATGGCTGGTGTATGAGTGAAGGAGAAAAGAGAAGAAGGATTTTTCAACACCCCACTGGAGACGAACCAGTTTTTCATAAAGGGGGACGAAAAAGGAGCACTGAATTATGGGGCCGGTCACAAACCCTTAAAATTAACGCAGTGTTTGGAGAAGTTGTCTGTTAGGAAAGCCCACATATGCAACATTTTAGGTATCTTTTTAAAAAAACCCTTTTCGCCTACAAGTGGGCTTTTTTCCAGCCAAGTACAAAAAGTTGTTTAAAGCAGAAAAAATACTTGAAGACGATTTTAATCATTTCCCTCCCCCTTTAAAAGTTTTGAGGTGGTCAGTCCCTCATCGGAGAAGACATTTTTCCCCTTAGAAATAAAACAATATGGAAAATGAAGTGACGGGAGGGGAGTTTTTATACCCGCCATGGGGTAAAGACGTGGGCCCAAACTAGGAGAGGAAAAGAACTCAGATGTTGAAAGGTCAGGTCCCCTAAAAACCCAAAGCCGTCTCACCGGGGGAAAATTTGGGGGGGGGTTAAAATTGCAGGTCTGTACCCTTTCAAACATCTAAGTTCTTACCTCTCCTGGTGGCCACGTCTCACCTCAGGGGCCTAAAAAAGCCCCATCCTGTCACTTTCATCTCCTTATTTTTTCATTTTTTATGGAAAAAATTGCTCTTCTCCAGACTGAGGGACTGACCCCCCTCAAAATTTTAAAGGGTGAGGGGACTAAATTACATCGTCTTAAAGTATTTTCGGGGTTCTATCAACTTTTCTTTTTCCCGACTGAAGAAGAAAAAGTGTGGGCCCGAAAACTTTTTAAAATTTAAAAGATACCTAACTTTTGCATATGTGTTTACCTAACAACCTTTGGGTATTTTATACCTTTTTTAATGTTCAATCTATTCGAGAAGATTGGTCTGTTAAGGGGCGGGAACATCTGGAGGGGGAGACATCATCAGAAAAAAAGCGGTTTTTTTCCCCCTACATTCCCGGGTTTCCCCCTTTTTCATGAAATTTGGGACTTTTACCTTCCAAAATTTTGGGTTTAAAAAGGGACACGTAAGAAAAACACTAAAAAATTTTTTATTAAAAAACGTTTCGGCCCCTGGGCCCTTGACACTTCTAACTACAGGGGGGTAAAAAGACATTTTTATAAAAGGCGGGGGAGGGAGAGGAGGGCACGGCCCTGGGGAAAGTATAAAAACTAAAAAATGGGGGAACACTGTAAAGGGCCTACTGACCTATGCGAGGCGGGTTTGTTTTGAAAAGGACCTCCCTCGCAGGGGCCATTTGGCCCCTTCTAAAAGTGTTCCCATTTTTATGGGTTTTTTTGGGCCTTTTCCCCAGGTCAGTGCGTCACATCTCCTCTCCGCCAAAATATATAATGTCTTTCTACCTCTGTATGTTAAAAGTGAATTTAAAAGGGCCCCGGAAACCCAAAGTTTTCTTAAAAAATATGTTATGTGTTTGCTTTCGTGGCTTTCTAAACCAACTTGTCGGTAATTTTTTTACCAAGGTTTTTTCCACATCCAATTTTTTCCCCGGCAACCCCCTTTTAGGGGGGTTTTCTTTTAAGATTAAGTGTATCCATACGTTTTTGGCCCTTAAAGCCTTTAAAATGCAATTTTTTGGGGAAGTAACTATATCCGCCCTCCCGATTTGGGTATGGGTACACAAGAAACTTGTCACTACTATAAACAAAGGGTTTTACCTAAATTAGTCAATACCGTCCCACAGGATGGGTATGAAAGGTTTCACCAAAATAAAAAAAAAAAATTTCCCTCCATTAGATTGACATATGAAAGGGGGAAAACAAATAGGGGGGCTTTCCATCAAAAAAAACGTACAATAAACTAGTCAACAGCTGAAACCGGTAAAAGGGCCCGTGACGGGAAACCGCGACCCAACCACTGCTATGGGGAGTTGGGCCTTTCGAAGAAAAGCTTTTAAATTAAGGGTTTTTTCGTTAAAATTTTAATCACCACAACCCCCTTTCTATTCGTTTGATCAGCAAAGACTCACTTCTAACCCGGTTTGATCTGTTTTATGGTTCCCCGAAAACCCTTTTGGGGGTAGCAAATGTGTTGACCAAATATTTTTTCTGGGGGTTTTATAAAAAACCTGCCCACTGGCCCGTAGGCCTGCGCCCAAAGTTCCTCCTTATTTCTTAAAAAAATCCGTTTTGGGCTTTTAAAAGAATTGCTTGGGAGGTTCAACACCTCGTTTTTAGGTTCAAACTCCCTCTCTGGTTTTCTTGGGGGGGTTTTAAAATTTTTTCTCTTCCAACTTTTTATTCTTCCCGGCTACAATCTTTTTCCCCAGTTTTAAAAAATTTATATTTTACACGCATTAAAATTTTTTGTAACAATTGTGCTTCAAATTTTCCTCTTCCTTCAATATTTTTCCCTTCCCCGACATCCTGACAAAAACCCCTCCCCCTCTTTCCAGCAAGACCCCAAATTTTCCTTTTTATCCCTTTATTTTAAAAATTTGCGAAATTTTAAGAATGTTAAATTTAGAGGTGCTGCGTGTTGGCCCAAGCGGCTGGGAAACCCCTGTTGGCCAGTGGCTTTGGGAAACCCCTGTTGGCCAAGCTGGCTGGGAACCCCCTTTTGGCTAAGCTTTCCTGGAACCATGTTGGCCAAGCTGGCTGGAAAAAACGTTGGCCAAGCTGGCTGGAAAACCCCTGTTTGGGGTAACTGCCTTGGGAAAAAAATGTTGGCCAAGCGGCTGGAACCCTGTTTTTGGGTAAGCTGGCTGGGAAACCCGTTTGGGTAAGCTGGTTTGGGAAACCCCTGTTGGCTAAGCTGGCTGGAACCACTGTTGGCTAAGCGGTGGAACCCCTGTTGGCCAAGCTGGCTGGAAACCCCTATTGGCCCCAAACTGGCTGGAACCCCTGTTGGCAAAACGGCTGAACCACTGTTGGGCCCGCGGCTGGAACCCCTGTTGGCTAAGCTGGCTGGAAACGCTTTTTGGGCCCAAACCCGGCTTTGGGAAACCCCTGTTGGGCCCAAACTGGCTTTGGGAAACCCCTGTTTTTAAACCCAAACTGGGGAAAAAGCTGTTTTAAAAAGGTGGCTAAACCGCGTTAACCAAGCTGGCGGGGAGCCGGTTTAAACCAAACTGGTGGAACCCCTTTTTAACCAAGGGGCCCCGGAAAACCCCTGTTAACCAAGGTGGACCGGAACTGCTTGGGTTTTTCCCAAAGGGACTGGAACCACTGTTAACCAAGCTGGCTGGAACCACTGTTTAAAACCCAAACGATGGAAACCCCATTAACCCAAAGGGGGTTTTGGGAAAAGCTGTTAACCAAGTTGGCTGGAACCGCTGGGTTAAACCCAAAGGGGGCTCGAAACCCCGTTAATCAAGTGGCTTTGGGAAACCGGGTGTTAAAACCAAATTTTTCCCGGTCGGGGGTTCCAAACGGTTGGGGGGGGGTGGTGGGGGGGGGTGGGGAAAACTGGGTTTTAAAAAGCTTTAGTTTAAACCCCTTTAACCCAAACTGGTGGGAAAAACTGTTAACCAAAAGTGGGAAAACCGTTAAACCAAAAAAAAGTAGAAACCCCTGTTTAAAAAGCGAGTAGAACCACTGTTAACCAAGTAAATGGGAACCCCTGTTAACCAAATGAGTGGAAACCCCGTTTTAACAAGCTGATTTGGGAAACCCCTGTTTAACCCAAAGGGGGATAGAACCACTGTTAACCAAGGGGGGGGTAGGAAAAAAAACTGTTAACAAAACGAGTAGAAACCCCTGTTTAAACCAAAGGGGAGTAGAACCCCGTTTAACCCGGTTAGTAGAACCCCTGTTAACCAAAAACTGAGTAGAACCACTGTTAACCAAGGTGGTAGGGAAACCCCTGTTTAACCCAAATGAGTAGGGAAACCCTGTTAACCAAACTAGTTGAAAACCCCTGTTAACCAAGCTGGTAGAACCACTGTTAAAAACCCAAATTTGGTGGGAAAAACTTTAACCAAAAAAGGGAAAAACCCGTTAAACCCAAACGAAATAGAACCACTGTTTAAACCCAAAGGGGGTGGGAACCCCTTTTAACCAAAGGGTAAAAACCACTGTTAACCAAATGAGAAAAACCCCGTTAACCCCTAGGAGAAAAACCCCGTTAACCAAGGTGAGTAAACCACTGTTAACCAAGGGGAGTAGGGAAACCCCCCTTTAAACCAAATGGCGGAAAACCCCGGTTTAAAAAAATGGGGTGGGAAACCCCTGTTAACCAAGGTTTGGGCCCTTAAAACCCCCTGGGTGGAAAAACCCCTGGTTTTAAACCCCCCTGGCTGGAACCACGTTTTTTCCCCCGGCTGGAAAAAACTTGTTTTAAACCCCCTTGACTGGAAAACCCTGTTTAAACCAAAATGGCTGGAACCCCCTGTTTTAAACCCGGGTGGGGAAAACCTTTTTAAAACCAACCTTTCTGGAAACCCCTTTTAAACCCAAAGGGGCTGGAAAAACCCCGTTTAAACCCAAATTTGGGGGAACCCGTTAACCAAAGGTGGCCCGGGAAACCCCTTTACCAAATGGCTGGAACCGCTGTTAACCAAGTCTGGAACCCCTGGTTAACCAAGGTTTGGTGGGAACCCCTGGTTTAACCCAAACTTTGGCGGAAAACCCCGTTTTAAACCAGTTATGGGAACCCCGTTAAAAATTGCTGAGTAGAACCCCTGTTTAACCCCAAACTGGGTGGGAAAAAATGGGTTTAAACCCCCGGGTGAAAAACGTTAACCAACTTTAGTAGGGAACCCCCGTTAACCAAAACTGAGTAGAACCACTGTTAACCAAGGTAGTGAACCCCTGTTAACCAAGTGAGTAGAAACCCCCGTTAATTTTGCCTGAGGAGAACCACTGTTTAAACCAAGGTGGTAGAACCCTGTTAAAACCCAAGGTGGAAACCCCTGTTTAAAAAGCGAGAAAAAAACCACTGTTAACCAAGGTGGGAGAACCACTGTTTTTAAACCCAAATGGCGGGAAACCCCTGTTTTAACAAGCTGAGAAAACCCTGTTAACCCCCGCTGGTAAACCACTGTTAACCAAGCGGGTGGGAAACCCCGTTTTAAACCCAAAAGGTGAAACCACTGTTAACCAAGGGGTTTAAAGTTTAAACCCCTGGGTTAACCAAAATTTGGCTGGGAAACCCAATTTAACCAAGCTGAGTAGAACCCCTGTTAACCAAGTTTGGTGGGCCCCCTTTTTTAACCCCCAAATGAGTAGAACCCCTGTTAACCAAGGTGAGTAGAACCCCTTTTAAAAAGGTGAGAAAAACCCCTGTTAAAACCCAAAGGGGGAAAACCACGTTAACCCCGGTGAAAGAACCACTGTTTTAAACCCGGTGAGAAAACCACCTTTTAAACCAATGGTTGGAAACCACTGTTAACCCCCTGGTAAAAACCCCTTTAAAACCCAAACTGGCTGGAACCCCCCTGTTAAAACCACCCTGGCTGGGCCACTGTTAACCAACCTTGGGGTGGAACCCCTGTTTCCAACCCGGTGGGGAAAACTGTTTAAACCAAAAATTGGGGGAACCACTGTTAACCAAATGGTGAACCACTGTTAACCAAGGGTGGGGCCACGGTTAACCAAGGTAGTAGAACCCCTGTTAACCAAGGGGAGTAGAACCAGCAACCCGGTGAGAGAACCACTGTTAACCAAGTGAGTAGAACCATTTTAATCCCAAATGAGAGAACCCGTTAACCAAAATGGGGTTTAAAACCCCTTTTTAACAACCCCGGTTAACCAATGAAAACCCCCTGGTTTAACCCCGTTTTTAAAAAAACCCCGGCTGGGGGCCCAATGTTAAAACCCCTGGGTGGAACCACTGTTTAAACCCCCGGGTGGAAACCCCCTTTTAACCAAACTGGCCTGGGCCCTGTTAACCAAGGTGGGAAACCCCTGTTTTAAACCAACCTTTCTGGAAACCCCCGTTACCCCCCTGGCTGGGAAAACCCCTGTTTTAAACCCCCTTTATGGAAACCCCCGTTAACCAATTTGGTAAACCCCCTGTAAAAACCCAAGGGGAAATGAACCCCTGTTAAAACCCAAGGGGGTAAACCCCCTGTTTAACCCAAGGGAGTAAACCCCTGTCAACCAAAGGGGAGTGGAACCCCTGTCAACCAAGGTGGTAGAACCCCTTAAAACCAAAGGGGAGTGGGAAAACCCCTGTCAAAACCCAAGGTTTAGTAGAAAACCAAATGTCAACCAAAGGGGATAGAACCACTGAAAACCAAATGAGTAAAAACCCCTGTCCCAAACCCAAAGGGGGTAGCACTGTAACCAAATGAGGGGAAAAAACCTGGGCAAAAAAAGGGGAAAATTTGGGGCAAAACCCCCAAAAAGTGTTAGGGAGGGGGGTGAAATTTTTGGCCAAAAAAAAGGGGTTAAATTGGGGTCCCTGTGGTTTTGGCCCCTTTCCCCAAACAAAACCCAACTTTAAAAATTACCCAAGAGGGGCAGAGGGTGGTCTGCGGAAAGGTAAGTGTTTGGAGCCTTCAAGGGGGGAAAAGGGGGGGGTTTTTTTGGGGGGGAAAGGGGAAAGCAAGGGGGGTTGCCGTTTGGGAAAATTGGAAACCGATTATTAAATTTTAAAAATTGGACTTAGCCGGCAACCCGGAGGTTCCAAAGGGGGGAAACATTTGGACGGGGGTTCCCAAAAAAGGGGACCTGGGATGAAAATTGGGTTGGGGAAAACCCAAAAAGGTTTCCCCGATTTTGGAAATAATTGGGGAAAAAGGGTTCATTTTGGGAGAGGTTATTTTTTAATTTTCCCCTTAGCTTGGGATTCTTAAGGGTGGGGTTTTCAAAGGGTTTAAAGGCCCTTTGACCCGGTCCCCCAAAAACAAAAAACCAAATTTAAAGGTCAACAATAGGCGGGGCCCAACCAAACCAAGAAAAAACAAAAAAGGAAAAAACCACAGGTTTTTGACACAAGCCTTTTAACTTTAAAAACTTTGTCAAAATTTTTCTTTGAAGACAAAGGGAAAAAGGGTACTGGGTTAAACTCCTTTCCCCATAAAAGGGGAGTTGTCCCGGGGAAAAAGTTCCTTTTAAACAATAGGGGTTTAATAAGGACCCTTTTGGCCAAGGGGGAGGGGTAGGGAAAATTAAAAATCAAAGGAAAGGAGGGTTTTAAAACCCCTCCACTTTGGGAAAGGGGGTTAATTAGGTCAGAAAGAAAGGGGCATTTAAAATTTTAAAAAAAAATGGAAAAAAAGGGTTTTAGGTTTAAGGACAATATGCAACATTTTGGGATCTTTATTTTGAAACGTTTCCCCCCAAAGTAAGGTTTTTTCAGTCAAGTACAGAAAAGGGTTTATAGAAGAGAAGATTTCTTTAAGACGATTAATTTATTCCCTCACCCTTTAAAATTTTGAGGTGGTCAGTCCCTCAGTCCCGGAGGAGAGCATTGTTCCATAAATATGAAAAAAATATGGAGATGAAGGACAGGTTTGGGGTTTTTAAAAGCGCCCAAAAGGTTTTGGGGGTTTGGCCTAGGAGAGGTAAGAAATCAGATGTTGAAAGGGCAGGTCCCTCTCAAATCCAGCCGCTCTCACTAGTGGAAGTTGTCGAAGTTGATTGCAGGTCTGTACCAAGATACCCTTGTGTTGCAGTGTCTGACAGATTGAACATTAAAATGGTATAAAATACCGACAGGTTGTTAGGTAAGACACATATGCAACAGTTAGGTATCTTTATTATGAAACGTTTCGCCTACACAGTAGGTTTCTTCAGTCAAGTACAGAAAAGTTGATAGAAGCAGAAGATACTTGAAGACGATGTAATCAGTCCATCACCCTTAAAGTTTTGAGGTGGTCAGTCCCTCAGTCTGGAGAAGAGCATTGTTCCATAGTATGAAACAATATGGAGATGAAGTGACAGGATGGAGCTTTTTATAGCGCCAAGAGGTGAGACGTAGGTCACTAGGAGAGGTAAGAACTCAGATGTTGAGAAGTCAGGTCCCTCTCAAATCCAGCCCCTCTCACTAGTGGAAGTTGTCGAAGTTGATTGCAGGTCTGTACCAAGATACCCTTGTGTTCCATTGCAGTGTCTGACACTGCAACACAAGGGTATCTTGGTACAGACCTGCAATCATAAAGATACCTAACTGTTGCATATGTGTCTTACCTAACAAGATCCAGAAATGCGAGTTTCAGTGATTTATGGAAGATTGCCTGGCATATTTACATTAGTGCTAAATATCCCAACAGTCAAGAGGACTGGTGAGAGGCAGAGGGGACGATGGTCTCCCCCAAGTATGTCAAGGAAACTTAACACGCTGAAAGCTGCATCATTCATCCTCCGATACATGGAACTTTACCCCTGATGTGTTTCGAGAGTTTTCGCAATGGCGCAGCCCGGACCTGAACTAGACTTGTTTGGTGCTTGCCTGCTCAACCAGGCTGTTGCTACTGGTGGCAACAGACAGCTACTTGAAGCATCAAGAGATACTTGCTAGTATCTGTGAAGTTATCAGCTAGCTAGTAAAGAAAGTATTAAAAGAATACTCGTTAATAGATAAGGTATTACTAGACACCCGCTAACAGATAACATTAACGGGAACCCCGTTAATATTAACAATTGTTAGTAAGAAAAAGCAAAATATAACACTAATAATAAATAATAATAATAATAATAATAATAATAATAATAATAATAATAATAATAATAATAATAATAAAAATAATAATAATAATAATATACGATGTACAAAGTCCCTCGTTATACAGAATATTTCTGGAAAAATTACGTCAGTTTTGTCCCAGGATGCCACCCACACCAGTCCACTAACACCCAGGATGCCACCCACACCAGTCCACTAACACCCAGGATGCCACCCACACCAGTCCACTAACACCCAGGATGCCACCCACACCAGTCCACTAACACCCAGGATGTGACCCACACCAGTCCACTAACACCCAGGATGCCACCCACACCAGTCCACTAACACCCAGGATGCCACCCACACCAGTCCACTAACACCCAGGATGTGACCCACACCAGTCCACTAACACCCAGGATGCCACCCACACCAGTCCACTAACACCCAGGATGTGACCCACACCAGTCCACTAACACCCAGGATGTGACCCACACCAGTCCACTAACACCCAGGATGCCACCCACACCAGTCCACTAACACCCAGGATGTGACCCACACCAGTCCACTAAGACCCAGGATGCCACCCACACCAGTCCACTAACACCCAGGATGTGACCCACACCAGTCCACTAACACCCAGGATGCCACCCACACCAGTCCACTAACACCCAGGATGTGACCCACACCAGTCCACTAACACCCAGGATGTGACCCACACCAGTCCACTAACACCCAGGATGTGACCCACACCAGTCCACTAACACCCAGGAAGTGACCCACACCAGTCCACTAACACCCAGGATGCCACCCACACCAGTCCACTAACACCCAGGATGTGACCCACACCAGTCCACTAACACCCAGGATGTGACCCACACCAGTCCACTAACACCCAGGAAGTGACCCACACCAGTCCACTAACACCCAGGATGCCACCCACACCAGTCCACTAACACCCAGGATGTGACCCACACCAGTCTACTAACACCCAGGATGTGACCCACACCAGTCCGCTAACACCCAGGATGTGACCCACACCAGTCCACTAACACCCAGGATGTGACCCACACCAGTCCACTAACACCCAGGAAGTGACCCACACCAGTCCACTAACACCCAGGATGCCACCCACACCAGTCCACTAACACCCAGGATGTGACCCACACCAGTCTACTAACACCCAGGATGTGACCCACACCAGTCCACTAACACCCAGGATGCGACCCACACCAGTCTACTAACACCCAGGATGTGACCCACACCAGTCCACTAACACCCAGGATGTGACCCACACCAGTCCACTAACACCCCGGATGCGACCCACACCAGTCCACTAACACCCAGGATGTGACCCACACCAGTCCACTAACACCCAGGATGTGACCCACACCAGTCCACTAACACCCAGGATGTGACCCACACCAGTCCACTAACACCCAGGATGTGACCCACACCAGTCCACTAACACCCAGGATGCGACCCACACCAGTCCACTAACACCCAGGATGCGACCACACCAGTCCACTAACACCCAGGATGTGACCCACACCAGTCCACTAACACCAGGATGCGACCCACACCAGTCCACTAACACCCAGGATGTGACCCACACCAGTCCACTAACACCCAGGATGTGACCCACTCCAGTCCACAAACACCCAGGATGTGACCCACACCAGTCCACTAACACCCAGGATGTGACCCACACCAGTTCACTAACACCCAGGATGTGACCCACACCAGTCCACTAACACCCAGGATGCCACCCACACCAGTCCACTAACACCCAGGATGCCACCCGCACCAGTCCACTAACACCCAGGATGCGACCCACACCAGTCCACTAACACCCATCATGCACACCACACCAGTTCACTAACACCCAGGATGTGACCCACGCCAGTCCACTAACACCCAGGATGTGACCCACACCAGTCCACTAACACCCAGGATGTCACCCACAACAGTCCACTAACACCCAGGATGTGACCCACACCAGTCCACTAACACCCAGGATGCCACCCACACCTGTCAACTAACACCCAGGATGTGACCCACACCAGTCCACTAACACCCAGGATGTGACCCACACCAGTCCACTAATACCCAGGATGTGACCCACACCAGTCCACTAACACCCAGGATGTGACCCACACCAGTCCACTAACACCCAGGATGTGACCCACACCAGTCCACTAACACCCAGGATGTGACCCACACCAGTCCACTAACACCCAGGATGTGACCCACACCAGTCCACTAACACCCCGGATGTGACCCACACCAGTCCACTAACACTCAGGATGCCACCCATACCAGTCCACTAACACCCAGGATGTGACCCACACCAGTCCACTAACACCCAGGATGTGACCCACACCAGTCCACTAACACCCGGGATGTGACCCACACCAGTCCACTAACACCCAGGATGCCACCCACACCAGTCCACTAACACCCAGGATGCCACTCACACCAGTCCACTAACACCCAGGATGTGACCCACACCAGTCCACTAACACCCAGGATGTGACCCACACCAGCCCACTAACACCCAGGATGTGACCCACACCATTCCACTAACACCCAGGATGTGACCCACACCAGTCCACTAACACCCAGGATGTGACCCACACCAGTCCATTAACACCCAGGATGCCACCCACACCAGTCCACTAACATCCAGGATGCCACCCACACCAGTCCACTAACACCCAGGATGTGACCCACACCAGTCCACTAACACCCAGGATGCCACCCACGCCAGTCCACTAACACCCAGGATGTGACCCACACCAGTCCACTAACACCCAGGATGTGACCCACACCAGTCCACTAACACCAGGATGCGACCCACACCAGTCCACTAACACCCAGGATGTGACCCACACCAGTCCACTAACACCCAGGATGCGACCCACACCAGTCCACTAACACCCAGGATGTGACCCACACCAGTCCACTAACACCCAGATGCGACCCACACCAGTCCACTAACACCCAGGATGTGACCCACACCAGTTCACTAACACCCAGGATGTGACCCACTCCAGTCCACAAACACCCAGGATGTGACCCACACCAGTCCACTAACACTCAGGATGTGACCCACACCAGTCCACTAACACCCAGGATGTGACCCACACCAGTCCACTAACACCCAGGATGCCACCCACACCAGTCCACTAACACCCAGGATGCCACCCACACCAGTCCACTAACACCCAGGATGCGACCCACACCAGTCCACTAACACCCAGGATGCCAACCACACCAGTTCACTAACACCCAGGATGTGACCCACACCAGTCCACTAACACCCAGGATGTGACCCACACCAGTCCACTAACACCCAGGATGTCACCCACAACAGTCCACTAACACCCAGGATGTGACCCACACCAGTCCACTAACACCCAGGATGCCACCCACACCAGTCAACTAACACCCAGCATGTGACCCACACCAGTCCACTAACACCCAGGATGTGACCCACACCAGTCCACTAATACCCAGGATGTGACCCACACCAGTCCACTAACACCCAGGATGTGACCCACACCAGTCCACTAACACCCAGGATGTGACCCACACCAGTCCACTAACACCCAGGATGTGACCCACACCAGTCCACTAACACCCCCGGATGTGACCCACACCAGTCCACTAACACCCAGGATGCCACCCATACCAGTCCCACTAACACCCAGGATGTGACCCCACACCAGTCCACTAACACCCCAGGATGTGACCCACACCAGTCCACTAACACCCAGGATGCCACCCATACCAGTCCACTAACACCCAGGATGTGACCCACACCAGTCCACTAACACCCAGGATGTGACCCACACCAGTCCACTAACACCCGGGATGTGACCCACACCAGTCCACTAACACCCAGGATGCCACCCACACCAGTCCACTAACACCCAGGATGCCACCCACACCAGTCCACTAACACCCAGGATGTGACCCACACCAGTCCACTAACACCCAGGATGTGGCCCACACCAGTCCACTAACACCCAGGATGCCACTCACACCAGTCCACTAACACCCAGGATGCCACCCACACCAGTCCACTAACACCCAGGATGTGACCCACACCAGTTCACTAACACCCAGGATGTGACCCACACCAGTTCACTAACACCCAGGATGTGACCCACACCAGTCCACTAACACCCAGGATGTGACCCACACCAGTCCACTAACACCCAGGATGCCACCCACGCCAGTCCACTAACACCCAGGATGTGACCCACACCAGTCCACTAACATCCAGGATGTGACCCACACCAGTCCACTAACACCCAGGATGTGACCCACACCAGTCCACTAACACCCAGGATGTGACCCACACCAGTCCACTAACACCCAGGATGCCACCCACACCAGTCCACTAACACCCAGGATGCCACCCACACCAGTCCACTAACTCCCAGGATGTGACCCACACCACTCCACTAACATCCAGGATGCCACCCACACCCGTCCACTAACACCCAGGATGTGACCCACACCAGTCCACTAACACCCAGGATGCCACCCACACCAGTCCACTAACACCCAGGATGCCACCCACACCAGTCCACTAACACCCAGGATGTGACCCACACCACTCCACTAACACCCAGGATGTGACCCACATCAGTTCACTAACACCCAGGATGTGACCCACATCAGTTCACTAACACCCAGGATGCCACCCACACGAGTCCACTAACACCCAGGATGTGACCCACACCAGTCCACTAACACCCAGGATGTGACCCACACCAGTCCACTAATACCCAGGATGCCACCCACACCAGTCCACTAACACCCAGGATGCCACCCACACCAGTCCACTAACACCCAGGATGTGACCCACACCAGTCCACTAACACCCAGGATGTGACCCACACCAGTCCACTAACACCCAGGATGTGACCCACACCAGTCCACTAACACCCAGGATGTGACCCACACCAGTCCACTAACACCCAGGATGTGACCCACACCAGTCCACTAACACCCAGGATGTGACCCACACCAGTCCACTAACACCCAGGATGTGACCCACACCAGTCCACTAACACCCAGGATGTGACCCACACCAGTCCACTAACACCCAGGATGTGACCCACACCAGTCCACTAACACCCAGGATGTGACCCACACCAGTCCACTAACACCCAGAATGCCACCCACACCAGTCCACTAACACCCAGGATGCCACCCACACCAGTCCACTAACACCCAGGATGTGACCCACACCACTCCACTAACACCCAGGATGTGACCCACATCAGTTCACTAACACCCAGGATGTGACCCACACCAGTTCACTAACACCCAGGATGCCACCCACACCAGTCCACTAACACCCAGGATGTGACCCACACCAGTCCACTAACACCCATGATGTGACCCACACCAGTCCACTAATACCCAGGATGCCACCCACACCAGTCCACTAACACCCAGGATGCCACCCACACCAGTCCACTAACACCCAGGATGCCACCCACACCAGTCCACTAACACCCAGGATGTGACCCACACCAGTCCACTAACACCCAGGATGCCACCCACACCAGTCCACTAACACCCAGGTACCTATTTCACTGCTAGGTGAACATGGGAAGCAGATGTCTTAAGAAAACACGTCCTAATGCTTTCACCCGTACCGGGGATCGACCCCCAGACCTCAGTGTGTGAGATGAGTGCCCTAACACACAAATGTTAACTTTGATAACAGACACATGTGCACAGTTAGGTGTGCACATGTGTGGTAACCTAAGATACACACCTGTTCTTGGTATCACTGTAAAAAAATATATGACATTTGTTCAGCTAATGTGACATTTTGTGGCAACGTTTCGCTCTCCAAGAGGTATTATCAAGCGTAACGGCTTGACAAAGCTCCTGGAGAGCGAAACGTTAGGTTTGTTATATTTTAGTTATGGTATAAGCTTTCTCAAGTCTTGCATTACGCTGTGTAGCGGTGTTTCGCTATGCCATGTTTTATCAAGTCACGTTTCGTTAAATTTAGCAAATTGTAAAGTCATATATCGCTTTATCGTCACATTTCGCTCAATTTCTCCTGTTTATCATGTTTCGCTCAATTTAACGCTTCATCGTCTTGTTTCGCTCCAAGTATCGTGTCATCAGCTTTCCACTGTGTAGAGCTTTATGAAGCTCTATATATCTTTATAAAGCTCTATACAGAGCTTTGTAGAGCTTTATATAGCTCTACTACGTTTTCTCCATGTCAACTTCTGCACCTATACCTGGAGATACCTGGAGAGGGTTTCAGGGGTCAACGCCCCCGAGGCCTGGTCTGTGACCAGGCCTCGAGAAGGAAATGGATGGAGACGAAGCCTGGTATTGTCAAGCATCTTTAGCTAAGTGGTCTAAGGCATCATGTAGGGAGCTAAGACATGACCTCTCATTTCTTGACAATACTATTTGTACTATTCTCTAATTTGAAGGTAACTACTTCACAAACATCAGTCATGCAGAGGTATTACGCTCCTGTCATTGGTCTTTGAAAAACGTAAGCCTGTTAAATGTTTTGCACTCTGGAAGGATTGGTGTTTTCCTTCCGTCTCGTGGATATACATGATGACAGGTAAATGTGACACAGTTGGCAGTGTTACTTCCGTGTAATACTAGAATAGAGTGAGTGAGGTTGTGACACCAGAGAGTGGGCTATGACACCAGTGAGTGGGCTGTGACACAAGTCAGTGGGTTGTGACACAAGTCAGTGGGTTGTGACACAAGTCAGTAGGTTGTGACACTAGTCAGTGGCTCGTGGCACTAGTGAGTGGCTTGTAACACTAGTCAGTGGCTTGTGACACTAGTCATTGGTTTGTGGCACTAGTCAGTGGCTTGTGACACATGGCAGTGGGTTGTGATGCTAGTCGGTGGCTTGTGGCACTAGTCAGTGGCTCGTGGCACTAGTCAGAGGCTTGTGACACTAGTCAGTGGCTTGTAACAATAGTGAGTGGCTTGTAACACTAGTCAGTGGCTTGTGACACTAGTCATTGGTTTGTGGCACTAGTCAGTGGCTTGAGACACATGGCAGTGGGTTGTGATGCTAGTCAGTGGCTTGTGGCACTAGTCAGTGGCTTGTGGCACTAGTCAGTGGTTTGTGGCACCATCTTCAACACTCAAGCATCAGTCAACATTCTTAACCAGTCCCCAGACCTGAGAATATTACGAGGGTAGCAGAGAAGCTGCACAGTAATCATATCTGTCATGTCATCATTAAGAGACAGAGCAAGCAGCATCCTGGAGGGAGAGAAGGAGGGAGAGAGGGTGAGTGGGAGGGAAGGAGTTAGGTCAGCAGTTGTGGAATTTAGCTCTCTCTATTTCAGGGTAGTTGATCCTGTTGGTTGGGTATGCGGTTCCTGCCTCCCTCTCTTCTCGTATTTGTCTGGGAGATTACTTTGAGATAATCTTCTTGAGATAACCTATATTTAATAGCGTATTTGTGAATATCTGTGGTACCCACATACGAATTCCAGTTCAGAGGGGAATTGGGCTATCTTGTCAGTTTTCATTATTTCCTTACTCACTGATTACCCGTAAACATTTTCAGGGGGGTTATTGCTTCGGCGACGTGGCCCTAGACCAGGCTTCTCGGTTGCTGGTCTGTTCGATTAGGCTGTTGGTGCTACTAACCACATGCGGAACTTATGCACCATAGCCTGGCTAAATAGGGACTGACTTGAGGCACTTATTAAGTTCCCTCTTCAAGACAACTGAGTGTTTGTTGGTAATTTCCCTCTCGCATGAAGGATGTTGAAGCCTTGGTCCCCTTACACTTTCAGAGTTGTTTCTCATTGTACTAATAGTACCCATGTTTGTCACTGGAGGCATCTCGTACTGTCTGCTAAACCTTGATTTCACGTAAGGTGGCTTTCAGTATGCAGATTTTAAAACGAATTCTGCAGGTAAAATTTATAATGTATGTTTCTCGCCTATATTCCAAGGAGCAGTTTGAGGGACTTCATTTTTTTTCCTAGAAATTTTAGCAGTTGACTGGGTTTATGTATTCAGTGAAGGTTCCCTCTTTGTGCATTAACCAGATTGCAATTAACGCCTGCACATGAAAGTTCCAGTCAAACAGAATAAACAACAACCTTGAAAAGTGTCCATCATTGTGGGCTTGGCATCTCTTGGTCTAATTTTGAAGATTCATATCTTCCCTTGGTGTAGAGTGATTTAAAAGTTTATTGTGTAACCTGGTATGTCGAAGATTTATTGGACACTCTTCCTTTAGGGTTTCTACACTGAGTGATTCGAGTTCTTACGTACATCCGTTCCAGTTTTTATTTTTTCCATGGTGGAGCCAAACTGAAGTTTCGTCCCGCCCTCACTAAAACAACAAATAGTGCTATCATTGGCCCACTTGGAGGAACTATTTATATACTTTTGGAGGTTTGGCTGTGTTCAATGGGGACACATATTTTTTATCTTCGCAGGATGACATAAGTGGCTATAATTTAAGTTTCTGGTCTATGTCAGGTATGAGAATGAAAGGAAACATGTGCGAGAATCGTGCTTTGGGTAACAGAACTTTTAATTTCTTTGTATTTCATATAAAAGTGGGTTAGTTTGCTGTACAACAGTGATGCACTGGTCAAAGTTTCTGAAAAGTCTGTGTAACACTACAGTCCGATTTTATAACCTTCCAGGTATCTAAGAAACCAAGAACAGCGAATAACCTGCACATAGAAGAGAGGAACCCACGACGACGTTTCGGTCCGACTTGGACCATTTACAAAGTCACACAAAGTGTCCAGTAGCTCGATCACTAGAGCACTTAGGTCACACACTGAGGTCCGGGGTTCGAATCTCCTCCGGCACGCTGGAAAACATTATGGATGTATTTCCATTAAGAAACCTGATGTCCCCGTCCCTGTTCACTCCATCAGTTTAAAATAGGTACCTGTGGTGTAGTGGGCTGGTGTTGGGTCATATCCTGGGTGTTAGTAGGGTCTGGAGTGGGTCACATCCTGGGTATTAGTTTACTGGTGTGGGTCCATCCTGGGTGTTAGTGGACTGGTGTGGGTCACATCTGGGGTGTTAGTGGCTGGTGTGGGTCACATCCCTGGGTATAGTGGACTGTGTGGGTCACATCCTGGTGTTAGTGGGCTGGTGTGGGTCACATCCTGGGTATTAGTGGACTGGTGTGGGTCACATCCTGGGTGTTAGTGGACTGGTGTGGGTCACATCCTGGGTATTAGTGGACTGGTGTGGTGTCAACATCCTGGTGTTAGTGGACTTGGTGTGGGTCACATCCTGGTGGTTTAGTGGGCTGTTGTGGGTCACACCTGGTTGATTAGGGACTGTGTGGTCACATCCTGGGTGTTTAGTGACTGGTGTGGGGTCACATCCTGGGTTGTTAGTGGACTGGTGTGGGTCACATCCTGGTGTTAGTGGACTGGTGTGGGTCACGATCCTGGGTGTTATTGGGCTGGTGATATGTGGTCACATCCCTGGGTATTAGTGACTGGTGTGGGTCACATCCTGGTGTTAGTGGACTGGTGAGGGTCACAAAATCCTGGGTGTTAGTGGACTGGTGTAGGTCCACATCCTGGGTGTTGTGGACTGGTTTGGGTCAAAATCCTGGGTGTTAGTGGGCTGGGTGGGTCACATCCTTGGTATTAGTGACTGTGTGGGTCACATCCTGGTGTTATTGGACTGGTGTGGGTCACATCCTGGGTTTAATGGACTGGTGTGGGTCACAACCTGGTGTTAGTGGACTGGTGTGGGTCACATCCTGAGTGTTAGTGGACTGGTGTGGGTCACATCCTGGTATTAGTGGACTGGTCTGTGGGTCACATCCTGGTGTTTAGTGACTGGTGTGGGTCACATCCTGGGTGTAGTGGACTGGTGTTGATGGACCACAACCTGGGTTGTTATGTGACTGGTGTGGGTCACATCCTGAGTGATAAGTGTGACTGGTGGGGTCCACATCCCTGGGTATTAAGTGAACTGGTGTGGGTCACATTCTTTGTGATTAAGTGACATGTTGTGGTGTCACATCCTGGGTTGTTAGTGGGACTGGTGTGGGTCACATAATGGGTGTTAGTGGACTGGTATGGTCACATCCTGGGTGTAGTAAGGACTGGTGTGGGTCACATCCTGGGTGTTATTGGACTCTGGTGGCCTGGTTGGCTCTGTGTGGCACTGGTGTTAAGACGCTCTCAGCATCAAACACGTGAGGGGCCTGGTTTCGATTCCATCCAGAGTAGAAACATTGACGTGTTATTACTTTCCACCTGTTGTCTATGTATCACCCAGCATAAATGGGGTTACCTGGTGTGTAGTCGACTGGTTGTGGGTCCAGTCCTGGGACACTAGACCTAGAGGAGGCCTGTCGACAGACCGGGCCGCTGTGGGGGCGTTGACCCCCAGGAACTCTCTCCCAGAAACAACACCAATAAACTGGTGTTTGGGTCACATCCTGGTTGTTAGTTGAACTGTGTGGGTCCACATCCTGGGTGTTTGGACTGGTGTGTTGTGGCATCCTGGTGTTAGTGGACTGGTGGTGGGTCCACATCCTGGGTGTTAGTGACTGGGTGGTGGAGGTAACATCCTGGGAATTAGAGGACTGGTGTGGGTCCACAACCTGGTGTAGTGGACTGAATGGGTCACATCCTGGGTGATAGTGACTGGTGTGGGTCACATCCTGGTGTTAGTGGACTTGGAGTGGGTCACAATCCTGGGTGTTAGTGGACTGGTGTGGGTCACATCCTTGGTGTTAGTGGACTGGTGTGGGTCACAGTCCTGTGTGTTAGTGGACCTGGTGTTGGTCACCATCCTCAGAGTGTGTTAGGTGGACTGGTGTGGGTCACCATCCTGGTTGTTAGTCTACTGGTGTGGGTCAGAACATCCTGGTACTATTGGACAGGTGGTGGGATCACATTCTGGTGTTAGTGTAACTGATGTGGGATCACATCCTGGGTGTTAAGTGGACTGGTTGGTCACATCCTGGGTGTTAGTGGACTGGTGTAGGTCACATCCAGGTGTTAGTGGACTGGTTGTGGGTCACATCCTGGTGTTAGAGTGGACTGGTGTGGGTCACATCCTGGGTGTTAGTGGACTGGTGTGGGTCACAGTCTGGGACAAAACTGACCTAATTTGCGGGAAATGCTCACATAACAAGGGACTTTCTCTATAGTAGTATGTCACTGATGGTCAGCTATTGATCTGTAAAGCCTTGTACATATGTACTGGAATAGCCTTGTACATGTACTTGTTACCCTTGTAACATGTACATGTATAACCTTGTACATGTACAGGTATACCTTGTACATGTACTGGTATACCTTGTACATGTACTTTTGTTATACCTTGTATCATGTAAACTTGTATACCTTGTACATGTACTGTATACCTTGTACATGTACTGGTATACCTTTGTACATGTACTGGTATACCTTGTACAGTACTTGTAAACCTTGTACACGTACTTGTATACCTTTGGTACATGTACTTGTATACCTTGTACATGTACTGTATACGCTTGTCATGTACTTGTATACCTTGTACATGTACTTGTATCCTGTACCGTGTACTTGTATACGCTTGTACATGTACTTGTATACCATGTACATTGTACTTGACAAATACCTTGTACATGTACTTGTAATACCTTGTACATGTACTGGTATACCTTGGTACATGTAATTGTATACCTTGAACATGTACTTGTATACGCTTGTACATGGACTTGTATACCTTACATGTACTTGTATACCTGTACTTGTACTTGTAAACCTTGTACATGTACTTGTATACCTTGTACAGTGTGTACATGTATACCTTGTACATGTACTTGTATACCTTGTAGTCATTACTGTATACCTTGTACCTGTACTTGTATCCCTTGTACATGTAACTTGTATACCTTGTACATGTACTTGATACCTTGTACATGTACTGGTATAGCCATTGTACATGTTACATGTATACCTTTACATGTAATGGTATATCCTTGTACATGTACTGTATTTCCTTGTACATGTAGCTTTATACCTTGTACATGTACTGTATACCATGTAACATTTATTGTATACCTTGAACATGTACTTGTATACCTTGTACAGTTCTTGTATACCTTTTACATGTTCTTGTATACTCGTAAATGTTTACTCTGGAGTTTTACTGGAGAAGGTTCCGGGGGTCAACGCCCCCGCGGCCCGGTCCTGAACCAGGCCTCCTGGTGATCAGAGCCTGACAATCAACCAGGCTGTTGCTGCTGGCTTGCAACGCAACCAACATACGAGCTACAGCCCGCTGATAGTCCGGAACTGACTTTGTGCTTGTCCAGTGCCATCTTGAAGAGCTGCCAGGTGTCTGTTGGGTAATCCCCCTTATGTTGCTGGAGGCAGTAGAACAGTCTCGGGCCCCCTGACACTATTGTATGGGTTCTCTTAACACGTGCTAAGTGACACCCCTGCTTTTCATTGGGGGGGATGGGTGCATCCGTCTGCCAATCTTTTGCCTTTCATAATGAGTGATTTTCGTGTGCAAGTTCGGTATCTAGTCCCTCATAGTAAATTTTGCCATGTGTATATAAGACATGTATCTCTCCCTTCCTGCGTTCCAGGGGAATACGAGGTTTTTAGTAACCTCAAGCAGCTCCAATAAATTGAGGTGGTTTTATCTCCGTTATGCGCGCCGTTAAAGTTCTCTGTTACATTTCTAGGTCTGTGGCAATTTTCACCTGCCTTGAAAGGTGCTGTAAGTGTGCCACAATATTCCACCCTAGATAGAACAAGTGACCGAAGAGGTGTCATCATGGCTTGGCCACCCGAGTTTTGAAGGTTCTCATTATCCAACCAGTCCATTTTTTCTAGGCAGATGCATTGATACAATGTTATGGTCCTTGAAAGTTGTAGATCCTCCGACATGATCACTCCCAGGATCATTTGACGTTGAGTTTCTTTGCTCTATTTGAGTGGCCAATATTTGTGATTTTTGGTACTTGAATGACGATTTTATTTTCCTCATGTTTTACCCAATCTGATTAATTGAAATTTTCATCGATGAACTTCATATTGTTTTCCGTGCAAGCCCCTGAAAGATTTGGTTGATGTCTGCCTGGAGCTTTTGTTGTGCAGTTGGATCTGTGCAAGGAATACACTGTCCATTCAGATTCGGAGTCATCTGCAAAGGAAGACAACGGCTGCCTGTGCTGGACATCCTTGTCTATGTCGGATATAAGTGAGAGAGGAACAAGATGGGAGCGATACTGTGCCTTGTGGAACCGAGAGCTTTCAACCGTAGCTGCCTCCGGACTATACTCAGTTGACGACTACTCTCAGGTGTCCTGTTTACTGAGGAAATTATAGATCCATCGACCGACTTTTCCTGTTTTTCCTTTTAGCACGCTTTTTGGGTGCGTTTAAAAACGCCATGGTCACACTTGTCGAAGGTTTTTTGCAAATCGTATATATTACATCTGCTTTCTTTTTGTTTTCCCTAGTGCATTTAGGACCTTGTCGTAGTGGTCCAATAGTTGAGACGACGGGACCCTGTTCTAAACCCATGTTCCCCGGGGTTGTGTAACGATGGTTTCTAGAGGGGTTGACTTGCTTCTTAGGGCCCTTTCAAAATTTTTTATATTTGGGGTTAGTGCTATTGGGCCCGTAGTTCTTTGCTTTGCTTTTCTGCCCCCTTTGTGGAGTGGGCTTGTCTTGTTTTTAGTAACTGTGGGAGACCCCCGTGTCCATCTCCCTCTCCATAGGGGGAAAAGGCTTCGTTATAGGGGGTTTTTGCAGTTCTGAGAACCAGATTTTTCCTATCTGGCCCGGGGCAGAGTGCAGGGCATGTCATTTTCGCCTGTTCGAAGTCATTTGTCAGGATAAAATCGGAAGGGTTGGGTTAATCAAATTTTTGTGGCCTCCTAAAAAAATTCATTTTGATCTTCGACTCTCAGTCTGGTACGGCTTGCTAAAAACTGAGTCAATTTTGGGCTTGAGTAGCTCCTCATTTCCTTTCGTCACTTGGGAACCTTGACATTTCTTGTATACCTTGTACAGACTTTTATACCTTTTACAGTCTTGTATACCCTTGTCAAGTACTTGTATACCTTTTACAGTACTTTATACCGTACAATTTTTAACCCTTT
>NC_069493.1:7144503-7209503 GCF_026875155.1 Cherax quadricarinatus
AAACCCCGGGTGTGCCCCACCAGTCCACAACCCCCGGATTGACCCACACCATCCAAAACACCCAGGATGCCACCCCACACCATTCCACAAACACCCAGGATGCCACCCACACCAGTCCACTAACACCCAGGATGTGACCCACACCAGTCCACTAACACCAGGATGCCACCACAACCAGTCCACTAACACCCAGGATGTACCCACACCAGTCCACTAACACCCAGAATGTGACCCACATCAGTCCACTAACACCCAGGATGCACCCACACCAGTCCACTAACACCCAGGATGCCCCACACCAGTCCACTAACACCCAGGATGTGACCCACACCAGTCCACTAACACCCAGGATGTGACCCACACCAGTCCACTAACACCCAGGATGTGACCCACACCAGCCCCACTAACACCAGGATGCCCCACACCAGTCCACTAACACCCAGAATGTGACCCACATCAGTCCACTAACACCCAGGATGCCACCCAACCAGTCCACTAACACCCAGGATGCACCCACACCATCCACTAACACCCAGGATGCCACCCACACCAGTCCACTAACACCCAGGATGTGACCCACACCAGTCCACTAACACCCAGAATGCCACCCACACCAGTCCTCTAACACCCAGGATGTGACCCACACCAGTTCACTAACACCCAGGATGTGACCCACACCAGTCCACTAACACCCAGGATGCCACCCACACCAGTCCACTAACACCCAGGATGCCACCCACACCAGTCCACTAACACCCAGGATGCCACCCACACCAGTCCACTAACACCCAGGATGCCACCCACACCAGTCCACTAACACCCAGGATGCGACCCACACCAGTCCACTAACACCCAGGTACCTATTTCACTGCTAGGTGAACATGGACAGCAGATGTCTTAAGATAACACGTCCTAATGCTTCCACCCGTACCGGGGATCGACCCCCAGACCTCAGTGTGTGAGATGAGTGCCCTAACACACAAATGTTAACTTCGAAAACAGACACATGTGCACAGTTAGGTGTGCACATGTGTGGACACTTAAGATACACACCTGTTCTTGGTATCACTGTGAAAAAATATACGACATTTGTTCAATTAATGTGACATTTTGTGGCAACGTTTCGCTCTCCAAGAGGTATTATCAAGCGTAACGGCTTGACAAAGCTCCTGGAGAGCGAAACGTTAGGTTTGTTATATTTTAGTTATGGTATAAGCTTTCTCAAGTCTTGCATTACGCTGTGTAGCGGTGTTTCGCTATGCCATGTTTTATCAAGGCACGTTTCGTTAAATTTAGCACATTGTAAAGTCATATATCGCTTTATCGTCACATTTCGCTCAATTTCTCCTGTTTATCAGTCATGTTTCGCTCAATTTAGCGTTTCATCGTCTTGTTTCGCTCCAAGTATCGTGTCATCAGCTTTCCTCTGTGTAGAGCTTGATAAAGCTCTATATATCTTTATAAAGCTCTATACAGAGCTTTGTAGAGCTTTATATAGCTCTACTACGTTTTCTCCATGTCAACTTCTGCACCTATACCTGGAGATACCTGGAGAGGGTTTCAGGGGTCAACGCCCCCGAGGCCTGGTCTGTGACCAGGCCTCGAGAAGGAAATGGATGGAGACGAAGCCTGGTATTGTCAAGCATCTTTAGCTAAGTGGTCTAAGGCATCACATAGGGAACTAAGACATGACCTCTCATTTCTTGACAATACTATTTGTACTATTCTCTAATTTGAAGGTAACTACTTCACAAACATCAGTCATGCAGAGGTATTACGCTCCTGTCATTGGTCTTTGAAAAACGTAAGCCTGTTAAATGTTTTGCACTCTGGAAGGATTGGTGTTTTCCTTCCGTCTCGTGGATATACATGATGACAGGTAAATGTGACACAGTTGGCAGTGTTACTTCCGTGTAATACTAGAATAGAGTGAGTGAGGTTGTGACACCAGAGAGTGGGCTATGACACCAGTGAGTGGGTTGTGATACAAGTCAGTGGGTTGTGACACAAGTCAGTGGGTTGTGACACAAGTCAGTAGGTTGTGACACTAGTCAGTGGCTCGTGGCACTAGTGAGTGGCTTGTAACACTAGTCAGTGGCTTGTGAAAACTAGTCATTGGTTTGTGGCACTAGTCAGGGCTTGTGACAACATGGCAGTGGGTTGTGATGGCTAGTCAGTGGCTTGTGGCACTAGTCAGTGGCTCGTGGCACTAGTCAGAGGCTTATGACACTAGTCAGTGGCTTGTAACACTAGTGAGTGGCTTGTAACACTAGTCAGTGGCTTGTGACACTAGTCATTGGTTTGTGGCACTAGTTAGTGGCTTGAGACACATGGCAGTGGGTTGTGATGCTAGTCAGTGGCTTGTGGCACTAGTCAGTGGCTTGTGGCACTAGTCAGTGGCTTGGAACACAGGGGCAGTGGGTTGTGATGCTAGTCAGTGGCTTGTGGCACTAGTCAGTGGCTTGTGGCACTAGTCAGTGGGTTGTGGCACTAGTCAGTGGCTTGTGGCACTAGTCAGTGGCTTGGGGACACATGGCAGGGGTTGTGATGCTAGTCAGTGGCTTGTGGCACTAGTCAGTGGCTTGTGGCACTAGTCAGTGGCTTGAGACACATGGCAGTGGGTTGTGATGCTAGTCAGTGGCTTGTGGCACTGGCAGTGGCTTTTTGGCACTAGTCAGTGGGTTGTGGCACTAGTCAGTGGCTGAGACACATGGCAGTGGTTGTGATGCTAGTCAGTGGCTTGTGGCACTAGTCAGTGGCTTGTGGCACTAGTCAGTGGGTTGTGGCACTAGTCAGTGGGTTGTGGGCACTAGTCAGTGGGTTGTGGCACTAGCCCAGTGGCTTGAGACACAGGGCAGTTGGGTTGTGATGCTAGTCAGTGGCTTGTGGCACTAGTCAGTGGCTTGTGGCACTAGTCAGTGGCTTGTGGCACTAGTCAGTGGCTTGAGACACATGGCAGTGGGTTGTGATGCTAGTCAGTGGCTTGTGGCACTAGTCAGTGGCTTGTGGCACTAGTCAGTGGCTTGTGGCACCATCTTCAACATTCAAGCATCAGTCAACATTCTTAACCAGTCCCCAGACCTGAGAATATTACGAGGGTAGCAGAGAAGCAGCACAGTAATCATATCTGTCATGTCATCATTAAGAGACAAAGCAAGCAGCACCCTGGAGGGAAAAAGGAGGAGAGAGGGGAGTGGGGGAAGGAGTTAGGTCAGCAGTTGTGGAATTTTTGCTCTCTCTATTTTTGGTAGTTGATCCTGTTGGTTGGGTATGCGGTTCCTGCCTCCCTCTCTTCTCGTGTTTGTCTGGCAGATTACTTTGAGATAATTTACTTGTGATAACCTATATTTAATAGGTATTTGTGAATACTGTGGTACCCATACGAATTCCCCGTTCAGAGGGGAATTGGGCTTTTCTTGTCAGTTTTCATTATTTAGTTACTCACTAATTACCCGTAAACATTTTCAGGGGGGTTATTGCTTCGGCGACGTGGCCCTAGACCAGGCTTCTCGGTTGCTGGTCTGTTCGATTAGGCTGTTGGTGCTACTAACCACATGCGGAACTTATGCACCATAGCCTGGCTAAATAGGGATTGACTTGAGGCACTTATCAAGTTCCCTCTTCAAGACAAGCGAGTGTTTGTTGGCAATTTCCCTCTCGCATGAAGGATGTTGAAGCCTTGGTCCCCTTACACTTTCAGAGTGTCACTGGAGGCATCTCGTACTGTCTGCTAAACCTTGCTTTCACGAAAGGTGGCTTTCAGTGTGCAAATTTTAAAACAAGCCCTTCAGAATTCTGCAGGTAAAATTTATGATGTGTCTATCTCGCCTATATTCCAAGGAGCAGTTTGAGGGACTTCAATTTTTTCTAGAAATTTTAGCAGTTGACTGGGTTTATGTATTCAGTGAAAGTTCTCTGTACATTATCCAGGATTGCAATTACGCCTGCACATGAAAGTTCCAGTCAAAACAGAATAACACCTTGAAAAGTGTCATCATTGGCTTGGCATCTCTTGTTCTAGTTTTCAAGATTAATATCTTCCTTGGTGTTGTGATTAAAAGTTTATTGTGTACCTGGTATGCGAGATTTATTGACATTCTCCCTTTAGGTTTCTACTCTGAGTGATTCGAGTTCCTTACGTACTCCGTTCCAGGTTTTTTTTTTTTTTCCATAGTGGAGCAACTGAAGTTTCGCCCTCACTAAACATCATAGTGCTATCAGTGGCCTACTGGAGGACTAGTTTATATAATTTTGGAGGTTTGCTGTGTCAATGGGACACAGATTTTATCTACGCAGGGTGATACAGTGCTATAATTTATGTTTCTGTCTATGTCAGGTATGAGAATGAGAAGGAAATATGGGGCAAGAATCGTGCTTTGGGTAACAGAACTTTTAATTCTTTGTATTTCATATATTTAGTTTGCTGTTAAAACATGATCACTGGTCAAAGGTTTCTGAAAAGTCTGTGTCCACTACATCCGATTTTATTAACCTTACAGTGTATCTAAGACCATACACGAATAACCTGCTCATAGAAGAGAGGAGCCCACGACGACGTTTCGGTCCGACTTGGACCATTTACAAAGTCACACTAGTGTCCCGTAGCTCGATCACTTAGGTCACTCACTGAGGTCCGGGGTTCGAATCTCCTCCGGCACGGCTGGAAAGCATTAGGGACGTGTTTCCATAAGATACCTGATGTCCCTGTCTCTGTTCACCCATCAGTTTAAAATAGGTACCTGGGTGTTAGTGGGCTGGTGTGGGTGGCATCCTGGGTGTTAGTGGACTGGTGTGGGTGGCATCCTGGGTGTTAGTGGACTGGTGTGGGTGGCATCCTGGGTGTTAGTGGACTGGTGTGGGTTGCATCCTGGGTGTTAGTGGACTGGTGTGGGTCACATCCTGGGTGTTAGTGGACTGGTGTGGGTCACATCCTGGGTGTTAGTGGACTGGTGTGGGTTACATCCTGGGTGTTAGTGGACTGGTGTGGGTGGCATCCTGGGTGTTAGTGGACTGGTGTGGGTCACATCCTGGGTGTTAGTGGGCTGGTGTGGGTCACATCCTGGGTGTTAGTGGACTGGTGTGGGTTGCATCCTGGGTGTTAGTGGACTGGTGTGGGTCACATCCTGGGTGTTAGTGGACTGGTGTGGGTCGCATCCTGGGTGTTTAGTGGCTGGTGTGGGGCACATCCTGGGTGTTTTGTGGGCTGGTGTGGGTCACATCCTGGGTATTAGTGGACTGGTGTGGGTCACATCCTGGGTGTTAGTGGCCTGGTGTGGGTCACATCCTGGGTGTTAGTGGACTGGTGTGGGTCACATCCTGGGTGTTAGTGGACTGGTGTGGGTCACATCCCGGGTGTTAGTGGACTGGTGTAGGTCACATCCTGGGGGTTAGTGGACTGGTGTGGGTCACATCCTGGGTGTTAGTGGACTGGTGTGGGTCACATCCTGGGTGTTAGTGGACTGGTGTGGGTCACATCCTGGGTGTTAGTGGACTGGTGTGGGTCACATCCTGGGTGTTAGTGGACTGGTGTGAGTCACATCCTGGTGTTAGTGGACTGGTGTGGGTCACATCCTGGGTGTTAGTGGGCTGGTGTGGGTCACATCCTGGGTGTTAGTGGACTGGTGTGGGTCACATCCTGGGTGTTAGTGGACTGGTGTGGGTCACATCCTGGGTGTTAGTGGACTGGTGTGAGTCACATCCTGGGTATTAGTGGACTGGTGTGGGTCACATCCTGGGTGTTAGTGGGCTGGTGTGGGTCACATCCTGGGTGTTAGTGGACTGGTGGGTCACATCCTGGTGTTAGTGGACTGGTGTGGGTCACATCCTGGGTGTTAGTGACTGGTGTGAGTCACATCCTGGGTATTAGTGGACTGGTGTGGGTCACATCCTGGGTGTTAGTGGGCTGGTGTGGGTCACATCCTGGGTGTTAGTGGACTGGTGTGGGTCACATCCTGGGTGTTAGTGGACTGGTGTGGGTGGCATCCTGGTGTTAGTGGACTGGTTTTGAGTCACATCCTGGGTATTAGTGGACTGGGGTGGGGTCACATCCTGGGTGTTAGTGGGGTGGTGTGGGTCACATCCTGGGTGTTAGTGGACTGGTTTTGGGTCACATCCTGGGTGTTAGTGGACTGGTGTGGGTCACACCCTGGGTGTTAGTGGACTGGTGTGGGTCACATCCTGGGTGTTAGTGGACTGGTGTGGGTCACATACTGGGTGTTAGTGGACTGGTGTGGGTCACATCCTGGGTGTTAGTGGACTGGTGTGGGTCACATCCTGGGTGTTAGTGGACTGGTGTGGGTCACATCCTGGGTGTTAGTGGGCTGGTGTGGGTCACATCCTGGGTGTTAGTGGGCTGGTGTGGGTCACATCCTGGGTATTAGTGGACTGGTGTGGGTCACATCCTGGGTGTTAGTGGACTGGTGTTGGTCACATCCTGGGTGTTAGTGGACTGGTGTGGGTCACATCCTGGGTGTTAGTGGGCTCGTGTGGGTCACATCCTGGGTGTTAGTGGACTGGTGTGGGTCACATCCTGGGTGTTAGTGGACTGGTGTGGGTCACATCCTGGGTGTTAGTGGGCTGGTGTGGGTCACATCATGGGTGTTAGTGGGCTGGTGTGGGTCACATCCTGGGTATTAGTGGACTGGTGTGGGTCACATCCTGGGTGTTAGTGGACTGGTGTGGGTCACATCCTGGGTGTTAGTGGAC
The DNA here is from genome assembly GCF_026875155.1 of Cherax quadricarinatus. Lineage (NCBI taxonomy): Eukaryota > Metazoa > Arthropoda > Malacostraca > Decapoda > Parastacidae > Cherax > Cherax quadricarinatus. The sequence goes on from NC_069493.1 coordinate 7,151,209, forward strand.
TGGTGTGGGTCACATCCTGGGTGTTAGTGGACTGGTGTGGGTCACATCCTGGGTGTTAGTGGGCTGGTGTGGGTCACATCCTGGGTATTAGTGGACTGGTGTGGGTCACATCCTGGGTGTTAGTGGATTGGTGTGGGTTACATCCTGGGTATTAGTGGACTGGTGTGGGTCACATTCTGGGTGTTAGTGGACTGGTGTGGGTCACATCCTCGGTGTTAGTAGACTGAGTGTGGTCACATCCTGGGTGTTAGTGGACTGGTGTGGGTCACATCCTGGGTGTTAGTGGACTGGTGTAGGTCACATCCTGGGTGTTAGTGGACTGGCGTGGGTCACATCCTGGGTGTTAGTGGACTGGTGTGGGTCACATCCTGGGTGTTAGTGGACTGGTGTGTGTGGCATCCTGGGTGTTAGTGGACTGGTGTGGGTCACATCCTGGGTGTTAGTGACTGGTGTGGGTCACATCCTGGGATAGTGGACTGGTGTGGGTCACATCCTGGGTGTTAGTGGACTGATGTGGGTCACATCCTGGGTGTTAGTGGACTGGTGTGGGTCACATCCTGGGTGTTAGTGGACTGGTGTGGGTCACATCCTGGGTGTTAGTGGACTGGTGTGGGTCACATCCTGGGTATTAGTGGACTGGTGTGGGTCACATTCTGGGTGTTAGTGGACTGATGTGGGTCACATCCTGGGTGTTAGTGGACTGGTGTGGGTCACATCCTGGGTGTTAGTGGACTGATGTGGGTCACATCCTGGGTGTTAGTGGACTGATGTGGGTCACATCCTGGGTGTTAGTGAACTGGTGTGGGTCACATCCTGGGTATTAGTGGACTGGTGTGGGTCACATTCTGGGTGTTAGTGGGCTGGTGTGGGTCACATCCTGGGTATTAGTGGACTGGTGTTGGTCACATCCTGGGTGTTAGTGGACTGATGTGGGTCACATCCTGGGTGTTAGTGTACTTGTGTGGGTCACATCCTGGGTGTTAGTGGACTGGTGTGCGTGACATCCTGGGTGTTAGTGGACTGGTGTGGGTCACATCCTGGGTGTTAGTGAACTGGTGTGGGTCACATCCTGGGTGTTAGTGAACTGGTGTGGGTCACATCCTGGGTGTTAGTGAACTGATGTGAGTCACATCCTGGGTGTTAGTGGACTGGTGTGGGTCGCATCCTGGGTGTTAGTGGACTGGTGTGGGTCGCATCCTGGGTGTTAGTGGACTGGTGTGGGTCACATCCTGGGTGTTAGTGGATTGGTGTGGGTCACATCCTCGGTGTTAGTGGGCTGGTGTGGGTCACATCCTGTGTGTTAGTGGACTGGTGTGGGTTGAATGCTGGGTGTTAGTGGACTGGTGTGGGTCACATCCTGGGTGTTAGTGGATTGGTGTGGGTCACATCCTGGGTGTTAGTGGACTGGTGTGGGTTGCATCCTGGGTGTTTAGTGGACTGGTGTGGGTCACATCCTGGGTGTTAGTGGACTGGTGGGGTCACATCCTGGGTGTTAGTGGACTGGTGTGGGTTGCATCCTGGGTGTTAGTGGACTGGTGTGGGTCACATCCTGGGTGTTAGTGGGCTGGTGTGGGTCACATCCTGTGTGTTAGTGGACTGGTGTGGGTTGCATCCTGGGTGTTTAGTGGAATGGTGTGGGTCACATCCTGGGTGTTAGTGGACTGGTGTGGGTTGCATCCTGGGTGTTAGTGGACTGGTGTGGGTCACATCCTGGGTGTTAGTGGGCTGGTGTGGGTCACATCCTGGGTGTTAGTGGACTGGTGTGGGTTGCATCCTGGGTGTTAGTGGACTGGTGTGGGTCACATCCTGGGTGTTAGTGGACTGGTGTGGGTCACATCCTGGGTGTTAGTGGACTGGTGTGGGTCACATCCTGGGACAAAACTGACCTAATTTGCGGGAAATGCTCAGCATAACAAGGGACTTTCTGTATAGTAGTATGTCACTGATGTCAGCTATGATCTGTATACCTTGTACATGTACTTGTATACCTTGTACATGTACTTGTATACCTTGTACATGTACCTGTATACCTTGTACATGTACTTGTATACCTTGTACATGTACCTGTATACCTTGTACATGTACTTGTATACCTTGTACATGTACTTGTATACCTTGTACATGTACTTGTATACCTTGTACATGTACTTGTATACCTTGCACATTTACTTGTATACCTTGTACATGTACCTGTATACCTTGTATATGTACTTGTATACCTTGTACATGTACTTGTATACCTTGTACATGTACTTGTATACCTTGTACATGCACTTGTATACCTTGTACATGTACTTGTATACATTGTACATGTACTTGTATACCTTGTACATGTACTTGTATACCTTGTACATGTACTTGTATAGATTGTACATGTACTTGTATACCTTGTACATGTACTTGTATACCTTGTACATGAGACGTCTTGCTCTGTTCTCTACTCTGTCAAGCAGTCGCAGATGAGAGGGGGGGCAGGCAAACCAAGAAAGTGGAGCATACTCAAGGTGTGAGCGTACTTGCGCCTCGTACAGGATTTTGCAACCCCTACTGTCAAGCAGATACGAGATACGGCAAAGTGCTGTAAGCTTCCTGGCTGAGTTGTTTGCAAGATTTACAACATGGTTCTTCATGGTTAGTTTGGAGTCAAATTTCACCCCAAGGATATCAACTTCTTGTCCAGGTGCCAACATCGTCCCATTCATCCTTACTACTGCACCAGCATTACCATCATGGTGCCTAGAGGACGATCTCATTGCTTTTTCTCAGGTGAAATGTTACTTGCCATCTTTTTCCCCCAAAGCTGATATAGCTCTTAGCTGGTGATTGATGTAGCTTAGAGCAGCTGGCTTTTTCTTCTCTTGGATAAGTGAATGTCAGTGTACAGTCGTCTGCATATGCATGTGATTCTGGGTTTGAGATGAAGAAGTCGTTGAAGTAGACATTCCATAACAATGGACCCAGCACGCTTCCTTGGGGAAAACACTTGCCCCAATAGGATTTTCTTGCTGATTCCGTTCCATTGAAAAACTACACTTAGAGATCTACCATAAAGGGTAATCACTGAGGAGACATAGGTAGAGCTGAAATTTCCAGTGCTTGAAGTTTTGATAAGAGGCCCTGGTCCCACACCCGGTCGAAAGCGCCAGCAATGTCCAGTGCTACCACACAGCTGACTTTGGATTCATCCGTGACTGGTGCCACTAGTGGAGAGGTTTAACAACAGTTCAGCAGCAGAGTAAACCTTCCTGAAGCCTTATTGACGACACAAAGTAGTGAGTGGGAGTCAAAAAACTCTGTCATTTTTCTTGAGATTATTATCTCAAGGATCTTACCCGTGATTGACAGGAGTGACACTGGTCTGTAGTTGCTGATTTCTGCTCTGCTCTTCTTTTTGTGAAAAGGGACTACATTTGCCTCTTTCCCCAGAGAGGGCCATTTACACTGTACTAGGCAGTGCTGAAAGATGCGAGTTAGAGGTGTGTTAGCTGGGCTACACACTGTACTAGGCAGTGCTGAAAGATGCGAGTTAGAGGTGCTGTTAGCTGGTATACACACTGTACTAGGCAGTGCTGAAAGATGCGAGTTAGAGGTGCTGCTAGCTGGTCTGTACATCTCTCAACAATCTTGGGCTCAACTTGTTGGGCCACAGGCCTTTTCTTGGTTCCCAAATGATTTAAGAAGGAAATGCACCTCCTCCTGCCTTATTGTCACCACTGACAGTTTTGACACAGTTCTTGCAGCTAGCCAAGGAGGGTCCTTGCTGGATCAGGAACTTGCATTTTGGTAGCAAAGTGTTCAGCAAAGAGGTCCGCCTTCTCTTGACTACTAGTAGAGGTGGTCCCATCCTGTCGATTTAGAGGTGGAATAAGTTCATCAGGCAGATAACCTTGTCTGTCCTTGACCCGGGACCACCATGTTTTGGAACCTACCCTCCCGATGCTAGCTTTTCTCCTCTCTCCTTCTCCCCTCTCTCTCTCTCTTTTCTCTCTCTTCTCTTTTCTCTCTCTCTCTCTCACCTTAAAAATTAAACAGAGAAAGATTAAATATTCCACGATTAATTCTGCAAAATTTGTCTCATGCTCTTCCTCCTTGCCCTTCTTCCATTGTCTCCTGCTCTCCCTCCCTTGTCCCCTGCCCTTCTTCCATTGTCTCCTGCTCTCCCTCCCTTGTCCCCTGCCCTTCTTCCATTGTCTCCTGCTCTCCCTCCCTTGTCCCCTGCCCTTCCTCCCTTGTCCCCTGCCCTTCTTCCATTGTCTCCTGCTCTCCCTCCCTTGTCCCCTGCCCTTCTTCCATTGTCTCCTGCTCTCCCTCCCTTGTCCCCTGCCCTTCCTCCCTTGTCCCCTGCCCTTCTTCCATTGTCTCCTGCTCTCCCTCCCTTGTCCCCTGCCCTTCCTCCCTTGTCCCCTGCCCTTCTTCCATTGTCTCCTGCTCTCCCTCCCTTGTCCCCTGCCCTTCTTCCATTGGTCTCCTGCTCTCCCTCCCTCGTTCCCCTTTCCCCTTTCCTCCCTTGTCCCTGCCCTTTTTCCCTTGTCTCCTGCTCTCCCTCCCTTGTCCCTGCCCTCTCCCTTGTCCCCTGCCCTTCTTCCATTGTCTCCTGCTCTCCCTCCCTTGTCCCCTGCCCTTCCTCTCTTGTCCCCTGCCCTTTCCCTTTCCCTTGTCCCTGCCCTTCCCCCCTTGTCCCTGCCCTTCTTCCATTGTCTCCGCTCTCCCTCTTGCCCCTGCCCTTCCTCCCTTGTCCCCTGCCCTTCCTCCCTTGTCCCCTGCCCTTCCTTCCTTGTCCACTGCCCTTCCTTGCGACCTGCCCCCTGTACTTCATACCTTGCCCATTGCCCTTCCTTGCCCCCTACCATTCCTCCCTTACCCACTCCCCTTCTTTCTTGCCCACTGCCCTTCCTCCTCCCTCACTTGCTCACTCCCCTTCTTCCTCCCTCACTTGCTCACTGCCCTCCCCCCTCCCTCATTTGTTTCACTCCCCTCCTCCCTCATTTTGCTCATTGCCCTTCTTCCTCCCTCACTTGCTCACTGCCCTCCTCCCTCCCTCACTTGCTCACTGCCCTCCTCCCTCACTTGCTCACTGCCTTCTTCCTCCCTCACTTGCTCACTGCCCTCCTCCCCCCCTCACTTGCTCATTGCCCTCCTCCCTCCCTCACTTGCCCACTGCCCTTCTTCCTCCCTCACTTGCTCACTGCCCTCCTCCCTCCCTCACTTGCTCACTGCCCTTCTTCCTCCCTCACTTGCTCACTGCCCTCCTCCCTCCCTCACTTGCTCACTGCCCTCCCCCCTCACTTGCCATTGCCCTCCTCCCTCCCTCACTTGCTCACTGCCCTTTTTCCTCCCTCACTTGCTCACTGCCCTCCTCCCTCCCTCACTTGCTCACTGCCCTCCTCCCTCACTTGCTCACTGCCCCCCCCTCCCTCACTTGCCCACTGCCCTTCTTCCTCCCTCACTTGCTCACTGCCCTCCTCCCTCCCTCACTTGCTCACTGCCCTCCTCCCTCCCTCACTTGCTCACTGCCCTTCTCCCTCCCTCACTTGCTCACTGCCCTCCTCCCTCCCTCACTTGCCCACTGCCCTCCTCCCTCCCACTAAAAGAGATATTGTTTTAGTATTTCTACTCCCGGAGCCCGGCCATGGACCAGGCTCGTCTGGTGGTTGCCTGGTCAACCAGGCTGTCACTGTTGTTGGCCCGCTGCCACACATATCCATCACAACCTGGTTGATCTGGCATCTTGTGAAGATTCCTCTCCAGGACTTCTACACTTGTTCCAGCAGTACTTCTGACATCTTCTGTTACTTGGAAGGTCCTGGAGGGACTGGAACCAAACCTGGACACGAAAATCACTCCATACGAAAGCAAAATACTCGGGAGGAGATGCAACATTCTCCTGACATTGGCTTAAGCCGGTAGGAGACTTGGACCTGCCTCGCATGGGCCAGTAGGCCTTCTGCAGTGTTCCATCGTTCTTATGTTTTTATGTTCTGACGAAAAGCTGAGGTGCCACGAGTACACTGAGAGACGACAGAGTGAGTGTCTGGGGTCCAAGACTGTTCAACTGCCTCCCAGCATACATAAAGGGCATTACCAATAGACCCCTGCCTCTCTTCAATACCCCTGGCTGTCTTCAAGACCCCTGGCTGTCTTCAAGACCCCTGGCTGTCTTCAAGACCCCTGGCTGTCTTCAAGACCCCTGGCTGTCTTCAAGACCCCCGGCTGTCTTCAAGACCCCTGGCTGTCTTCAAGACCCCTGGCTGTCTTCAAGACCCTGGCTGTCTTCAAGACCCCTGGCTGTCTTCAAGACCCCTGGCTGTCTTCAAGACCCATGGCTGTCTTCAAGACCCCTGGCTGTCTTCAAGACCCCTGGCTGTCTTCAAGACCCCTGGCTGTCTTCAAGACCCCCGGCTGTCTTCAAGACCCCCGGCTGTCTCAAGACCCCTTGTTGTCTTCAAGACCCATGGCTGTCTTCAAGACCCTGGCTGATCTTCAAGACCCCTTAGTTGTACTTCAAGACCACCTGGCTGATTCTTCAAGACCCTGGCCTGTCTTCAAGACTCCTGGCTGTCTTCAACCAACCCTGGCTGTCTTCATGAACACTCCTTTGTTGAATCTTCTAGACCCCTCATGGACTTGGTCTGGAATGCTCTTCAAAGACTCACTAGGCATGATCTTCAAGACCCTGGCTGTCTTAAGACTCTAGGGCCTGTCTTCAAAGACCCTGGCTGTCTCAAGACTCCTGGCTGCTATATCTTCAAGACTCCCTGGCTGTCTTCAAGTACCCCTGGCATGTCTCAAGCCCCTGAGCCCTCTCTTCCAAGACCCCTTGAGCCCTACTCTTCCAGAACCCCTGGCATCTCCATTCAAGCACCCCTGGCCCTCTCTTCAAGATCCCCTGGCTCTCTTCAAAGACCCCTGGCTCTACCCTTCAGACCCCTAGGCCTCTCTTCAAGCCCCTAGGCTATCTCTTCAAAGACCTCCTGCGCCTCTCTTCAAGACCCTGGCCTCTCTTCAAGACCACTGCGCTGTCTTCAAGCCCCTGGACCGCTTTACTTCAAGACCCCTTGGCCCTCTTCTTCAAGATCCCTGATTATGCTTCTCTTAAAGACCCCTGGCTCTCTTCAAGTACCCTTGGCTCTCTCTTCAAACACCCCTCGCTGTCTTCGATACCCTGCGTGCTTCAAGAAGGCCAGCGTGGACCAGAGGCACCTCCTAAAAGTTTCAGCCTACTCTGACCAATCTGCGGCAGTAGCGTTCGCTACGTCAGCTGCAAGTGCCGCTGCCATTAGCAGTAACAGCCTGGTTGATCAGCACCCTAATAACCACCATGAGCTCTTACGGTCTCAAGACCGCGACGTGGTGGCCGTTGACACCCCCCGAACACTCTTCCAGGTTGAACTCCAGTAAACAGCCAATAGCCTGGTGTGGCCGTGTAATGCACTAGATGAGCCTAGGACCCTGGCGCGAATCGAGAGTAGTGAGATCTTCGAAGCCTCATCAAAGGTAGTATTAAGATGCTTGATAGTCTGGGTTGCGACCCACGAGATGTTGCATACAGTGTTACCTCTCATTGTGCCACAGCGCCTGCTTTTTACTAGTGTTTGCCTGTATATTCTTACCACATCTCTTGCTCAGTAAGGCGCCGTAACCGTACGGTAATATTTAGTGTGCAAATGTTGGAGATCCGTAACCCAAGTATTCAACCACAAGCACACACACAACACAACACCCACACCACAAAACCAAACACACACCCCCCCACAAAAACACACAACACAACACTACTCTCAAGATCTGGGAGTTGTGTGTAGGTATAACGCTCCATATAACTCCTGAGGCAACATCAATAGTAACTGCTGCAGCATACGGGAGCTGGCAAACTACGGAGTTAGGCCTTCGTATACCTCAGTAAGGATTCGTTTTAAGACTCTGTATACCATCTACGTCAGGCATACACACCCCCCCAACCAACACATGGAGTATGCAGCACATTTTTTAACACACATTCAAGCCGTAAATAAAATATTAGAAATATCAAAGGTAATATATTTTTATACCACCCAAGACTAGTCCCAGGCTACGTAGAAAGGTTGGAGGGAAATCAGGCCTGACAGACACTATTCTTCCATTCTTTACCTTTTATCCAACTCAAACCTACCAACCCACATTCTTACACATCCTTATTCCCCTCTTTCATAACCCCTACCCCCCCCCAACCCCCCCCCCCCTACAAAAAACATACACCCCCCACCTACAAAAATCCCATCCAACCAAAACACACAAAACTCCCTTTTCCTGAGACACCAGGACACTAGAGGTCACAATTGCAAGGAAGTTGAAGACTCAGATGAATCACAGACGGATGCCTTAGGAAGTATTTCTTCAGTCTATAGAGCTAGTAAGGCCGTAGGAATAGCTAGCAGTGATGTACTAGTGGAGGCGGGAACCATACATAGTTTAGCGCAGGTATGATAGAAGCTCATGGACCCAATGGCAAGCGGAGAGAGAGGTCTAGTAGCAATCAGCGAATGAGGCGCCGGCCAGCGCGCTGTGATGACCCCTGCCCCCCCCACCTTAGGTGAGTACAAATAAGGTGGTACACACACTCACACATACACACACACACACACACACACACACACCAAACACACACACACACACACACACACACACACACACACACACACACACACACAAACACACACACATATACACATCGCCGATTCCCAACCAAGGGCACGCCTGGTGACCCGAAAACAGAACCAAGGATGGCCTGGCGCTTTCTATAGGGTCAGGCTGGATGGACGGTAGTGGCACCCCCAGACGATGCCGGCCATAGTCACTGGTAGGCCGCGATTCCCAGTGGAAGTAGCGTCCTACCCATAACGCCATATCGAACCAGAAAGAAGCTGACTGAGCAGAGCGAAACGTTTCAAACTAAAGATTACCTAACGCCCTGCCCCCACATGTGTCCATTCTTCATCAAGTGTAGCGTATTCTGTAACATTTCTACTCCGCACCCTTGTTCGTAGGCCTGTAGGGTGGTCGAGTCCTGGCTCCAGTTTCGCAGTGGCATCTGATGTCTTGTACACCGAGAACCTACCGTGATGTGTCCGCCGTCAAACGTTGTCTTAAGTTAAGACTATGTTAATGATGCAGAGGTCCGCCACTGTACCCTCCTAAGCTATTATTATTAAGTAACTTTCTTAGAGGTGTAAACTCTGAATGAAATTGCGTATGTGTTCTTTTGTGTGTTGCTGTGTGTTGTATGGTGGATGTGTGCTGACTGTGTCTCTGTTTGTGTGTGTGTGTGTGTGTGCTTTGTACCTCACCTAAGTTGTACTCACCTATTTGTGGTTCTTGCAGGACGGTCGATTCACAGCCTCCTGGACCCCGCCTCTTCGCTAGCCAATTGCTACTATACTTTACCCGTCCTCTTCTCCCTGCCCCATGAGCCTCTATCATACCTCGCCTTAAAACTATGTATGGTTCCTGCTATCCACCACATCACTTTCTCTAGGCTATTCCATAGGTGTGTGTGTCTTCTAGCTGTTGTTGTCTGTGTATGTAGTTTTTGTGTGATGTGTGTGTGTGTGTTGTGTGGTGAACTAAGTCTGTGTGTCGTACTCACACTAGTTGCAGATTACTGGGGTTGAGCTCCTAGTCCTGTCGCCCGCCTACTTCACTGGCCATACAATGTGTCACTCTCCCTGCAACCACGAAGCTTATATCATACCCTCTGCTTAAAAGCATAGTATGGATCCTGCCTCACTACATCGCTTCCCAAAACTATTCCACTTTCTGACTACTCTGCCAATGGAGAAGAAATACTTCCTAACATCCCCTTGCTGACTCATCTGTGTCTTCAATTCCAATTGTGACCTCTTGTTTCTGTGTCCCATCTTTGACCGATACGAACATCACTGTCTTCTGTCTCACCTATGTCCAATTCCTAATCAGGTATTTTGTATGTCGTTATCATGTCCCCCTATCTCTCACTTGCTCTCCAGTGTTAGTCAGACCGATTTCCCCTCACCTTTCTTCATTAGGACATTCCCCGTAGCTCCTGGCCACGACTAGCCTCTGTTCGCCACAAACTTTTGCCACTTCATATTCTAATTTCTTGACATGTTTGAACCAGATGTGAGTTCCAAATCTCGGTGCTGCGATACTCCTGTATGCGGCTGACTTACTACAGTGTATAAAGTCTGAACAGATTCCTTACTGATAATAACTGGTACCGCGAACGGTGTTCTCAGGTGTGCCAGGACGCCACATGGCATCCGAAGCTGTTACTATCTGTGTTAATGTGTAACTTCTGGCGATGTTACTCGGTATCTATACTCACTTCTAGCCGTCTTTACTCATTGAGTGAGGCGATTCATGCCGAGTCTTTGTGCGCACCTAGCCTTTACTCTGCGTAAGCTTCTTCTTTGCCTCCTCTCGCCATCTTAATTGACTTTGCCATTTGCGTCCGCTGGTTAAAATGCTAAGGAGCACAGTTCGAGGACCACACATCCATCCTTGTCCAGAGTCTCTTTGCTACTTCATGTCTAAGCCTCGGCTACCGCACCATACTGATTTAATTCTCTCATTAACTTCACATCATCTCGCAAACAGAAACCACTTCTGGTCTATCCTCTTCCGTTCAGTCGTTCACATATATAAGAATTAGCACTGGTCACTAAGGACCTGACCCCTGTGCGGACCCCGCTCGTCACTGCGTCGCCACTGCTGATACCCTCATCATGGACCATGACTCGCTGTTGCCTTCCCTCGACATAGGTATTCTCTGATCCCATATTTGCCAGCGATCGCTTCCTGTTATACGTGCCTGTTCCTCATAGACTTACATGATACTAATCTCTCTGTGAGGAACTGATGTCGAAGGCCTTCTGCAGCTACAAGAAAAAATGCATCAACGCCTACCCCTCCATATCATTTTTACTTCACTTACCTTGCTCATAAAACTGTTAGTAGAGTTTTTGGTGACACAGCGTATTTGCCACCTTCCATGAAATCCCGTGCTGCGTTGTCGTCTATAATACTTTGTCGCTCCAGGTGACTCCACCACTCTCCTCCTGATAAATCTTTTCCAAGACTTTAGCCATACTATACAATCAAACTCAGCTGACATTGCCCGTCTTTAATTTAGCCTTTCATTTCCTGCCCCACTCCCTTCTTGGAAAGCAGTGTGTGTTGTGTGTGTAGATGTGTACACACTTAATTTTAGTGGTTGCAGGCCGCCGTCGAGACTCATGCCCTTCTGACCCCGCCTCTTTACACTGATCGCTACTAGGAGGGATCTCGCCCCACCTCTCTGCTTTCCTGAGCTTTGCATACACTCTTCTTAAAACTATGTATGGTTCCTGCCCTCTCTACTACTCTCACTTGCCTAGGCCTAATTCCATTTCCTGACAACTCTATGACTGAAGATAACTTCCTAACGTTCACTGCACTGATCTCGTTGAGTCTTCAGTTACAGTTGTGACCCTTGATTTCCTGTGTACCCCTCTCGCCGATCATCCCTATATCTGACCCACCTTGTCTATTTCCCGCCCCCCCCCCCCCCCCCCCCCCCCCCCCCCCCCAGTATCTTGTATGTCGTTATCATGTCTCCCTGACCCTTCGTCCTCCAGTGACGTCCAGTCCCCCCCCCAATTTCCTAACCTTTCCCTACGTACGACATCCTCCATGAAGTCTCTGGGACAGCCTTGTGCCAAAACCTTTGTACTTTCTCGCTAAATTTTGACGTTGCCTTGACTCCCCCCCCCCCCAATATGTGTGCCCCCCCCCCCCCCCACCCCCCCCCCCCCCCCCCCATATCCAGATCTGGTGCTTGCTATATCATGTATGGGCCATAACATAAGACAGTGCTTACTGGTTGTCTTGAACGATTCCTTATTAAAGCGATATCGGAACGCTATTCTCAGGTTTGCCAGGCCCAGCCCACGCTATTGCTCCTATCAGGTTATTTTGAGTTTGATGTGTGCCGTACCAGGTGACGTGCTCGCGTGTTACGGTTCCCCATTGGCCCTTTCTCCCTAGACGTGAAGTCGTCTGTAAGTCTTGATCCTACTAGCCTATACATCTGCTCTGCCCCAAGTTCTTCTTTTGCCTACCTCAATCTTCTATGACTTTAGCATTTGGCCAGGGTTGAATTCGAGAAGCAGTTTTCATAGGACCACATGTCCAGTATTGTCCACGGTGAAGTCTACTTTGCAGCTCCTGCTCATCTCATACGATCCCCCCCCCCCCCCCATTTAATTCTTCTCCATCAACATCACAATCATCTAGCACCCTCAATAGGGGACACTTCAGAGTCATTTATATTCCTTCTCATCCTATGTCGTTCACATAATATCAAAAAAAAAAATCAGCACTGGTCTAGACATCTGGACCCTGCTTGGGACCCGCTCGGTCACGAGGCGCCCACTGCTGATACTCTTCACGTACCATGACTCGTTGCTGCCTCCCTGTAAGTATTCCCTGATCCATTGCAGGCCCTTCCGTGTTATTTGCACCTGCATTCTCAGCTTCTGCATAATCATATTGTGGGCTCGGAACTGTCGTCAAAGCGCCTATCCTGCCAGTACTAGGTTCCCCCGCAATTCAACCCACTCCTCTTCCTCGTGTCTTAACTTCTGTTACACTTGTCATAAAACTCCAGAACGGTTGTAGCACACAGATTTTGCTTCCATGAACCCATGCCTGGTTTTTCATTTTAATTCTTGTTCTGCTTCAGGTGTTCCACCTCTCTCCTCCTGATAATCTATCATCTATGACTTTGCCACTCAATACATATTAGAGACACACGGTCTGTAACTTTAGTGCCTCATTACTGTTTCCTTCCTTAATTAACTGGTGGACATACATTTTGCTGTCTCTCCATTTTCAAGGTAGTTAGCCCCAGTTTCAAAGGGCTGTTGTTTGAATGATTGTGGTTAGAGGCAAAGCACAGCATCTCTGCTCCTTCTCTAAGAGATCCCATGGAGGGAGATGTTGTCTTTTGACGGATCCATCGCTCTTTGAGTTATCAAGGTCAATTCATCAGCTTCTCGCACACCTCCATCTAGCGTCTGTTCGCTATTATTATGTCATCCAACACTTGTTAGTTTGTATATTCCCTCTTGATGTCCCTTCTGTGCTGTCTTCCCAGCAGCCCTTCCTTGTCTCTATCTGTAAAAAACTTCCTTAAATCTCCTGCCCTTCAGCTCACTTCAAATCACTCTTGCCATCATTTCTTGTGCGCCTGAGTTCTCCACCTTCGGTCCTTAATTCTGCATCACCTGGTCTTTGACTGTTGTCCCCCCCCTACCCTACCCTGATTGTGGCGTCCGGGACTATTAACAACTTGTTTCGGCCAGTCAGTCTTGCATTCTCGACCAATCTTATTGTCATTTTCATTCTGTCGCCTGGAGCTTCCCTCCTTACTGTTGCGTACTCACTTTCCTGGCCTATGCGACTGAATTACTCCCTATTTTCTATTTCTGTAATTTCTATGTTCATTTAGTAATCCAATCATTCCTTAAGTGCGTTCTCTAGCCCTTCTGTACTTTTTTCCATTCTCTGTTGCCTCTTTGTTTTTGCTCCTCCTTTACACCTGTCGGGGTAAACCAGGGCAGACTAATCAGTAAAACATTATCTAATCTCTGACTTTCCTCCTACATATTTAATTGTCTTCCTGTTACTGTGTGCCCTTTTTTTTCCGAGAACGAATAACCTTTCCACTGCCTCCTTTCAATTTTCGCTTTTGTTACATATTTCATCATTTCATTTACTGGACAGGGTACTTTCCTGCCAGTTCTCTAGTCCCACTGGACCTCCCGCCAGGAATGTTCTTCAACCCTATGTAGTCCCCTCCCTCTTTTATAGTCAGATTTCATTTTCCATTCAAACTCCTGATTTTATTCTCTCTCCACTTGCCCAGCCTCTACTATGTATTCAAAGACACAGACACGTGTGTGGTCGCTAAAGCTCCTAGGAGTAGCCCGATCTCTCATACTTGATGCCTCCTCCCCCAATGTTCTGAACTGACCAGGGTGAACACAAGGATCCAGATCTAGCCCTGCCCGTTCATCCTCCCCTCTCACTCTAGGTGACTGCTCCTTAACATGTCTGACGATGCATGTGCGTGTTTCGGCTTGGTCGTGTACCAGCCGTGCTCGTGTGTCGTGTGTGTGTTGTGCTGTGTGATGTGTGTGTGTGTGTGTGTGTGTGTGTGTAGTACGTTTGTGGTGCTGTGCTGTCGTGTGTGCTGTAGCCGCTATGTCTGTTGTTTTATGGGAAAATTGTCCTGAAATAATTTTTAAAATGTTTATTATTTGGGCAAATTACAATTATTAAAAAATATTAAAGATATGATTGTTGTGGTTTTAAAACCCCAACATGCGCCCAATACAACGTGTAAGAAGCTGCCACAAAACCGTCTTTAATACTTCATTGTTCTCTGTTTTAAATGCGCGTTTTTTGTTGCTCTCAGAATGGGTCATTCTTAATTCTTTTGTCTTATACTACTATGCTCATGCAGATCGTTTTTTTTGTTTTTTTTTGCCTTCAATACTGTTGTTGTTGTTGTTGCTTGTACTGATGTTAGTTGTTGTTGTTGTTGTTGTTGTTGTTGTTGTTGTTAGCTTGTTGTTGTTGTTGTTTGTTGTTGTTGTATGTTGTTGTTTGACTGCTTGTTTGTTGTTGTTGTTGTTGTTGTTGTTGTTGTTGTATGTTGTTGACTTGTTCGTATTGTTGTTGTTAGTTGTATGTTGTTGTTGTTTGATATGTTGTGTTGTTATGTTGTTGTTGTATGATGTTCAGTAGTTATGCCATGTTGTTGTATGCTTGTTGCTTGTATGATGTATATGTTGCATTCTATGTTTGTTGATTGTATGTTGTTGTTGTGTTGTTGTTGTATGATGGTGTTGTTGTATGTTGTTGTTGTATGTTGTTGTTGTTAGTTGTTGTTGTTATGTTGTTGATTGTTGTTGTATTAGTTGTTGTATGCTGTCTGTTGTTGTTGTGTGTATGTGTTGTTGTTGTGATAGTTGTTGTTGTGGTATGTTGTTGTTGTTGTTGTTGTTGTTGTCGTGTTCTTGTATGATGATGTTGCACCTTGTATGTTGTTGTTGTTGTTGTTGTGTTGTTGTATGTGTTTAGTTGTTGTTGTCTGTGTTTCTCGTTGTTGTGTTGTTGGTATATGTTAGTTGTTTTATGTTGTTGTTGTTGTATGTTGTTTGTTGTTTGTATGTTGTCTGTTGTAATGGTTGTTGTTGTTCGTTGTTGCATGTCTGTTGCTATGTATGATGTTGTTTGTTGATTATGTTGTTGTTGTGTTGTTGTATGTTGTTGTATGTTTGTGTTGTATGTAATGTTGTTGGTGTTGTTGTTGTATGTTGTTGTTGTTGTTGTTGTATGTTAGTTAGTATGTTGTTGGTGTATGTTGTTGTTGTTGTTAGATTTAGTATGTTAGTGTGCTTCGTAGTATGTTGGTTGTTGTTGTTGTTGTATATGTTGTTGTTGTTGTATGTTGTGTTGTTGTTGTTGTATGTTGTTGTGTTGTATGTTGTTGTTGTTGTTGGTATGCTTTGTTGTTGTTGTTGTATGTTGTCATTGTTTGTTTTGTATGTTGATTCGTTGTATAGTTGTTATTGTTTGTTGTAAGTTGTTGTGTCTTGATGTTGCTGGCTTGTAATGCTGAGCTGTTACATGTTGTTGTTGTTGTATGTTGCTTGTTGTTGTTGATTGTAGCTATCACGTTGTTGGATGCTGTAGTGGTTAGTTGTTGTATGTTGTTGTTGCCATGAATGTTGCTTGTTGTATGTTGTTGTTGTTGTTGTTGTTGCTATGTTCGTTGTTGTATGTTGTTGTTGTTGGTTGTTGTATGTTGATTGTTTGTAATGATGTTGCTTTTTCTGCTTGTCTGCAATCGTGTTGTATGATTGTTGTTGTGGCTATGTTTCTTGTCTGTATGTTGTTGTTGCTGTTGTTGTTTGTTGTTGTTAGTATGTTGTTGTATTGATTGATATTGATGTTGATATGTTGTATGTTGTTAAGCTGATTGCTATAGTTGTTGTTGTTGTTGTATGTACTGTTGTTGTTGTTGTTATGTTAGATTGATGTCTGCTTATGTTGTTGTTGTATTGTTGTTGTTGTTGTATGTTGTTGTTGTAATGTTGTTGTTTGTTGTTAAGTTGTTGCTATGTTTGTTGTAGCGTACGTTGTTGTTTTTGTTGTTGTTGTTGTTATGTCCGTTAGTTGTTGTATGATGTTGATTGTTGTATGTTAGTTGTATGTATGTTGTTGTATGTTAGTTGTTGTTGATTGCTTGTTGTTGCTTGTTGTTGTTGTTGTTATGTTGTTGTTAGTTATGTTGTTGTTGTAACTGTTGTATGTTGGTTTGTTGTATGTTGTTGTTGTTGTTAATAGTTGTATGCTTGTTGTATGTTGTTGTTGTTGTATGGTTGTTGATTGACTGTTGATTATGTTATGTAGTTGCATTGTTAGTTTGTTGTATGTTGTTGTTGTATGTTGTTGTTGTACGTGATTGTTGTATGTTGTTGTTGTTTTGTTGTTGTTGTCTGTTGTATGTTGTTGTTGTTGTTGTATGTTTGTTGTATGTGTATCTATGTGCCCTTGTTTGTATTAGTTGTTGTGTCTCGTATGTTGTTGTTGTATGTTGTTTGTTGTTGTATGTTGTTGTTGTATGTGTGTTGTTGTTGTATTGTTGTTGATATGTGTTGTATGTTGTTGTTGAATATGTTGTTGTTGTTGTATGTTGTTTTGTGGTCTTGTATGTGTTGTTGTATGTTGTTGTTGCTTGTTCTTGGTTGGCCACACTTGTTGTATGTTGTTGTATGTTGTTATTGTATGATGTTGTTGTTGATATGTTGTGTTTTGCTATGTTGTTGTATGTTGTTGTTGCTTGTTGTTGTTGTTGTTGTTGTTGTATTTCGTTGTGTGTATGTTGTTGTTGTTGCTATGATGTTAGTTGTTGTATGTTGTATGTTGTTGTTGTATGTTTGTTGTTGTATGTTTGTTGTTGTTGATTAGTTGTATGTTGTTGTTTGTTGTTGTTGTATGCTTGTTGTTGTTGTAATGTTGTTAGATTGTTGTATGTATGTTGTTGTTGCCTTTGTTGTTGTTGTTGTATGTTGTGTTGTTGATGATGTTGTTGTTTTGATGTTTGTATTGTTGCTTATGTTGTTGTTGTTCGTTTGTTGTTGTTGGTTGTATGATGTTGTTGTTGTGTATGTTGGGTGTTGGTGTTGTTGTCTGTTGTAATGGTTGTTATTGTTGTTGTATGCTTGTTGTTGCTTGTATGATGTTGATTTGTTGTTGTATGTTGTTCGTTGTTGTTGTATGCTTGTTGTTTGTATGTTGTTGTTGTTGTAATGTTGTTCGTTGATATGTTGTTGTATGCTTGTTGTGTTGTTGTATGTTGTTGTTGTGTGTTGTTGTTAGTATGTTGTTGTTGTATGTTGTTTGTTGTTGTCTATTTTATTTGTAATTTGTTGTTGTTGTATGTTGGTTGTATAATTTTTATAATTGTTTGTATGTTGTTGTTGTATGCTTATGTTGTTCGTACTGTTGTTTATTGTGATGTTGTTGTTGTATGTTGTTGTTATGTTGTTGATTGTATGTTGATTGTTGTTGTATGTTTGATAATATATATAACAGTTGTTGTCTTTTGTTGTTGTATGTTGTTGTAGAATGTTGTTGTTGCTATGCTTGATTGGTGTTGTATGTTGTTAGTTGTTGTATGTTGCTAGTATTTAAAGTTGTTTGTTGTTGTATTGTTGTTAGTTGTATGTTGTTGTTGTATGTTGTTGTTGTTGTACGTTGTTGTTGTATGTTGTTGTTGTATGTTGTTGTTTGCTATGTTGTTGTAGTATGATGTTGTTGTTGTATGTAGTTGTAACGTTGTATGTTGTTGTTGTATGATTGATTGTTGTATGTCTGCTTGTTTTTGTAATGTTGTTTAGCTTGTATGTTGTTTTGTTAGTTGTATGTTGTTTTGTTTTATTTTTATGTTGTTAATTTTATGACTGTCACCCCAAAAAAAAAATAAATACCAACCACTTGTTTGTATGTTGTTGTTTGATTGTTGTTGTATGTTGTTGTTGTATGTTGTTGTGTGTATGTTGTTGTTGTATGTTGCTTGCTACACCACCTCTATGTATGTTGCTTAGTTGCTGTGTTGCTATGTTGTTGTTGTATGTTGTTGTTAGTATGGTGTTGTTGTTCGTTGTATTGCGTTAGTTAGTTGTTGTTGTTGTATGTTGTTGTTGTATGTTGTTGTTTGTTGTTTGCTCTGTTGTTGTTATGTGTTGCTTGTTGTATGTTGTTATTGCATGTTTGTTGTATGATGTTGTTGATAATCTTGAAGAAGTCATAATAATATAATGTATGTTGTTGATTGTATGTTGTTGTTGTATTGTATCTTGTTGGTTGTATGTTGTTGTTGTTGTATGTTGTTGTTGTTCGTATAGCATTGTTGTTGTATCTTGGTTGTTGTGTTGTATGTTGTTGTTGTATGTGTGTTGTTGTTGTATGTTGTTATTGCATGTTGTTGTTGTTGTTGTTGTATGTTGCTTCTTGTATGTTGTTGTTGTTTGTATGTTTGTTGATTTATGTTGTTGTTTGTTGTATGTTGTGTTGCTCAATGGTGTTGTTGTTGTATTGCATTGTTGTTGTTGTTATGTTGTTATTGTTTTGATATGTTGCTTGTTGTTGTATGTTGTTGTTTGTTTGTATGTTGTTGTTAGTTATAGTTGTTGTTGTTAGCCCTATGTTGTTGTTGTAATGTTGTTGTTGCTATGTTGATTGTTTGTTGCTATGTTGTTGTTGTTGTATGTATAGATGTTGTTGTATGTTATGTTGGTTGTTGTTGTATGTTGTTGTGTTGCTATGTATGGTTGTTGTTATGTTGTTGCTTAGTTGTAGTTGTTGTTGCTTGTTGTATGTTGTTGTTGTTGTATGTTAGGTTGTTCGCTATGTTGTTGTTGTATGTTGTTGTTGGTTGGATATTGTATGTTGTTTTGTTGTATTGTTGGATTGTTGTAATGTTGTTGTTGTATGTATGTTGTTATTGCTATGTTGCTTGTTGTATGTTGTTTGTTGTTGTTTGTATGTTGTTGTTGTATTGCTTGTTGCCTTCGATAATGTGTTGTTGTTGTATGTTGTTGTTGTTGTTGTATAGTTCGTTGTTGTATGTGCTTGTTGATTGTATGTTGTTGTTGTATGTTGTTGTTGGTTGTATGTTGTTATTGTATGTTGTTGTATAGTTGTTTAGTAGCTATGTTGTGTTGTATGATTGTTGTATGTTGATGTTTATTATGTTGTTGTTGTTGATATGTCTGTTGTTGTATGTGCTTGTTGTATGTTGTTGTTGTTGTATTGTTGTTCGTTTAGGTATGTTGTTGTTGTTGTATGCTTGTCTGTTGTTGTATGTTGTTCAGTTGTTTGTTGTTGATGTTGTATGTTGTTGTTGATATGCTTGTTGTTGTAAGCTTGTCTCGTTGTTGCTATGTTGTTGCCTTGTTGCTTGTTGCTTGTTTGTATGTGTTGATTGTCTGTATGTTTTCGCTTGTTGTTGTAGTTGTTGGTTGTTGTTGTTGTTGTGTATGTTGTTGTTGTTGTTGTTGTTGTTGTAATGTTGTTGTTGTATGTTTTGTTGTTTTGTATGTTGTTGCTGTTTGTATGTTGTTGTTGTATGTTGTGTTGTTGTTTGTTGTTGTTGTTGTATTTGTTGTTGTATGTTGTTGTTGTTGTCATGTTGTTGTTGTTGATATGTTGTTGTTGTTATGTTGTTGTTGTTGTATGTTGTTGTTGTTGTTGTTGTTGTTGTATGTTGTTGTTGTTGTATGTTGTTGTTGTTGTTATGTTGTTGTTGTATGTTTGTTGTTGTATGTTGGTTGTTGGTGTATGTTGTTGTTGTATGTTGTTGTTGGCTGTATGTTGCTGTTGCTGTATGTTGTTGTTGTATGTTGTTGTTGTTGTATGTTGTTGTTGTTGTTGTTGTAGTTGTTGTTGTTGTATGTTGTTGTGTTGTTGTTGTTGTAGGTTGTTGTTGTTGTATGTTGTTTGTTGTTTTGATTGTTGATGTTGTTGTTGTTGTATGTTTGTTGTTGTTTGTGTTGTTGTTGTATGTGTTGTTGTTGTATGTTGTTGTTGTGGTTAACGTTGTTGTTGTGGTATATGATGTGGTTGTTGTATGTTGTTGTTGTTGTTGTTGTATGTTGTTGTTGTTGTTGTATGTTGGTTGTTGTTTGTTGTTGTTGTATGTTGTTGTCTGCTGTATGTTGTTGTTGTATGTTGTTGTTGTTGTTGTTTGTTGTTGTTGTTGTTGTTGTATGTTGTTGTTGTTGTATGGTGTTGGTTGCTGATGTTGTTGTTGTATGTTTGTTGTTTTGTATGTTGTTGTTGTTGTATGTTGTTGTTGCTGTATGTTGTTGTTGCTGTATGTTGTGTTGTAGGTTGTTGTTTGTTGTATGTTGTTGTTGTTGTTGTTTGTATGTTGTTGTTTGGTATGTTGCTGTTGTTGTATGTGTTGTTGTTGTTGTTATGTTGTTGTTGTTGTTGTATGTTGTTGTATGTTGTTGTTGTTGTATGTTGTTGTTGTTGTTGTAGGTTGTTGTTGTTGTTGTATGTTGTTGTTGTGTTGTTGTTTTGTATGTTGTTTGTTGTTGTATGATGTTGGTTGTATGGTTGTGTTGTTGTATGTTGTTGTTGTTGTATGTTGTTGTATGTTGTATGTTGTTGTATGTTGTTGTTGTGGTTGTTATGTTGTTTTGTATGTTGTGGTTGTTGTTGTATGTTGTTGTTGTTGGTGTTGTTGTTGTTGTTGTATGTTGTTGTTGTTTTTGTTGTTGTATGTTGTTGTTTGTTGTTGTTTGTTGTTGTTGTTTTTATGTTTGTTGTTGTTGTATGTTGTTGTTGTTGTTATTGTATGTTGTGTTGTTGTATGGTGGTGTTGTTGTTGTATGTGTTGTTGTTTTGTATGGTGTTGTTGTATGTTGCTGTTGTTGTATGTTGTTGTTGTTGTTATGTTGTTGTTTTGTATGTTGTTGTCTGTTGTTGTATGTTGTTGTTGTTTTGTGTCAGTTGCTGTTGTTGTATGTTGTTGTTGTTGTTGTATGTTGTTGTTGTTGTATGTTGTTGTTGTATGTTGCTTGTTGTTGTATGTTGTTGTTGTTGTATGTTGTTGTTGTTGTGAAATGTTGTTGTTGTTGTATGTTGTTGTCGTTAAGTTGTTGTTGTTGTTGTTGTTGTTGTTGTTGTTATGTTGTTGTTGTTGTATGTTGGTTGTTGAATGTTGCTGTTGTTGTATGTTGTTGTTGTTGTATGTTTTGTTGTTGTTGTATGTTGTTGTGTAAGTTGCTGTTGTTGTATGTTGCTGTTGTTGTATGTGTTGTTGTTGTATGTTGTTGTTGTTGGTGTATAGTTGTTGTTGTATGTTGTGTTGTTGGATGTTGTTGTTGTTGTATGTTGTTGTTTTGTTGTTGTTGTTGTTGTTGTTGTATGTTGTGTTGTAGGTTGCTGTTGTTCGTATGTTGTTGTTGTTGTATGTTGTTGTTGTATGTTGCTGTTGTTGTTGTTGGTTGTTGTGTTGTATGTTGTTGTTGTATGTTGCTGTGTTGTTGTTGTTGTATTGTTGTTGTTGTTGTTGTTGTTGTTGTTGCTGTGTTGTATGTTGTTGTTGTATGTTGTTTGTTATTGTTGTTGTTGTATGTTGTGATTGTTGTTGTTGTTGTTGTTGTTGTTGTATGTTGTTGTTGTTGTTGTTGTGATTGTTGTTTTGTTGGTGTTATTGTTGTTGTTGTTGTTGTGATTTTGTTGTTGTTGATGTTGATGTATGTTGTTGTTGGTGTTGTTGGTGATTGTGTTTGTTGTTGTTATTGTTGTTGTTGTTGTTCTGTTGTTGTGATTTGTGTTGTTGTTGTTATTGGTTGTTGTTGCTTGTATGTTGTTGTTGTTGTATGTGGTGTTGTGTTGTTGTTGTTGTGTTGGTGTTATTGTTGTTGTTGCTTTTGTTGTTGTTGTTGTGAATGTTGTTTGTTGTTGTTGTTGTTGTGATTGTTGTTGTTGTTGTTGGTCTTGTTGTTGTTGTTGCTTCGTTGTTGTTGTTGTTGTATGTGATTGGTTGTGTTGTTGTTGTTGTTGGATTGTTGTTGTTGTGTTGTTGTTGTTGTGATTGTTGCTGTTGTGTTGTTGTTGTGATTGTTGTTGTTGTTGTTGTTGTTGTTGTTGTGGTTGTTGTAGCTGTTGTTGTTGTTGCTGTGCTGTTGTTGTCTGTTGTGATTGTTGGTGGGTGTTGGGTGTTGTTGTTGCTGTTGTGATTGTTGTTGTTGTTGTGATTGTTGTTGTTGTTGTTGGTGTTGTTGTTGTTGTTGCTGCTGTTTGTTGTTGTTGTGATTGTTGGTGTTGTTGTTGTTGTTGTTGTTGTTGTTGCTGCATGTTGTTGTTGTTGTGATCTGTTGTTGTTGTTGCTGCTGCGTTGTGTTGCCTGGCTGTATTCAAGACCCCTGCGCTGGTCTTCAAGGACCCCTGGCTTGTCTTCAAGACCACTGGGGGACTGATCATTCAAGTCCCCTAGGCCTTGTTCTTTCACAAAGACCCCCTGGCTGATCTATCTAAGAACACCTTGGCCTGTACTTCAAGACCCCTGGCTAGTCTTCAAGACCCTGGCTGCTCTCAAGACCTTGGCTGTGCTCAAGACCCCTAGGCCTGTCTTCAAGTCCCCTAGGACGGTGTATCTTCAAGACTCACCTTGGCTGTCTCTCAAGACCCCTTGGCTGTTCTTACATAGATCCCCTGGCTGTCTTCATAAACCCAGTGTGTCTTCAAGACCCATGGCTGTCTTCAAGACCCTGGCTGATCTTCAAGACCCCTTAGTTGTACTTCAAGACCACCTGGCTGATTCTTCAAGACCCTGGCCTGTCTTCAAGACTCCTGGCTGTCTTCAACCAACCCTGGCTGTCTTCATGAACACTCCTTTGTTGAATCTTCTAGACCCCTCATGGACTTGGTCTGGAATGCTCTTCAAAGACTCACTAGGCATGATCTTCAAGACCCTGGCTGTCTTAAGACTCTAGGGCCTGTCTTCAAAGACCCTGGCTGTCTCAAGACTCCTGGCTGCTATATCTTCAAGACTCCCTGGCTGTCTTCAAGTACCCCTGGCATGTCTCAAGCCCCTGAGCCCTCTCTTCCAAGACCCCTTGAGCCCTACTCTTCCAGAACCCCTGGCATCTCCATTCAAGCACCCCTGGCCCTCTCTTCAAGATCCCCTGGCTCTCTTCAAAGACCCCTGGCTCTACCCTTCAGACCCCTAGGCCTCTCTTCAAGCCCCTAGGCTATCTCTTCAAAGACCTCCTGCGCCTCTCTTCAAGACCCTGGCCTCTCTTCAAGACCACTGCGCTGTCTTCAAGCCCCTGGACCGCTTTACTTCAAGACCCCTTGGCCCTCTTCTTCAAGATCCCTGATTATGCTTCTCTTAAAGACCCCTGGCTCTCTTCAAGTACCCTTGGCTCTCTCTTCAAACACCCCTCGCTGTCTTCGATACCCTGCGTGCTTCAAGAAGGCCAGCGTGGACCAGAGGCACCTCCTAAAAGTTTCAGCCTACTCTGACCAATCTGCGGCAGTAGCGTTCGCTACGTCAGCTGCAAGTGCCGCTGCCATTAGCAGTAACAGCCTGGTTGATCAGCACCCTAATAACCACCATGAGCTCTTACGGTCTCAAGACCGCGACGTGGTGGCCGTTGACACCCCCCGAACACTCTTCCAGGTTGAACTCCAGTAAACAGCCAATAGCCTGGTGTGGCCGTGTAATGCACTAGATGAGCCTAGGACCCTGGCGCGAATCGAGAGTAGTGAGATCTTCGAAGCCTCATCAAAGGTAGTATTAAGATGCTTGATAGTCTGGGTTGCGACCCACGAGATGTTGCATACAGTGTTACCTCTCATTGTGCCACAGCGCCTGCTTTTTACTAGTGTTTGCCTGTATATTCTTACCACATCTCTTGCTCAGTAAGGCGCCGTAACCGTACGGTAATATTTAGTGTGCAAATGTTGGAGATCCGTAACCCAAGTATTCAACCACAAGCACACACACAACACAACACCCACACCACAAAACCAAACACACACCCCCCCACAAAAACACACAACACAACACTACTCTCAAGATCTGGGAGTTGTGTGTAGGTATAACGCTCCATATAACTCCTGAGGCAACATCAATAGTAACTGCTGCAGCATACGGGAGCTGGCAAACTACGGAGTTAGGCCTTCGTATACCTCAGTAAGGATTCGTTTTAAGACTCTGTATACCATCTACGTCAGGCATACACACCCCCCCAACCAACACATGGAGTATGCAGCACATTTTTTAACACACATTCAAGCCGTAAATAAAATATTAGAAATATCAAAGGTAATATATTTTTATACCACCCAAGACTAGTCCCAGGCTACGTAGAAAGGTTGGAGGGAAATCAGGCCTGACAGACACTATTCTTCCATTCTTTACCTTTTATCCAACTCAAACCTACCAACGACACCCTTCACTTAGTTAAGAAGTGCCCCACTCCCTCTCTCCCTGGGTGGGGCATGGCCCCCGGCCATGGGCACCACACACACAAGCCTGTGTACCCACCACTACTTAACAATAAACTAAGAAGCCTCCGAAGATGTATCATTTACTCCCCGCTACCAGAACACCAAACAAACTGGTTATACTCAGGTGTTGCCAGACAGGTGAATCTTGGTCTAAGGTGTTGCCAGACAGGTGAGTCTGGTCTTAGGTATTGCCAGAGAGGCGAGTCCTGGTCTCAGGTGTTGCCAGACAGGTGAGTCCAGGTCTCAGGTGTTACCAGACAGGGGAGTCCTAGTCTCAGGTGTTACGAGACAGGTGAGTCCTGGTCTCAGGTGTTGCCAGACAGGTGAGTCCTGGTCTCAGGTGTTACCAGACAGGTGAGTCCTGGTCTCAGGTGTTGCCAGACAGGTGAGTCCTGGTCTCAGGTGTTGCCAGACAGGTGAGTCCTGGTCTCAGGTGTTGCCAGACAGGTGAGTCCTGGTCTCAGGTGTTGCCAGACAGGTGAGTCCTGGTCTCAGGTGTTGCCAGACAGGTGAGTCCTGGTCTCAGGTGTTGCCAGACAGGTGAGTCCTGGTCTCAGGTGTTACCAGACAGGTGAGTCCTGGTCTCAGGTGTTGCCAGACAGGTGAGTCCTGGTCTCAGGTGTTGCCAGACAGGTGAGTCCTGGTCTCAGGTGTTACCAGACAGGTGAATCCTGGTCCCAGATGTATACTTCATTTCGCAGGTGAGTAAATTTGACAGGTGTGAGGCACATGTCTCACACCTGTCCAATTTACACACGTTTCACATCTTTGATCAGGTAAATACAACACATATGCGACATAAAATATATATATATATAAAATATATATATATATATATATATATATATATATATATATATATATATATATATATATATATATATAAATATATATATATATATATATATATATATATATATATATATATATATTTTATATATTTATATATATATATATATATATATATATATATATATATATAATATATATATATATATATATATATATATATATATAATATATATATATATATATATATATATATATATATATATATGATGAATTTCATGAGGTGTTCAACATAGGGACGATGTTGGACACGTCGTGAAATTCAATGAAGTTAAACTAGTGATTAAAGAAGACGATTTAAGACGTAGAAAATGCATAGAATCTGCCCTAATTACTGTCATTAACACTACAAAGCAAAAGTCTGGTAGTTACAGTATCTCTAAATTGCTAATTAACAAGATATTACCCATTCTGGGAACTGCTGTTACATGATGTCAACAGGTCCCTCTGTAGCCATCTGCCCTCACCACCTAGTTCACTACTATGCTCGGCGTTTACTACCACCACCACCACCACTACTATTACCACTACTACTACTACTACTACTACTATACTACCACTACTACCACTACCACTACTACCACTACTACCACTACCACTACCACTACTACTACTACTACTACTACTACCACTACTACCACTGCCACTACTACCACTACTACTACTACCACTACCACTACCACTACTACTACTAACTACTACACTACTACTACCACTACCACTACCACTACTACTACTACCACTACTACTACTACCACTACACAAACCACTACCACTACTACTACTACTACTACTACTACTACCACTACTACTACTACCACTACCACTACCACTACCACTACTACTACTACTACTACTACTACCACTACCACTACTACTACTACCACTACTACTACTACTACTACCATACCACTACCACTACTACTACTACACTACTACTACTACCACTACCACTACCACTACCACTACTACTACTACTACAAACTACTACTACCACTACCACTACTACTACTACCACTACTACTACTACTACTACCACTACCACTACCACTACTACTACTACTACTACTACCACTAACCACTACCACTACTACTACTAACCACTACTACTACTACCACTACCACTACCACTACTACTACTACACTACTACTACTACTACTACTACTACCACTACTACTACTACCACTAACCACTACTACTACTACTACTACTACTACCACTACTACCACTACCACTACTACCACTACCACTACCACCACCACCACTACTACTACTACTACTACCACTACTACTACTACTACTACCACCTCTACCCACGCGTCTCCTCACCTGACTTCTGCCACTATATATATATACGTTTTCTTAGTTTTCTCTGTATTAGGACTGAAGAAGCCATTTGTGGAGAAACGTTTCCTTTAATAAATGTCCTGAACTGTACATACGTGTCTTATTTCCACAACTCCTCTCATTCTACATCTCTCCAGAGAGAGAATATTCAAGGATTTTTAAAGATTAAGGTGCTCTTCACATCAACTCTAAGACTGAGGAACTGATTACCTCATCTTTTGTATATAATTCTTGTCTTCCAATTATGTCATTGAATTTATACTGATAAAGCCAATGAATGGCGAAACGTCTACAATCAACATACCCAGATGTTGCACATGTGTCTAATATTCATTTAAGTTTATGTTCACATGGGAGATTCCTCATACCGTGCATCAACTTTGTCATTCTTCTCTGTATGTTCTCAAATGAATTTATATTCATCCTGTAGTAAGGAGACCAAAGCTGAGCAGCATAATTCTAAGTGAGGCCTCACTAGTGATGTATAGAGTAAAATATCTTTTGGACTTCTGTTACTTATACTTCTTGAGATAAATCCAAGTAATCTGTTGGCCTTGTTGCGCACACTAAGGCACTGCTGTCTTGGCTTTAGATTTCTGCTTACCATGACTCCCAAGTCTTTTTCACATTCTGTATGACCAAGCTCTACTTCACCTAGATTATAGCTTCGAGGGTTATTTTCATTACCAAGGACAAGTACCTTACACTTATCCACATTGAACTTCATCTGCCATTTCTCAGACCAAGACATTAATTTGTTCAAATCGTCCTGGAGTTCATTGCTATCCTCCTCAGAGTGAATTATACGGCCTATCTTTGTATCATCAGCAAACTTACTCATGTCACTCGTAATCCCTTCATCAAGGTCATTAATGTAAATTATGAACAGGAGAGGGCCTAAAACTGATTCTAGTGGAACGCCACTAGTGACTAATCCCTATTCAGATTTCACTCCATTAATGGTAACTCTCTGCTTTCTATTGGTAAGCCATGCCTCTATCCATGCTAGAACTTTACCTCCTATACCATGGGCTGCCACTTTTTTCAAGAGTCTCTTGTGAGGTACTCTGTCGAAGGATTTACTAAAATCCAAATAAACAATATCATATTCCTTATCACTGTCAACTGCCTCAAATGTTCTATTGAAGAACGTCAGTAAGTTTGTCAGGCAGGAACGACCTCTCGTGAATCCATGCTGAGATTCATTTATCAAGTTATGCTCTTCAAGGTGACTTCTAAAACAGTATCAGCTGTAAGTGATTCTAATAATTTGCTTGTTGGACGGTGAAGATTGAGACACGTGCAACAGAAGCCTACACAGTAGGCTTCTTCAGTCAAATACAAAGGGAGCAATGGAAATGAAATAAAGATGTAATCAGTCCACCAACCTACGAGGAAACGTATTTGAAGTGGTCAGTCCCTCAGCCTGGAGAAGAGTTCAGCACCATGGTCTGGAACAAGGTGGTCAGTCCCACAGCCTGGAGAAGAGTTCAGCTCCATGGTCTGGAACAAGGTGGTCAGTCCCTCAGCCTGGAGAAGAGTTCAGCTCCATGGTCTGGAACAAGGTGGTCAGTCCCTCAGTCTGGAGAAGAGTTCAGTTCCATGGTCTGGAACAAGGTGGTCAGTCCCTCAGCCTGGAGAAGAGTTCAGCTCCATGGTCTGGAACAAGGTTGTCAGTCCCTCAGCCTGGAGAAGAGTTCAGCTCCATGGTCTGGAACGATATAATCCAGACCTGGAGCTTCAACATTATTAGACGGTAATTTGATAGAATGGACTTATTCCCTGATTTAAATATAAGAATTACATTACCCACCTTCCACATCTCTGACACAACACCAGTCTGGATAGACATATTAAACACGCTCGTTAATGGCTAAGTTCCAACTTACATTCTTTAAGGGCTTGAAAATAATTCATCGGGTCCGGGAACTTATTTTGCTTTAGTTTATTTACCTGTTTGGTAACCATGTCCCTCCTGATAGTAATATCACTTAAGTGGTTTTCTTCAGAACTGAATAATTGTTAATTACTGGGATATCATTTATGTCTTCCTGTGTAAAGACTGACAACAAATAATCATTAAATAGAGAACACATTTCCTGTTCATTATCAGTCAGCTGTCCAGCCCAAATTCTCAGTGGTCCCACCTTTTCCTGACTTTTGTCATATATATTTGAAAGAACCCCTTTGGATTAGTCTTTGATTCACTAGCAACTCTAATTTCATAGTCACGTTTAGCCTTTCTAATCGCCTTTTTTACTTCTCTTTTAAGCTGAACATATTGGTCAGTAAGGTTAACCTCTCCTCTTCTGATGCGCCTATAAATTCCCCTTTTCTCCCCTAATAGATGCTTTAACCTCCTGTTAACCCATTTGGGATCGTTATTATTAGACCTAATTTCTCTCTGGGGAATGTATATACTCTGGGCACTGTGTACATTATTAAGAAAACAATCATAAAAGCAGATCCCTTCATATTCATAAGTATGATTATCGTCAATAAAATCACTAGCTAGATAACCCCAATCAAGATTAGACAGATGTTCCCTAAGTCCATTATAATCGGCAGAACGAAAATCAGGGATTTTTACTGTATTATCATTATTCTTGTATTCCCAATTAATGCTAAAAGTGATGGATTTGTGATCACTTGCGCCAAGCTCTTCAGTGATCTCCAGATTATTCACGAGTGTTTCCTTATTTGACAAGACTAGGTCTAGCAAATTATTACCCCTGGTAGGCTCTGTCACGCGCTGCTTCAGAAAACAGTCCTGAACTGTTTCCATAAAGTCACTGGACTCCAGATTACCGGTCAAAGAATTCCAGTCAATTTGACTAAAGCTAAAATCCCCTACTATCACTATGTTACTGTGTCCAGAAGCCCTAACAATTTCGTCCCAAAGAAGTCTCTCTCTATATATAATACTTACAATTAGTTTTTCTTGACTTTCTAGAAATTCAACCCGAACAGATTCTGTTACTAATCCATTTATTTTTATACCTGTTTTGATGCAACAATATATTTGTCGTACATATCCTACTCCCCTCCTTTCCTATATATCTATCTACACGAAACATATCTACATATTATTCCACGTATCCACAGCTCTAAAAACCTGTAGGGCACTCAGCTCACATACTGAGGTTCGTGGTTCGATCCCCGATACTGGTGGAAACATTCGGGTGTGTTTCCTACAGACACCTGCTGTCCATGTTCGCCTATTATCAAGCAGGTACCTGAGTGTTAGACAACTGATGTGGATCGCATCCTGGGGGCAATTTGCCCGAAATGCTTGCTGTGTAGTATGTTAATGATGACAGTTATGGTCTGTATAAGTGGTATCATATACTTGTGGAAGTATAGATAATTATTTTTGGTTATACCACAGGGGCTGATATTACTGTGCCTTCCTACCCTGCCAGGAAGTTAGCTGACCATGCAGCCCTCCATCACGACTATATCACTGTGCCTTCCTACCCTGCCAGGTAGTTAGCTGACCATGCAGCCCTCCATCACGACTATATCACTGTGCCTTCCTACCCTGCCAGGTAGTTAGCTGACCATGCAGCCCTCCATCACAACTATATCACTGTGCCCTCCTACCCTGCCAGGAAGTTAGCTGACCATGCAACCCTCCATCACAACTATATCACTGTGCCTTCCTACCCTGCCAGGAAGTTAGCTGACCATGCAACCCTCCATCACAACTATATCACTGTGCCCTCCTACCCTGCCAGGAAGCTAGCTGACCATCCAGCCCTCCATCACGACTACTTTCTAAAGCCAGCGCTCTGGAGCAAATACACGACCTACAGACAAAAAAATATCACAGACTATCTACGCTGATGGCTGCCTTAACCCTGACAGCGGGACGGCAGGAAGTGTTGTTCTTGGCTTAAATGGCATGGTGGATACCAAAAAACTATGGAGAAAACGTGTGTACACTTCAGGACATTAATTTAAGGAAACGTTTCCTTCAATATCTTCAACTGTACACAAACGTCCTTTACCACAGTGCTGCTACTGTAAACCGGACTGATGGTAGTATAACACTGAGTTGCAATAGGATTAATAACCGGGTTCCACTTCAGAAAATGAACTCTAGATAAATGGTTCAGAAAACCGACAATTGATGAATTAGACATGTGCAACACTTGGGTATCTTTAATGAGAAAACGTTTCGGCACAGAGTGACTTAATCAGTCTAATACAAATAGTGGTAAGATCACCCTCGACTCCAGGCTGAGGGACTGATTACCAGAAACTCCTTACGATCTTCACCACTCTTCCTTATATTGGACTGACGAAAGCTACTGTGTGGCGAAACGTTGACCCCCCGGAACAACCTTTTCCCGGTAGACTCCAGGAGGGTGTTCCGGGGGTATTCATTACCAAAATTTACACTACAAGGATTTCCTACCTATATACCAAACCCCCCGGAAAACTGAACCTAAACAACATCACCTAACTCGCTGCTGGAGCTGTTATGTCTACAACTAAATCAATTATTGTCCCTTAAAGGACAACAAATACCGCTTCTGAATGTGGTAGTGAGTCGTGGTAGTGAGAGCCGCACCGTCAAAGACTTCCATCAGCCAGAGAAAGCGTCTCGACTGTAAGAGTAGCTGTTGTACCCTTGCAGTCAGATATCCAATGAAGGTAATAGCTTGTTGGATCTAAATGTTGTAAAATACCGACACGATGGAAAAATAAACAAATATTGGCTACGTTTCGCCCACACAGTGGACTTTATCAAGTCATAAACAGATCTCATGTACACTTGACCCAGGTAGATCTGTTTGTAACTTGATCAAGCCCACTGTGTGGGCGAAACGTAGCCAATAAAGGATCATATACTGCATATGTGTTTATTTTAAGATAAATTAGAGAAAAGAAGAAACTCATAAGTAAATTTCTCTAGGATCTCAAGAGCTATAACTCAACTTCAGGTACAAACACAGGAAAACCCTGCAAGTCTGACAGTAAGAAATTCTTGCAACAGCATTCCAAGGCTGAGGGACTGACCACCTCAAATTACATCTTCGCGTCTCCCACTGATTCGAACTGAAGAGAAACGTCTGCATAAACATATCCAAGTCCTGCACAAGTGTTATACAAGTCTTATTCGTCTACCAATCAACACATCGGTGGTCTCCCACCAAGGCAGAGTAACCCGAAAAAGGAGAAACACTTATTATCATTCACACCATCACTGTCTTGCAAGAAGCGTGCTGACACTACAGTTCAAACCTACAACACCTCTGCTTCAAAGTGCAGGCACCGTACTTACCACCTCCAGGACTCAAGTCTGGCTAACCAGTTTCCCTGAATCCCTTCATAACTGTTACCTTGCTCACACTCCAATATGATCTCACAATAAAGAGTGTGGCCTGTCGAGGGTCTTTACAATCAATAAACTGCTCCACCTTAACTACCAAACATGAATTTTCAATCTGAAGACCCCTCAAGGAAGGTTCCTTGATGTTGGTGAGGGGCTCTTGATTTAGGGAATTGGATCTGTGCTCCAGTTCCCCGAATTAAGCCTGAATGCCTTCCACATCCCCCCCCAAGGCGCTGTATAATCCTCCGGGTTTAGCGCTTTTCCCCCTTGATTATAATAATAATAATCAATCTGAAGAAACATTTAGTATCACAAACGACGGACATTTCTATTTCAATTAACCCTCCAAACACCATCAATCAGGCTGCAGCTGCCTCACTCTCAACATGGCGGAAGATACCCGTGAGGAAGATAACGAAGGTCTTGTACCAGTCTACAATTCGTCTACAATGAAGATACCCAGATATTGAACAACTTGTCAGACACTGCAACATCATGGAATCTCTTTGGGAAGGACCTACTTCCACTGGGGAATCCCGCCTACCAGTGATTATGCCCTCGTCTGCTTCCCGTCCCTATCCACTGACACCTATATAACCACCAGTCTTCTTGTCTTTGCTCCAGATTCTCCTCCACCACGATGCTGTGAACACTAACTCCAAGACTGAGGGACTGATTACCTCATCTTCTGTATATAGTCCTACTGTCTTCAAGTTATGTCCTAGAATCTGTATTGATAAAGCCACTGGAGGGCGAAACGTCTACAATAAAGATACCCAGATGTTGCACATGTGTCTAAATCCTTCATCATTCGATCATCATAAGGCCAATATAGGCTTTTTATGATAAATATAACAGGAACAACGTGCTCGCTAAGGACACAAAATCACAATACCGAAACTGAAACAGTACACAAATAACCCGCACATAGGAGAAGCTTATGACTGCGTTTCGGTCCGAGTGGGAACATTAACTAGTGACTAACTAATCGCTAAGGGACTCCATACCTGACTCCTCAATCGTACTGTAAAATACGCCATAACAGACTCACAGGCTAACGCGACGGTCTGGAGTTTTGAGACTCTGATCGTGGGTTCTATCCCCGCCCGTGGTATAGTTTTTTTTACGCCAAAACAGAACTGATGAATTAGCAAAGGCCCTGAAGGAGGGAGTAGATTATAATCTTCCGCTGCCAGTTAACAGTTTGAGAACAATAATACGAACTTCAACTGAAGTTTATTGACTTAAGACTGAGAGAGATTGATACCAGTCCATCTATCATCATTCTATCATACAGGAGGTGCAACATGTCTATGGTACATCCAAGAAAATAAGCAAATTCTTTGTGTAAACCTTTGTGATACATCCCAACAAATTGCGTTTGAAAAACACGTATGGAAACGCTACCTGGAGTTTACCTGGAGAGAGTTCCGGGGATGAGAGTAAGACACATGTGCAACATCTGGGTATCTTTATTGTAGACGTTTCGCCCAGATGTTGCACATGTGTCTTACTCTCATCTTGTCGGTATTATATACCATTCGTACACAACTTGTCAGACACTGCAACATCATGGAATCTTAATTCTGAGGACATGTACATAACCTTCACTACTACGACAACTACTACTACAACTAACCCATCTCTTTGGGAAGGACCTACTTCCACTGGGGAATCCCGCCTACCAGTGACTATGCCCTCGTCTGCTACACCTGACGTTACTATATAAGCGCCAGGATTCTTTCTTCTGCTTCAGAATCTCCACGACTATGGTGCTCTTCGCACCTACTCCTAGGTTGAGGGACTGATTACCTCATCTTCTGTACATAGTTCTACTGTCTTCAAGTTATGTCCTGGAATTTGTATTGATAAAGCCACTGGATGGCGATACGTCTACAATAAAGATACCCAGATGTTGCACATGTGTCTTACTCTCATCTTGTCGGTATTATATACCATTCGTACACAGTTCCGGGGATCAACGCCCCCGCGGCCCGGTCCGGTGATTGGTTAAAAGTGATCAAGGTCACAGGACCGAAACGTTTTCTAATATGCCCTAGTGTTTGTTTACGTCGTTTTTATAAATTAGATACTTGGACGTCACTACCGCCCGGCTCTGGCTGGATTACCAGTATCTCTGGCAAGGTTAATCACTGAGACACATATTCAACTTCTGGGTATCTCTATTGTAGACGTTTCGCCATCCACTGGCTTTATCAATACAGATTCTAGGTGGCCCGGTGGCCTGGTGGCTAAAGCTCCCGCTTCACACACGGAGGGCCCGGGTTCGATTCCCGGCGGGTGGAAACATTTCGACACGTTTCCTTACACCTATTGTCCTGTTCACCTAGCAGCAAATAGGTACCTGGGTGTTAGTCGACTGGTGTGGGTCGCATCCTGGGTGTTAGTGGACTGGTGTGGGTGGCATCCTGGGTGTTAGTGGACTGGTGTGGGTCGCATCCTGGGTGTTAGTGGACTGGTGTGGGTGGCATCCTGGGGGACAAGATTGAGGACCCCAATGGAAATAAGTTAGACAGTCCTCGATGACGCACTGACTTTCTTGGGTTATCCTGGATGGCTAACCCTCCGGGGTTAAAAATCCGAACGAAATCTTATCTTATCTTATAAATAGAAGACAGTAGAACACCAACTCCAAGACTGAGGGACTGATTACCTCATCCTTTGTATTTAGTTCTTCTGTCTTCTAATTACATCGTAGAATCAGGATAACCCAAGAAAGTCAGTGCGTCATCGAGGACTGTCTAACTTATTTCCATTGGGGTCCTCAATCTTGTCCCCCAGGATGCACCCACACCAGTCGACTAACACCCAGGTACCTATTTGCTGCTAGGTGAACAGGACAACAGGTGTAAGGAAACGTGTCGGAATGTTTCCACCCGCCGGGAATCGAACCCGGGCCCTCCGTGTGTGAAGCGGAAGCAAGAGGTGAGAATTTCGCTTATCTGTAGCTCCAGGAGCGACCCATGCTTGTCCTGCCCAGTCTTCAACGTTTCGCCCCTGAA
Source organism: Cherax quadricarinatus (assembly GCF_026875155.1). Taxonomy (NCBI): domain Eukaryota; kingdom Metazoa; phylum Arthropoda; class Malacostraca; order Decapoda; family Parastacidae; genus Cherax; species Cherax quadricarinatus. The sequence continues at coordinate 7,186,370 of NC_069493.1, forward strand.
GAGCGAAACGTTGAAGACAATAAAATGGGCCGTGGAAAACGTATGTGGGGAAAGTTGACGTAAGCGAAAAGTGCCTCTCCAGCTTGACCTGAGGCTAATGAATAAAATATGTGTAAAAACACGGTATCTCTATTTTCGAAACGTTTCGCCTGCACAGCAGGCTTCTTCAGTTAAATACAGAAGTGGTTTTAATTCTGGAGACCGTGGAAGAAATAGAGAGGTAATTTTGAGGTGCTCAGTCCCTCAGTCTTGACAGAAGGTGTTCAGTCCCTCAGTCTTGACAGAAGGTGTTCAGTCCCTCAGTCTTGACAGAAGGTGTTCAGTCCCTCAGTCCTGGCAGAAGGTGTTCAGTCCCTCAGTCTTGACAGAAGCTGTTCAGTCCCTCAGTCCTGGCAGAAGGTGTTCAGTCCCTCAATCTTGACAGAAGGTGTTCAGTCCCTCAATCTTGACAGAAGGTGTTCAGTCCCTCAGTCTTGACAGAAGGTGTTCAGTCCCTCAGTCTTGACAGAAGGTGTTCAGTCCCTCAATCTTGACAGAAGGTGTTCAGTCCATCAATCTTGACAGAAGGTGTTCAGTCCCTCAGTCTTGACAGAAGGTGTTCAGTCCCTCAGTCTTGACAGGTGTTTAGTCCCTCAGTCTTGACAGAAAGTGTTCAGTCCCTCAGTCTTGACAGAAGGTGTTCAGTCCCTCAGTCTTGACAGAAGGTGTTCAGTCCCTCAGTCTTAATAGGTGTTCAGCCCCTCAGTCTTGACAGAAGGTGTTCAGTCCCTCAGTCTTGACAGGTGTTCAGTCCCTCAGTCTTGACAGGTGTTCAGTCCATCAGTCTTGACAGAAGGTGTTCAGTCCCTCAGTCCTGGCAGAAGGTGTTCAGTCCCTCAATCTTGACAGAAGGTGTTCAGTCCCTCAATCTTGACAGAAGGTGTTCAGTCCCTCAATCTTGACAGAAGGTGTTCAGTCCATCAATCTTGACAGAAGGAATTCAGTCCATCAATCTTGACAGAAGGTGTTCAGTCCATCAATCTTGACAGAAGATGATCAGTCCCTCAATCTTGACAGAAGGTGTTCAGTCCCTCAATCTTGACAGAAGGTGTTCAGTCCCTCAATCTTGACAGAAGGTGTTCAGTCCCTCAGTCTTGACAGGTGTTCAGTCCCTCAGTCTTGACAGGTGTTTAGTCCCTCAGTCTTGACAGAAGGTGTATTACAACAAAGACAGTAGTACTACAACAAATAACCAGGAAGGCCAGATAATACGTCAAGTGTTCTCAGAATCATTTAAATCTTAATAAAATTTTAAGTGGGTTTAAACTCAGAGATTCAGTTTCCTGGTTGAAACTAACACTGTGCTACGAGGAACTTGTCTGACACAATTAACAAACATTCTCTTAAATATTTCTAGAGGTTAAGTTCACTGTTTGAGATTACACATAGTTTGCCTGCAGTTACTCTCTCTCTCTCTCTCTCTCTCTCTCTCTCTCTCTCTCTCTCTCTCTCTCTCTCTCTCTCTCTCTCTCTCTCTCTCTCTCTCTCTCTCTCTCTCTCTCTCTCTCTCTCTCTCTCTCTCTCTCTCTGTGTGTGTGTGTGTGTGTGTGTGTTAGTTACCGGGAATCTCACCAATAAACCACTGATACCATCTGAAAGCCTCAGTAACAAATCTAACACACACACACAGACACAACACACACACACACACACACACACACAGGGGAATGTCCTATGAAGAAAGATTAAGGGAAATCGGCCTGACGACACTGGAGGACAGGAGGGTCAGGGGAGACATGATAACGACATATAAAATACTGCGTGGAATAGACAAGGTGGACAAGGACAGGATGTTCCAGGGAGGGGACATAGAAACAAGAGGCCACAATTGGAAGTTGAAGACACAAATGAGTCAGAGAGATAGTAGGAAGTATTTCTTCAGTCATAGAGTTGTAAGGCAGTGGAATAGCCTAGAAAATGACGTAGTGGAGGCAGGAACCATACACAGTTTTAAGACGAGGTTTGATAAAGCTCATGGAGCGGGGAGAGAGAGGGTCTAGTAGCAACCGGTGAAGAGGCGGGGCCAGGAGCTCGGACTCGACCCCCGCAACCTCAACTAGGTGAGTACACACACACACACACACACACACACACACACACACACACACACACACACACACTACACAGGTATGAGGAACTTCCTGCAGGAGGTTCAGTGGGACAGAGAACTGGTAGGAAAGTCAGTAAACGAGATGATGGAATATGTGGCAACAAAGTGCAAGGAGGCAGAGGAAAGGTTTGTTCCCAAGGGAAATAGAAATAATAGGAAGACCAAAGCGAGTCCTTGGTTTACCCGAAGGTGTAGGGAGGCAAAAACTAAGTGCACCAGAGAATGGAAAAGGTACAGGAGGCAAAGGACCCAGGAAAATAAGGAGATTAGTAGAAGAGCCAGAAACGAGTATGCACAGATAAGGAGGGAGACCCAGAGACAGTACGAGAACGACATAGCATCGAAAGTCAAGTCTGACCCGAAACTGCTGTATAGCCACATTAGGAGGAAGACAACAGTCAAAGACCAGGTGATCAGGCTGAGGAAAGAAGGTGGAGAACTCACATGAAACGATCAAGAGGTATGTGAGGAGCTCAACATGAGATTTAAGGAAGTATTTACAGTAGAGACAAGAAGACTCTGGGAGGACAGAACAGAGGGGGACATCAGCAAGGAATATACCAACAAGTGTTGGACGACATACATACAAATGAGGAGGAGGTGAAGAAGCTGCTAAGGGACATCGATACCTCAAAGGCAATGAGACCGGACAACATCTCCCCGTGGGTCCTTAGAGAGGGAGCAGAAATGCTGTGTGTGCCACCAACCACAATCTTCAACACATCCCTGGAAACTGGGCAACTACCTGAGGTATGAAAGACGGCAAATGTAGTTGCCATTTTTAAAAAAGGAGACAGAAAAGAGGCACTAAACTATAGGCCAGTGTCACTGACGTGTATAGTATGCAAAGTCATGGAGAAGATTATCAGGAGGAGAGTGGTGGAGCACCTGGAACGGAACAAGATTATAAACGACAACCAGCACGGATTTATGGAAGGCAAAATCCTGTGTCACAAACCTTCTGGAGTTTTAGGATAAAGTAACAGAAGTAAGACACGAGAGAGAGAGAGGAGTGGGTTGATTGCATCTTCACACACACACACACTGGTACAGGGATTAGTCCTCTGGTGACCGAAACTTCAAATATGATGCAATAAGTGTCAGGTGGTAACAGGATAACAGAAGGTCAGAAACAGTAAACAGACTGCAACAGTAACAATAAACAGAATGCAACAGTGACAACTGAAGGCGAGGAAATAATTTTTGCGTAGTAAATTTTTACACAATGATTTCTATATGATGAGTTTCTATATGATGAGTTTCTATATGATGAGTTTCTATATGATGAGTTTCTATATGATGAGTTTCTGTATGATGAGTTTTACATATTTAAAAATATTCCTGATGATTTACACTTACGGACATTAAGGGGAAACGTTTTGCCACTCTTCGCTTCTGCAGTCATAATGAAGAAGCTTCTTGTGGCGAAACGTGTTTTTAGATATATTGTCGGTATTACCATATTTTTTCAAGACATCTGAAACTCTTGGGTATATTTACGTATGAAACGTTTCGCCTGCACAGCAGGTTTCTTCAGTCGATTGCAGAGGTTATTTTATGTCTAGGGATCGTGGAGAAAAAAGGGTTTGTAGCCCATCAGGTTTGAGGTGGTCAGTCCATCAGTCTTGAGAAGTGGTGGTCAGTTCCTCAGTCTTGAGAAGTGGTGGTCAGTTCCTTAGTCTTCAGATGTGGTGGCCAGTTCCTTAGTCTTGAGAAGTGGTAGTCAGTTCCTCAGTCTTGAGAGGTGGTGGTCAGTTCCTCAGTCTTGAGAGGTGGTGGTCAGTTCCTCAGTCTTGAGAGGTGGTGGTCAGTTCCTCAGTCTTGAGAAGTGGTGGTCAGTTCCTTAGTCTTGAGAGGTGGTAGTCAGTTCCTCAGTCTTGAGAAGTGGTGGTCAGTTCCTTAGTCTTCAGATGTGGTGGTCAGTTCCTTAGTCTTGAGAGGTGGTGGTCAGTTCCTCAGTCTTGAGAAGTGGTGGTCAGTTCCTTAGTCTTGAGAGGTGGTAGTCAGTTCCTCAGTCTTGAGAAGTGGTGGTCAGTTCCTTAGTCTTGAGAGGTGGTGGTCAGTTCCTCAGTCTTGAGAAGTGGTGGTCAGTTCCTTAGTCTTGAGAGGTGGTAGTCAGTTCCTCAGTCTTGAGAAGTGGTGGTCAGTTCCTTAGTCTTCAGATGTGGTGGTCAGTTCCTTAGTCTTGAGAGGTGGTGGTCAGTTCCTCAGTCTTGAGAAGTGGTGGTCAGTTCCTTAGTCTTGAGAGGTGGTAGTCAGTTCCTCAGTCTTGAGAAGTGGTGGTCAGTTCCTTAGTCTTGAGAAGTGGTAGTCAGTTCCTCAGTCTTGAGAAGTGGTGGTCAGTTCCTTAGTCTTGAGAGGTGGTGGTCAGTTCCTCAGTCTTGAGAAGTGGTGGTCAGTTCCTTAGTCTTGAGAGGTGGTAGTCAGTTCCTCAGTCTTGAGAAGTGGTGGTCAGTTCCTTAGTCTTGAGAGGTGGTGGTCAGTTCCTCAGTCTTGAGAAGTGGTGGTCAGTTCCTTAGTCTTCAGATGTGGTGGTCAGTTCCTTAGTCTTGAGAGGTGGTGGTCAGTTCCTCAGTCTTGAGAAGTGGTGGTCAGTTCCTTAGTCTTGAGAGGTGGTGGTCAGTTCCTCAGTCTTGAGAAGTGGTGGTCAGTTCCTTAGTCTTGAGAGGTGGTGGTCAGTTCCTCAGTCTTGAGAAGTGGTGGTCAGTTCCTTAGTCTTCAGATGTGGTGGTCAGTTCCTTAGTCTTGAGAGGTGGTGGTCAGTTCCTCAGTCTTGAGAAGTGGTGGTCAGTTCCTTAGTCTTGAGAGGTGGTGGTCAGTTCCTCAGTCTTGAGAAGTGGTGGTCAGTTCCTTAGTCTTGAGAGGTGGTGGTCAGTTCCTCAGTCTTGAGAAGTGGTGGTCAGTTCCTTAGTCTTCAGATGTGGTGGTCAGTTCCTTAGTCTTGAGAGGTGGTGGTCAGTTCCTTAGTCTTCAGATGTGGTGGTCAGTTCCTTAGTCTTGAGAGGTGGTAGTCAGTTCCTCAGTCTTGAGAAGTGGTGGTCAGTTCCTTAGTCTTGAGAGGTGGTGGTCAGTTCCTCAGTCTTGAGAAGTGGTGGTCAGTTCCTTAGTCTTCAGATGTGGTGGTCAGTTCCTCAGTCTTGAGAGGTGGTGGTCAGTTCCTCAGTCTTGAGAGGTGGTGGTCAGTTCCTCAGTTTTGAGAAGTGGTGGTCAGTTCCTCAGTCTTGAGAGGTGGTTTACCTGGAGTTTATCTGGAGAGGGTTTCTTGGGTCAACGCCCCCGCGGCTCTGTCTGAGACCAGGCCTCATGGTGGATCAGGGCCTGATCAACCAGGCTGTTACTGCTGGCCGCACGCAAGCTGACGTACGAACCACAGCCCGGATGATCAGGTACTGACTTTAGGTGCCTGTCCAGTGCCTTCTTGAAGACAGTCAGGGGTCTATTGGTAATCCCCCTTATGTATGCTGTGAAGTAGTTGAACAGTCTCGGGCCCCGGACACTTATTGTGTTGTCTCTCAGTGTACTCGTGGCTCCCCTGCTTTTCATCGGGGGAATGTTGCATCTCCTGCCGAGTCTTTTGCTTTCATATGGAGTGATTTTCGTGTGCAGGTTTGGTACCAATCCCTCCAGAACCTTCCAAGTGTATATTATCATGTATCTCTCTCGCCTGTGTTCCAGGGAATACAGATCAAGGACCTTCAACCGTTCCCAGTAGTTTAGGTGCCTTATCGCACTTATGTGTGTCGTGAAAGTTCATTGTACACTCTCCAGGTCTGCAATGTCGCCAGCCTTGAAGGGGGCCGTTAGTGTACAGCAATATTCTAGCCTAGAGAGCACAAGCGATTTGGTGGTAAGTTCTTCAGTCTTGAGAGGTGGTGGTCAGTTCCTTAGTCTTGAGAAGTGGCGATCAGTCCCTCAGCCTGAGAGACTGATGTATTTAAGGATGGCAGTCCCAATCAATACCTCCAGGGACCTGGAACTCGAGTCATTCCACTTACTGGCTCCCAGGACCTCCCTCAGTCCTGCCACCGAGTACGCAGCACCACCAAGTTCATCCATCACTTACTATCAAACTTAAGAAATTCCAAAGATTTACAATCTAGTCCCGTAGCTGAGCGAACTATAACGAAACAATAAAACCCAGAATGCACGTTACTGGAAAAACGAAGAATAATGAGAGATCGGGTGGATAGGAAGAGGCAATTTAAGATGAGATTAATACAATTTACAGAGCAAAGAAGAAAGTTGAAAACCGTAGTCGAACGATACTTTGAGAAAAGAAATTTTTTGATTAGATTTCGGTTCATTTCAGACCATTATCAAGTCTTTAAATGTTGATCCAGGAAGTACAATGTCTGCACTCTGAAGGAGAGGTTTGGGATATTGACGGTTTGGTTGGGTTATGTTGGGTCACCCTGCCTCGGTGGGTCACCCTGCCTCGGTGGGTCACCCTGCCTCGGTGGGTCACCCTGCCTCGGTGGGTCACCCTGCCTCGGTGGGTCACCCTGCCTCGGTGGGTCACCCTGCCTCGGGGGTCACCCTGCCTCGGTGGGTCACCCTGCCTCGGTGGGTCACCCTGCCTCGGTGGGTCACCCTGCCTCGCTGGGTCACCCTGCCTCGCTGGGTCACCCTGCCTCGGTGGGTCACCCTGCTCGGTGGGTCACCCTGCCTCGGTGGGTCACCCTGCCTCGGTGGGTCACCCTGCCTCGGTGGGTCACCCTGCCTCGGTGGGTCACCCTGCCTCGGTGGGTCACCCTGCCTCGGTGGGAGACGGCCGACTTGTTAATATATATATATATATATATATATATATATATATATATATATATATAATATATATATATATATATATATATATATTTTTTATTATCACACCGGCCGATTCCCACCAAGGCAGGGTGGCCCGAAAAAGAAAAACTTTCACCATCATTCACTCCATCACTGTCTTGCCAGAAGGGTGCTTTACACTACAGTTTTTAAACTGCAACATTAACACCCCTCCTTTCAGAGTGCAGGCACTGTACTTCCCATCTCCAGGACTCAAGTCCGGCCTGCCGGTTTCCCTGAATCCCTTCATAAATGTTACTTTGCTCACACTCCAACAGCACGTCAAGTATTAAAAACCATTTGTCTCCATTCACTCCTATCAAACACGCTCACGCATGCCTGCTGGAAGTCCAAGCCCCTCGCACACAAAACCTCCTTTACCCCCCTCCCTCCAACCTTTCCTAGGCCGACCCCTACCCCGCCTTCCTTCCACTACAGACTGATACACTCTTGAAGTCATTCTGTTTCGCTCCATTCTCTTCTACATGTCCGAACCACCTCAACAACCCTTCCTCAGCCCTCTGGACAACAGTTTTGGTAATCCCGCACCTCCTCCTAACTTCCAAACTACGAATTCTCTGCATTATATTCACACCACACATTGCCCTCAGACATGACATCTCCACTGCCTCCAGCCTTCTCCTCGCTGCAACATTCATCACCCACGCTTCACACCCATATAAGAGCGTTGGTAAAACTATACTCTCATACATTCCCCTCTTTGCCTCCAAGGACAAAGTTTCTTTGTTTCCACAGACTCCTAAGTGCACCACTCACTCTTTTTCCCTCATCAATTCTATGATTCACCTCATCTTTCATAGACCCATCCGCTGACACGTCCACTCCCAAATATCTGAATACGTTCACCTCCTCCATACTCTCTCCCTCCAATCTGATATTCAATCTTTCATCACCTAATCTTTTTGTTATCCTCATAACCTTACTCTTTCCTGTATTCACCTTTAATTTTCTTCTTTTGCACACCCTACCAAATTCATCCACCAATCTCTGCAACTTCTCTTCAGAATCTCCCAAGAGCACAGTGTCATCAGCAAAGAGCAGCTGTGACAACTCCCACTTTGTGTGTGATTCTTTATCTTTTAACTCCACGCCTCTTGCCAAGACCCTCGCATTTACTTCTCTTACAACCCCATCTATAAATATATTAAACAACCACGGTGACATCACACATCCTTGTCTAAGGCCTACTTTTACTGGGAAAAAATTTCCCTCTTTCCTACATACTCTAACTTGAGCCTCACTATCCTCGTAAAAACTCTTCACTGCTTTCAGTAACCTACCTCCTACACCATACACTTGCAACATCTGCCACATTGCCCCCCTATCCACCCTGTCATACGCCTTTTCCAAATCCATAAATGCCACAAAGACCTCTTTAGCCTTATCTAAATACTGTTCACTTATATGTTTCACTGTAAACACCTGGTCCACACACCCCCTACCTTTCCTAAAGCCTCCTTGTTCATCTGCTATCCTATTCTCCGTCTTACTCTTAATTCTTTCAATTATAACTCTACCATACACTTTACCAGGTACACTCAACAGACTTATCCCCCTATAATTTTTGCACTCTCTTTTATCCCCTTTGCCTTTATACAAAGGAACTATGCATGCTCTCTGCCAATCCCTAGGTACCTTACCCTCTTCCATACATTTATTAAATAATTGCACCAACCACTCCAAAACTATATCCCCACCTGCTTTTAACATTTCTATCTTTATCCCATCAATCCCGGCTGCCTTACCCCTTTCATTTTACCTACTGCCTCACGAACTTCCCCCACACTCACAACTGGCTCTTCCTCACTCCTACAAGATGTTATTCCTCCTTGCCCTATACACGAAATCACAGCTTCCCTATCTTCATCAACATTTAACAATTCCTCAAAATATTCCTTCCATCTTCCCAATACCTCTAACTCTCCATTTAATAACTCTCCTCTCCTATTTTTAACTGACAAATCCATTTGTCTCTAGGCTTTCTTAACTTGTTAATCTCACTCCAAAACTTTTTCTTATTTTCAACAAAATTTGTTGATAACATCTCACCCACTCTCTCATTTGCTCTCTTTTTACATTGCTTCACCACTCTCTTAACTTCTCTCTTTTTCTCCATATACTCTTCCCTCCTTGCATCACTTCTACTTTGTAAAAACTTCTCATATGCTAACTTTTTCTCCCTTACTACTCTCTTTACATCATCATTCCACCAATCGCTCCTCTTCCCTCCTGCACCCACTTTCCTGTAACCACAAACTTCTGCTGAACACTCTAACACTACATTTTTAAACCTACCCATACCTCTTCGACCCCATTGCCTATGCAATATATATATATATATATATATATATATATATATATATATATTATATATATATATATATATATATATATATATATTATATATATATATATATATTGCCTAGTCTTGATGATGAGTCTTGTTCATGAGTCTTGTGATGAGTCTTGATGATGAGTCTTGATGATGAGTCTTGTTCATGAGTCTTGATGATGAGTCTTGATGATGAGTCTTGATGATGAGTCTTGATGATGAGTCTTGATGATGAGTCTTGATGATGAGTCTTGTTGATGAGTCTTGTTGATGAGTCTTGATGATGAGTCTTGATGATGAGTCTTGATGATGAGTCTTGATGATGAGTCTTGATGATGAGTCTTGATGATGAGTCTTGTTGATGAGTCTTGTTGATGAGTCTTGATGATGAGTCTTGATGATGAGTCTTGATGATGAGTCTTGTTCATGAGTCTTGATGATGAGTCTTGATGATGAGTCTTGTTGATGAGTCTTGATGATGAGTCTTGATGATGAGTCTTGATGATGAGTCTTGTTGATGAGTCTTGATGATGAGTCTTGATGATGAGTCTTGATGATGAGTCTTGTTGATGAGTCTTGATGATGAGTCTTGATGATGAGTCTTGATGATGAGTCTTGATGATGAGTCTTGATGATGAGTCTTGATGATGAGTCTTGATGATGAGTCTTGATGATGAGTCTTGATGATGAGTCTTGTTGATGAGTCTTGATGATGAGTCTTGTTGATGAGACTTGATGATGAGTCTTGATGATGAGTCTTGATGATGAGTCTTGATGATGAGTCTTGATGATGAGTCTTGATGATGAGTCTTGATGATGAGTCTTGATGATGAGTCTTGATGATGAGTCTTGATGATGAGTCTTGTTGATGAGTCTTGTTGATGAGTCTTGTTGATGAGTCTTGATGATGAGTCTTGATGATGAGTCTTGATGATGAGTCTTGTTGATGAGTCTTGATGATGAGTCTTGAAGATGAGTCTTGATGATGAGTCTTGATGATGAGTCTTGTTGATGAGTCTTGATGATGAGTCTTGGAAATATAAACACAAATGCAGTATAATGTGATCCTTTATTGACAACGTTTCGCCCACACAGTGGGATTTTTCAAGTCACACACAGATCTACCTGGGGTGGAAGGTACGGGAGTATTTATAGTCAGGTTCAGAATGTTGAGGTCAGGTGGAGAATGCTGCATCTGATGATCTACCGGGTGGGGTTATAGAGTCTTGGGTAGCTTTGCAGGGGTATTGGACAAGTTGTGAGTAGACCTTCTGCAGTGTTCTATGTTCTTATGTGGGATAGCGATGAAGAAGTTTCTTGGCGAGTGGTTCAGCTATGTTATAGAAGCCATTGTTCGGGTTTTGAAATTGTTGTTATAGAGATAAGCGATGATTCCAGGATTCTTCGGTATTGAGTGTTGTCTTCTGTGGAGATAAGTCTTGAGTTTCTGTGGTTAATTAAATGGTTCTGTGAATTGCGATGTTGTACACAGGCATTCCTTGTATCGTCAGTCGTGCTTGCATATTGGTGTTCTGAAATACGTGTTTGGAGGTCCCTTGATGTTTCGCCCACGTATAACTTGTTGCAGTCATTACAAGGGATTATGTATACCCCTGCAGAGGATGGAAGCTTGTCCTGTCTACTACTGGTGATGTCCTTGATGGTCGTGGTTGTGGAGGTAGATACTTGGAATGATGTTTTGGCAAAGATGTTGGAAACATGTTTGGCAATGGAGTTGGTGGGGAGGACTATGTATCTCTTCTCGGCAGTGTCTTCTCTGGGTGTGTTGAAGATGTTTAATGCCCGCCGTCTGCAGTCTCTGATGAAGTGACGAGGATAGTGGAGTTTAGAAAATACTTGTTCAATTATAGTGCATTCTTCCTCAAGGAACTCATTGCTGCAGATTCTGAGTGCACGTAGGAAGAAGCCTATAATTACACCACGTTTGGTTTTGGTGTCGTGGTGAGAGTAGAAGTGGAGAAGATCGTTTTGGTTGGAGGATTTTCATTGTGTCGGTATTTTATACCATTTATTACCAGAATGAATGATCTTGACGTCACACCTCAGGAGTGTGGAACATAAGGAGACATAGTCACGATATTAAAAATGATTTTTGATGAATACAACCTGACCAGCAAACTATTCTCTGGATCACTGCGTATAGTGCCTCATTATCTAGGCTCTGCCCCTGCGGGCCGCTAGTACTAACAGTCTGGTTAACCAGTTAACAAGGAAACCTGTCTTTTGGCCAGACTATGACATTTAATATTTATGATTCTCTGTTAAATTTAGTTAATTTAACTTAGATTCATATATAGCCATAGCGATATATGTACTAACAACCTCACGCAAGTGAAATCCAAGATGCTTACCCAAGCACTAGAGCTCAACACCCGTAAACTGAGCTAGGTAAATACACAGGCACATCATCCTTCACTTCGTTACATATGTGAGATTTATTGTGACTCAGTAAACGACAGTCTTATGGTAACATAGCAGTCACCTGATACAGCCTTGATACATCCTTGATGCAGCCTTGATACATTCTTGATACAGCCTTGACACACACTTGATACAGCCTTGGCACATTCTTGATACATCCTTGATACAGCCTTGATACATTCTTGATACAGCCTTGATACATCCTTGATGCAGCCTTGATACATCCTTGATACAGCCTTGACACACACTTGATACAGCCTTGATACATCCTTGATGCAGCCTTGACATACCCTTGATGCAGCCTTGATACATCCTTGATGCAGCCTTGATGCAGTCTTGATACAGCCTTGACACACCCTTGATACAGCCTTGATACATTCTTGATACAGCCTTGACACACACTTGATACAGCCTTGACACACCCTTGATACAGCCTTGATACATTCTTGATACCTTGACACACCCTTGATACAGCCTTGATACATTCTTGATACAGCCTTGATACACCCTTGATGCAGCCTTGGCACATCCTTGATACAGCTTTGACACACACTTGATACAGCCTTGGCACATTCTTGATACAGCCTTGGCACATTCTTGATACAGCCTTGACACACCCTTGATGCAGCCTTGGCACATCCTTGATGCAGCCTTGACACACCCTTGATGCAGCCTTGACACACCCTTGATGCATCCTTGACATACCCTTGATGCAGCCTTGACACACCCTTGATACAACCTTGACATACCCTTGATGCAGCCTTGATGCAGTCTTGATACAGCCTTGACACACCCTTGATCCAGCCTTGACACATCCTTGATACAGCCTTGACACACCCTTGATGCAGTCTTGGCACACCCTTGATGCAGCCTTGATACAACCTTGACATACAGTTGATACAGCCTTGATGCAGTCTTGATACAGCCTTGGTGCAGCCTTCACACAGCCTTGATACAACCTTGATACAGCCTTGATACAGCCTTGATGCAGTCTTGATACAGCCTTGGTGCAGCCTTCACACAGCCTTGATACAACCTTGATACAGCCTTGATGCAGTCTTGGTACAGCCTTGGTGCAGCCTTCACACAGCCTTGATACAACCTTGATACAGCCTTGATGCAGTCTTGATACAACCTTGACATACCCTTGATACAGCCTTGATGCAGTCTTGATACAGCCTTGGTGCAGCCTTCACACAGCCTTGATACAACCTTGATACAGCCTTGATGCAGTCTTGATACAGCCTTGGTGCAGCCTTCACACAGCCTTGATAAAACCCTTTGATACAGCCTTGATGCAGTCTTGGTACAGCCTTGGTGCAGCCTTCACACAGCCTTGATACAACCTTGATGCAGCCTTGACGTAGTCCTGACAGCCTGGACACAGCCCTGACACACCCTTGACACAGCCTTGACGTAGCCCTGACCTGGTACTAGCCTGGTTAACCAGGCTGTTGCTGCTAGTGGCCTACTGACCCACACATCCATCACAACCTGGTTTTAAAAGTTCTCATATTCCACCATCATTTCCTCCATCTTTGTCCCATTTGTGAATTGTTCTTTCTAGCAATGAGCAGAGATATTACTGATACATGAAAGATATTTAAGGGCCTGGCCCCTAGTGCACACACTGCTACAACACCTTACTGGAGTGGAAGATATAGGAGAAAGTGTGGCATAAGAACAATGACAAACTGGGGAGCCATGGACACTATCAGAGAACACTGTGTCAACATCCGTATCCCAAGACTCAATATATTACCAGTAGAAATCAGAAATATTGCCAGAACGAAAATAGCTTTTAAGAAGAGGCCATACAGCTTCCTTTTATAAGTACCTGATTAACCGGGTTGTGATGGCAATGTGGGCTTCTAGAACGCCAGGAGGTGAGACGTAGTCACTTTGGGAGGTCAGGTCCCTCCAAAATCCAGCCGTTTCTCTATAGAAGGTTGTCGAAATTGATTTCAGGGCTGTACCAAGATACTGATACCAAGATGGACTGATTACATCGTCTTCAAGTCTCTTCTGCTTCTATCAACTTTTCTGTACTCGACTGAAGAAGCCTACTGTGTAGGCGAAACGTTTCGAAATAAAGATACCCAAGTATTGCACACGTTTCTAATTCATCTACAAACCCTAGATGATATCAGTGACAGATGTTCAACAGCCCCCCACCAGCCTTAAAGGGAAATTACCCCAAAAGACCCCTGGTTTTCTTCAGAGGGAAACTGGATAGTACCTGTCAGTGCCGGATCAGCCGGGCTGTGGTTCGTACGTTATACTACGTGCAGCGAGCAGCAACAGTCTCGTTGATCAAGCCCTGATCCACCAGGAGGCCTGGTCATGGACCGGGCCGCGGGGACGTTGATCCCCGGAATGCCCTCCAGGTAGACTCCAGGTTCAATATAGAAAGTTCCTGGTTATGTAGAGAATTTCCCGCAATTGAGGCTAATTTTGTCCCCAGGATGCGACCCACACCAGTCGACTAACACCCTATTACCTACTTACTGTTAGGCGAATAAGGGCACCAGGTGTAAGGCAACACTCAGGCCCTGATCCATCGGGAGGCCTGGTCATGGACCGGGCCGCGGGGGCGTTGATCCCCGGAATAACCTCCAGGTAACCTCCAGGTAATCCAGGTAATGTTTCCACTCGTACCGGGGATCGAAACACGGACCTCAATGTGTGTGCCGAGTGCGCTACCAACCGAGATACGGTTGGCAGCGATCTTATACAGACGAGACGTTTCGCCAACTAGTATCTTTTTAAGAACATAAGTAGGAACACTGCAGAAGGCCTACTGGGCCAATACAGAGATTACGTGAAATAAACAGATCCTCACAAATGAATACTATCCCCGAGGCTGAGGGACTGATAACCTCATCTTCCACTATCTCCAGTAGTCTGTTATGAACTGATAAAACACACTGGTTGGCGAAACATCATAATAAAAGTACCCAGGTGCTGCTAATGTGCGTCATATATCATCACAGATCCTGTGTACTGGGGACTGATGCTTTAAAACCAGTACAACGACACCCAGAAATCTTCTTAGGCTGTTGTGGAAGGACTCGGAAGACACTTTTTAAAATAGCAACGCTCTTCTTGCCGAATAAGGCAAGCTAAAATTTGTGTATGCAATAATTTCGCCAAAATCATTCTGAACCTAACGAAAAAAATATATTTCATTTTTTGTTTAGTATTAAATTATTGTAAACAAATCTAAAATATATATAGTTGGATTAGGCTAAATTAAACTGAGCTTGTTATAATAAGGTCAGGTAAGTTTTCTAAGGTTCTTTTGGTACAAAAATTATTAATTTTTACATTAACATAAATGAAAAAAATATATATTTAAACGTATAAGAGAAATTTTTAAAAAGGACTTAATTTTAAATGAGTTCTTGATAATTGACCACTTGGTATCACAATATGCAAAATAACCACTGTGAAAAAAAAAAAAACTGAAAAATAACCACTGTGAAAAAAAAAACTGAAAAATAACCAATGTGAAAAATAGCCACTGTGAAAAAATAACAACTGAAAAATAACCACTGTGAAAAATAGCCACTGTGAAAAATAGCCACTGTGAAAAATAGCCACTGTGAAAAATAGCCACTGTGAAAAAATAACCACTGTGAAAAATAGCCACTGTGAAAAAATAACCACTGTGAAAAATAGCCACTGTGAAAAAATAACCACTGTGAAAAATAACCACTGAAAAATAACCACTGTGAAAAATAGCCAGTGAAAAAATAACCATTGTGAAAAATAATCACTGTGGAAAAGTAACCACTGTGAAAAATAACCACAGAAAAAATAACCACTGAAAAAATAACCACTGTGAAAAAAAAATCAGTGTGAAAAAATAACCACTATGAAAAAAACACTGAAAAAATAATCACTGTGAAAAAACACTGAGAAAATAACCACTAAAAAAATAACCACTGTGAAAAATATAACCACTGGAAAAATAACCACTGTGAAAAAAATAACCACTGTGAAAAATATAACCACTGGAAAAATAACCACTGTGAAAAAAATAACCACTGTGAAAAAAATAACCACTGTGAAAAAAATAACCACTGTGAAAAAAAGCACTGTGAAAAAATAACCACTGTGAAAAAATAAACACTGAATAATAACCACTGTGGAAAAATAACCTCTGAAAAATAATCACTGAAAAATAACCACTGAAAAATAGCCACTGTGAAAAAATAACCACTGTGAAAAATAACCACTGTGGAAAAATAACCACCGTGAAAAATAACGACTGAAAAATTAACCACTGTGAAAAAATAACAACTGTGAAAAATAACCACTGTGTAAAAATAACCATTTTGAAAAAAACACTGAAAAAATGACCACTGTGAAAAAATAACCACTGAAAAAATAATTACTGAAAAAATGACCACTGTGAAAAAAAAAAACTGTGAAAAAGTAACCACTGAAAAAATAACCACTGAAAAAATAACCACTGAAAAAAATAACCACTGTGAAAAAATAACCAATGTAAAAAATAACCACTGAAAAATAACCACTGCGAAAAATAACCACTATGAAAAAATAACCAATGTAAAAAATAACCACTGAAAAAATAACCACTGTGAAAAAACTGCAACTATGAAAAAATAACCACTGTGAAAAATTAACCACTGTGAAAAAATAACCACTGAAAAAATAACCACTGTAAAAAAATAACCACTGTGAAAAAATAACCACTGTGAAAAAATAGCTACTGTGAAAAAATAACCACTGAAAAAGAACCACTGAAAAAATAACCACTGTGAAAAAATCCACTGTGAAAAATAACCACTGTGAGAAAATAACCACTATGAAAAAATAACCACTGAAAAAAATAACCACTGTGAAAAAATAGCCACTGTGAAAAAATAACCACTGTGAAAAAATAACTGAAAAATAACCACTGAAAAAATATTCACTGTGAAAAAATAACCACTGTGAGAAAATAACCACTGAAAAAAATAACCACTATGAAAAAAACAACCACTGAAAAAAATAACCACTGTGAAAAAATAACCACTATGAAAAAATAACCACTGAAAAAAATAACCACTGTGAAAAAATAGCCACTGTAAAAAAATAACCACTGTGAAAAAATAACCACTGTGAAAAAATAACCACTGTGAAAAAATAACCACTGTGAAAAAATAACCACTGTGAAAAAATAACCACTGTGAAAAAATAACCACTGTGAAAAAATAATCACCTCACTACAGTATATAAGCCACGTCTACGGTCCTATGCTGTACATTCTACAAGATTGATGGACTGAACACATCGACTCCAGGTTGAGGGACTGATTACCTCAAACTCCTCCTCTCCTTACACCTTTCTACTTTGTATTGGACTGATGAAGCCACTGTGTGGCGAAACGTTTCCTGAATAAAGATTCCCACATGCTGCATAAGTGTCTCAGTCTTCAACTTGTCGGTTTTTCAAACCATTCAACGCCTGTCTTTTAAGAAGGTTATTCCCCATATAAACAAGAAATTGACAATGGGAATGAGAATGTATTTTTCGAATTCTCGTCTAGAGGTCCCCAGCAGCATGAAAAGTCAAGGAGGACACCATATAAACCATACCCCTGGACGGGATTGAACTCGCGGTCATAGAGTCTCAAAACTCCAGCCCGTCGCGTTAGCCACTAGACCAGCTAGCCACAATAAGGGTCATCCAACTAGGTATATTTCTACACCATAGGAAGGTTAACATAGGCCACCACTGTGACCACAATTGCAAGTTTTTACAGACGAATCTCCAGCTAGCGTGGCCGTGACGAACTCTAGCTCAAGTCCCTTCACTGCCGTCTGTAAAAACTTGCATTTGTGGTCACAGTGGTGGCCTATGCTAACCTTCCTATGGTGTAGAAATATACCTAGTTGGATGAATCTTATTGTGGCTAGCTGGTCTAGTGGCTAACGCGACGGGCTGGAGTTTTGAGACTCTATGACCGCGGGTTCAATCCCGGCCGGGGGTATGGTTAGTTTGCAATCGTGTCATTACGATTTCTTGAGTCAGGACACCATATGTCAGGCGAAAATATTGGTAACGCACTCGCCTCACACCCTGTGTCTGTGGTTCAATCCCCGGCACATGGTCATGATTGTGACCAGATCTACCTGGAGTTCATTACTTTTCTAACTTGTTTAGCTGGTAAAACTTTGGAGTCCAGTCCCTGGGCCAATTAGGTACCTGTGTAATCTTTTGACTACCACCCACAGGATAGGTATAGGGTGACTACCACCCACAGGATAGGTATGGGGTGACTACCACCCACAGGATAGGTATAGGGTGACTACCACCCACAGGATAGGTATGGGGTGACTACCACTCACAGGATAGGTATGGGGTGACTACCACCCACAGGATAGGTATGGGGTGACTACCACCCACAGGATAGGTATGGGGTGACTACCACCCACAGGATAGGTATGGGGTAACTACCACCCACAGGATAGGTATGGGGTAACTACCACCCACAGGATAGGTATGGGCTGCATAAAACACATTAAACCAACTAACCCGGCACATAGTGGCAGCGGTTTAGTGATAAACGCGGCTCACCGTATCGGCTACACTTATCAAACCACACTACCGATTTGTCTTTGTTTGTCGCTCTTATTTAGTTTAACTCTTAAAGTGAAAATTATATCACTGTGAAGCGTTTAAGTTTAAACGTTAAGTCCAAGTCAGGACAACGTCACCGTTACGGTTGTATAACTTTCTGATGTTTACTGAGGCTGTTAAACTGACCTGTAATTATCTGTGTGTTTTTTACTCAGTAGGTAATGACAGAATATGATATGAGTAAAAAAACCATACCACGGACGGGGGTAGAACCCGCGGCCAGAGAGTTTCAAAACTCCAGACCGTCGTGTTAGCCATGGACCAGCTAGCCACAATAAGATTCGTCCAACTTGGTATATTTCTACACCATAGGAAGGTTAGCATAGGCCACCACTGTGACTACAAATGCAAGTTTTTACAGACGAATCTCCAGCTAGGGTGGCAGTGACGAACTCTAGCTCAAGTCCCTTCACTGCTGTTATAATATGCGTAGCTTGACGCTGAACAGTGGAGAGGACTGGTCATGGACCGGGCCGCGGGGGCGTTGACCCCCGGAACACTCTCCAGGTATACTCCAGGTGGATATGTTGGGGCTGTTTCCTTACACCTGCTGCCTCAGTTCACCTAGCAGTAAGTAGGTACCTGGGTGTTGGTCGACTGGTGTGGGTGGCATCCTGGGTGTTGGTCGACTGGTGTGGGTGGCATACTGGGGGACAAGACTTAAGGGCTGACTATTTTTGGGTTATCCTGAATTGTAAACCCTATGGGTTAAAAATCCGAATAAATCTTAGATTACAATAGTGCAGTAGGCCTATTGGTCCATACTAACGGAACGTCACTGAAACTGATATCTTAGGCTGAAAACACGGGTTGGACAAATATATATCTGAGAAAGCTGAGATTTGAGAAGCTGCTTAACATAGATCAGTTTATCTTAATTAAGCCTCGACTCGTCCAGGAATCGAACCCAGATCCGCTTGTGTGTGAGCAGTACTAGCCTGAGCACTCAGTGCTCAGGCTAGTACATGCCAGAGAGATGGAAGGTGCTCGTTCATAGAAATACCAGAAGCTAATCCCAACCCTGGCCCATCCCATCCCACTCCCACATACCCCCAACCCCACTCCCTCCCTGATAACCCAACCTCACCCACTCCCCGACCACTCTCAGACACCCCCACCCCACCCACGCCCTCGAGGGTGGGTGTGGAAGCTGGAGTATAAATACATCTCTACATCAAAACAGCATCCCATATCTCATCTCCCAATGCTTGTGAGGACAAAGAGGCCGCTACTCGAGGCTGAGAGTGCTATCACTCGTGAGTACACGTAAGAGTACACGGTCCATATTCAATCTTATCACTATTTACGTTGTGGCAAGAGTGAAGCAGGAGGAGGGACCTGCTGACGTCAAGGTGACGTCAGCAGCAGATACCGTTAATGGAGTTGGTAGTTACCACTGGATGTGCTGGTAGTTACCACTGGATGTGTTGGTAGTTACCACTGGATGTGTTGGTAGTTACCACTGGATGTGCTGGTAGTTATCACTGGATGTGTTGGTAGTTACCACAGGATGTGCTGGTAGTTACCACTGGATGTGCTGGTAGTTACCACTGGATGAGCTGGTAGTTACCACTGGATGTGCTGGTAGTTACCACTGGATGAGCTGGTAGTTTCCACTGGATGAGCTGGTAGTTTCCACTGGATGAGCTGGTAGTTACCACTGGATGAGCTGGTAGTTACCACTGGATGAGCTGGTAGTTACCACTGGATGTACTGGTAGTTACCACTGGATGTGCTGGTAGTTACCACTGGATGTGCTGGTAGTTACCACTGGATGTGCTGGTAGTTACCACTGGATGAGCTGGTAGTTTCTACTGGATGAGCTGGTAGTTACCACTGGATGAGCTGGTAGTTACCACTGGATGTGCTGGTAGTTACCACTGGATGTGCTGGTAGTTACCACTGGATATGCTGGTAGTTACCACTGGATGAGCTGGTAGTTACCACTGGATGTGCTGGTAGTTACCACTGGATGAGCTGGTAGTTTCCACTGGATGAGCTGGTAGTTACCACTGGATGTGCTGGTAGTTACCACAGGATGTGCTGGTAGTTCTATTTAAACAACTGGAAAAGAGCCGGTTGCCGATTTCCGGGGTCGGTTGCCAGTTGTCCGGTTACCGGATGGCCGGGTTAATCAGAGAGCGTTGCATTAAGAACTAGAATGACACGAAATACAATACATTACAAGGCTCTCCGGCTAGTCTTGCTCCGTTACTGAACACAAAATTACGAGAAAATATTCAGGAGGGTATGGCCTGGTCCTAAACATGGCTCTCTGTGTGCCCTTGGCCCTGTGAGTGGCCTGGGCCCTCAACTTACTAGCAAACAAGACCCCAACATCCTTACTGTTCAAATTTTATGCAAATGGTTTGATCATTTTTTTGTATGTCAAGGTTAAATTCTTGCCTTGTGTCACACGTAAGAGTAATGTTATACACACACACACACACACACACACACACACACACACACACACACACCTGAATACCTGATAGGGAGGCAACAACGAGTCATGGTACGCGACGAGGTGTCAGAGTGGGCGCCTGTGACAAGCGGGGTTCCACAGGGGTCAGTCCTAGGACCTGTGCTGTTCTTGGTATATGTGAACGACATAACGGAAGGGATAGACTCAGAAGTGTCCTTGTTTGCGGACGATGTGAAGTTAATGAGAAGAATCAAATCGGATGAGGATCAGGCAGGACTACAAAGAGACCTGGACAGGCTACAAGCCTGGTCCAGCAACTGGCTCCTTGAGTTTAAACCCTGCCAAATGCAAAGTCATGAAGACTGGGGAAGGGCAAAGAAGACCGCAGACACAATATAGTTTAGATGGCCAAGACTGCAAACCTCACTCAAGGAAAAAGATCTGGGGTGAGTATAAAACCGAGCATATCTCCTGAGGCACACATCAATCAGATAACTGCTGCAGCATACGGGCGCCTGGCAAACCTACGGATAGCGTTCCGATACCTCAGTAAGGATTCGTTCAAGACTCTGTATATAATTTACGTCAGGCCCATACTGGAGTATGCAGCACCAGTTTGGAATCCACACCTAGTCAAGCACGTCAAGAAATTAGAGAAAGTGCAAAGGTTTGCAACAAGACTAGTCCCAGAGCTACGGGGATTGTCGTACGAAGAAAGGTTGAGGGAAATCGGCCTGACGACACTGGAGGCCAGGAGGGTCAGGGGAGACATGATAACGACATATAAAATACTGCGCGAAATAGACAAGGTGGACAAAGACGGGATGTTCCAGAGATGGGACACAGACACAAGAGGTCACAATTGGAAGTTGAAGACTCAGATGAATCAAAGGGATGTTAGGAAGTATTTCTTCAGTCATAGAGTAGTCAGGCCGTGGAATAGCCTAGAAAGTGACGTACTGGAGGCGGGAACCATACATAGTTTTAAGGCGAGGTATGATAAAGCTCATGGAGCAGGGAGAGAGAGGACCTAGTAGCAATCAGTGAAGAGGCGGGGCCAGGAGCTATGAATCGACCCCTGCAACCACAAATAGGTAAGTACCCCTCATAGGTCATTACTTAGTGCCAAGAGCAGTGATATAACCCGGTTTTTTAAGTAAACCAGACATAATGCCTTAATATTACCTGGAGTTTACCTGGAGAGAGTTCCGGGGGTCAACGCCCCGGCGGCCCGGACTGTGACCAGGCCTCCTGGTGGATCAGAGCCTGATCAACCAGGCTGTTGCTGCTGGCTGCACGCAAACCAACGTACGAGCCACTCCCCAGCTGGTCAGGAACCGACTTTAGGTGCTTCTCCAGTGCCAGCTTGAAGACTGCCAGGGGTCTGTTAGTAATCCCCCTTATGTATGCTGGGAGGCAGTTGAACAGTCTCGGGCCCCTGACACTTGAAGACTGCCAGGGGTCTGTTAGTAATCCCCCCTTTTGTGTTTCTGGGAGGCAGTTGAACAGTCTCGGGCCCCTGACACTTGAAGACTGCCAGGGGTCTGTTGGTAATCCCCCTTATGTGTGCTGGGAGGCAGTTGAACAGTCTCGGGCCCCTGACACTTGAAGACTGCCAGGGGTCTGTTGGTAACCCCCTTATGTATGCTGGGAGGCAGTTGAACAGTCTCGGGCCCCTGACACTTGAAGACTGCCAGGGGTCTGTTGGTAATCCCCCTTATGTATGCTGGGAGGCAGTTGAACAGTCTTGGGCCCTGACACTTGAAGACTGCCAGGGGTCTGTTGGTAATCCCCCTTATGTATGCTGGGAGGCAGTTGAACAGTCTTAGGCCCCTGACACTTGAAGACTGCCAGGGGTCTGTTGGTAATCCCCCTTATGTATGCTGGGAGGCAGTTGAACAGTCTTGGGCCCCTGACACTTGAAGACTGCCAGGGGTCTGTTGGTAATCCCCCTTATGTATGCTGGGAGGCAGTTGAACAGTCTCGGGCCCCTGACACTTGAAGACTGCCAGGGGTCTGTTGGTAATCCCCCTTATGTATGCTGGGAGGCAGTTGAACAGTCTTGGGCCCCTGACACTTGAAGACTGCCAGGGGTCTGTTGGTAATCCCCCTTATGTATGCTGGGAGGCAGTTGAACAGTCTCGGGCCCCTGACACTTGAAGACTGCCAGGGGTCTGTTGGTAATCCCCCTTATTATGCGGGAGGATTTTGCAGTCTGGGGCCCCTGACACTTGAAGACTGCCGGGGGTCGTTGGTAATCCCCCTTTATGTATGCTGGGAGGCAGTTGAA
>NC_069493.1:7214503-7219503 GCF_026875155.1 Cherax quadricarinatus
ACCCTGCCTTGGTGGACCCACCCTGCCTTGGTGGACCACCCCCCCTGCCTTGGTGGACACCTGCCTTGGTGAGGATCGGCCCGGTGTTTTGTGATAATAAAAAAAAAAATAAATAAACTAATAATATAATAATAATATTAATAATAATAATAATAATAATAATAATAATAATAATAATAATAATAATAATAATAATAATAATAATAATAATAATAATAATACAGTGGTGCCCCAAGTCTCGTACAGCTCCCAACTCGAACAATTATATAAGTTCATTATTGTAAGTGCTTTTGTAAGTGTATTTCTGGGGTCTGAAACGGACTAATCTAATTTACATTATTCCTTATGGGAACAAAATTCATTCAGTAACGACACTCGAACAGCCTGCTGGAACGGATTATGTACGAAACTCGGGGTACCACTGTACTTGATCTCAGCAAAGGAGAATGACATTTAGATGGGCATGCAGAAAGTCCCTTAGTATACACAGCATTTTGGGCAAACTTAAGCTTAAAGCAGTGTTTTGATACTAAGCTCCTGGTATATCATTCAATAATAAATCGTGTAAATTCTTTTAGCGATTTTTTTTTGACGAAACAACCAGTCAGAATTAGGGGCACTAGGGTGTCTTCTTTACCGGAAAATACGATAACTAAAAATTGGAAATTTTACCAGCCAAAACTTTATATTACTACATTACAGATTGAAATTCTTCGTAATCCTAGATTTTCTAGCCTCAGAGAGATCTTACACAGTACGTGACAGTTAAATACCCAATTGTTAAATCATTTATTTTAGACTATTGGGATAATTCCCCCAAAAATTGCTGCTGGTTAATTGAAAGTAAAGAGTCTGTATAAATAGAGTGAAATCTGAATGGGGTCCAGCCACTAGTGGCGTACCACAGGAACCACTCTTGTTTATAATATATATTAAATGACCTTGACCAAGGAGTAATAAGTTGCACGAGTAAATTCGTTAATAACTCAAAAATAAGCTGAGTAACTCTGGATAGCTCTATACATTACTATTCAGGTTTGGTCGTCATACTACAGAATGGATATAAATTCTCTGGAGAACATACAGATTGAACATACAGACTGACCACCTCAAAACTTTAAGGGTGATGGACTGATTACATCGTCTTCAAGTATCTTCTGCTTCTATCAACTTTTCTGTACTCGACTGAAGAAGCCTACTGTGTAGGCGAAACGTTTCGAAATAAAGATACCTAACTGTTGCATATGTGTCTCACCTAACAACAGAACATACACAGAGGGATGACAAAATTAATCCACCATAGAAGGAATCTCTCATACGAAAATAGACTGAGAACCTTGAACTTACACTCTCTTGAGAGACATAGATTGTCAAGACACGAGTAAATTCGTTTATAACTCAAAAATAAGCTGAGTAACTCTGAAGAGCTCTATACATTACTATTCAGGTTTGGTCGCTCTGGTGGCCTGGTGGTTAACGCTCTGGCTTCACACGGTGAGGGCCTGGGTTCGATTCCCAGCCAGTGTAGAAACATTGGGCGTGTTTCTTTCCACCTGTTGTCTATGTTCCCCATCAGTAAAATGGGTACCTGGGTGTTAGTCGACTGGTGTGGGTCGCATCCTGGGACACTGACCTAAGGAGGCCTGGTCACAGACCGGGCCGCGGGGGCGTTGACCCCCGGAACTCTCTCCAGATAAACTCCAGATACTACAGAATGGATATGAGAGTAAGACACATGTGCAACATCTGGGTATCTTTACTGTAGACGTTTCGCCATCCAGTGGCTTTATCAATACAAATTCTAGGACATAACTTGAAGACATAGAACATGTACAAAGATGAGGGAATCTCCCCAAACCCAGGAGTACCAGTGGTAGTAGTAGGTAGTTGTAGTAGGTTGTCGGTACCAGTACCAGTAGTAGTAGTAACCGTGGTAGTAGTAGTAGTAGTGTAGTAATAGTAGTACCAGGGGTTGTAGTAGTAGTAGTTACCAGGGGTAGTAGTAGTAGTAGTAGTAATAGTAGTAGTACCAGTGGTAGTTAGTAGTCTCAGTCAGTAGTAGTAGTAGTAGTAGTTTGTAATGTAGTACCAGTGGTTTTAGTTGTAGTACCAGTGGTAGCCAGTAGTAGGAATAATAATAGTAGAAAATACCAGCGGGGAGTAGTAGTAGTACCAGTGGTAGTAGTTTAGTAGTTGTAATAATAGTTGTACACAGTGGTAGTGTAGTTGTAGTATATAATTGTGTTACCAGTGGGTTGTGTTGGTAGTTCCAGTGGTAGTAGTAGTAGTAGTAATTTTAGTAGTAACTGTGGTTGTAGTAGTAGTAATTATAGTGTACCAGTTGGTAGTAGTAGTAGGTTTAATAATGAATAGTACCAAGTGGTATTAGTAGTAGTTGTAAAAAAAAAAAATTAATCATTAGTTAGTACCAGTGGTAGTAGTAGTAGTAATAAAAATAGTAGTACAGTGGTAGTCAGTAGTAGTAGTAATAATAGTAGTACAGTTGTCAGTAGTAGTAGTAGTAATAATAGTAGTACAGTGGTAGTAGTAGTAGTAATAATAATAGTGTGTACCAGTGGTAGTAGTAGTAGTACTAGTGGTAGTTGTAGTAGTTACTATTGGTAGTGTTAGTAGACTAGTGGTAGTAGTAGTATTACGTTGTAGTAATAATAGTAGTAAACAGTTGGTTGTAGTAGCTAGTACCAGTGGTAGTAGTAGTAGTTGTTGTATAATAGTAGTACCAGTGGTTGTAGTAGGAGTAATTATAAATAGATAGTACCCAGTGGTAGTAGTTAGTAGTAATAATAGTAGTACCAGTGGAGTAGTGTTGTAATAATAATAGTGAGTTCCAGTGGATTGTAGTAGTGTAGTAGTTAAGTAGTACCAGTGGTAGTGTAGTAGTAGTAATAATAGCAGTACCAGTGCGTTGTAGTGTAGTACCAAGTGGTAGTAGTATTAGTAGTAATAATAGTATACCAGTGGTTGTAGGAGTAGTACTGTGGTTGTAGTAGTAGTAATAATAATAGTAGTACCATAGGTAGTAGTTGTAGTACTAGTGGTAGTAGTAGTCAGTAGTATTAATTGTTGTTACCAGTGGTGTAGTGTAGTAGTAGTAATAAAAAAATTTTTTAGTTAGTACAGTGGTGTAGTAGTAGGACCAGTGGTAGTAGTAGTAGTAGTAATTGATAGTAGTACCAGTGGTAGTAGAGTAGTAGTAATATTAGTAGTACCAGTGGTAGTAGTACCAGTGGTAGTAGTAGTAGTAGTAATAATAGTAGTACCAGTGTAGTAGTTAGTAGTAATTAATAACAGTAGTAACAGTGGTTGTAGTACCAGTGGTAGTTGCAGTAGTAGAATAATAGTAGTACCAGTGGTGTAGTACCAGGGTAGTAGGTAGTAGTAGTAATAATAGTATTACCAGTGGTAGTAGTAGTGTAATAATATAGTAGTACAGTGGTAGTAGTACAGTGGTTTAGTAGTAGTAGAAAAATAGTAATAGTTAGTACCAGTGGTTGTAGTACCAGTGGTAGTAGTGTAGTAATAGTTGTAATATAGTAATTACAGTGGTAGTAGTAGTAGTAATAATAATAGTCGTACAGTTAGTAGTACCAGTGGTAGTAGTAGTAGTAGTAGTAATAATGTAGTACCAGTGGTAGTAGTAGTAGTAGTAATAATAGTAGTACCTGTGGTAGTAGTAGTGGTAGTAATAATAGTAGTAACAGTGTTGTAGTAGTAGTAATAAAATAGTGTACAAGTGGTAGTAGTTGTTGTAGTAGTAATAAATAGTAGTACCAGTGGTAGTAGTAGTAGTAATAATAATAGTAGTACCAGTGGGTAGTTGTAGTAGTAGTTTATAATAGTAGTTACCAGTGGTAGTAGTGTAGTATAATAATAGTAGTACATCCAGTGGCTAGTAGTAGTAGTAATAATAATAGTAGTACCCGTGGTAGTAGTAGTAGTAGTAATAATTGTAGTCCAAGTGGTAGTAGTAGTTGTAGGTAATAATAGTAGAAAAAAAATACCAGTGGTAGTAGTAATCATAATAGTAGCCTACAGTGGTAGTAGTAGTAGTACGTAATAATATTAGTACCTGTGGTAGTAGTAGTAGTAGTAATATAGTGTACCAGTGGTAGTAGTAGTAGTAATAATATTAGTAGTAACAGTGGTAGTAGTTGTAGTGAATAATAGTTGTACAGTGGTAGTAGTAGTAGTAATAAATAATAGTAGTACCCAGTGGTAGTAGTAGTAGTAGTAATAATAGTAGTACAAGTGGGAGTAGTAGTTGTAATAATAAATAGTAGTACCAGTGGAGTAGTAGTAGTAGTAAGATAGTAAGTACTGTGGTTGTAGTAGTAGTAATAATATAGTAGTACAGTGGGTAGTAGTAGATTGTAGTAATAATAGTAGTTACCAGTGGTAGGTAGAAAAAAAAACCCCACACACAAAAAAAAAAAAAACTAGTAGTAAATAATAATAGTAGTACCAGTGGTAGTAGTAGTAGTAATAATAATAGTAGTCCAGTGGTAGTAGTGTAGTAGTAATTGTTGTCGGTTGTCATTATATTATTATACTTTATATTGTTTGTTTAAACTTTTGTTTTGATCCACCTGGTTATGATTGTTAAAGACTTTTTTTTACCAGTTTCCTTTATTAGAGACGGAAACCACATTTCTGTTGAATCTTTATTTGCTGAATGTTAACTGTTAGAGGAATGTGGAAAAAATCTACTGGAGGTTCTTGAATGGTAACTGTGGTTTAGTAATACACATTGGTGAGCACAATTGATGGACACTGATGGCACTGATGGCACTGATGGCACTGATGGCACTGATGGCACGATAGCACTGATGGCAACTGATAGCACTGATGGCATGATAGCATGATAGCACTGATGGCTCTGATAGCACTCTTGGCACTGACTAGCACTCTTGGCAATGATGCACTGTTAGCACTGTGGCACTGATAGCACTGATGGCACTGATAGCACGATGGCACTGGAT
>NC_069493.1:7224503-7237003 GCF_026875155.1 Cherax quadricarinatus
TTCTTTTCAATTCTTAAATGTTATATTATCATGACTATGGGAAACCAGTTTATTTTTTCTTATTACCAGCTCTGTTCCTGGCGTGGTCTTCCAGGTTAGACGCCAGATATAGGAGCAAGACATGTGTTATAAATACTTATTAACATTATTCTACTAATACCGCCCTTACCTATTCTACTTTTGCTCCATCCAAGTGGTAGTGGAGATTCCAGAACAATCGGATTATTACCATCGGCCCAGTATAACCTACATATATACACAGAGGAACTATCAGGGCCTACCTACTTGCCCAACTAATAGAACTGGAAGGCCATTTTTCTTATTATATTAAATTTGAAGTAAAATCTCAAAAATCATTATTCTCATTTTTCCTAAGTTATTTCTTTATTTATTTATTTTTCCATTAATTTTCTTTTGTCAGTTGGAAGGCGTTCCACTGCCAGTGAAGAAACACTTAATCCAACTGGATGCTGATGCGTATAAAGCAAGCTATGTCATTCCCACAGGGCTCATCGGGGTGTGAATCGGTTTAAGATAGCCAACATTTTAATAATGCTCAATTACAGTCCTCGGGGATGTTGCGAAGTTGTGGTATGAGTTTCACCAAATTTCTCAGTGTGTGTCTGGCTGGGGTGATGTTGGAGACCTATTTAGGCCGCCCCTTTCTTTAGTGATCACTATGTGCCCTCCTGGATTTGGATGGTGGGGGGGGGGGGGGGTGGTTTCCGGGCAGTGCTGTTGGCAACACCCTCGGTGCCTTGCTGCCGGGACTGCAGTAAGGAACGGGGAGTCATGAGGGGCCATATTGCTGAAACCAACTCAGCTCGGTATTGCATGTTCAACAGGACTGTGAAGCAGCGGCCCATGTAGCACGTATGTATACTTAATTACAAGTCAGATCAAAAAACCCTTATTTAATTAAATTTGCTAATGCATTGAACTTAAAAGAATTTTCTGCTCTCTATACTGTTTTATAAACATTTCCCATCCCTCTATCATTTCACCCAATTCCGGTGCTATCAATGATGCTTCACCCCTTTTACTATTACATCTGGTCATCAAGGAAGTCACAGAAACATTCTCAGTGAGGCCTTAATTCTGGGATCTTGGATGATGGTACCTGGCTGAGTACTAAAAAGTCTCTCACTAGTGGGACATCAGGAAAATGCAAGAGATGAGAGCCAGGAGTCATCTTCTATCCCCCAATTGCGAAGTTCCTACCAACCGACAGATCATTGGGATATTAGTGCTGCTTTGCAAGAGCATGAGCTAATATCAATCTCCTCGGCGCTCCTCTCGGGTCATGCTATGGATTTGATTCTTGAAAAAAAATCTAAGACCCTAGGCTGAGGGATGGGCAGGATGAATGATATTAAATAACTACTCACCGATACCAGTCCCTCCCAAAACTCATTTACGTATTGAGATACCTCCACAGTCTTTGACAGTCCAAAAAAAAATCAAGGATTACGACTCCCTCCTAAAGACTATGCTAGAGGTGTAATCCCGAATCTTAAACTTAATTGATGGAGAGTGATTGGAAAGCCTCACTTCCAGTCAGTAGCTAGGGGGTGGGAGTATGTAAATCTTCCAGATTGCACTACCAGCTTTCTTTCTCCTCCATGAGGAGGATAAGAAAGACCCATGGTAGTGCAATCTGGCAAGATTTAAATATCTCCCAGCACCCTAAGCCATGACTGGAGTGAGGCTATTCAATCACTCTCCCATTCATGAAGGTTAAGATCCAGTACACTCTCTAGCATTAGTCTTTAGGAGGGAAGTCGTATTCCTTGGTGTTTTGGACTGTCAAAGACTGGGGAGTATCTCAAGAAGTAAATGAGTTTTGGAGGGTACTGGTATCAGGTGAGGTAGCGGTATTTATTTTCTGTCATCCTGCATTCCATCATACAGGGTCTTAGATTTTTTTCAAGAATCAAATCCATAGCATTTGGACCGAGAGGAGCGCCGAGGAGAGTGATATTAGCTATGCTCTTGGCACAAAGCAGCACTTTATCCCCTATGATCTGTCGGTTGGTAGGAAAACTTCGCAATTGGAGGGGTTTATAGATGACTCTGGCTCTCATCTCTTGCTTGCATTTTCCTGATGTCACTAGGTGATGATTTTTAGTACCGCCAGGGTACCATCAATCCTAGATCCAGATATTAAGCTCACTGCGAGAATGTTTCTGGATTCCTTATGACCAGATGGAATAGAAAAGGGGTTGAAGCATCATTATAGCACGATTGGGGTTGTGATTGATAGAGGAGGGGAAATGTTTAGAATCTGTATAGAGAGCAGAATTTTTTAGTTCAATGCATTAGGAAAGTTTAATTTAATAGGGTTTTTTGATCTTGACTTCGTAAATAGTTATACATTTACGTGCTACATGGGCCGCTGCTTCACAGTCTTGTTGAACATCAAAACCGAGCGAGTTGGTTTCAGAATATGCAGCTCATGACTCACCGTTTCTTACTGCACGTCCGGGGCAGCAAGGCACCGAAGGGTGTTGCCAACCAGCAATGGCCCGGGATCCTCCATCCTTTCCAGGAGGGCACATAGTGTGCCACTAAGAAGTGGCGGGACCTAATTAGGTCTCCAACACCACGCCAGCCAGACACACACATGAGAAATTTTGAGTGAACTCAGACCAAACTTCGCACACATCACCGAGGACTGAATTGAGCATTTATTTAAAAAATGTTGCGATCTTAAACCGATTAAAAACCCCCTCATGATGAGCCCTGTGGGAATGAACAGATGACTGCTTTATACGCATCAGCTCCAGTTGGATTAAGTGTTCTTCACTGTCAGTGGAAACGCCTTCCAATGAAACAAAAGGAAATTAATGGAAAAATATATAAATAAAGAAATAACTTAGGAAAAATGAGAATATTGAGTTTGAGAAGCAAATTTTACTTAAAATTTAAATATAATAGAAAAATGGCCTTCAGTTCTTTTAGTTGGGCAGGAGTAGTATGGCCCTGGATAGTTCCTCTGATGTTATTTATGTTAGGTTATCCTGGGCAGATGGTAAATAATCCGATGTTCTGGAATCTCCCTACCACTTGGATGGAGCACAAGTAGAATAGGTAAGGGCCGGTAGTAGTAGAATCATGTTAATAAAGTATTATTTAACACATGTCTTGCTCCTTTATCTGGCGTCTATCCTGGAAGACCACGCCAGGAACAGAGCTGGTAATAAGAAAAAAATAACTGGTTTACCATAGTCATGTAATATAACATTTAAGAATTGAAAAGAATGATAAATGCCAAAATCATTACTGGTAACAGACAAACAATATAAGTATCAAAGTGATACCTCCCTGGGATATCACCCTTACTGATTAGGAGACGATGTGGGGTGAAAGTGACTCTCCAAACTTCAACCCACTCCAGGTAGGTCAAGATTACCAGGAGTAGAAACTAACAAATCGGACACCAGGAACTAGTTTCGCCCCAGCCCGCCAGTGGGGAGGGGGGGGTGCACGCGACGAAACTAATGGTTCTGGTTGCCCGAACAACCTTAACCCACCTTACACCTACTTATTCCCTCACATTCACCTGGCTGCACTTTCAGGGAGGTCAATGATGGAAAACTGGGTGATCTGGTGAAGTTTTTGTCTTCAGTGCTTGTGATGTAGTGGCATCCTCAGGAGCGATGGTTTCATCTATAATTATACAGCTGAGTGCATCTACCAGTATATATATATATATTTTTATATATAATATTTATATATTTTTATATATTTATATATATATATATATATATATATTATATATATATATATAGATATATATATAATATGCGCTTTCGTAAACTACTCACATTTGTCCAAGGAATTATGACTATGTGAGTAGTCTCGAAAGCTCCTTGGAATTTCACTTACTCTTTCACGGTGGGCTGTTTTGGCATAATATATATATATATAATATATATATATTTATTATATTATTTATATCTATATATATATTATATATCATTATATTTATATATATATAACATAATTGAATATATTATTTATATTTTTATATATATATATATATATATAAAGATATTTATATATATATATATATATATATATATAATATTATTTATATACTATATATATATATATATATATATATACATAATGTCGTGCCGAATATGTAATCTGGTGTTCATTAGGCAAAGAACTCATTTAAAATTAAGTCCTTTCTGAAATTTTCTTTTATACGTTTAAAAGATTATTTTTGTCATTAATGTTATTGTAAAAAAATTTTAAATTTGCACCAATAGGAATATTAGAAAACTTAACCCTAACCTTATAACAACCAAGAGCAATTTATTTTAGCCTATCACAAACTAATTTATTTCTAGATTTGTTTACAGTAATTAATCCTAAAACAAACACAGTGAAATACCTATTTTTTGCGTTAGTTCAGAATGATTTTGGCGAAATTAGTGCATACACAAATTTTCACTTGTCCTATGTGCAAGATGACGCGTTGCTATTTAAGCAGATCGCTAGTTCTGCCCTATTCGGCACGACATTATATATATACTATTATATATATATATATTAATACTATATATTCTATATATCATTTATTTATATTTATATATATATATTTATATATATTATATATATATATATATATTATATATTTAATGTCGTTTAATATATATATATCTATATATATATATATTTATATATACTATATATATATTATATATATATTTATATATATATATATATATATATATGTTGGTGCCGAATATGTAAAAAACTGGTCAATCTAGCAAGAAACTCATTTAAAATTAAGGTCCTTTCTAAAAATATTTTATCTTATACTGTTCTTAAGATTTTATTTTTTTCATTAATGCTGATGTAAATTTATAATTTTGCCCAAAAGGAACTTAGAAAACTTAACATAACTTATTATTACAAGCGCAATTTATTTAGCCTATCCCAAATCATACATAATATTAGATTTGTTTTACAAATAATTTTAATACTAAACAAAACACATTTGAAATATTATTTTTTCGTTAGGTTCAGAATGATTTTTGGCGAAATTATGCATACACAGATTTTCGCTTGTAACCATATGGCATGATGAGCGTTGCTATTTAAGCCAGTTGGCATGTTCTGCCTATTCGGCACGACTTATATATTTATTTCCATATATATATATATATATATATATATATACCTATATATTTATATTATATATATATATATATTATATATATATTATATATATATATTTATATATGGAGGAGGTGCTATGTATTCAGATATTTGAAGTGGACGTGTCTGTGGATGGGGGTCTATGAAGATGTGGTGAATCATCAATTGATGAGGGGAAAAGGGTGAGCGGTGCCACTTATGAGTTTGTGCGATGAAAAAAGAGGGGAATGTATATGAGAGTATAGTTTTACCAACGCTTTAAATGGCGTGCGAAGCATGGATGGGTGATGAAATGTTTGCAGCGAGGAGAAGGCGGGAGGCAGTGGAGTTGTCATGTCTGAGGTCAATGTGTGGTGGTGGATATAATGACCAGGGATAAATCGTAGTTTGGCAGTTAGGAGGTGTGGTTTACCAGAGGGCTGAGGGAAGGGTTGTTGAGGTGGTTCGGACATGCAGAGAGAATGGATGCGAAACAGAATGACTTCAAGTTGTGTATCAGGTCTGTAGTGGGAAGAAGGAGGGGTAGGGGTAGGCCTAGGAAATGGTTGGAGGGAGGGGGTAAAGGAGGTTTTGTGTGCGAGGGCTTGGCTTCCAGGGGCATGCGTGAGCGTGTTTGATAGGATGGAATGGGAGGATAAATGGTTTTTAATACTTGACGTGCTGTTGGAGTGTGAGCAAAATAACATTTATGAAGGGGGTTTCAGGGAAACGGCAGGCCGGAATTGTCGTCATGGAGATGGGAGTTACAGTGCCTGCACTTGAAGGAGGGGTGTTAATGTTGCAGTGAAAAAAAACTGTTAGTGTAAAGCACCTTTCTGCACAGACAGTGATGAAG
Source organism: Cherax quadricarinatus (assembly GCF_026875155.1). Lineage (NCBI taxonomy): Eukaryota > Metazoa > Arthropoda > Malacostraca > Decapoda > Parastacidae > Cherax > Cherax quadricarinatus. Next base: position 7,230,511 of record NC_069493.1, read on the forward strand.
TGAAATGATGGGAAAGTTTTTCTTTTCGGGCCACCCTGCATTGGTGGGTGTTAAAAAAAAAAATAATATAATATATATATATATATAATTATATATATTTTTATATATTTATATATATATATATATCATTTATATACTATATATATATTATATATATCTATTTATATATATATATAATATATATATATATTATATATATATTATGCAATTAGATCACAGTAAACAGGTGATGTCAGAATATGGCAAAACAAACCACTATGATAAGTATAGAGAAATTACCAAGCGCTTTCGTGACTACCTAACATTATCAGGTGTGGTGTTTTGTTATATTTATTATATATATATATTATATATATATTTTATATATATATTTTACTATATATTTATATATATATATATAATATATAATATATTTATGTTTATATATATATATATATATTTATTATATATATATGTGTGTGTGTGTGTTGTGTGTGTGTGTGTGTGTGTGTGTGTGTGTGTGTGTGTGTGTGTGTGTGTGTGTGTGTGTGTGTGTGTGTGTGTGTGTGTGTGCGTGTGAGTGTACATAATATACAATTCGAAGGTTAAGTTAAGAATGAACGACAGTCAATGAAAAAGCAGAATATTTTACGAAGGAATTCAAAACCGTGGGCAAGATTTGTTAAGGGATCTCGGTTCGAGTGGCCGCCCAGGATTCTGTGGTATCGTATAAAACAAAGGACAATCATTGTCAGAGGTAGGGCTACGGGGTGGAAGCCACACTGCAGTGCATCAGTGCTATCAGTGCCATCAGTGCTATCAGTGCCATCTGTTGCCATCAGTGCCTTCAGTTGCTATCAGTGTCATCCGTGCTATCAGTGCCTCAGTGATATCAGTGCCATCAGTGTTTCCGTGCCATCAGTGCTATCAGTGCCATCAGTGCTATCAGTGCCATCAGTGCTATCAGTGCCATCATTGCTATCCCAGTGCCATCTGTGCTTTCCAGTGCCATCAGTGTATCAGTGCCTCAGTGCTAAACAGTGCCATCAGTGCTATCAGTGCCATCAGTGCTATCAGTGCCTTCAGGGCTTTCAGTGCCATCAGGCTATCACGTGCCATCGTGCAGTAGTGCATGAGTAGCTACCATGCCTTCAGTGCAATCAGTGCAATCATTGCCTATCAGTGCCATCAGGTGCTATCTGCATGTACAGTGCTTATCAGGCATAAGTGCTTTTCAGTGCCAATCAGTGCTATCAGTGCATCAGTGCTGTCAGTGCATCATACTTCAGTGCCATCAGTGCCATCAGTTGCTACAGTGCCATCAGTGCTATCTGTGCCATCTGTGCTATCCGTGCTATCAGTGCCATCAGTGCTTATCAGTGCCAATCAGTGCTATCAGTGCATCAGTGCTATCTGGTCCCATCAGTGCTTTCAGTTGCCTCTGTGCTATCCAGCTGCCATCAGTAGATATCAGTTTGCATCAGTGCTATTAAGTGCCTTCGGTGCTATCAGTGCCATCAGTGCTATCAGTGCTATTCAGTGCACACTAGTGCTATCAGTGCATCAGTGTCATCAAGTGACCATCAGTGCTATCAGTGCCATCAGTGCCATCATGTGCTATCGTGAAATCAGTGCTATCAGTGCTTCAGTGCCATCAGTGCTATCAGTGCATCAGTTGCTATCGCAGTGCCATCTGAGCTATCTGTTGCCATCAGTGCATCAGTGCTAACAGTTGCCATAAGTGCTATCCTGTGCCATCAGGCTTTCACAGTGACATCAGTGATCCCACTCGCATATAGAGAGGCCCAATACCTATATACTTAGTGCTATCAGTGCCATCAGTGCTATCAGTGCCAATCAGGTAATCAGTGCCATCGTGCTATCAGTGCCATCTGCTTGCTATCAGTGCCATAAGTGCTATCAGTGCTCTGGTTCTTACAGTGCCATCAGTTGCTATCAGTGCCATCAGTGCTACAGTGATATCCAGTTGCCAAGAGTGCTTTCAGTGCCATCAGTGCTATCAGTGCCATCAGTGGCCATCAGTTGCTATTCAGTGCCAATCTGTGCTATCTGTGCAATCAGTGCTATCAGGGCCATACAAGTGCTTTCAGTGCCATCAGTGCTATCAGTGCTATCAGTTGCCCAGGTGCTTATTCAGTGCCATCTGTGTATCTGGCCATACGTGCCCAATTCAGGCTATCAGTTGCCAATCAGTGCTATCAGTGCATCAGTGCTATCAGTGCTCAGTCAGTGATATCGTGCCTACCAGTGGTAGTAGTAGGTAGTTGTAGTAGGTTGTCGGTACCAGTACCAGTAGTAGTAGTAACCGTGGTAGTAGTAGTAGTAGTGTAGTAATAGTAGTACCAGGGGTTGTAGTAGTAGTAGTTACCAGGGGTAGTAGTAGTAGTAGTAGTAATAGTAGTAGTACCAGTGGTAGTTAGTAGTCTCAGTCAGTAGTAGTAGTAGTAGTAGTTTGTAATGTAGTACCAGTGGTTTTAGTTGTAGTACCAGTGGTAGCCAGTAGTAGGAATAATAATAGTAGAAAATACCAGCGGGGAGTAGTAGTAGTACCAGTGGTAGTAGTTTAGTAGTTGTAATAATAGTTGTACACAGTGGTAGTGTAGTTGTAGTATATAATTGTGTTACCAGTGGGTTGTGTTGGTAGTTCCAGTGGTAGTAGTAGTAGTAGTAATTTTAGTAGTAACTGTGGTTGTAGTAGTAGTAATTATAGTGTACCAGTTGGTAGTAGTAGTAGGTTTAATAATGAATAGTACCAAGTGGTATTAGTAGTAGTTGTAAAAAAAAAAAATTAATCATTAGTTAGTACCAGTGGTAGTAGTAGTAGTAATAAAAATAGTAGTACAGTGGTAGTCAGTAGTAGTAGTAATAATAGTAGTACAGTTGTCAGTAGTAGTAGTAGTAATAATAGTAGTACAGTGGTAGTAGTAGTAGTAATAATAATAGTGTGTACCAGTGGTAGTAGTAGTAGTACTAGTGGTAGTTGTAGTAGTTACTATTGGTAGTGTTAGTAGACTAGTGGTAGTAGTAGTATTACGTTGTAGTAATAATAGTAGTAAACAGTTGGTTGTAGTAGCTAGTACCAGTGGTAGTAGTAGTAGTTGTTGTATAATAGTAGTACCAGTGGTTGTAGTAGGAGTAATTATAAATAGATAGTACCCAGTGGTAGTAGTTAGTAGTAATAATAGTAGTACCAGTGGAGTAGTGTTGTAATAATAATAGTGAGTTCCAGTGGATTGTAGTAGTGTAGTAGTTAAGTAGTACCAGTGGTAGTGTAGTAGTAGTAATAATAGCAGTACCAGTGCGTTGTAGTGTAGTACCAAGTGGTAGTAGTATTAGTAGTAATAATAGTATACCAGTGGTTGTAGGAGTAGTACTGTGGTTGTAGTAGTAGTAATAATAATAGTAGTACCATAGGTAGTAGTTGTAGTACTAGTGGTAGTAGTAGTCAGTAGTATTAATTGTTGTTACCAGTGGTGTAGTGTAGTAGTAGTAATAAAAAAATTTTTTAGTTAGTACAGTGGTGTAGTAGTAGGACCAGTGGTAGTAGTAGTAGTAGTAATTGATAGTAGTACCAGTGGTAGTAGAGTAGTAGTAATATTAGTAGTACCAGTGGTAGTAGTACCAGTGGTAGTAGTAGTAGTAGTAATAATAGTAGTACCAGTGTAGTAGTTAGTAGTAATTAATAACAGTAGTAACAGTGGTTGTAGTACCAGTGGTAGTTGCAGTAGTAGAATAATAGTAGTACCAGTGGTGTAGTACCAGGGTAGTAGGTAGTAGTAGTAATAATAGTATTACCAGTGGTAGTAGTAGTGTAATAATATAGTAGTACAGTGGTAGTAGTACAGTGGTTTAGTAGTAGTAGAAAAATAGTAATAGTTAGTACCAGTGGTTGTAGTACCAGTGGTAGTAGTGTAGTAATAGTTGTAATATAGTAATTACAGTGGTAGTAGTAGTAGTAATAATAATAGTCGTACAGTTAGTAGTACCAGTGGTAGTAGTAGTAGTAGTAGTAATAATGTAGTACCAGTGGTAGTAGTAGTAGTAGTAATAATAGTAGTACCTGTGGTAGTAGTAGTGGTAGTAATAATAGTAGTAACAGTGTTGTAGTAGTAGTAATAAAATAGTGTACAAGTGGTAGTAGTTGTTGTAGTAGTAATAAATAGTAGTACCAGTGGTAGTAGTAGTAGTAATAATAATAGTAGTACCAGTGGGTAGTTGTAGTAGTAGTTTATAATAGTAGTTACCAGTGGTAGTAGTGTAGTATAATAATAGTAGTACATCCAGTGGCTAGTAGTAGTAGTAATAATAATAGTAGTACCCGTGGTAGTAGTAGTAGTAGTAATAATTGTAGTCCAAGTGGTAGTAGTAGTTGTAGGTAATAATAGTAGAAAAAAAATACCAGTGGTAGTAGTAATCATAATAGTAGCCTACAGTGGTAGTAGTAGTAGTACGTAATAATATTAGTACCTGTGGTAGTAGTAGTAGTAGTAATATAGTGTACCAGTGGTAGTAGTAGTAGTAATAATATTAGTAGTAACAGTGGTAGTAGTTGTAGTGAATAATAGTTGTACAGTGGTAGTAGTAGTAGTAATAAATAATAGTAGTACCCAGTGGTAGTAGTAGTAGTAGTAATAATAGTAGTACAAGTGGGAGTAGTAGTTGTAATAATAAATAGTAGTACCAGTGGAGTAGTAGTAGTAGTAAGATAGTAAGTACTGTGGTTGTAGTAGTAGTAATAATATAGTAGTACAGTGGGTAGTAGTAGATTGTAGTAATAATAGTAGTTACCAGTGGTAGGTAGAAAAAAAAACCCCACACACAAAAAAAAAAAAAACTAGTAGTAAATAATAATAGTAGTACCAGTGGTAGTAGTAGTAGTAATAATAATAGTAGTCCAGTGGTAGTAGTGTAGTAGTAATTGTTGTCGGTTGTCATTATATTATTATACTTTATATTGTTTGTTTAAACTTTTGTTTTGATCCACCTGGTTATGATTGTTAAAGACTTTTTTTTACCAGTTTCCTTTATTAGAGACGGAAACCACATTTCTGTTGAATCTTTATTTGCTGAATGTTAACTGTTAGAGGAATGTGGAAAAAATCTACTGGAGGTTCTTGAATGGTAACTGTGGTTTAGTAATACACATTGGTGAGCACAATTGATGGACACTGATGGCACTGATGGCACTGATGGCACTGATGGCACTGATGGCACGATAGCACTGATGGCAACTGATAGCACTGATGGCATGATAGCATGATAGCACTGATGGCTCTGATAGCACTCTTGGCACTGACTAGCACTCTTGGCAATGATGCACTGTTAGCACTGTGGCACTGATAGCACTGATGGCACTGATAGCACGATGGCACTGGATAGCACTGATGGCACTGATAGCACTGATGGCATGATAGCACTGATGGCACTGATAGCACTGATTGCACTGATGGGCACTGATAGCAACGCTTGGCACTGATAGCACTGATAGGCACTGATGGCACTGATAGCACTGATGGCAATGATAGCATGATGGCACTGACTAGCACTGATGGCACGGATAGCACTGATGGCACTGATGGCACTGATAGCACTGATGGCACTGATAGCAATCTTGGCACTGGATAGCACAAAATTTGTTTAATGCACTGATGGCAACTGATAGCACTGATGACATGTTAGCACTGATGGCACTGATAGCACTGATGGCCCTGATAGCATGGATGGCACTGATGGCAATGATAGCACTGATGGCAATGATAGCACTCTTGGCTGATAGCAATGATAGCATGTTGGCACTGATAGCACTATGGCACTGATAGCACTGATGGCATGATAGCACTGGGATGGCACTGATAGCCCCTGATGGCACTGATAGCACTGATGGCACTGATAGCACTGATGGCACTGATAGCACTGATGGCACTGATTGCAATGATGGCAATGATAGCACTGATGGCACTGATAGCACTGATGGCACATGATAGCATGATGGCACTTGTTAGCAATGATGGCACTGATGGCATGATAGCACTGATGGGCATGTTTAGCACTGAATGGAATGATAGCACTGATGGCCAATGATAGCACTGATAGCCTGATTTCCACTGATAGCATGATGGCACTGATGGCACTGATAGCACTATGGCATGATAGCACTATGGCACTGATAGCAATGATGGCACTGCTTAGCACTGATAGCATGATGGCACTGATAGCACCGTATGCACTGATAGCACTGATGGCATGTAAGCACTGATGTCACTGATAGACTGATGGCACTGATAGCACTGATGGGACTGATAGCAATGATTGGCAATGATAGCACTGATGGCATGATAGCCACTGATCGGCACTGATAGCACTGATAGCACTGATGGCAATGATAGCACTGATGGCACTGATAGCACTGATGGCACTGATGGCACTGATAGCACTGATGGCACTGGACAGCACTGATGGCAATGATAGCACTGATGGCACTGATACACTGATG
>NC_069493.1:7242003-7256882 GCF_026875155.1 Cherax quadricarinatus
GTACCTGGCTGAGTACTAAAAAGTCTCTCACTAGTGGGACATCAGGAAAATGCAAGAGATGAGAGCCAGGAGTCATCTTCTATCCCCCAATTGCGAAGTTCCTACCAACCGACAGATCATTGGGATATTAGTGCTGCTTTGCAAGAGCATGAGCTAATATCAATCTCCTCGGCGCTCCTCTCGGGTCATGCTATGGATTTGATTCTTGAAAAAAAATCTAAGACCCTAGGCTGAGGGATGGGCAGGATGAATGATATTAAATAACTACTCACCGATACCAGTCCCTCCCAAAACTCATTTACGTATTGAGATACCTCCACAGTCTTTGACAGTCCAAAAAAAAATCAAGGATTACGACTCCCTCCTAAAGACTATGCTAGAGGTGTAATCCCGAATCTTAAACTTAATTGATGGAGAGTGATTGGAAAGCCTCACTTCCAGTCAGTAGCTAGGGGGTGGGAGTATGTAAATCTTCCAGATTGCACTACCAGCTTTCTTTCTCCTCCATGAGGAGGATAAGAAAGACCCATGGTAGTGCAATCTGGCAAGATTTAAATATCTCCCAGCACCCTAAGCCATGACTGGAGTGAGGCTATTCAATCACTCTCCCATTCATGAAGGTTAAGATCCAGTACACTCTCTAGCATTAGTCTTTAGGAGGGAAGTCGTATTCCTTGGTGTTTTGGACTGTCAAAGACTGGGGAGTATCTCAAGAAGTAAATGAGTTTTGGAGGGTACTGGTATCAGGTGAGGTAGCGGTATTTATTTTCTGTCATCCTGCATTCCATCATACAGGGTCTTAGATTTTTTTCAAGAATCAAATCCATAGCATTTGGACCGAGAGGAGCGCCGAGGAGAGTGATATTAGCTATGCTCTTGGCACAAAGCAGCACTTTATCCCCTATGATCTGTCGGTTGGTAGGAAAACTTCGCAATTGGAGGGGTTTATAGATGACTCTGGCTCTCATCTCTTGCTTGCATTTTCCTGATGTCACTAGGTGATGATTTTTAGTACCGCCAGGGTACCATCAATCCTAGATCCAGATATTAAGCTCACTGCGAGAATGTTTCTGGATTCCTTATGACCAGATGGAATAGAAAAGGGGTTGAAGCATCATTATAGCACGATTGGGGTTGTGATTGATAGAGGAGGGGAAATGTTTAGAATCTGTATAGAGAGCAGAATTTTTTAGTTCAATGCATTAGGAAAGTTTAATTTAATAGGGTTTTTTGATCTTGACTTCGTAAATAGTTATACATTTACGTGCTACATGGGCCGCTGCTTCACAGTCTTGTTGAACATCAAAACCGAGCGAGTTGGTTTCAGAATATGCAGCTCATGACTCACCGTTTCTTACTGCACGTCCGGGGCAGCAAGGCACCGAAGGGTGTTGCCAACCAGCAATGGCCCGGGATCCTCCATCCTTTCCAGGAGGGCACATAGTGTGCCACTAAGAAGTGGCGGGACCTAATTAGGTCTCCAACACCACGCCAGCCAGACACACACATGAGAAATTTTGAGTGAACTCAGACCAAACTTCGCACACATCACCGAGGACTGAATTGAGCATTTATTTAAAAAATGTTGCGATCTTAAACCGATTAAAAACCCCCTCATGATGAGCCCTGTGGGAATGAACAGATGACTGCTTTATACGCATCAGCTCCAGTTGGATTAAGTGTTCTTCACTGTCAGTGGAAACGCCTTCCAATGAAACAAAAGGAAATTAATGGAAAAATATATAAATAAAGAAATAACTTAGGAAAAATGAGAATATTGAGTTTGAGAAGCAAATTTTACTTAAAATTTAAATATAATAGAAAAATGGCCTTCAGTTCTTTTAGTTGGGCAGGAGTAGTATGGCCCTGGATAGTTCCTCTGATGTTATTTATGTTAGGTTATCCTGGGCAGATGGTAAATAATCCGATGTTCTGGAATCTCCCTACCACTTGGATGGAGCACAAGTAGAATAGGTAAGGGCCGGTAGTAGTAGAATCATGTTAATAAAGTATTATTTAACACATGTCTTGCTCCTTTATCTGGCGTCTATCCTGGAAGACCACGCCAGGAACAGAGCTGGTAATAAGAAAAAAATAACTGGTTTACCATAGTCATGTAATATAACATTTAAGAATTGAAAAGAATGATAAATGCCAAAATCATTACTGGTAACAGACAAACAATATAAGTATCAAAGTGATACCTCCCTGGGATATCACCCTTACTGATTAGGAGACGATGTGGGGTGAAAGTGACTCTCCAAACTTCAACCCACTCCAGGTAGGTCAAGATTACCAGGAGTAGAAACTAACAAATCGGACACCAGGAACTAGTTTCGCCCCAGCCCGCCAGTGGGGAGGGGGGGGTGCACGCGACGAAACTAATGGTTCTGGTTGCCCGAACAACCTTAACCCACCTTACACCTACTTATTCCCTCACATTCACCTGGCTGCACTTTCAGGGAGGTCAATGATGGAAAACTGGGTGATCTGGTGAAGTTTTTGTCTTCAGTGCTTGTGATGTAGTGGCATCCTCAGGAGCGATGGTTTCATCTATAATTATACAGCTGAGTGCATCTACCAGTATATATATATATATTTTTATATATAATATTTATATATTTTTATATATTTATATATATATATATATATATATATTATATATATATATATAGATATATATATAATATGCGCTTTCGTAAACTACTCACATTTGTCCAAGGAATTATGACTATGTGAGTAGTCTCGAAAGCTCCTTGGAATTTCACTTACTCTTTCACGGTGGGCTGTTTTGGCATAATATATATATATATAATATATATATATTTATTATATTATTTATATCTATATATATATTATATATCATTATATTTATATATATATAACATAATTGAATATATTATTTATATTTTTATATATATATATATATATATAAAGATATTTATATATATATATATATATATATATATAATATTATTTATATACTATATATATATATATATATATATATACATAATGTCGTGCCGAATATGTAATCTGGTGTTCATTAGGCAAAGAACTCATTTAAAATTAAGTCCTTTCTGAAATTTTCTTTTATACGTTTAAAAGATTATTTTTGTCATTAATGTTATTGTAAAAAAATTTTAAATTTGCACCAATAGGAATATTAGAAAACTTAACCCTAACCTTATAACAACCAAGAGCAATTTATTTTAGCCTATCACAAACTAATTTATTTCTAGATTTGTTTACAGTAATTAATCCTAAAACAAACACAGTGAAATACCTATTTTTTGCGTTAGTTCAGAATGATTTTGGCGAAATTAGTGCATACACAAATTTTCACTTGTCCTATGTGCAAGATGACGCGTTGCTATTTAAGCAGATCGCTAGTTCTGCCCTATTCGGCACGACATTATATATATACTATTATATATATATATATTAATACTATATATTCTATATATCATTTATTTATATTTATATATATATATTTATATATATTATATATATATATATATATTATATATTTAATGTCGTTTAATATATATATATCTATATATATATATATTTATATATACTATATATATATTATATATATATTTATATATATATATATATATATATATGTTGGTGCCGAATATGTAAAAAACTGGTCAATCTAGCAAGAAACTCATTTAAAATTAAGGTCCTTTCTAAAAATATTTTATCTTATACTGTTCTTAAGATTTTATTTTTTTCATTAATGCTGATGTAAATTTATAATTTTGCCCAAAAGGAACTTAGAAAACTTAACATAACTTATTATTACAAGCGCAATTTATTTAGCCTATCCCAAATCATACATAATATTAGATTTGTTTTACAAATAATTTTAATACTAAACAAAACACATTTGAAATATTATTTTTTCGTTAGGTTCAGAATGATTTTTGGCGAAATTATGCATACACAGATTTTCGCTTGTAACCATATGGCATGATGAGCGTTGCTATTTAAGCCAGTTGGCATGTTCTGCCTATTCGGCACGACTTATATATTTATTTCCATATATATATATATATATATATATATATACCTATATATTTATATTATATATATATATATATTATATATATATTATATATATATATTTATATATGGAGGAGGTGCTATGTATTCAGATATTTGAAGTGGACGTGTCTGTGGATGGGGGTCTATGAAGATGTGGTGAATCATCAATTGATGAGGGGAAAAGGGTGAGCGGTGCCACTTATGAGTTTGTGCGATGAAAAAAGAGGGGAATGTATATGAGAGTATAGTTTTACCAACGCTTTAAATGGCGTGCGAAGCATGGATGGGTGATGAAATGTTTGCAGCGAGGAGAAGGCGGGAGGCAGTGGAGTTGTCATGTCTGAGGTCAATGTGTGGTGGTGGATATAATGACCAGGGATAAATCGTAGTTTGGCAGTTAGGAGGTGTGGTTTACCAGAGGGCTGAGGGAAGGGTTGTTGAGGTGGTTCGGACATGCAGAGAGAATGGATGCGAAACAGAATGACTTCAAGTTGTGTATCAGGTCTGTAGTGGGAAGAAGGAGGGGTAGGGGTAGGCCTAGGAAATGGTTGGAGGGAGGGGGTAAAGGAGGTTTTGTGTGCGAGGGCTTGGCTTCCAGGGGCATGCGTGAGCGTGTTTGATAGGATGGAATGGGAGGATAAATGGTTTTTAATACTTGACGTGCTGTTGGAGTGTGAGCAAAATAACATTTATGAAGGGGGTTTCAGGGAAACGGCAGGCCGGAATTGTCGTCATGGAGATGGGAGTTACAGTGCCTGCACTTGAAGGAGGGGTGTTAATGTTGCAGTGAAAAAAAACTGTTAGTGTAAAGCACCTTTCTGCACAGACAGTGATGAAGTGAAATGATGGGAAAGTTTTTCTTTTCGGGCCACCCTGCATTGGTGGGTGTTAAAAAAAAAAATAATATAATATATATATATATATAATTATATATATTTTTATATATTTATATATATATATATATCATTTATATACTATATATATATTATATATATCTATTTATATATATATATAATATATATATATATTATATATATATTATGCAATTAGATCACAGTAAACAGGTGATGTCAGAATATGGCAAAACAAACCACTATGATAAGTATAGAGAAATTACCAAGCGCTTTCGTGACTACCTAACATTATCAGGTGTGGTGTTTTGTTATATTTATTATATATATATATTATATATATATTTTATATATATATTTTACTATATATTTATATATATATATATAATATATAATATATTTATGTTTATATATATATATATATATTTATTATATATATATGTGTGTGTGTGTGTTGTGTGTGTGTGTGTGTGTGTGTGTGTGTGTGTGTGTGTGTGTGTGTGTGTGTGTGTGTGTGTGTGTGTGTGTGTGTGTGTGTGCGTGTGAGTGTACATAATATACAATTCGAAGGTTAAGTTAAGAATGAACGACAGTCAATGAAAAAGCAGAATATTTTACGAAGGAATTCAAAACCGTGGGCAAGATTTGTTAAGGGATCTCGGTTCGAGTGGCCGCCCAGGATTCTGTGGTATCGTATAAAACAAAGGACAATCATTGTCAGAGGTAGGGCTACGGGGTGGAAGCCACACTGCAGTGCATCAGTGCTATCAGTGCCATCAGTGCTATCAGTGCCATCTGTTGCCATCAGTGCCTTCAGTTGCTATCAGTGTCATCCGTGCTATCAGTGCCTCAGTGATATCAGTGCCATCAGTGTTTCCGTGCCATCAGTGCTATCAGTGCCATCAGTGCTATCAGTGCCATCAGTGCTATCAGTGCCATCATTGCTATCCCAGTGCCATCTGTGCTTTCCAGTGCCATCAGTGTATCAGTGCCTCAGTGCTAAACAGTGCCATCAGTGCTATCAGTGCCATCAGTGCTATCAGTGCCTTCAGGGCTTTCAGTGCCATCAGGCTATCACGTGCCATCGTGCAGTAGTGCATGAGTAGCTACCATGCCTTCAGTGCAATCAGTGCAATCATTGCCTATCAGTGCCATCAGGTGCTATCTGCATGTACAGTGCTTATCAGGCATAAGTGCTTTTCAGTGCCAATCAGTGCTATCAGTGCATCAGTGCTGTCAGTGCATCATACTTCAGTGCCATCAGTGCCATCAGTTGCTACAGTGCCATCAGTGCTATCTGTGCCATCTGTGCTATCCGTGCTATCAGTGCCATCAGTGCTTATCAGTGCCAATCAGTGCTATCAGTGCATCAGTGCTATCTGGTCCCATCAGTGCTTTCAGTTGCCTCTGTGCTATCCAGCTGCCATCAGTAGATATCAGTTTGCATCAGTGCTATTAAGTGCCTTCGGTGCTATCAGTGCCATCAGTGCTATCAGTGCTATTCAGTGCACACTAGTGCTATCAGTGCATCAGTGTCATCAAGTGACCATCAGTGCTATCAGTGCCATCAGTGCCATCATGTGCTATCGTGAAATCAGTGCTATCAGTGCTTCAGTGCCATCAGTGCTATCAGTGCATCAGTTGCTATCGCAGTGCCATCTGAGCTATCTGTTGCCATCAGTGCATCAGTGCTAACAGTTGCCATAAGTGCTATCCTGTGCCATCAGGCTTTCACAGTGACATCAGTGATCCCACTCGCATATAGAGAGGCCCAATACCTATATACTTAGTGCTATCAGTGCCATCAGTGCTATCAGTGCCAATCAGGTAATCAGTGCCATCGTGCTATCAGTGCCATCTGCTTGCTATCAGTGCCATAAGTGCTATCAGTGCTCTGGTTCTTACAGTGCCATCAGTTGCTATCAGTGCCATCAGTGCTACAGTGATATCCAGTTGCCAAGAGTGCTTTCAGTGCCATCAGTGCTATCAGTGCCATCAGTGGCCATCAGTTGCTATTCAGTGCCAATCTGTGCTATCTGTGCAATCAGTGCTATCAGGGCCATACAAGTGCTTTCAGTGCCATCAGTGCTATCAGTGCTATCAGTTGCCCAGGTGCTTATTCAGTGCCATCTGTGTATCTGGCCATACGTGCCCAATTCAGGCTATCAGTTGCCAATCAGTGCTATCAGTGCATCAGTGCTATCAGTGCTCAGTCAGTGATCTGGTCCAGTACACACACACACCCCAACCATCCAGTTTTAAAACACGGGTTCCGGTACACACACACACCAGGAACCATCCAGTCTTAACACTGGTCCAGTACACACACACACCAGCAACCATCCAGTCTTAACACTGGTCCGGTACACACACACACCAGGAACCATCCAGTCTTAACACTGGTCCAGTACACACACACACCAGCAACCATCCAGTCTTAACACTGGTCCGGTACACACACACACCAGCAACCATCCAGTCTTAACACTGGTCCAGTACACACACACACCAGCAACCATCAGTCGTAAAGACAGTTATCTGCATAATTATAATATCCGTAATTAACCGCAATTAAGCAACCAGTAATTTCCTGAAAATTACTTATAAAAAACTACGACACGAGGAAAACTGGGAGTTTAATATACATAAATTTGAGAAAAGAGAGTATGAAAATACGTATCAGGAAAAATATCTACTGCTGTACTTTGTTTCTGTCTTTATTGTGTGTGTGTGTGTGTGTGTGTTTGTGTGTGTGTGTGTGTATGTGTATGCTTGTGTGTACTCACCTAGTTGAGGTTGCAGGGGTCGAGTCCAAGCTCCTGGCCCCGCCTCTTCACTGGTAGCTACTAGGTCACTCTCCCTGAACCATGAGCTTTATCATACCTCTGCTTAAAGCTATGTATGGATCCTGCCTCCACTACATCGCTTCCCAAACTATTCCACTTCCTGACTACTCTGTGGCTGAAGAAGTACTTCCTAACATCCCTGTGATTCATCTGTGTCTTCAACTTCCAACTGTATCCCCTTGTTGCTGTGTCTCATCTCTGGAACATCCTGTCTTTGTCCATTTTGTCAATTCCGCTCAGTATTTTGTATGTCGTTATCATGTCCCCCCTATCTCTAATGTCCTCCTATGTCGTCATTTTGATTTCCCTTAACCTCTCCTCGTAGGACATACCTCTTAGCTCTGGGACTAGTCTTGTTGCAAACCTTTGCACTTTCTCAAGTTTCTCTACGTGCTTGGCTAGGTGTGGGTTCCAAACTGGTTGCCGGCATTACTTTTCCCCCCAATATGGGCCTAACGATCACGTGTACGTCCTGAACGATTCCTTATTAAGATGTCGGAATGCTGTTTCGAGGTTTGCTTGGGCCCATATGCTGCGGCAGTTATTTGGTTGATGTGCGCTTCAGGAGATGTGCCTGGTGAATACTCAATGCCACAAGATCTTTTTTCCTTGAGTGAGGTTGAGTCCTCTGCCCCCTAACTGTACTCCGTCTGCGTCTATCTTGCCCCTTCCCCAATCTTCATGACTTTGCACTATGGTGGGATTGACTCCAGGAGCCAATTGCTGGACCAGGTCTGCAGCCTGTCAGTGTGTTGTGCGTGAGCGTGGTGTGAGTTGTGGTGAGTGTGTGGTGTGTGTGTGTGTGTGTGTGTGTGTGTGTGTGTGTGTGTGTGTGTGTGTGTACTTCACCTAATTGTGGCTTGCAGGGGTTCGATACTCAGCTTCCTGGCCCCGCCTCTTCACTGATCGCTAAACTATTTCCTCTCCCTCTCTGCCTCCAGAGCTATGTCATACCTCTTCTTAAAACTATGTACGTTCCTGCCTCCAACACTTCACTGCTAGGCTATTCCACTTCCTGACGACCTCTATGACTGAAGAAATACTTTCTAACGTCCCTGTGAACCGTCTGAGTCTTCAGCTTTCCGTTTGTGTACCCTTGTTTTCTGTGATCCCTCTCTCTGGCACATCCTATCTCTGTCCACCTTGTCTATTCCCCGCAGTATTTTGTATTCATTATCATGTCTCCCCTGACCCTCCTGTCCTCCAGTGTCGACAGTCCGATTTTTCCTCAACCTTTCTTCATAGGACATTCCCCTGTGCCCGGAACTAGCCTTGTTGCAAATCTTGTGCTGTCTCTAATTTCTTTGACGTGCTTGACCAGGTGTGGGTTTCCGAACGGTGCTCATACTCCAGTATGGGCCTAACATACACAGTGTACAGTGTTTGAAGTTTCCTTTAAAAGGTTGGGAAGCGTTCTCGGGTTTTTGCCAGGCGCCCTATCTGCAGATTATTATTGAGTGGTTTCCGGAACTGTCGGTGTTTTACCCCAAACTTTCTCCTGAGTGAGGTTTGAGTCTTTGGCCCCCTAGCCCCCGGGGTTTTTTGCCCCCCCATCTTTATGTTTTTTTGGGGATTAAAATTTGAGAAGCCATTTCTGGACCATGTCCGCTGTCCAGGGCCTTTGAAATCCCCCCTCCAATTTAATTTCCCCATAACTTCCTCATCTAAAGGGACACTTCCTTAAAACCCTTCCTTTATGCGTTCCCAAAATACAAAAAAGCTTTAAAACCCCCTGGGGACCCCCCCCCCCTCACAGGGGCCCATGATAAATTTTAAAAATGCCGTTGTTGCCCCCTTTTTTCGCCTTGCATGCCCCCCTTTTTAGCCTGATCTCACTTCTGCACTAATCTTTGGAGGAACTTGGGCAAAAGGCCCGCATCCCAAAAACTCCCCCCCCTCTTTTTTCCCATTTCCCTTTTTTTTTCAAAATCCTTTTTGACCAGTTTTTCCTTCTGTCCGTCGGTTCTTTTTGTTGTTGGTTTTTTTTTGTTCTCCCTAATTTTTTACTTTCCCGGGCAAAGTCAGTTTAGTGGGCCCTTTTTTTCCCTTTTTTAAAAAACTCCGTTTTTCCCCAAACCCCGTTTAAAATTTAGGTTGGGAAAAATTTTTGGTAATGGTACCACAAATCTTTCTTCCCCTTTAAATTTTGGTCCCCCTTTGGGCTTTCCCACTTTTTTTTCCACCCCCCCATTTTTGGGAAAAAAAAAAGGGGGTTTTTTTCCCCCCCTTGGGTAAAAAAAAAGGGGAAAATTTTAAAGTTTAGTTAAAAATTTGGTTTTTGGGGGGGTTTTTTTAAAATTTTTGGTTTTTTTTGTTTTTAAAAGGGAAAGAAATTTTGGGGTTTTTTTTTTAGGGGAAAATTTTTTATTTGGGGGGTTTTTTTTGGTAGGGTTTTTGGGTTTTAAATTTTTTTTTGGGTTATTTTGGGTTTTGTTTGGGTGTTGGTTTTGGGGGTTGGGTTTTTTTGGGGTGTTGTTTCCTTACGTACATGACTCGTTGTTGCCTCCCTGTCAGGAAATTCTCTGATCCATTGCAGTGGCCTTCCTGTTAAAATGCGCTGACTCTAGCTTCTGCACTAATCTCTTGTGAGGAACTGTGTCAAAGGCCTTCTTGCAGTCCAAGAAGATGCAATCAACCCACCCCTCTCTCTCTTGTCTTACTTCCGTTATTTTTCATAAACTCCAGAAGGTTTGTGACACAGATTTGCCTTCCGTGAATCCGTGCTGGTTGGCATTTTATATCCTGTTCCGTTCCAGGTGCTCCACCACTCTCCTCCTGATAATCTTCTCCATAATTTTGCATACTATACACGTCAATGACACAAGTCTTTTAGTTTAGTGCCTCTTTTCTGTCTCCTTTTTTGAAAATGGGAACTACATTGCTGTCTTCCAACCTCAGGTAGTTGCCAGTTTCCAGGGATGTGTGAAGATTGTGGTAAGTGGTACGCACAACATATCTGCTCCCTCTCTAAGGACCCATGGAGAGATGTTGTCCGGTCCCATTGCCTTTGAGGTATCGATGTCCCTTAGCAGTTTCTTCACCTCCTCCTCATCTGTATGTATGTCGTCCAACACTGTTGGTGTATTCCTTGTTGGTGTCCCCATCTGGTCTGTCCCCCCAGAGTCCTTCTTGTCTCTACTGTAAATACTTCCTTAAATCTCGTGTTGAGCTCCTCACATACCTCTTGATCGTTTCTTGTGAGTTCTCCACCTTCTTTCCTCAGCCTTATCACCTGGTCCTTGACTGTTGTCTTCTTCCAATGTGGCTATACAGCAGTTTCGGGTCAGATTTGACTTTCGATGCTATGTCGTTTTCATACTGTCGCTGGGCCTCCCTCCTTATCTGCGCATACTCGTTTCTGGCTCTTCTACTAATCTCCTTGTTTTCCTGGGTCCTATGCCTCCTGTACCTGTGTGTGTGTGTGTGTGTGTGTGTGTGTGTGTGTGTGTGTGTGTGTGTGTGTGTGTGTGTGTGTGTGTGGTTGCAGGGGTCGAGACTCGGTTCCGGGCCCCGCCTGTTCACTGATCGCTACTAGGTTCTCTCTCTTTCTGCTTCCTGAGCTTTGTCATACCTCGCCTTAAAGCTATGTATGATTCCTGCCTCCACTACATCACTTGCTAGGCTATTCCACTTCCTGACGACTCTATGACTGAAGAAATACTTCCTTACATCCCTGTGACTCGTCTGAGTCTTCAGCTTCCAATTGTGACCCCTTGTTTCTGTGTCCCCTCTCTGGAACATCTTGTCTGTCCACCTTATCTATTCCATGCAGTATTTTGTATGTCGTTATCATGTCTCCCCTGACCCTCCTGTCCTCCAGTGTCGTCAGTCCGATTTCCCTCAACCTTTCTTCATAGGACATTCCCCTGTGCTCCGGAACTAGCCTTGTTGCAAATCTTTGTGCTGTCTCTAATTTCTTGACGTGCTTGACCAGGTGTGGGTTCCGAAGTGGTGCTGCATAATCCAGTATGGGCCTGACGTACACAGTGTACAGTGTCTTGAACGATTCCTTACTAAGGTATCGGAACGCTATTCTCAGGTTTGCCAGGCGCCCATATGCCGCCGCAGTTTTTTGGGTTAATGTGGCTTCCGGCGACGTGGTCGGTTTATACCACCCCAAGACGTTTCTCCCTGAGTGGGGTTTTTGCAGTCTTTGGCTGCCTAGCCTATACTCTGTCTGCGGTCTTCTTTGCCCTTCCCCGATCTTCATGACTTTGCATTTGGCGGGGTTAAATTCTAGGAGCCAGTTGCTGAACCACGCATCCAACCTGCCCTAGGTCTCTTTGTAGACCTGTCTGGTCCTCATCTGATTTAATTCTCCTCATTAACTTCCTCATATGGGGTCGGGTGGAGTAGGCCTCACAGCCTGCAGATAGCATGAGGAAAATAATAGACGATAGTTAATAGACAGTCCTAAGCTTTTAAAACTGCGGGGAACAGGTCAAGAAAACGTAAAAAGTTACATTATAATAGTGGATCATTACATACCTTCATTTACAACCTTCTAACTAATGAAATAGGGGGAAAAATCCCTCATTTGTCAACCGGTGTCGCAGAACCTTCAAGAAAATTTTGGAAATACCCTGAGTGTCAGTTATACGTCTGTGTGAATACTCCTATTCAGGCGTCCTTTCTTATAATAACTAGGCTATTCTTAATTATAATGCTTTTCCTATCAGGTTTTTGTGTATTATAATGGTGATGATAATAATAATAATATTAGGGGGTGATAGTTGATAATAATGATAGGAATGGCATTAAAATTATGAATAGCCTAGTTAGGTTACTTGGCTGAGTTGATTCGAGCTGTGAAAGTTCTCAGTACGTTTTCCAGCTCAGCAATTTCTCCTGCCTTAAGGGACAGTTAGTACATAGCAACAGTCCAGCCTAGAGAAATCGAGTAGCCAGAAGAGTATCATCATTGACTTGGCATTTTTTGGGTTTTGGAAATTCTAGTTACCCAACCCATCATTTTTCTTGCATTTGTGAAAATGACATTGTTGTACTCCTCACTGTTGTGTTCTTCATTTTTTCGAAGTTTCAGGGTGAATTTCGTCATTCAAAATGATATGGACCAGACACTGACGTTGGACCTGACGCAGGACCTGACAATAACTGACTTGACCCAGACTAACGCAAGGACTGAGGCAAACGCTGAAGGAAGAGTGGACGCCCTCGCGAGTAGTCAACACTAGAGGGAGGCTGGGAGGCCTGGGCAAACAGTGGGCTCCTGGGAAGACGTTGAAAGATAAACACCAGCATGTACAACATTATCCCGGCTCCCTCCTTCCTTTCCTCCCTCCTTCTGTCCCTCTCCCTCTCAGCTCACACTTCGACAATCAGGAGGATCTCTCTCTCTCTCTCTCTCTCTCTCTCTCTCTCTCCCCATCTCTCTCTCTCTCTCTCTCTCTCTCTCTCTCTCTCTCTCTCTCTCTCTCTCTCTCTCTCTCTCTCTCTCTCTCTCTCTTTCTCACTCCCTCTCTAATTTAGAAACAATTTACTTCCCATCTCCTAAGCTTCCCTTCATGTATGGGCTTCAAAAACACATCAATTAACATTCCTAAAGACTTTCATCTCTATTAAATCATGTGGTTGTGACCTTCCCTTGTACTGCTAAGCTTCCCTGTTTTCCCAGCCTTTAAATACACTAGTTTTCGAGCTTGCACTTATTAAATTTATATAACAAATTTGTAAATTAAAAGTATAGTCAACTTTGTAAACAACAGTAGGTTGTCTCGACCCAAGAAAGTTGTCAGGAAACAGGACAAGTGTTTTCCAGACCCGGATCTGATCGTATAACGACCCCTGCTGAACTTTTATCTGAAAACTAAGTTCTCTCTCAATAAAAACGTGCCTTCAGTAGTTGAATACCCTTAATTCGTTAATAAAACGATGATTTTAGAAAATCTATAAATAATGCTATTAGCAGAACAGTATAAATGTTTCTTTGAGGTAAAAGAAATGTTTTTAATGTGATTTAGTTTACAAATTGGAAAACTAATACTACTACTACAATAATAATAATAATATTAAACAATTACAATATTAATAATAATAATAAAAATAATAATAATAAAATAATAATAATATTAATAATATAATAATAATAAATAATCGTGCAGTATGTCGCATAAGTACAGAGATTTATATATTAATTTCCGTGCTGAGTATGATGGACGCAGCAACAACAGCAGAGGATGAATTTATAACAGTTTAATGTTTGCACTCTCATAATCGGGAGAACGTTAACCTCTCTTGAGTAGCTTCTGCTTAATTAGGAAAAATTTTACAGAATATGAACCAATATAAAGTAATCCGAGGTCTGTGTAATGTTAAAGAAAAGGCGCCAGTTCCTTGTGAAATAATGAATTTACGTTGACTAATTCGGTGAAAAAAATAACAGTGGGATGTGCTCAAATTTGGCCATTGAAATTTTGGGTTATGTACAGTTAATCGTCACTGATGGTTGAGTCAACGAGCATGGCCCGCAGCTCTGCAATGCTCCTCAACTCCTATTTTTTTTCATTCTTGCCCATAGGCATTTTATGCTCCCATTTCTTGGCATCTGACTTACCCCGCACATATAAAGCTTCTTTGCAACTAGTTAATGTCGCCTGAAGAGAGGTTTCTAGTTGGACCCAAAGTATTACTGGTGTTTCCGTGCTGCTGAATGCGGTTATTCTTATAAATTACCCATACGGTCAGTGTGTGGTATAGAGGGTGATAGGCAGTAACACACCTATGTAAGGGTTTCACTAGAAGGTTAGTGGCGGCCACTGCTGCGACGCTAAACAGGTTTTCAAGGAGTCCTACTCGGCCTGACCAGTAGCTTATGTGGACATACTTCTGGTCTTGTGAAAGCTTGTCCTAGTTAAGATACAGTGCTGCTCACTCTTAGTGAAACAGTGGTAAGATGCTGGGCTGGAGATCTGACGACTGACGGACCAAATCTACTGTCTACTGAACAGTTTTATTTACGAATTTTAGGTGTGTTTCTCTCTACTCTCTCTCTCTCTCTCTCCCTCTCTCTCTCTCCTTTCTCCTCTCATCTCTCTCTCTCTCCTTTTCCCTTTCTCCTCCCCCTCCTCCCCTTTTTTCCATTCTTCTTTACTTTCTATTTTTACATCTT
>NC_069493.1:7257382-7269882 GCF_026875155.1 Cherax quadricarinatus
GGGGACAGATAACGACATAAAAAAACTGAGAGGAATGACAAGGTGGAAAAAAAAGGGATTTCAGAGTTTGGGACACAGTAACAAGGGGAAAAATTGGAAGCTAAAGGGGACACAGTGAATCCAGGGTGTTGGGAAGTATTTTTCAGCCACAGAGTATCGTAAGGGGAATAGTTTGGGAAGCGGTAGTGGAGCAGGCCCCAACTAGTTTTAAGCGAGGTACGATAAACTCCGGCTAGGGGGGGAGTGCCCTAGTAGCGATCAGTGAAGGGGCGGGGCCAGGAGCTGGACTCGACCCCCGCAACCTAATGGGTGAGTACAACTGGGGTGAGTACAGACAAACACATACACACACCCACCACAAACACACACACCACACAAAACACACACACCACACCCACACACACACACACAAAACCCACACCACACACACACCACACCACCACACACACACAAAAAACCATCAACACCCCCAACACACAATACACACACACACACACACAACACCACACACACACCACACACACACACACACACACACCACCCCACAACACACACACACACACACACACCACACAACACACAAAACCCCACACACCACACACACACAACACCACACACACACACACCTCAAGGGAACCCCCTTTGGTCCTGACAGTGCCAGAAAAGTACTGCCCCACATCAGCTGAGTCAAGACACAGTGGTACTCTGGAGGAGGGAGGGTTTTTCAGCCTAGTGTCAGGTTTTTAAACCCCAGTTCGGGGCACGGCCCCTCACCCCTGAGGGTCACGCCCCTAGCACCGTTTTTCCCGGTTAGTCCCCCCTTTAGATCTTGTGGCTCTTTCCCCGGCCCCATGTTTGGGTCTTTGTGCTGGCTCTGTGGTTTTTGGAAATGCCAGGAAGGTGGTGGTATGAGTTGTGGGGGTTGTGTGGGAATGATGCGGTGTACCTGAGAGAGGTAGACTACTGGTATACCAAGTAGATGTAGGCTGGTCGTCTACCTGGGAGAAGTAGACTTCTGGTCTATCTGGGAGGGGTAGACTGCTGGTCTATCTGGGAGAGGTAGACTGCTGGTATACCAGGTAGATGTAGACTGGTGGTCTACCTAGGAAAGGTAGACTACTGGTCCATCTGGGAGAGGTAGACTGCTGGTATACCTGAGAGAGGTAAACTGCTGGTCTACCTAAGAGAGGTAAATTGGTAGTCTACATGTTAGAAACACAAAGCTATAGTCTTCCTATCTCGGATTCTGCCAAAGAAGGTTGAGATTAGTAAAGCAGAAGGCTCTCTCCCCACCCAACTCCTACTTCCGACAGGAAAAACTTGCATGAACTCATTCCATGGCTTTATAGACAGAAGTGCACGAATATTTATGGAAAAAAGTGGAAACCAGACTATGGTTAGCACTGCCAGATCTAACCCCAGCCATCACTGCTGCCTCTACTTCCACCTCTACAATTAATTGATAAAAAGACACAATACTGTAACTGGAACAATACACGGATAACCCTCGAGTAGGAGACTGCCCCTTATAACGACGTTTCGGTCCGTTAATAGTCCAAGCCCCACCGAAACGTCGTCATGAGCTTCAGTTTATGTGCTGGTTATTTGTACACTACGACTGTTATTTGGCCCAGGGTGGCTCATTGTCAACCTTTCGTCCCGATGTAGTTGCTGAACTGACACAAGGAATCCGTTGAGCACCGCCACTCCCTGAGTGGTATCTAGTTGCATCCAAAGTTTGCCAAGTGCTTGTACTCTTAAGACTTAAATATCTGTGTAGTGTTTACATTTATTGTTTCAGAGAGGTTGTTAATTACCTTCGGGTATAATTCTGTTTGGAAAAGAAAATATTTTACACACTTATGCTTTGCATCTTTTGCCTCGAAGTTTTATTAGGCTGTTTCGCATTATTTACTCCTTTCTTTTGCACTTCAGAGTTCTCTATGTTTGAGCGCCTGAGAAATCGTCCATTATTTTAATGGTTTGGATGAAGTCTCACACTCTCCGTGACCTGAGAGAGAGAGAGAGAAAGACAGACAGACGGAGAGACAGAGAGAGTGAGAGAAAAAGGCGAAGTGTTTCCAGTGTTTCAGTGAATGATTTATTTCTCAGTGACGGTACAAGCTTGGGGGCGAAAACTAGCCAGCATATTTCAGGTGAGGTCTAGGAATCGCATTCGACTCGATGTATTTCTGATAGTTTATGTATACTCGAAATTTTAAAGCTATGAATCCTAGTATTGTCTTGGCCTCGCTGCTCGCAGAGATTGTTTTGGTACTGTTGAGGTTACGATCACTCCGAACTTCTTGTCTTCTCGGAGTTCAGCTAATTTGTTGTCAAATGTTTTTTTATTCAGGTTTGAGACTGAGATATCCAAACATTACTTTGCTCTTGTACGCGTTGAAAGAGGGAGAGAGAGTGAGTGTGTGTGTGTGAGAGAGCTCTTAGCTTGTAAATAAAGTTAGGAACCCTTAACCTAACCTTGTAAAACCCTTGCGTAAAGAGAGAGAGAGAGAGAGAGAGAGAAATTGTGTGTCTCTTAACACCGTCACAGTTAGCGAGGTTAAAGAAGTCTTTCAGTTGCGCTCTCTTTTTTTCCTTCCTCACATACTGATGGTTTTCCACTCGCCCTCCTTTTTTCCCTCTCTTTCTTTACCTCCTTCCATTCCTTCCTTTTTCTCACCCCACCCTCTCTCTCTCTCTCTCTCTCCCTCCATGTTTTTCTCCCTCCCTTCCCCCTCCATCGATCCCTCCGTGACTCCCTCCCACCCTCCATCCATCCCATAGGATCTTTAACTATCCAATTGGCTCTATAATATTCCCATGGGCTCTATAACTCTCATTTTCTCTTACAACACTTCTCCTATCAGTCTGCAACTTTCCCAGTAGCTCTTTAATTTTTCTTTGGTTTACAACTTGGCAATTGTACCTATAACTTTTCTATGGACTCAGTAACTTTTCCATGATCTTCATAACTCTCCCATGGGTTCTATAACTTTTTCATGGTATCTACCATTACTCCCAGACTTCTATTCACATCCCGTTCCTCTCTTTCTCCCTGCTTCTCACCCTCCCTCCCTGTCTCCCTGCTAGCCTCTCTCCCTCCTTCCTTCCTTTCCTCTCTCCCTCCCTGCGTGCCCCCCTCCCTCTCTGCCTCTCTTCCTCTCCTCTTTCTCTCCTTCTCCCCTCCTACTTCGTCTCCCCTCAGAGATGCTGCATGATACTCGCGTCCTGGTGTTGTACTGTCTACCAGTTAACATTGTTTCACGAGGCCAGGCAACGAGCAGTCTGCCTTCTAACCTTTCATGTTCTCCCTGCCTTCCCTTACTGCTGTTTTCTAGTTATTAAACTATTGTTTGTCGTTCTTTTGTTTAGTATTCCCGTATTTTTCTTGGGTTTATTTTCCAGCGTGCTTTTATTCTTGCCATTCGCGTATTTATTTTGTTATTCGAGTCAGTATACGTATTTAATTACATTCCTCAGATTAAAAATTGTTTTAATATCAGGATAAAGGATTTTTTTTTTTTACACTCAAAAGTGACTAGTCAAATATATCTCAATATTCTTGGTGTCTGTTCAATAATCTCGTCTCATCTATTTCTAAGACTTTAAGTCTCTCTAATCGTTTTGCTCTCAGACTTTGAGACTTCTCACAACTCACTCAGAAATGTTCAAGAAATGACAAAGTATTTTATCCACAGTGGTATATCAGTGGTATATTACAAACAATTCTGGAAAAATACCCTGACTCTCCTCACTGTAAATAAAGCATTACAGACATTATGTGTTTGTGACCTAATTCATGTTTGCATAAATGATTCAGCATATCTGTGACCCGATATTATCAATATCATTATTATTATCATTATTATTATTAATGCTATGATTATCATCATCATCAATAACTAAGCGCTAAACCCACATGGGTCACACATCTGTGACCAGATATTATCATTATCATAATAACGACATTGAACTATTATCACCTTCCTCCCATCATCTCCTAAGAGACTGATTCTCTTCGTGACTCCTCAGTCATCCGGATGTCCTTCCTTTCTCTATTTCTTCTCTTCTTCTGTTTTATGAGCTTCACCTTGTCTCCTCAGTCTATGAGAATCTCTTCCTCTTCTCTTTCTCAGTCTTTCAGAAGCAACGAATCACTGGGTGTATTTACAACAGGATTTTTTTTTTTAAAGCTTTGAATTGAAGGTTTTTTCTCATTATGCAAAAGTCATTAAACTCTCGCTTTTGTTTTGTCCTGAGAGGTTCATTTTTATATTTTTACTTTTGTTACTGCTATTGTTACTGCTATTGTTAGTGCTATTGTTACTGCTATTGTTAGTGCTATTGTTACTGCTATTGTTAGTGCTATTGTTACTGCTATTGTTAGTGCTATTGTTACTGCTATTGTTAGTGCTATTGTTCTAGTGTTACTGCTACTATTTTATTGTTACAGCAGCTTTTTCTATTGCAGTTATTGCTACTGATGTTGCAGATATTGTTACTAACACTGCAGCTTTTGCTTCTGCTTCGCTGCTATTGTTACTAACGATGTTACTACGTTGTTACCAGTGTTATTACTGTTTTGAGGACTGCCACTGTTACCGAGAGAGACAGCAGGAAGTGAACTTCTACACAACAAGACGGGCAGCCAGCAGCAACTTTACTCTGACTGTAACCATAACATCGTTACAGCTGAGATCATTTATTCCCAGGATGATTCGAGTCTGGAACATGTTCGTACAGCATAACAATATCAGCGAAATAAAGTCAGCTGATCAAATGAAATTGCTGGCCCACAGATGGCACCAACTTCATCCTGCTCCATATTTGTATGTCTCGTAGCAATAACAAGGCTTTCAAATGAGCTGATGTTGGTAACAGCTCTTGGCTTGTAAATAAAGTTAGGAGCCTTAGCCTAACCTTGTAAAACAATGTGTCAAAAAAGAGGTAGATAGATATATAGATAGATAGATAGATAGATAGATAGATAGATAGATACATACATACATACATACATACATACATACATACATACATACATACATACATACATACATAGACAGATAGATAGATAGATAGAGAGAGAGAGACAGAGAGAGAGAGAAAGAGAGATAGATAGATAGATAGGGAAGAGAGAGAAGAGAGAGAGAGAGAGAGAGAGAGAGAGAGAGAGAGAGAGAGAGAGAGAGAGAAGAGAGAGAGAGATAGAGTTAGATAGAGAGAGAGAGAGAGAGAGAGAGAGAGAGAGAGAGAGAGAGAGAGAGATAGATAGAGAGAGAGAGAGAGAGAGAGAGAGAGAGAGAGAGAGAGAGAGAGAGAGAGAGAGAGAGAGAGAGAGAGAGAGAGAGAGAGATAGAGATAGATAGAGAGAGAGAGAGAGAGAGAGAGAGAGAGAGAAGAGAGAGAGATAGAGATAGATAGATAAGAGAGAGAGAGAGAGAGAGAGAGAAGAGAGAGAGAGAGAGATAGAGATAGATAAGAGAAAAGAGAGAGAGAGAGAGAGAGAGAGAAGTAGAGAAGAGAGAGAGAGAGAGAGAGAAGAGAGAGAGAGAGAGAGAGAGAGAGAGAGAGAGAGAGAGAGAAGAGAGAGAGAGAGAAGGAGAGAGAGAGAGAGAGAGAGAGAGAGAGAGAGAGAGAGATTTCACAGAACATAAGACCAGAAAGCGATACATTTTTCCGGGCACAAAGGTTTTTCACCGCTATTTCGCACACTGCAGATTTTTCCGTGTTGAGAAGCTCATGTGTGTGTGTGTGTGTGTGTGTGTGTGTGTGTGTGTGTACTCACCTAGTTGTACTCACCTAGTTGAGGTTGCGGGGGTCGAGTCCGAGCT
This sequence comes from Cherax quadricarinatus, assembly GCF_026875155.1. Classification (NCBI taxonomy): domain Eukaryota; kingdom Metazoa; phylum Arthropoda; class Malacostraca; order Decapoda; family Parastacidae; genus Cherax; species Cherax quadricarinatus. Next base: position 7,263,217 of record NC_069493.1, read on the forward strand.
CCTGGCCCCGCCTCTTCACTGATCGCTACTAGGTCACTCTCCCTGAGCCATGAGCTTTATCATACCTCTGCTTAAAGCTATGTATGGATCCTGCCTCCACTACATCGCTTCCCAAACTATTCCACTTACTGACTACTCTGTGGCTGAAGAAATACTTCCTAACATCCCTGTGATTCATCTGTGTCTTCAGCTTCCAACTGTGTCCCCTTGTTGCTGTGTCCAATCTCTGGAACATCCTGTCTTTGTCCACCTTGTCAATTCCTCTCAGTATTTTGTATGTCGTTATCATGTCCCCCCTATCTCTCCTGTCCTCCAGTGTCGTCAGGTTGATTTCCCTTAACCTCTCCTCGTAGGACATACCTCTTAGCTCTGGGACTAGTCTTGTTGCAAACCTTTGCACTTTCTGTGTGTGTGTGTGTGTGTGGTGTGTGTGTGTGTGTGTGTGTGTGTGTGTGTGTGTGTGTGTGTGTGTGTGTGTGTGTGTGTGTGTATGTGTGTGTGTGTGTGTGTGTTTAACATACATTACTCATATTACTCAGATTTGAATTTCAAACAACTAGGTAAAGAGATTTCTTGGAATAACTTTGAGAGACATAGATCAAGTTACGTCCTCAAAAGATCAACTTGTTTAAGGTTATTTTTCTGATATTAACAAAGTTCTGAAAGTTTGATATAATATTATGATAAGTTTTTTTTTTCATATAGCTTTCTGGTTGAACCTCTGGGCTCCTGGCTGAACCTCTGGGTTCCTGGCTGAACCTCTGGGTTCCTGGCTGAACCTCTGGGTTTCTGGCTGAACCTTTGGGCTCCTGGCTGAACCTCTGGGCTTCTGGCTGAACCTCTGGGCTCCTGGCTGAACCTCTGGGCTTCTGGCTGAACCTCTGGGCTTCTGGCTGAACCTCTGGGTTTCTGGTTGAACCTCTGGGCTCCTGGCTGAACCTCTGGGTTCCTGGCTGAACCTCTGGGTTTCTGGCTGAACCTCTGGGTTCCTGGCTGAACCTTTGGGCTCCTGGCTGAACCTCTGGGCTTCTGGCTGAACCTCTGGGCTCCTGGCTGAACCTCTGGGCTTCTGGCTGAACCTCTGGGCTTCTGGCTGAACCTCTGGGTTCCTGGCTGAACCTTTGGGCTCCTGGCTGAACCTCTGGGCTTCTGGCTGAACCTCTGGGCTCCTGGCTGAACCTCTGGGCTTCTGGCTGAACCTCTGGGCTCCTGGGTGAACCTCTGGGTTCCTGGCTGAACCTCTGGGCTCCTGGCTGAACCTCTGGGTTCCTGGCTGAACCTCTGGGCTCCTGGCTGAACCTCTGTGCTCCTGGCTGAACCTCTGGGTTCCTGGCTGAACCTCTGGGCTCCTGGCTGAACCTCTGGGCTCCTGGCTGAACCTCTGTGCTCCTGGCTGAACCTCTGGGCTCCTGGCTGAACCTCTGGGTTCCTGGCTGAACCTCTGGGCTCCTGGCTGAACCTCTGTGCTCCTGGCTGAACCTCTGGGTTCCTGGCTGAACCTCTGGGCTCCTGGCTGAACCTCTGGGCTCCTGGCTGAACCTCTGTGCTCCTGGCTGAACCTCTGGGCTCCTGGCTGAACCTCTGGGCTCCTGGCTGAACCTCTGGGCTCCTGGCTGAACCTCTGGGCTCCTGGCTGAACCTATAATAATAATAATAATAATAATAATAATAATAATAATAATAATAATAATAATAATAATAATAATAATAATAATAATAATAATATCTTTTTCCTACAAGTACGTATACAAGGTGCACAGACCATAGCTGACATCAGTGACATACTACTATATAAAAAGTCGCTTGTTATGCTGAGCATTTCGGGCAAATTAGGTCAGTTTTGGCCCAGGATGCGACCCACTCCAGTCCACTAACTCCCAGGTACCCATTTTACTGATGAGTGAAGAGGGACAGCAGGTGTCTTATGGAAACACGTCCCTAATGTTTTTCAGTTGTACCGGAGCTGAGTGCGCTAGTGACGAGCTACGCGCCATCTATGGGCTCCTGGCTCAAAACTTTCTTCTAGAGGAATATATGGGCTCTCCTGGTTGAACAATTGGGCTCCTGGTCGAACCTTTGGGCTCCTGCTTTAATATCTGGGCTCCTGGCTAAACCTCTCGGTTCCTGATTGAGCATATGGGTTCCTAGTTGAACCTCTGGCTCCTGGTTGAATATCTAGGCTCAATGTTAAATATAAATGAATCTCTACACTACTGATCTAACATGCAAGTGCCAGGAACTCTGCAAGCATAAGCACCACTCCTGTTCATAATATTTGCAAATACAAATATGAAAACAAACACGCCATCTACCTTAGTGTGGCTGGAGTCGTCTCCCTGAGCGAATCTACCCAGACTTCCCACTCATTTCCGCAACATTGTATGCTACTGAAGATGTATTACTTGCAACACGAAACATGTAGAGCAATCATTGAACTTCCCCTGTGGTCATTTTGCATCTTTTATCGCTTGTTCGTGATTATTATGCGCATATATATATATATAATATATATATATATTATATATATATATATATATATATATATATATATATATATATATATATATATATATATATATATATATATATATATATATTATATATATAATATATATATATATATGATGACACTGTGCTCTTGGGAGATTCTGAAGAGAAGTTGCAGAGATTGGTGGATGAATTTGGTAGGGTGTGAAAAAGAAGAAAATTAAAAGTGAATACAGGAAAGAGAAAGGTTATGAGGATAACGAAAAGATTAGGTGATGAAAGATTGGATATCAGATTGGAGGGAGAGAGTATGGAGGAGGTGAATGTATTCAGATATTTGGGAGTGGACGTGTCAGCGGATGGGTCTATGAAAGATGAGGTGAATCATAGAATTGATGAGGGGAAAAGGGTGAGTGGTGCACTTAGGAGTCTGTGGAGACAAAGAACTTTGTCCTTGGAGGCAAAGAGGGGAATGTATGAGAGTATAGTTTTACCAACACTCTTATATGGGTGTGAAGCGTGGGTGATGAATGTTGCAGCGAGGAGAAGGCTGGAGGCAGTGGAGATGTCATGTCTGAGGGCAATGTGTGGTGTGAATATAATGCAGAGAATTCGTAGTTTGGAAGTTAGGAGGAGGTGCGGGATTACCAAAACTGTTGTCCAGAGGGCTGAGGAAGGGTTGTTGAGGTGGTTCGGACATGTAGAGAGAATGGAGCGAAACAGAGTGACTTCAAGAGTGTATCAGTCTGTAGTGGAAGGAAGGCGGGGTAGGGGTCGGCCTAGGAAAGGTTGGAGGGAGGGGGTAAAGGAGGTTTTGTGTGCGAGGGGCTTGGACTTCCAGCAGGCATGCGTGAGCGTGTTTGATAGGAGTGAATGGAGACAAATGGTTTTTAATACTTGACGTGCTGTTGGAGTGTGAGCAAAGTAACATTTATGAAGGGGTTCAGGGAAACCGGCAGGCCGGACTTGAGTCCTGGAGATGGGAAGTACAGTGCCTGCACTCTGAAGGAGGGGTGTTAATGTTGCAGTTTAAAAACTGTAGTGTAAAGCACCCTTCTGGCAAGACAGTGATGGAGTGAATGATGGTGAAAGTTTTTCTTTTTCGGGCCACCCTGCCTTGGTGGGAATCGGCCAGTGTGATAATAACAAAAAATAATAATAAAAAATTATTAGAACTAAAAAAAAAAAATTAAAACTCTGAAAGCTGGAAACCCAACATTTTTAAGCATCCCACATAAATATATAGACTTACCTCTGCCTTAAATATCAGTCAAACGCTTGGTAAAATTTCTTCTAAATGATTCCATCCTATCAGTCTCTGAAAAGTTCAATTTATGGATGGAATGACCCAAGAATTTTTTATAGAGGTTTTAATTAAATTCCAATAAAAGTTTCTAATAACTTTCCTGACATTTTTGCTCTTCCACTTAATATGGCTTTCCTGTTGTGTGTGTGTGTGTGTGTGTGTGTGTGTGTGTGTGTGTGTGTGTTGTGTGTGTGTGTGTGTGTGTGTGTGTGTGTGTGTGTGTGTGTGTGTGTGTGTGTGTGTGTGTGTATGTGTGTGTGTGTGTGTGTGTATGTGTGTGTATTTGTGAGTGTGTGTGTGTGTGTGTGTATGTGGTCTCACCTAATTGTATTCACCTAATTGTGGTTGCAGGGGTCGAGCCTCAGCTCCTGGCCCCGCCTCTTCATTGAGTGCTACTAGGTCCTCTCTCTTCCTGCTCCATGAGCTTTATCATACCTCATCTTAAAGCTATGTAGGGTTCCTGCCTCCACTACCTCACTTGCTAGCCTCTTCCACTTCCTGACTACTCTGTGACTGAAGAAATACTTCCTACTATCCCTTTGACTCATCTGGATTTTCAACTTCCAATTGTGACTCCTTGTTTCTGTGTCCCCTCTCTGGAACATCGTGTGTGTGTGTGTGTGTTGTGAAAGAGAGATAGATATAGATAGATATATAGATAAATAAATATATATAGATAGATAGATAGATAGATAGATAGATAGAGATGAGATAGAGAGAGAGAGAGAGAGAGAGAGAGAGAGAGAGAGAGAGAGAGAGAGAGAGAGAGAGAGAGAGAGAGAGAGAGAGAGAGAGAGAGAGAGAGAGAGAGAGAGAGAACACACCTAAAATTCGTAATAAAACTGTTCAGTAGACAGTAGATTTGGTCCGTCAGTCGTCAGATCTCCAGCCCAGCAATCTACCACTGTTTCACTAAGAGTGAAGCAGCACTGTATCTTAACTAGGACAAGCCTTTCACAAGACCAGAGTTATGTCCACCATAAGCTACTGGTCAGGCCGGGTAGGACTCCTTGAAAACCTGTTTAGCGTCGCAGCAGTGGCCGCCACTAACCTTTCTAGTGAAACCCTTACATAGGTGTGTTACTGCCTATCACCCTCTATACCACACACTGACCGTATGGGTAATTTATAAGAATAACCCGCATTCAGCAGCACGGAAACACCAGTAATACTTTGGGTCCAACTAGAAACCCTCTCTTCAGGCGACATTAAACTAGTTGCAAAGAAGCTTTATATGTGCACGTAAGTCAGATGCACAAGAAATGGGAGCACTAAAATAGGCCTATGGGCAACAGAATGCAAAAAAACATAGGAGTTGAGGAGCATTGCAGTAGGCATGCTGGCCCATGCTCCGTGACTCAACCCCTCAGTGACGAGTAACTGTACATTAACCCAAAACTCAATGGCCAAATGAGCACATCCCACTGGTTATTTTTTTCATATCCGAATTAGTAAAACGTAAATTCATTAATTTCACAAGGAACTGGCAGCCTATCATAACATTTACACAGACCTCGGACTTACTTTATATTGGTTCACTATTCTGTTAAAATTTTTCCTAATCTAAGCAGAAGCCTACTCAAGAGAGGTTAAACGTTCTCTCCGAGTAATGAGAGTGCAAACATTACGAACTGTTACTAAATTTCATCCTCTGCTCTGTGTTGCTGCGTCCCATCAATACTTCAGCATCGTTGAAATTAATATTATGAATCTCTGTTACTTATGCGACGAAATACTGCACGATTATTATTATTATTATTATTATTATTATTATTATTATTATTATTATTATTATTATTATTATTATTTTATATTGTAATTAGTATTAATATTATTATTATTATTAGTAGTAGTAGTATTAGTATTATCCCAATCTATGATAACTAAATCGACATTAAAAACATTTCTTTTCCCCAAAGAAACATTTATTATCTGTCTTGCTAATAGCATTATTTATTATGATATATTCTCAAATCATCGTTTTAATAAAACGACTTAATGGTATTCAAACTACTGAAGGCAACGTTATTATGAGAGAGAACTTAGTTTTCAGATTTAAAAGTTCCAGCAGCGGGTCGTTATACGACTCAGATCCGGGTCTGGAAACACTTGTCCTGTTTCCTGACAAACTTTCTTCGTCGAGACAACCTACTGTTGTTTACAAAGTTGACTATACTTTTTAATTTACAAATTTAGTTATATAAATTTAATAAGTGCAAGCTCGAAAACTAGTAGTATTTAAAGGCTGGGAAAACAGGGAAGTTAGCCAGCTACAAGGGAAGGTCATCAACCACACTGACTATAATAGAGATGAAAGTCTTTACGGAATGTTAATTTGATGTGTTTTTGGAAGCCCCATACATGAAGGGAAGCTTAGGCAGATGGGAAGTAAATTTGTTTCCTAAATTAGAGAGGGAGTGAAAGAGAGGGGAGAGAGAGAGAGAGGAGAGAGAGAGAGAGAGAGAGTGAAGAGAGAGAGAGAGAGAGAGAGAGAGAGAGAGAGAGAGAGAGAGAGAGAGAGAGAGGAGGAGAGAGGAGAGGAGAAGAGAGAAGAGAGAGAGAGAGACTCTGATTGTCGAAGTGGAGCTGAAGAGGGAGAGGGAAAGGAGGGAGGAAAGGAAGGAGGGAGCCGGGATAATGTTGTACATGCTGGTGTTTATCTTTCAACGTCTTCCCAGGAGCCCACTGTTTGCCCAGGCCTCCCAGCCTCCCTCTAGTGTTGACTACTCGCGAGGGCGTCCACTCTTCCTTCAGCGTTTGCCTCAGTCCTTGCGTTAGTCTGGGTCAAGTCAGTTATTGTCAGGTCCTGCGTCAGGTCCAACGTCAGTGTCTGGTCCATATCATTTTGAATGACGAAATTCACCCTGAAACTT